>CM060171.1:19745288-20995288 GCA_030549775.1 Tamarix chinensis
TAATGGCAAACAAATACTACTTACTGCAATTATTGCTGGGGCAAGCACTCTATGAATACCCTTATCTTTATAGTACTACAGTAAGTAATTATAGAGCAAAACAGAGTAGAACTTGTAGACTGCCTGCTTGTACCCTATTAGGCTATTACCCTACAAATGAGTCTCCATCAATTTCCCTAATAACTCAACTACTCCAGCAAGTTCATTGAACCATAGGGGCAAGTAGATATAAATACTTTCATCAAACTACACGTGTAAATACAAATCATCTCTTCATTTAAGAATAAAATATAACCATTATTATAATTTAATATATATTAAAAAATATTAGATGAATAAATTTTAATATAAATATAATAATTATTTTTTATATAATAATATATTATATTTAAAATGATAATAAAATCAACATTTATCTCCATTATATGATGTAACTTGTTCTTGAATACCGAAAAAATAATTTAAGCTTTTTTACAACTCTGCCACAACCACAATCATTCAAAAGCAACCAACCATACAAGTTACGTAGTCAGCATCATAATTCATACGTAATAGGACAAGCCAACTTCAAAATAATTAACAAGCCCCTACCCTCTTTCCCTTATGAGATAATTTCTTCAATTATGTAATGTATGTATGTGATTCCAGCTACAATAGCTAAGTAGCAGTTAATAATGTGGATGAATAATTGAAGGATGACATTGATTCCTTTTGGATCAATAATTAGATTAATCAAATTGTCATTTTTCCCGTCATGAAGAAGCAAACCAGCAGCAAGTGTTAAATTTTCATAGACCAACCAGCAAAATAAACTAATAGAAGAGACCATAAAATTAAAATAAAGGGTAAGTATTCACATGATCCATACTATATGCATTTCTCAATTTTAGGTTAGAAGAAAAACAGGAAGCCATACTTACATGATTTGAGCCTGATTAGCTTAACCTACCTACTTTAGTAATCAAAACTTTGCTGGATTGGATTAGCATATTACGAAGAAATAAAATAGAACATTAGTCTCTCTCTCTCTCTCTCTCTCTCTCTCTCAATTACTCCACATCATATCATTTTGTCCTCACGCTTCTTTGTACTCATACCCAAAAAAGGGACGCGTTGAGTCATGCATTTGGCAGTTTCTTTATACTCTGTTACCCTCATCGAACCATATGTATCTTCCATGAAAATTCAAAAGTCATGATGCCCACAAGTCTGGAAGAACAGCAAGCATCAACCATGGGAAATAGACTTAAAAGTCCAGAACAAAGATCAGCATCACCAAATAGTAGCAGTACCAACTGAGAAGATGATAATGATGGAGTAGAGAAGATGCAGCAGCGGCATCACTGTTGACAAGGACAGACCTGGGTATAGCTCCTGTTGTTCTATTGCAGATTTTCATGTTCCCTAAATTGCCACTGCTTTTAGTAGCAGTAATTCTCTCCGAGGAAGAGCTGTCAATACAAAGATCTGGGTTACCTTCTAGCTTTAGCTTCTTACCAATTCTGGACACAAACTTGGCTGAAAATGGGACCCTACCACTCAACTTGTTGTTTTGTAAATTCATCTCATGCACATTGTCCAATAACCCAAACTCCCCAGGCAATGGCCCCTCAAGCTTATTATTATCCAGGCTTATATACACTGCATTTCTCAGAAATACCCCCATGGAAGAGGGAATCTTCCCAACAAGGCCAACATCAGATAATCCAATCCCTAAAATACCCTCAAGATTCTCCCATATTTCTGGAAGTGGCCCTCCTAATTTGTTCCCACTTAAACACACCTCTCTTAAACTCTGCATCTGACCTAAAAATAATGGAACACCAAAGTTACCAAATCGATTGTGACTCAAGTCCAGGAACTCAACCATCTCTAACCCTTTCAAGCTCTCTGGGATTCTACCCACGAATTTGTTAAAGCTTAAGTCTAACTTGAGGAGCTTCTTTAGATTTCCGATTGATTCCGGCATTGATCCATCAAACCCATTGTTGCTCAAATCAAGGATTCTTAGCTTATTCAACTTCCCAATGCTTTCTGGAACTTGACCGCTGAAACTGTTCCCAGAAATCGTAAGCTGTTCCATGTTGTACAAACCACTAATCTCATCAGGAAATCTTCCACTGACATTCCTACTCCCAGATAAAATCAACCTCCTCAGACTAGTAAAATTACCGATGGTACCATCCAAGGACGTAGCAACAAGCGAAGGATTATCTATGAACACCAACTCCTCTATCATCGACCCGTAACCCGGAACAAAAACAGGGAAAGAAACCGGATTCTGGGTGAAACAGTTATAGAAGAAGAGTTTCTTGAGGTGAGGGAAAGAAGAGACAGAAACAGGGAAATTAGCGTTATCAGAGCAAGGTGGATTTGGAGAATAATCGGAGACAAACCCAAAATTCAGTTCGACAATATGAGGAACCATGGGGCTCGAATCGTTATTGAGGTCAGAGGGGAAGTAGTCACAGACGACACCGTGTGGGGAAGAGAGGCAGAGATCATCTGGGAATAGAGTCCGCCATGGGTAGTTTGAGTTTACTGACTCGAGTGCTAAATAGACTGATTCTTGCTCGGCCGAGTTGAGTGAGGCTGGGTTTTGTTGTTGTTGAAGAGACGACTGAGGAAGGGAAAAGGATACATAAATGAAGAGGACCAACAGAGTGGGATAGAAAGGAGTCGCCATTGGTGGATGACCTCGAAGGTTTCGCTTCTCTGGACGAAAAATGCGAAGAGAAAATGAGGGTTTGAAAGTTTTTAACAAGGGAGAGATATGAAGAGCCGAATTATATTTAGGGAAAACAGAGGAAGGACTGGAAGGAGAGAGAAAAGGGCGCATTGCTAGAAATGTGAAAGAAGAACAGCTCAGACCTTCGACTCAGCTCAGTAGGCAGTGAGACTTTTGTGGGTAATTTATGGGTTGGTGGGTTGGCTGTTTTTTTTTGCTGCTGAGTGAGGGGACCCGGCGGGCAGTGGCGGTACAGTTCTTTTTTACCTAGAGCAGTCTGTTGCTTTAATTTGGAGACGGTTGTAATTCTGATTTACAGGATTGCCCCAATGTTGGAGCAGACAATAAAGAAAGATGGAAAGGCGGAAGGGTAAAATTACAAATGCTGTGGGTAGGAATTAATTATTACCTGGCTGGTGATTTTGTTAATTGGTCAAATGGAGAAGTAAATAATGTCTCTTTTATCCATGTTGCCCGTATGGATCAACGCCTAAACAGGTTCACCTCTTGTTCTCCCTCCTCCTCCGTATCTAGTCCGATCATTGTATCTTGGCCCGTTGAGATGAGAGATGGAAAGAAAATAATGTCTGTTGGGTTAGCCGAGGGATTGAACAGTGTTTTTTCCCTTTTATTTATTTCTAACGCCAGAACAGTGATATTCTTAGAACTGGGAGGATGCTGTATTATTTGATTTTTTGGCTGCTCCTTTTTCTTCTACTTTGCTTGTCACATCGACAGATTTTTAAAGTCTACAGTACCTCAGATTGGAGTCCGACTTGGGCATCCACCACTACAAATTTTCGACTTGGCAGCACAAAGGCTGACAACTTGTCTCCTTCAAAAAGACCCTTTGGTGTAAATGCAGCAAGTATTTAATCAACATCCATGGAAAGATCGAATAGTGAACCAACACTCCATTGTTCGGGTATTTTACTGAGATTGCATTTCTTACACATCGCACCGTACAGCTTTGCATAATCAATACTATTAATAGTTTTTGAGTCCGACATCTATCATAACACATCAATACTATTACTTATAGTTGTCAATCAAGTCGAGTGGATCGGGTTATAATAGGTTAGATCCTTTTCGATTTGGGTAATTTTATGTAATAGTCATATCAAGGCGTCTTATTGTTTGGGTCAGGTCCAGATCATTACATATCCGAGTTATATCGGTTTAATTTATCAAATTAGGTCGGGTTTGAGTTGAAATAATTTAGGTTTGAGTCGGGAAAGGTTTAGGGATATAAACGGGATGAATTTTACCCGAATTTTAATGAGTTTTATCTATCGGATACTCAAATGGATATAGATAAATGAATATGAGGGATAGAAAAAAAAATATTCATCAGGTTCGGATACAGATATGGGTATCTGTATGGGTATAAGATACCCATATCCATACCCATATACCAGATATATGATTACTCTTTTATCCTAAATTTTAAAATATATATGGTATAATTTGATGTTAAAATTATCATTTAGCTTAACTCTAAATAGATTTTTTGGTCGGATAATAGATTTATCTACTGAATAATATCTGTCAATGGGTAAATGGATTATCCATTAGGTAACAGACATCCAACAGATACATATATGGATATGTTAGTGGATATCTATTGGGGTACAGGTACATATTTTCTTATCGGGTATAGGTATGGGCATACTCGCCTCAAACCCACCCTATTTATATCCCTATATGGCAGGTTGGGCCGAGCAAGCTCTTATTCGACTGATTTTGCATTCGAATTAATTTGGCGAGTAGGTTTGGGATTTTGTGTGGTATTCTTGTGATATGCCTTTGGATGTTTGCCCATGATTAGACCTTAGTCTTAGGCCTTGATATACGCTTCCAATAATGAATAAATTGCACATAAATGAACTAAGTAATGATTTGTCTTTATTGGATAAATGGTTGAGATACCAACTTGGATACTATAAATAAGCAAGCAATGGAAATGTGAGGTCCTCAATAGTGGATAATGATGGACATGTTATTTGTTTACCTATGATGAAAATACCTCTCTTAAATAAAATACTAATTGCTTCAAGGAAAAGAAAGTTTTTTCAGGCCTTTATTTCTCTAACTCTCAATGTAGCCAACCAGGGAGTAGCTAGTATATGTGCCTACAAGGATGAGCCTACTGGCAAGGAAAACCCTTATTGATTCTGAAACCTCTCCTACTTTATGATTTGCCAATAGGCATACTTAGGGGATATCGATACTTAGGGGGTAAGATACCTAGCGATATAATGGTTGGGACTTTGAGTCATATTATTATTATTGTTTGGGACTTCGAGTCTTATTATTATTATTAGTGGTGGGAAATCCGTCCTATGGTGCTACCATGACTAGTTTTATAGTATAGAACTCAGCTTGCTCTTTTGATATTCTTAAATAAATATGGATTATGTAATCACCTTACTTAAGATAATAATTGGAAGTCCTGGTAATCCCTTAAATTGTAACACCCCAAAATTTACTATATATATTTTTTTTGAAAGCGGAAGTAATTAAAATACTTAATTTAAAACTCGTGAATTCTGGGGATGTTACTGCCACACTTGGTACCAAACCGGTTCTCTCCGACCGTTTCAGTACCAAGTGCTAAGGCTAAATAAAAGATTAACAATCAATTATAAGTCAAGACAAACTAAACTCGGTTGTAAAACAAAATCAGAGTACGCATAAAGAATTATAATTCATTTCCAAAAGAGAAATAAGCTTAAAACCGATAAAATATTCATTTGAAATACTCAATACAAGGTAATAGATCAAAATGGATAAATCTGATACAAAAGAACTAATAAAAGGAAATACATCGCATAAAGAATAAATATGGCCACAACTCTCGAACCTTGAGCCAAAACAAGTTCAACACACAGCCCCGACTAAAGTCTCGCCCACCTACACAAAGTCAGAAAGGGTCTTTCTGCTCGTGGGAATGAGCAGCACCCATGAAAAGGGTGATCAGTACGCTACGTACTGAGTAAGGTAACCAAGGACTAAGGCCGACACATAAATACATCAAATCATGCAAGATAATAATCAACATACAATTTCAAACCACATATATGATACATAAAAGCGTATAGAGAATCCATAGCCTATCATCAACAAGCCCAGACATAAGGCCCAAAAAGATCCAGATTAATTATTTAATCTTTCTTTTATCGGAAGACGATACACACCATGCCTTTTGTCAAATCTATGCGAGTACAGGAACACCCCACTATTATAATCGGTGGACCGGTCACACATAGAGCAGCATGCCCTAACCACTATTATTACTGGTGGATCGGTCACATATAGGGTAAAACCCTAACCACTATTCCTGATCGGTGGATCGGTCTGGTTCCTACTCGCATGGTGTTCCACTGTAAGTAATTAATATCTTTTAAGAGTCTTAGAAATTATGGTTTGTGTTTATTGAGCTCGATTCACCCAACTATTATTGTCGGTGGGCCGGTCACATATAGGACATCATGTCCTAACCACTATTATAACCGGTGGATCGGTCGCACATAGGGTAAAACCCTAACCACTATTTGTGACTGGTGGATCGGTCTAGACCCGGCTTAATAATCTTCCACTTTAAAAGATTAGTGTCTTAAATATTTTATTCATAAACATTTGCCCAGACATGCATGACTAACTCCATGCAACCCTAGCTACCATGCAAACCCTAACTCCACGCAACCCTAACTACCATACAAACCCTAACTCCACGCAAACCCTGACTCCACTTAAACCACACTCCCTCCATGCAAACCCTAGCTCCCATGCAAACCCTAACTCCATGCAAACCCTAACTCCACGTAAACCACACTTCCATGCAAACCCTAACCCCCATGCAAACCCTAACTCCACGTAAATTACACTTCCATGCAAACCCTAACCCCCATGCAGACCCTGACTCCTATGTAACCCTAATACCATGCCACATTGATACCACCATGCAAAACCCTAACACCATGCAGCATTAATACCACCATTCAAAACCCTAACACCATGCAATTCCATGCAAAACCCTAACACCACATTGTTACACTCCCTATCATTATTTTACAACCCTAACATGCATGTCTTAAGGCCACATCATACAATAATAATAACATAAATATGCACATACTTCTCATGCCACAATTGATTCATACCAACATACTTCAACTCCATAATCATGCTGCATTAATAACACTTATACAATATTCACATGAATTACACTATAATTCATATCACATGGCATACATAGCATAAAATCACATAATACACATATGGCTTTAGCACCCCTTACCTAAAACGACACCAGACTTGGAGCACACTCCTACACCTCCTTAGGGCTTTGACTAGTTTCACCTATTATGAGGGAAAAGCTAAAATTAGACTCCCTCCTATCAAAAATATTATTAATCACTAACTTATTATAAGACTAGGTTTTTAAATAAATAATAATAATATATTAATAAAATAATATTAATTAATTACTAACTTTGCTAAAGATATAGAAATAATAGAAATATTGTAAAAGTTGATAATATAAGGTTGAAAACTTTACCCTAATAATAATACTAAAATAATAATAGCAAAGATACTAAAAATAATATCAATGATAATGTAATTAAGAATAATAATAATAGTAACAATAATAATAACAAGGACATTATTCAAAACAAAGTGAAATAAGGGCTTCGGCCCCTTTACTAAAATAATAATAATGAATAGTAATATTACTAAAATAAATAACCAAATTTAGTAATAATAATGATGATGACATAATAATACTAATAATGATAAAGTTCATAATAATATTACAAAATAATAGTAACCATAATGGTAATAATAATAAAGATAATGATCGAAGATAAAAAGAAGTAGGGTTTCCACCCTACATTGAATAATAATAACTTAATAAATAATAATAATAACACTAATAAGAATAAATACTAATAATAATAAAAATACTAATAACCCTAATAATAATAAGACATGATATTTATCATACTACTGCTAAAATTTAAAATAAGCATAATAGGGTCTTAGCCCTATATAAAATAATAACACTAACACTTGAGAATAATAATAATAATAATGATAGTAATAATAATAATAATAATAATAATAATAATAACAACAACAACAACAACAACAAAAATAACAATAATAAAATTATTAACAACACTTATGGTAAAATATTTGTATTAATAATAATGGAATAATAATAATAATAGAAATTCGAAATAGGAAATAATAATAATAATTATACTTATAACATATTAATATTAATAATAGTAATAATAGAAATAATAAGGGTAATATTGCTAAAATCGAATTAAAAATTACAATAGGACTTCAGCCCTCAACAGAATAATAATAAAAACATTAATATTAATAACAATAATAATACATATAAAAAATGGAAATAATAATAATAATAATAATAATAGTATTTATATTAGAATAAATGAAATAAAATAATTTAAGGCTTGTAAAAAAATAGAGAAAATGGCTGAGAGGGTCTAGGGTTCAACCTTAGGCTGGTGGGGATAGGCGGCACCGGCGGTGGTGCACCGCGGTGGCGGCGGCAGTCGGAAAAAGAGAAGAAAAAAGGAAAAGTTGAATGCTGGGAAAAAGATAGGGAGAATGGAGGTGGAAGCTGGGATGTTTAAGAATGCCCAGAGGGAGAGGAGCAGAACGGAGGTGGCGGCGCAGCCAAAGGTGGCGGCGCACAATGGCTGCGGTGGTGGCCGAATGGAGGAGAAGAAGAGAAAGAGAGGAGGAGAGGGAGGGAGAGGAAAAGAAAGGTAGGGGAAGGTAGGTGAGGGTCTGTAGAAGAAAATGGGAGGTGAAAGAAGCAGTTGCAGCGGCGAAAGAGGTGGCGGACGGCGGCGCAAAGGGTGGCAGAGACAGAAAATTGTTTGGTTATGAAGGGAAGTTTGCACAGTCGGGGTGAATTGTTCAGGAAGAATCGAAGGGTATGGGTGGTCTAGTTAGTTATAGGGAGGTGCAGGGAAGGCGTAGGCGGAGAGAACAGGCGGCAGTGTTGGCCGGAGATGGCGAAAGTGGCGTCTAAAGTCGAGGCGGCTGCAATGTCGGGGAATTCTGGGTAAGTGACCAAAAAATCGATACGAGGCCAACTTGAGGGTATTTATAGACTGAAGGGGAAGTTAGGGTCGAAGGGAAAGTGGGGGAGTGATAGGCAGACGTGGTAACCGGCCGACGAGGGCAACCAACACACTTTTCCCGATCGTGGGTTGCAAGTGGCCAGGGGAGAGGGAGATCGTGCAAGTAATGGGGGAGTGGTTTGGGTCAAAGAGGCTGCTGAAACAAGGGAAAGAGAAAGGGAGGAAAAGGTCGATTAAAGGGGTAAGATTGGCACCAAAAAACCAAGGCATCGGCGACGGAGTTACAAGCTGATCGACGTCGGGGAAGGGAGGAAGAAGAAAGGAGGAAGAAAGGGGTTGGACCGGGCGGTTCAGGGCAAGAAAGAAAAAAAGAGGGAGACGGGCAAACCGGTTGGCGCGGGGGTAGGTTCATTAAATAAAACGACGCGTTTTGGGGGAAATACAAGAAAAACGCAGTGCGGCGAGGGAGAAGGAAGCAGGCCAGTCGTGCGGCTGGGCTGGGCCGAAGGAAAAGGAAGGAGAGGAAAGGGGGACTGGGCCCCGGACTGGTCCAGTTCGGCGAGGAGAAAAAGAAAAAGAAAAGAAGAAGAAAGAAAAAGGAAGAAGGAAAAGGGGAAAAAGATAAATAGGATGGTTGGGTTAAATAAATAAATTAAAATATTTGGGATAGTTAAAAATAATAATATTTAAATAAAATAATATTTAAATCCCTTTTTAGGCTAAATTAGGATTTTTAAAAGATTTTCCATAAATTCCATTTTAATTAGAAAAACACCCTAATTTTCTTCAATTACATTATTTATAAAATTAATATTAATTTGAAACTATTTTATCCTTCTTAATTTAAATAAAATAATTTATTTTATTAATTTCCAAAATAAAATTCTTTATTAGTTAAAGTACCCAAATTTCTCCTAATTAAAATATTTATAAATTTCTTCTTGATTTGCCCTAATAAATTTCCTTTTATTTTAGTAAAAATAATTTTCCTAATAAAATCTTATTTAACTATAATTTTTTAAATTAAAATTTTCGGGGAATTTTATAAATGGTCTTGCATCTCTACATGAGACCTACCATCTTATGTATTGCTAATCATACCCATGTTATCATTAACTTGTGTGGCATGTATATCATTAGTAAGATACAATGTGTTGGCTTATTCATAAATCATGTCCATGTGACCTACACACCCATCTTATGTTAACATGTAGAGTAAACAATTATTCCATAACATATATATATAGTATGCTTTAGTGTAAGTATGAGAACCTATTTTACTTTTTAATAACTTGTCTTATGGTGTTTCATATCCTTTGATGCCATAAATTTCATGTTAGGGAAACTTGGTTTACTCAATACATAGTGTATTAATGTCTCCATTAGTTTAGTTGTCTACTTAATCCCATGAGCAGATGACCCTTTGTAGGTACGAGTAGTTGAATAATATAAGACTCTTGTTATGAGATGTTTAGGTGGTTGGAGAGACTTAGGATATCTAATGTAGGACTAGCCTTGTATCATGTTTTAGTTTCCCTTTCAAATATTTAAACTCTCTTTCACTATATCCCTATTTGTTTGCCTTATAATTGTCATTCATACTTTAGGATCAATAATCTAAACTATATCTTCCCTTATGTTATTTATGTGTCCCCTTTTTACTCATATTTGTTTTTTTGGTATCGCAACCTTATATCTAACATGAGACAAATGAGGGATCATCTATCTTATGTTAGGCATGGCAGTAGCACTTCAATTTTGTGTAGTTACTTGTATTTCACTTTCTTAAGAATTTAATTAAAATGATTTTTTTTGTAGTGAAAAACGAAAGTGTTATAATAAGTCTTAATTTCAATCATGTTTTTAAATAATTCAATAGATGTTGAATAAATGTATAGCTAGCTCTGGTCATATGTGTTTTAGTATAAATAATGTTTATTGTAGTATCAGATGATGTGTATCATAGTATTGGAAAATATGTATTATATATAGAAAATATAGAATATAATATGTGAAAATGTGTTTCATTTTATTGAAACATATGTATATGGTATTAGAATTTATGCATTACATTCTCTGCCCAACTTCCTCAAACTATCATTATGACTACCAAATGTGTTTTCATAATTTGTGGGGAGTTGGTGTCTATTTTTGCCTCTACGATGCACATAGCTCCATATAAGATACATTCCATCTATGATAAGGTTTGAATAAGAGATGAAATCCAACATTAGTTGCGAATAATTTGGAAAAACCCAACTACCTCAAAATGCAAGCTCATTCTTTGGCTTGCTGCCTATGAGTGTTTGAAAAAAAAAATCATGTATAGATTTCAACATACCAATGAAGATACCTGGCCTTTTTGTACTCAATTTAAAATGGCCTAACACTTAACGATTAAATGTTTAGCTATTGGGAGCGTAGTTCCTGTTGTTTTAAGTTTCTTTGGTAATTATATAAGAACCCTTGGTTAGCAAGGCATCCTTCATGTGTGGTTGACTATAGACGAGTTGCACAAAAGGAGTAGTTAATTAGATGTCTAATGGCTACTATAGTGTACAAGTTTTGGAAGATGCATAATAATGTGGTTTTCAATAACATAAATGTGGTTTGGCATCACTTGGTTATGCAAGGTTCAATTAACTTGGTTATGTGTAATGGTGAAAGATTCTAGAATAGGGAAGTATAGTCCTTATGGTTTAATTATAGATGTTTTTTCAAGTTGCTCTTGTAATCTTTAATTGTTTAATGAAATTCATCTTTTCATTAAAAAAATGCATATTGCAATATGATTGTGGGAGTTATCATTCTTAAGCTTTGTTGGTTACTAATTAAGTTGTTGCAACTAAAAAACAACACAACTTATTAAATTATATACATGTAAAATAGTTGGTATGTGGACTATGCGTACATAAAAGGCTAACAATGCCTCAAGAGAATATGTTTATTTTACACTAATATAGAGTTCGGACTCTTTAAAAAGTATTTCTTTTTTCCAACAATAAAATTTATTGAGACATTAATATCCCACACGTGCTTCCTCCACATTGGATGTTCTTAATATATAACATGTACATAATAATAGTAGCTAAGTTTTAGAACTAGATAAGAACTATAGTGAAAACAAAAGGAAAAATAGATTTTAAGGCAAATAGATAATATATATATACACACACATATATACATATAGATTGGGGATTCTACTAATCTTATATATAGTTATAGGATCCTATAATGATTCTACTATTTTAAAATTCTATCTAAGATTGGGGATTACTCATAGATTGATTTTTGGATAGTGAAATCGTAGAATCAAAAAATATGAATTGGGATTTTATCAACTATAAGTAATATTAGAGAGTTTGTATTATGGAAATAGCTAAGCTACTAACAAATGTGTTTTATAGTGTTGGAGAATGTGTACTACAATACTATAAAATGTGTATTTTAATATGCATAATGTGTATTTTAGTAATGTAAATGTGTATTGCAGTATTGCAAAATGTGTATTACCATAGGAGTAAATGAGAATGTGTATTTTAACTACAAAAATGAAAAATGAGTAGATATAGATAATATATAACGTGTATCTTTTTTCCATCTAAATTATATCAATATGAGTGTCTCTTTATAAGAAAAAATTTAGAAAAATATGAGTATAAATTATTTATTTTTCTAATAAACTAAACTAAAAATAATTTTTTAAGGTGATACACATTTATATGTAAAAACAAGACCAAACATAGAAAAGAGAACAAAATTCTACTCTCGAGGGACTCAATTCTTATATGTTGCAATCAGTTGCATATTGAAGCATTATGCAACCTTTTATCATGTCATATTTTTTCACAATTTATAACTTTAAATATCTATAAAATAGATAATTGAAAAAATAAAATAAATAAATATAATAATATTTTTGAGTTTTTTCTATTCAAATAGAGACCTATATCGACATATTTTTAACTTAATAAATAATTTGTATATATTTCACTATTTGTGTAACTATCTTCATTGCCATAAATGAATTGATATTTTATCCTAATAAACTAATGTTTCATTATGATTGAGATGATCTTTTACTACAATTAAATTGATCTTTTACTATAATTAAATTGATATTTTACTATGACTCAACTATTTTTTTCCACAAGTAAATTTATCATTTACCAAATAATATATTTAATGTTTTACAATACACAAATTAACCTTTCACCAAAACAAAATTAATTTTTCACTAACATTGAGCTGATCTTTCGCTATTATTTTGAATTTATTTCAAAATTTTCTTTGTTGTATTTTTTTATATTATTTTACTAAAAATTCATTATAAAAGATGTTTATCTTTTATCCAAAATATATTAATCTTTCACTACAATCTTATATATCTTCCACCGGTGAAATTTCACCATAAATGCACATATCATTCACCATAACTAAACTTGTTTTTCATTAATATTGAGTTGATCTTTCAATATAGAATACAATTAAGGTTTCACTATACATAAACTGATTTTTCACCATAATTGAATAGATCTTCTATCATAATTGAACTGATTTTTTTTACAATCATTGAATTAATATTTCACTAGTATTGAGATGATTTTTTGCCATATAATATAATCAAATGTTTTGTTGTATATAAAATGATATTTTACTATATCTGGTTTAATTTTTTACGAGCATCTTAATTATATTTCACTAATTTTTTTTATCATAATTGAACTGATATTTTATCATAACTAAACTTATTTTTCATCATAATTAAACTGGTCATTTACTATATAATATTGCTAATATTTTACTAGACATAAGCTGATCTTTTACTATATATAAAAAGAAAAACTAATTTTTCACTTCTATTTTGAATATGTTTCAATATTTTCTTTATTATGATTTTTTTATATTATTTTACTAAAATTTTAATATAAAGATACATATCTTTCACCAAAAATATTTTAATCTTTTACCATAGTTTTACATATCTTTTGCCGGTATACTACTAAAATTTCAATATTTTCTTAAAACCCTTCATCATAAAAACACATATTTTTCACCATAAACAAACTAAATTTTTACTAGCATTGAGTTGATCTTTCACCATATAATATAATCAATATTTTACTATACATAAACTAATCTTTCACCATAACTGAACTGATATTTTATTAGCATTGAAATAATATTTCAACTTAGAATATAATCAAATGTATTTGTAACACCCTAAATTTTAATCTAATCCTAATTTTGTATAATAGATAATTTTATTTTACCCAAATTCCTTGACCTTAAATCTATTCCTAATCCTAGTTTCGGATTATTTATATTTTAACCTAACCCTAACCCTAATAGATTAATTTTGGCCTAATCCCCTGATCTAAAATTTAAAGCTAACTTTAATTCTTACCAATAATTATTTTATTTTCTCCCTGCCTTGATCGACTCATTTCTCCTCCTTCCCCTTATGACCATGCAAACCTCTCCCTGCCTGAATCTCTCCCATTTTTCTTCTTTCCATTCCTAGCCATGCAATCCCCCCAAAACATGCACTACAACAGCTACCTACCATTTACCCTAGTCTGCACCACCAAGTCGTCCCTTTCTCATTGATTTGTGTTACGGAATACCAACCTACGCTAATGCCCTAAACCCCTAATCCTTCAGATTTCCATCTCACATACCTCACCCTCTCTCCCTATATAAATACCCCTCCTCTCCACCCCCTTACTTTATTTTACAACTCACACAAATTCTCCTCAGACTCCCTTTTCCTTCCCTCAACCTCTTAGTGTTTCAATCATCATTAATCCACCATTTTATTCCAAAAATCTTTTTATTGCTTAGCTATATCTATGTCACACGCCTACATTGAATACTCATTAGCTACATCAACACCTCACACAACAAGTATTTTAGATGTGCCAAACTGTCACACAACCTCCATCCTTCTACAACCATACCTTAGTTATATCAAGCATCCCTACTACACCACCACTTCTTACATACCATTTACATGAATCCTATCCTCATTTACACCCTCAAAATTATATAAGCACCATCCCTCTTTCATCACTTCTTCATGTAACACCCCCAAAACACATTATAAATTCACGTTAAACCACCACTCCTTGTGTCAATAACCCACACCAAACCACCACCCCCAAAATTAAGATCGCACACCATCCACACCCTAGTTTCATCACTCCTTGACATAGCAATACCCTAGCTACATCACATATTGATGCTACACCCCTGAGTTACAACAACTTCTGTCGCAGCTAGTTCAAGTCTTGTGTGACTTGGTTTACTTCACTATTTCCCCATGTCCACCCTCATTTTCCTTCGCTTTTTCTTTGTTATTTTTTTATGTTCTAATTATGTATTAAAATTTGTTCTTATATGATTTTCTAGTGGTCTTGGAGGGGGCATCTTAAGTTATACGTGTGTAGAGATTGAAGATGCTTCAGTAAAGATGTGTCATAACTAGTGTAATGTGTATTTTTGTATGATATCTTATGTTTGATATTATTATGATGATAATGTTATGTTATGATGATGCAGCATCGAATCTATAGAAAATGGAAAAATGTGAAAGTTATGACCTTAAATGTTGTTGTTGTGATAAATCTCACTTTGTAACCCTAGGTATGATAATATGACCTATGGTATCTTAATATGGGTTGAATCGGTATACAAAGTTGTTAAAAAATGTGGTTAAGTAGTGTCATAATGATACATTGGACGTTGGGAGCCATCCATATTAGGTAAAAATGGACATTTTAGCTAGTTTAGGGATATTTTTGTCGATATGGGTTAACAATAAATTCATTGGTATTTTAATGTGTTAAATGGTTAAAATATAATAAATACCTTATGTAGAATATTTGGGGTGATTATGAATGATTTAAGGTTAATAAATGAGAAAAATGACTAAAGTGGGATTAGTAACCCTATAGGGCATGTTATTATTACTTGTATAAAGTGTTGGATCTTGACCTTAATTTCTGGATGTGTTGTTATTATTAAAATTTTAGGAGTGAATATTAAATGTGGGAGTCATATGAGTCTCATGAGAAAAGTTATAACTAATTTATAGAATTAGGGTTTTGTGGCAAATGTAAATAGTAACCCTAAAGATGGATTTTTATCGCATGTGTAAAACGTAGGAGTCAAACCTCTATTTTTTGTATATGATGTTAATAATAATATTTTGGGAATGCATATTACATTTGGTGGTTACATGTATTTTATGGGAAGAGTTATGATTGGATTGTAAAAATAAGATTTTGTGGGGAATTTTAAATAGTAACTCTAAGATTAGGGTATTTATCACACATGTAAGACTTTGGAGTTAGACTTTGATTTTCTTTTTTTGTTATGTTGTCAATAATAATATTTTAAGGATGGATAAAGACTTTAACAATAAAACGAGTATCGGAAAAGAAGTCAGACATAACTTGTGAACTTATGGTTTCATGGGGGAATTATAGCCTTTTTCTTGGAGAAATGTATCGATATTCATATGGTTGTGCTTTATGTGCTTTAAATGATTATGGTAAGGTATATTATGTACTTTGCATGTTTACAATGCACATGTATGCGGACCTTGAGAAATACCACATTGAATAAGATACCAATTACTTAAAGAGAAAGAGTACATGAGTTGGGATCAAGGTGTTGTATACTTGTATATCTATTACACCGAATGATAGTAGTGGCTTGGTGTGTTTTTTTTTTTAAACAGGTGCTCTAGAACATTGAGTCATGATTAAGGTGTATGTTTGTTCTATCGGACGATAATAATGACTCTAGGGCATTTTTCTATGAGAAGTGATTTGGACCAATCCATCAATTTAATAATAACGACGAGGAGCGTATTGCTCTGAGAAGTATTGGATCCACTCTACCAGACAATAATACTGGCTCAAGTATGTTTTATTGTAGAGGTACCTCAGACCGTTGCATTAGTTTAAGAATAGTGAGTCCCTGAACTTGACGTATTAAGAATATGGATTATGATTGTAACTGATGGTGGAATTCTAAATCGGTATTATCTTACATTATGTTATTATGCTCGCTTATACTTCCTTCTAAAATATGTGTTTTGTGTGACTTTGCTATTTTTATATTATTATAGTACTCAGTACGTAGTGTATTTATTTTTTTGTATATAGTTGTTATTATGATTTTTTTTGTTTCTACTTGTTTTCAATATTAGATTAAGAGACCCATTAACTTATTTTTAAGTCAGATTGGATCAGCAAAAATTATGATAATGATAGAAATAATAAAAAAAGTTAATGACTAATGAGAACATTTATAGTAGTGATAGAAATAATAATTATAGCGATAATAATAATAATAATAATAATAAATGTTGCCTGTGACAATGATAATCATAAAACAACAATTAACTAGATCAACTTAGATTTTTTTTTACGAAATAAACAATTCCTAGATCTATAAATATTTGAAGTTTGTTACACTGTAAATCACGATTATTTGATGTTTGTTGGAAATTGACGGCAGTGATGCACGGGGACGACTGATTGGAGCCGTTTCGCGTCCCCGAAACGTCCCTAGGACGGGAAATGGCTCTGAAACGCTGAAACGTGCGGGAAACGGCCGAAAAAAAAAGACGTCAAAACGACGTCGTTTTGAATTAGGGTACCAGGCCAAACACGGCGTCCCGTGTTCCTTCCTCGCTGCCTCCTTCCCCCCGGCCCCCATTCGATTCGAAATTCAGAAACCCTCCTCTCCCAATCTCCAGCTTTCGTCTCCGGCTCTCCTCTGCACGACGACGACGACGACGAAAAATCTCCTTCGCCATTTTTGTCGTTGTGCTTGAGCTCCAGCTGCCGGCGCTCGTTGTTGGAAGCAATTATCTCCGCTCATCCAGCATCGCTCGTCGTCATTCGACCCGAGCAACCACCGCCGATTCAGCCGTTGTCTCCGGTCGCTGCTCCTTGTCGGCTGCCGGTGCTTCACCCTGCTCCTGCTTTGCGGTTGTGAATCTCAATCCGGTATTGCTTTAATAGATAATTATAAATCCTCCTTTGTTTGATTTATAAATAGATAATTATTGTTATTGTATTGCTTTAATTAATTGTGGTTAGATATTATGTTCGCAATTTAAGCTAATAATCCATTAATTATATTCAGGTATTGCTTGTTCGGACTATGGTTATTGATAATTCGGTGGTCTGCGCTACGACTAATTCGTTGTTGATATCTGCCGTGTTGGTGTATTGCGGAGTTGGTGTGTTGCTGTGATCCAGTGCTATATCGCTAATGTGTTGTTGCTTTTCGTTGTTGTTGTGTTGATAAGATTCGGTGTTGTGTTTCTGTGTTGATTCCGATTATTCGTTGCTGCTTTGGTTTGAATATTGGCACAATTGGTATTGATTATTGGAATTGTGCTGTGATCCGATGCTGTGGTATTGTTTTGGTTATTAGAATTGTGTTGTGATTCGGTGTTGTGATTCGGACTGTGGTATTGATTATTGGAATTGTGGTGTTGTTTTGCTGCGACGACCGTCTCATGGCTTCTAGTGTTAGTGCCAGTGGTAGTGGCAGTGTTGGTGTTAGTGTATCTTCTAAGGATGAAAGTGATAATCCTCTTTGGAAATATGTTACTAGAGGGGAAAAAACTAGCGGAGGGGGGCTATTTTATGTTCTTGTAACTTTTGTAATCAAACAAAGCAAGGAAGTTACACTAGAGTAAGAGCTCATTTATTGAATATTCCTAGGAAAGGTATTGTAACTTGTAAGAAAGTGAGGATGGAGGATAAGATTGAAATGGAAAAGTTAGAAAAAGAGGCTGTGACAAGAGCCGAAGATATGCTTCCAAAGAATGTGCCTTTACCTCGTTCAAGTGGTTCTAATTCGACAATGGATATGTCTTTTTTTAGGAAGAGAAAGGTAACTGAGAACAATCCCATTAAGAATGCATTCAATAGTCAAGCACGTAATGAATTAGATGCATTGATTGCTAGAATGTTTTACACTGGTGGTGTTCCATTTAATTTGGCACGGAATCCTTTTTTTATGGAAGCTTTTACTTTTGCTGGTAACCATCATTTACCTGGTTATGTTGCACCGGGTTATAATCGTTTGAGAACAAGTTTGCTTCAAGAAGAGAAGGCAAACATAGAGAGGTTAGTACAACCAATCAAGAAGACATGGAGGGAAAAAGGTGTTACTATTGTGTCTGATGGTTGGAGTGATCCACAAAGAAGGCCATTGATAAATTTTATTGCGATTTGTGATATGGGTCCTATGTTTTTAAAGGCCGTTGATGCTTCAGGTGAGATCAAAGATAAACACTTTATTTCTAAGTTGATAAAAGAAGTCATTAAGGATGTGGGTTATCAGAATGTTGTACAAGTCATTACCGATAATGCATCAAATTGTAAAGCGGCTGGTGAGATCATTAAACAGATTTATCCTAATATCTATTGGACTCCTTGTGTTGTTCATACTCTTAACCTTGCATTGAAAAATATTTGTGATGCAAAAAATGTAGAGAACAATATTGATACATATGAGGAGTGCCATTGGATAACTGAAATTTATGGAGATGCTATACAAATCAAGAATTTTATAATGATGCATTCCATGACATTATCTATGTTCAATAGATTTTCCGCATTAAAGTTGCTTGTAGTTGCTGATACCCGTTTTGCTCAAGTTGTTGTTACCTTAAAGAGAATGAAGCTTATAAGATCTAGTCTTCAAGCAATGGTGATCAGTGAAGATTGGTTGTGTTATAAAGCTGATAATGTTGGAAAAGCAAGGTTTGTGAAAGAAAAACTCCTTGATGATTTATGGTGGGATCAAGTTGATTATATTCTTGAGTTCACACGACCTATGTACCATATGATTAGAGAGTGTGATGCTGATAAACCAACCCTTTACCTTGTTTATGAAATGTGGGATACAATGATTGATGAAGTGAGAAATGCCATTTATAAACATGAAGGCAAGGAACTTGGAGAAATATCTTCTTTTTTTCAAGTAATATATGTCATACTCACAGCTCGTTGGACGAAAAGTAATACACTTCTTCATTGCTTGGCATATTCATTGAATCCAAGGTAACCTTAACTCTCTAATTCAATAATCTTTTTCAAATATTCCTTTGTTTATTCAATTTGGCAATTAATATTTAGTTTATATTATTTTGTTGATTTTCTCATTTCAATGAAGGTATTATGGTGATACTTGGTTAGATGCTAAATCAACTAGAGTTGCTCCTTCTAGAGATGAGGAGATTTGTATCGAAAGAAACAAATGTTTTAGAAGACTTTTTCCTAGCCAAGAAGATCGTTCAAAGGTTAATTTGGAGTTTGCTAATTTTTCTCTTAAGTATGGTTCATTTGGAGAATTTGATTCTCATTATGATAGAGATGTTCTTGATCCAAAAGCTTGGTGGGGAGTTCATGGCTCAAGTGCACCATTGCTTCAAAATATTGCTCTTAAATTGCTCGGTCAAGTATCTTCTTCTTCATGTAGTGAACGTAATTGGAGTAAATATGGTTTCATTCATTCTATGAAGAGGAATAGATTGCTTCCTAAACGTGCCGAGGATTTGGTGTTTGTTCATAACAATCACCGTCTTCTATCAAGAAAACTTCCACAATACAAAAAACAAAAATCAATGATGTGGGACATCTATGGTGATGATTGTAGTTCTTATGAAGACATTGCATTGCTTGATATCGCTTCCTTTTCTCTTGATGAACCCGAGTTAGAGGCGGTGATCTTTGAAGAAACAAATGTCAATGAAGATGAAGTAGAAGTAGTTGATGCCACTCATGAAGGAGAGTAAAATTGCTGAATATTTTATCTAGCTATTTTGAGTGTATGGTTATTAGTAACTTAGTATGAAATTGAGATATATTTTGGTAATGTAAACTTTGAATATCCTTGTATAACTATTTTGGTTTAGTTATGTAAACTTTAAATTTCTATTTAAGACTAGCTTGGTTTGGTTATGTAATTATCTCATTTCATACTGTTTTGGATGCTTGTAAAATCTTTTATACTTTTTATTACACTCTAGAATTTACCAAAAATGCAAAGAACTAGATTTTCTTGAAGTTTTTTTTATAACTTTCCTAACTTTGAAATATTCATTATTCAACTTTTAGAGTTTCCATAATATTTTCATCCATTTTTGTGCATTTGGTAATTTAATTGACATAAAAGATTATAATGCTGCATTTAGAAATAATATTAATAAATTTATTATTATTTAAAATAGCAACAATATTGCTATAAACATAAAAAAATTGTGGTTTTGTACTATATTAAGTCAATTGTTGTCAAGTAAAACTAACCTTAAATATTAACATATCCAAATAAAATAATTATAATAATAAAGTATCCATATATTTGTTCATATTAGTTTTTAATATTAGTGAATGAAATGGTTAAATTTTTTAATTTATATAAACTATCAAATGTCATTTCTAATTTAAAAACATATATATATATATATATAAATATTTTATTTTTTTTTTGTCGTTTTCTGTCGTCTCCATTTTCTGCTTTTTCGAAATTTGGTGTTTTCCCCTTTTTTTTCGTCCCTATCTCCGCGTCCCCGTCCCCGTCCCCGTGCATCTGTGATTCACGGTGTAAAACAAAATGCTGTCCACGTCGGCTGATGCCAAATAGTGACTTTTTGTACGTATGAATAATTGTATCAAAATTTTGTCCTTCAGCTTATTATTAATCCAACTATGGCAGATCCGACCAAGGGCATGACCCGCACTAATATACCTAAATTCTATTCAATATTCGTTTTTATTCCAAAAGCATTTTGGCATGTTTGTAACATTTTTAAAATATAGATAAATATGCTCTATAGTTTATTAAATTACCCTTTTTTTTTTTGGTTTTTCTATGTTACCTTCGTACTAGTGCAATGCAATATGCGACATTGTTGGCTCGAGGGAAAAGTAACCACAGACCTCTAAATAATCTGTCCAATCACTTTGCATTTCGCATGAGCCATCCATCAGTATTGCTTTTGAGTGTGACTGATTCAGTCCAATCATCACTGCATCAGATAGCGCCAAACATCTCCTTATCAAAATTTCAGTCAAAAAGAAAAGGAAATATTTCAAAAAAAACGCCGGCAGAGGACTCGGGCGGCTCATTTTACGATGTCATAGACATAAATAAAGGCAAACCAGCCCTCGAAGGCAATCCATAAAAAGTTGGCGGTGGCACATAAATTTAAACCAACAAAAGGCCACGCCGATTCTGCCACGGCAGTCGGCACGGTGGACAAGAACGAAGTCGAGAACCACCGGACAAAGTGGCTGCGAAGCCGACCACAACTCGTCGATAGCCGTCGGCTTGTCTCGGACCGTCAGTTCTCACATGACAGCGACACCTAACTGTTGCAGAAGAAAGCACATGCGTCGCAGGCTCGTAGCACAGTCGGTTTGTTTGGTTCCCAGTATCGTGAGTACGGAAGATTTCTCAACTAGTGATTCGCAAGAGCATGCGATTTTCCCCACTTTCCGTAATACTAGTAAATTCGAGAAATGCTATGCACCATGGGCACGATGGGACACCCACGACTTTAAATGTTGAGCTACCGTAATTTATTTTCTTCAATCAAAATCGTCGGATAAATAGGTTGAGAGTTCTAAAAACGAGAGATTTCGCCTTTTGGGACATTAAATTCGAGAAATGCTATGCACTCCAATACATAAACCAAACTAAAAATTTAATTTATCTAAAAATATATATATATTAATATCTTTATTTTATTTTATTTTTAATAGTTAATTAATACAAACTAATAATAATACAAAATTTAAAAAAATATGGATAACAATATGATAAATTTATTATTTCTATTATTATCATCAATTTTATTATTATTATTATTATAATAATATATTTTTTTGTATCTTTTTATGCAACAATATTCTTTTATTTTATATTATTATTAATTTATATTAATTAATTATTAATAAAAATAAACTTGATGCAATCATATATTTATTTTAAGATGAATTTGATTTTTAATTTGGATTTTAAATGGCTATTGTTATATGGAAAATAAATTTTTACTCGACGAAAAATAAATGCCTAAAGTGCCCCGCTAATTTTGTGGTCGATCAGCTTCCCCCGCGCCATCGGCAATATTTACTGAAGTCTCCCCCATTCCGTCGGCAAAATATGCCAAAAGCTCCCCAGGCCATTAGCAAAATCTGTCGAAGCCTCCCTGCACCATCGGCAAAATCAGCCGAAGTCTCCCTGTTGCCATCGACCAAATATGCCGTAGCTATCTGCTAGATAACTATAGATTAAATAGTAGCAAGCAGATAGAATTAATTAATCCATTAATTTACGTACCTGAATAATAAGGGTTGCCATCATTATGCCCATTCTTCTATAGTAATTTTTGAGCCCCATGCAGTAATTGTCGAAGCCATGTCTTCCTCTTTTTTTTTTAATACTAGGTCTAGAATTATAAAAACAAAATTTCATGAAAATTTAAAAACAAAATTTTATAAGATTTATAATATAATTTTTATCTATAATTAAAAAAATATAATTTAGATCTACGATATAAATTACATGTGTAGCTGAAAAAATAAAAATTTAAATTTTTAATAAATAATTTTAATTAAACTTATAAATTTATAACTTAAAGTGAGTATATTATAGTAGAAAAAAATGTTAACTAAAAAAATTTTAATTACTTATGTTATCAGTGAGGTGCTAAGGGATGTTGGTTAAAATGTAGAGAAAAGAGAGAAGGAAGACTGAAAAGAAAGAAAGAAAAAAAAAAGGATCGTTAGAAGAAGAGGGTCGGAGAGGATAGTATATGGAAAAAAATTTTATTTACTATATAATAAATATAATTTTTCCAAATAACAGCTACGTTTTAAATTATTTTAGAAAAATATAGTTTTCACTTTTACTCTCACATGTTTTCTTTCATATTATATAATATATATATCAATTACTCTTTTATTTTTCAATAAATGGTATAATATAGATATAATATCCAACTCAATAAACTCCTCAAACAATAAGCAATTTACTATAATTTTTTTATTTTTGAGACATAAGGAATATTATTTGAAGACGGTTCATGATACTATTGATGACATTAATATTGGAGTTGTTAGTCACACATTATTTTTTATGAGTTCACACCCCTCAAAGTCTTTTTTTTTTTTGACAAAATTATTCCCTTCATTTCACAAATATCTACTTTCATTTTTCTTCTTTCAATCCTAAATCTTCAACATTTCAATTTTAAATACACGATATCTAAGATCAAATTCAATAATTAACCCACATTCAATATTAGTAAAACCTACACAAAATAATAATTATTAATATCAACAATAATATTATATCGATCATAAAAAATAATATTAATTATAAAAATAATGATATTATTAATATTAAAAATGATGATTTTATTAATAACTAATATTAATAATAAATATATTTTTAATAATCATTATATAATACATATTAATTGATATTTAAAAATGTATCATTATTTTTAATATAATAATAATAATAATAATTCATAATAATAAGTATAATTAATAATGAATTATATTTAATGACTAATAGTTTTAATAATACTTGAAAGAAAAATCAATTTTTATTAATATTATTAGCAATAATTAATTTTAATATTAAATTTTATAAATATTAGTATTATTATTACATTAATAATTCATAATCGATAATAATAATTATTACTATATTATTCATTATAATTAATATTAATAAGAAATAATAATTATAATAATAATATATTAATTACTATTAATAATGGTATGTTTCATAATAATTAATAACAATTGTTAAATTATCAGATACTTATTATTCATAATTAATAATAATAGTAACTAATATGAGTAACTAATATGAGTAATTAATAATTGTTGTTCATAATAACAACCAACAGGTAAGCGAGTCGTTAGTGATGGGGGCTACAAGTGGTTAACGTGCTATAGATTGAGGATCTTATGGGTAAGTAAACCATTAGTATATAGTATCTATGGATGACTTGCCTGTTGGAGAAGAGTTGATAGAGGTGAGTGATCTATTGAGATGTTACATGATGTGGTAGATTTGCCCAACAGCTCTGAAATTTACCTAGAAAAAAAAAATAACATATTAAATTTATGAAATATTTGAAGGATAAAATGTAAAAAAAAAATATTACAAAATTATTTAATCTATGTTTATCTATACATATAAATAATTAATTCAAGTGAACAACATGCCAATTTGAAAATTCAAACACCAAATCATTAATATTAACTTAAGTTTGAAAGTAAGTAATTTTATATAAAAAAATAGTTAACAATAAAATTAGATATATATTAACCTTTATAGATCAATAGAAATGGTGGATGATTGCTTGTTTAAATAAATGTTTTCCTTTTCTTTGGGTTGAATAGATGAAAAAAGAGGAGAAAGAGTAGAGATAATTGAGAAGGGAGCGAAAATAAAAGGGGTGGTTTTGAAAAATAAGAAAATGTGAGGAGGTATATGTGTGTGAAGTTAGTAAAAAGGGTATGCAATTAGATGTAGGGACTTGGCCGTCATTGAGTAACCAATGCTATAAACTAGGATTAGGTTCTCATCTTCTGGTGGAGTGAAAATCACTACGAATATTTTACGTCCAAGTGCACCTTATAAAGTACATATGATGTGTGAAATAGTAAACAAATATAATAAGTGTAATAGTAAAATATTAACCCAAAGAAATAAAATTATTAAATGAAGCTTAATAAACATCAAACTAAATAAGAAGACTTATCAATCGAAGGTTAAATAAATATTAACCCAAATGAAAAACATAAACCTTAGTGTGTGTAAATAGTGTGGTGCAAGTCATTTTTTTTCACTTAAAAATTAATCATTTGCACTATAGGTACACCTTGTAAGTAGGGATGGCGATGAGTCTCGGACCCGACCCAGACCCGCTAGACCCGCCTCATTTTTAGCGGGTCTAGGTCCATGATTTTTAGATCCGACGGGTGTGGATCGGGTTTAGGTCCATATATACCTTAAAGGGTATGGGTTTGAGTTTGGGTCCAGTTTTAAACCTAAACCCGATCCGCCAAACCCGTTTAATATGTGTGTGTGTGTGTATACTAATATTATATTTGTCATTATTGTCTTAATCTTATATAAGCTCCTTATTCATTTTTTTAAAAAATTTATTTTTGTATACTTACTTTATAAACAATATGTATAACATTGTATTTTAAAAGTTAGGGATATAAACGGGGCGGATTTTACCCGAAACCCGACAGATTTTGTTCAACGGGTATGGATAAACGAATATGGATACGGATATGGATGATGGAAAAAAATACCCGTCGGGTTCGAGTACGGATACGGGTATGAGATACATACCCGTATCCATATTCGTACCCGCTTACCCGATATATAATTACCTTTTTACCCTTAATTTTAAAATAAGTATAGTATAAATTAAAGTTAGAATTATTATTTAGCTTAACTCTAAATGGATTTATCTGTCAGGTGATGGATTTATTCATCGGATAATATCCATTAACGGGTAAACGGATAATCCGTTGAGTAACGGATACGGATATGGATATGATAGCATATATAGATTCGGGTACGAGTATGGATTTTCTCATCGGATACGGATATGGGTATACCCGCCTCGAACCCGCCCCATTTACATCCCTACTAAAAGCATTAAAACACCATTTGAAAAGTTAATATAACTATTTTAATATATTTATTTTTTCACTTAGATGATTTTTTTAACAAAAAAAATACATATTAAGTTATATAAAATATAAATGTATTTGTATTAGCATAGATTATTAATTATTTTTTTAAAAAATTAACCAGACCAGTTTAGGACCCGTTTATCCGCTAAATCCAATGGATCTGGATCTGGGTCTGAACTTTTAAGACCCAACAGGTCTAGGTCGGGTTTGGATCTAGATAATATAAACGGATCCGGATCTAGGTATAGCTGGATTCGGTCCAAATCCGATCCATTGCCATCCCTACTTGTAAGATGGGCTCAGATACATAATAGAATTTGCTGGTAAAATTGGTATTTAATTGATCTATTCAGCCATAGTAGTGATATACTAGTTATTATTGTTTGGGGCTTATATATACTAACCGAGAACTAATGACATCATTTGCTTTTTCACTATAATTAAAAAAAATATCATTTAAGGTGGTTGTTATTTGGACCCCATTATTTTTGAGCTGGCAACCTTTTATATGTTTTTCTTTTTTGCTTGCTCCATTTTTGTCCCTCTCATTTTTACACTAATTTCTCCATCTTCTCTCAATTCATTGTTTTCTTTATTAACCAATTTTTAAAGCAAAGACTTTTGAAACCAAGGAAATCAAAACAAAACAATTATGAAAAAATAACTAGTTTTTGTACCAGTGTGATGCACATATTACTATATAAAGCAAGGACATTAAGATTAAATCTCTAAAAATAAAGAAACGAATAATAGTGTATACAATATGAAGTGATAAATCAAATGATATATAAATAAATGATGGAGAGCCAATGGCAATTTCCATAGAAGAAAGACTAAGTTATAAAAAAAATTACTAATAATTTATAATTTAACATCGGTCTCTTCATGAACCATCAAAAGTAGAGGAGAAAAGAATAACGAGGGATATGTATATGATTGTTGATATGAGTGTAGTTGTGGTAAAATATATGCATATAACTAGTGATATATATTTAGATCAATATTTAAATAGTTTATTTAAAAAAAATAGTGGTAAATTTTATTTTTGATGATTGTGAAAGATAAAATACATGGTAAAATATATGTAGTTATGGTGAAAGATATTTAGTACAACACAAACAATGGGGTTGAGGTATGGTGAACTTGCCGATTTTTTTGGCACATTTGGTAATTGGTGTTTTCGAGACCAAAGAATGGTTATGACTAAAAAATTGGAGTTTTGACACATTTGTCATATAATTGTTGAGCTTGGAAATTTAGAGGATTGATTAAAAAAAAGATTCATTTGTGTTATTAGTTAGAGATTTCATACATGTATAAATTATGATAATTCTTGTCTATAGTTTTAAAGCGATGGTCTAGTTTCCTATAGGATGCTTATTCCTTTTGAAAATTAAGGTTAACCATGCAAATCATTTCCTAGAGAGAAACATAATTATGCCAAATAGTTCGTTTTGATTTGTCTTCCTTTATTGACCATTCTATGACATGCTTTTTTAAAAAAAAATTGTATTCTCATGTGATTTATATGTTGAAATATGAATACTTTTGTAGACTTTTATATCTTTAATATAATAATTTGATGTTCATCATCCAGTACAATGGCATTGCATTAAATTGTCTTAACATTACTTGGAAAACACTTCTTCTTTTGATTACTCATACATAACTAAAAGAATAGCAAGCATTTTAAATAAGGATCAATAATAATATCAGTATGTGTGACTTATTATTGGGATCATACTTCTTGTCCGATCGGGTGCACTAATTTTTAGGTACTTTTCATGTTAAATATAAACAAACCAAGTACGTGTATATTTCTTTATTGGCATGCGATCTAAGATTATTTTCTATATCTATCAAAAAAAACACTAATTTTTCACATGAGTTGTTATTTTCTTTTGTTGGTTGTAAGAAATTGTATTATGAAATTTATGCTTGAAAATTTATACTTTAATGATTTAGTTTCATATTCAATTAAAAATGATTTGAATGTTTTCATACTTTCTTATTAAGACTTTAGCATAATTTATATTAATCAAAAAGAAAAATCAATATGTTATTGAAACCTGTGACTCTCTTCCTACTACACAACCAAATGTAAAGATATACATCAACCTCATTTAAAGAAATAAAAGAAAACATGTCTACCATTTGTATAATGTTTTAAAAAAAATAATACTATAATAATAGTGTTTATGAATATTTGATTATACTAAATAAAATATTTGATTCTTTTCAATAACTTCAAATATATAATATATTACTATTATGTAAAAATAAAAAATAAAGAAAAATGTATTGATATATTAATTTGTCTACATTAAAAGGTATAAACATTGTTAGCATTTTCCTTTTAAATAATTACTCTCATGATTAATTGAATATGTTGCAATGTCCATCTATGTTTACTCTATAGCATCACTTGTAGACATAATAACTAATGTTTAGAAAAAAAAAAAATTTTCCTTTGCATAATAGTTATAAATGCTACTAAAATAACATAGGGAGATAATTGACCATCTTTGTTAGTGATATCACTAATGTTTATACCATAGAGATTATAAATTGTTTGTAATACTCTAAATTTTTATAACCTTAAATTAGAACATTTAACCTTTTAGTCAAAATTTTTAATATTTAATTATTTTTGTCAACCTTTGACTTACGAACCTAGATAAATTATTTAATTAATTAATATAATTATTTTATCTTGAACTTTTTATTTAAATAAACCCTAAACCCATAATTTTACCAAAATTATTTTCATATTTTGATACCCAAATTTTTGGATAAATTAATATGATATTATCCCAATAACCCAAATTTAATCTTATGTTTAATCTAAATCCTAAATCTATTTTGCTTATCCTTTTTCTTCCTTTTCTTCCTTTTCCCTTTTCTTTTTCTTCCCCCTTCTTTTTTTCTTAGGCCAGCCCATCCCCCTTTCTTTTTTCACTCTCCCGCATCGTCTTAACTTTTTTCTTTTTTCTTCCTTCTCTTCTCCCTTTTCTTTCCCACATGGCCCAACGTAGCTTTTTTCTTCTCCTCCTTCCACGTTTGCACCCCCTGTGATGTAGGAGCATCCATAGATGATCCTCAAGATGATAATAATTTGGCATACTTGATTGTGAAACCGATCACATTGTGTGTCGTTGATAATAATACTTTAACCAACTTTGATGATATTACTTTATATCATTCTTGCAGGTATGTAACATATTTGGAAAAAGAAGATCAATCCATTTAAGAATTCAAGATGCTTAATATTTTTACATGTTACAAGCTATTTCAAAGGAAGTTATTGTGCATGAAAGTCAATTCAAAAAGACCTAGTCAACATTTTAAGTCAACATCATTGATTTAATTAGGATTCTTGTTAGTAGTTTTTATGTATTGATTAGCTTACTTTTTTTTTTGTAATAGTCTTTATTGAGTGATGTATTATATAGGATATAAATACATTGTTAATATTATTTATGTACTAGTTAGCCATTTGTGTGTCATTTGGCTAAATTAATATGCTAGTTAGTAATGTCTAACTCCTATGTAAGATATGAAATGTAGACACATTATAACACGTTGATGGATGATTGATATTGAAATCTAATGCAATTAATTTACTTGGTTAATTCTTTTTTTTTTGTGATTAAATATCCTTTCTAAGACTACTTGGAGTAATCTTAGATAAGAAGTATTCAAATTTGAGTTCTTTAAATCTTGCTAAGTTCTTTGAATTCTCGTTGAATTGTTTTTGAGTTCTTGCTTGAGTCTTCATATTTCTTCCTCCTAATTAGATAGACAAATGATCTACTTCAACCTACATTCACACTAATCTTCATCCACCATTGAAGAATTGTGTCAATTTTGGTATCAAAGCCACAGTTTGGCTTTGTTCTAGTCAAAACATTTCCTTTCTTCTTCTTCTTCTTCTTCTTCTTCTTTAACCTCAAGTTTGAAGGTGGTTGAATAGTGTAGCATATCTTCAACTTGGTCTTAAAATATTTAACTTCAAAATTTAAAGGTGCTCGAATAAATTAGTTGATCTTTAATCAATTCATAGTAAATCTTCAACCTATTCTTCATAATCTTCAATGTCGAAGGTTACAGATTGCCTATCCTTCATCCATACCTTTGAAGGTAAGTGCTCGATTATCTTTCTTTTTCTTTCGATCTTCTAGCCTTTTTTTTCTTCATTTCTCCTAAGTTGTCTTCGAAGCCCTGTGAATCTTCAAAGTGCTCAAGTGCTTTTGGTTATTGTCCCTCATGATAAATCTTCCTTCTCCTTTATGTAGCCTTCTTCCCCTCACCATCTAGGGTTAAATTTCTTGGTAGATTCAACATCAATCTTGTTAGATTAGAAAAAAGCATGAACCTTACATATTCATCCAAACAAGTTGAGTATCATATAGATATTCAACTTGTAACATTTTCTTTAACATTTGATCACAATTAGGGAAGAAATTTTCTTCACACGTGTTTGAACATCATTCATCATCTTACCGTTTCTTTGTGTTCTTCCTTCAAGCAAGAATCATCTTGTTCACTATCAAGATTATCTTGAAGATTATCAAGAATAATTAATAATACATTCCGACATTATTCTTCCATCTATATCACCTTTTCATGTTTAAGAATCCTTCTAGAACATTGTCATAACTTCAAGAAGATATCAAAAAGTAATTTCCAACATTTCTTGAGGTTGTGTCGAGATAAACTTGAGGAAATAATTCAAGTATGGGTGAAGAGGTATCAAAGAAGACTATGTATGACACTCTTCAAAAACTTGTGGCAAGTGCACATGCAATAAATGCACAATTTCAGCAACTCCCTTCCATTCAAAGCCAACTACAAATATTAGAATCAAGGGTAGCTGGCTAAGAGACTCTTCAACACATGCATAATATAATGGAGGATACAAATGATAGTGTAGAGGGAATGGTTAGAAGGGTAATCCAAGCTTGAGTTGGTTATCTTAATGCTAGAATGGAGTATGAAGAGAGAGCACAAGAGAATGGATCAAATGACTTTATCCACAACCAAAGAGGCTATCCAAATCATCAACTAAGGTACAACCATTTTGAAGATAAAGGTATAAAGCTTGTCCTTCTTAATTTTTATGGTAAATTAGATGTTGAGTTATTTTTTAAATGACTTCATGAAATTAAGCAATATTTCAGTTTAGAGAGTATGATGATGAGCATAAGTGTAAGTTAGCAACTCTCAAATTAAAAGTATTTGTTAAGAGTTTGGTATGTAAATCTTAAGAGAACATGTAATAGGTAGTATAAAAGTAAAATCAAGTATCGGGAAAAGTTAAAGGAACACCTAAAAAAAAATTGTACCTAAAGAGTATGAGTAAGAGATGTATATCAAATTGACTATTCTTATACAAGGGCTTCTTAGTGTATAGGAATATACTAGGGAATTTGAAACACTAGCACTCTTATGTGATATGCAAGAAAGAAAAAAAACAAAATTGTGCTAGATAATTAGGTGACCTTAAAAACTTAATGAGAGAAAAATTTCAAATGTTTGCCTATTATTCCCTTGAAGATTTGAATAAGTTGGACTTAAAGTGTGAAAGATAAACTAATTCTACCAAAGCTTATCATAAAACAAGTGATTCAACTTCTACATCCAACAAAAATAATTCTTATGCATCTGCTTCAAAATTTGGGACACATACGCATTCAACTAATGATAAAAAATAGTCTTAATCAAGATGATAAAGGTAAAACTACAGTTAGTGAAATTTATACTAAGAAATGCTTCAAATGTTAAGGATATGGTCATTTTTCTAAGGAATGTCCTAATCCAATAGTTTTGATCTTGAGTGATATTGAGAACATGGATCCATGTATTGATGATGATAACTTAGAAACTGAATCTAATGATGGTGTCTTAAGTATTTATGAAGAAGATGGAAATCCTTATTTTGTACTTCAAAGGGCATTACAAATACAATCTAATGATCAATATAGACAAAGGGATAAAATATTCTAAACTAAGTATAAAATTGGTGATAAAGTTTATAGGATCATCATAGATAGTGGTTTATGTACCAATGCTGCTAGTGAAAAAATGGTTGAACAACTAGGACTAGTGACTACTATCCATCCTAAACCACATTCCTTACAATGGCTTAATAAGGACAATGGAGATAAAGTGACTAAACAAATAATCATTTCTTTTTGCATTAGTGACTATCATGATGAGGTGTTATGTGATGTTTTACCTATGGATGCTTGTGGTATTTTACTTGGAAGACCATGGCAATATGATCGAAATGCAACTCATGATGGTGCAGCTAATGAATCTATGGTACTTAAAGATAAAAAGAAATATAAGTTGAAACCATTCCAATGTGATTATGTACAATAACCCGAGGTTAAAAAAAATATTTTTACATGAGAGGGAAGTGATTAATTGCATTGAGGAAGAGGGTGTTTATTATGCCTTAGTAGCTATATCATCTCAATTTGGGGAGAAAAAATATACCAATTCAAATCTTACTAGTTTTTTTGATGAATATAGTGATGTATATCCAAATGATTTACCTCCCAGACTACCACCTACAAGGGGTATACAGCATGCTATTGATTTAATTTCTAGAATGCCTTTACCTAATAGACCAGCATATAAATGTAATCTAGAAAAAACTAAGGAATTACAAAGGTAAATTCAAGATCTAGTAAATAAGGGTTTCGTGAGAGAAAGCATGAGTCCTTATTTAGTTCCTGCCTTACTAGTTCCTAAAACGGATAGTACCTGGCATATGTGCATAGATTTGATAGCAGTGAATAATATAATTATCAAATATCATTTTCCTATTCCTAGATTGGATGAAATGCTTGATGATTTATGTGGTGCAAATATATTCTCTAAAATATACGTACAAAGTGGTTATAAAAAAATGTGGATTAGGGAAGGGGATGAATGGTAAACAACATTTAAAACTAAATATGGTCTCTATCAACAAGTTGTTATGCCTCTTGGGTTATATAATGCACCTAGTTCTTTTATGAAACTAATAAATGAAATTCTTTGTCTTTTCCTAGGTGACTTCATTGTAGTTTATTTAGATGATATGCTTGTATATAGCAAACTTGAACATGGTCATCTTCTACATTTGAGGAAATTATTTGATAAACTAATGGAAACTAAACTATATGGAAAATTGAAAAAGTGTGAATTTATTCTTCCAAGTATAGTTTTTATTGGTTATATTATTAGTGCCGAGGGTATTAAAGTTTATTCTATAAAAATACATGATATTCAAGAGTGGCCTATTCCTAAAGATATACATCAAGTAAGAAGTTTTCATGGGTTAGCTTGTTTCTATAAGAGATTTATTAAAGATTTCTCTACTATAGCTGCACCTATTACTCAAATCATGAAAAAGGAAAAATTTATTTAGGGAAATGAAGCCACTAAAGCTTTTGATATTCTCAAGGATAAATTGTGCAATACTCTTATCTTATTTATTCCTAATTTTGACCTACTCTTTGAGGTAACTTATGATGCAAGTGGGGTAGGTACTGGAGGAGTTCTTTAGTGAAAAAAATAAATAGTGCTAGATTAAGGTATCCACATATCATAAGGAATTCTTTACCATCACATGAAGTTTAGAGACTTGGAGTCATCATTTGAGGCCTAAACCCTTTGTATTACATTCTGATCATGAAAGTTTGAAATATTTTCATGGTCAAAAGAAAATAAGTCCTAGACATGTAAAGTGGATACACTTTTTATAATCCTTTGTGTTCTCTGTCAAACACTTAGAAGGAAAATAAAATATAGTAGTTGATGCTCTTTCTAGAATATCTATATTACTTGTCATGTTAGATGTGAAATTGTTAGGATTTGAAATGTTAAAATAAATGTATCCTAATGATGAAGATTTTCACGAAGAACATCGGTCATGTAAAGAAAATGGGAATCATGGTAATTATATAATACAAGATGGATTTTTATTTAAACTTAATAGAATTTGTGTACCAAGATTCAGTATAAGGGATTTAATTTTCAAAGAGGTACATGAAGGAGCTATTGTACTTAGAAAACCATAGAAATATCACAAGAAAATTTCTATTGGCCACACATACTAAAAGGTGTATAAATTATAATAAACTAACGTGTCAATTTTAAAAAGAGTAAAAGTTTCTTTCAAAAAGGCTTATATACACCATTACCTGTGACTAGTCAACCATGGGAAGGAGTTAGTATGGACTTTATCTCAGGATTGCTTAGAACACAAAGAGGTAAGGATTCTATTATGGTCGTGGTAGATATATTTTCTAAAATGTGTCATTTTATTCCATGTAATAAGACTGATGACACCACACATGTCACTGGTTTATATTTCAAGGAAGTTATAAGACTTCATGACATACCTAAATCTATTTTTTCAAATAGGGATGTCAATTTTCTTAGTTATTTTTGGAAAACACTGTGGAGCATGTTAGGCACAAAGTTATTATTTAGTACTTCACATCATCTACAAACTAATGGAAAAACTAAAGTTACTAACCGTACTCATGGAACTTTGTTAAGAGGGTTGGTAAGTAAAAGTACTAAAGATTAGGATATTAAGTTAGCTCATGTAGAGCTTGCATACAATCAAAGACCTTCAAGTACTACAAATTCAACTCCATTTGAAATTATGTATAGGGTAAATCCTTATATACCAATTGATATGGTACCCTTAAGGAAAGGAGAACTTAAAAATTATAATGCTAATGAACGAGTTGAGTTCTCCCAAAATCTTCATCAACAAATTAAGGGTAACATAAAACAAGTCAATGAAAAAGATTAAAAACAAGCTAATAAACATTATAGTCACACAATTATTTTCTCTTAGGGATTTAGTGTGGTTTCATTTACGTAAAGAAAGATTTCCAAACCTAATGAAACATAAACTAATTTTAAGAGCATATGGACCATTTAAAATCCTACAAAAATTTAGAGACAATTCCTACGAACTTGAACTACCTAAATCATATGGAGGTATTTCAAGGACATTTCATGTGGATGATTTGTCTCCTTATTTTAGTGATGTCAATTTGAGGACATATTCTTCTCAATTTGGGGAGAATAATGTAGGAGAATCCATAAATGATCCTCAAGATGATAATAATTTGGTATACTTGATTATGGAACCAATTATATTGTATGTATTTGATAATAATACTTTGACTAACCTTGATGATGTTACTTTATGTCATTCTTGTAGGTATGTAACGTTTTTGTAGGAAGAAGATCAATCCATTTAAGAAATCAAGATACTTAAGATTTTCACATGTTACAAGCTATTATAAAGGAAGCGATTATGCATGAAAGTCAAGTCAAGAAGGCCTAGTCAGCTTTTTAAGTCAACGCCATTGTTTTGATTAGGATTCTTTTTAGTTGTTTTCATGTACCACTTAGCTTACTTTATTTGTAATATTCTTTTTTGAGTCATGTATTGTATAGGATATAAATACATTGTTTATATTAGTTATGTTCTAGTCAGCCATTTGTGTGTCATGTGGCTAAATTAGTGTGCTAGTTAGCAATGGCCAATTGATATATAAACATGAAATGTCAACACATTGTAACATGTTGATGGATGATTAATATTGAAATCTAATATAAGTAATTCACTCGGTTAGTTCTCCCTTTGTGGTTGAATATCCTTTCTAAGACTACTTGGAGTGATCTTATATTAATATTAGATAGGAAGTATTCAAATTTGAGTTATTTAAATTCTTGTTAAATTCTTTTTGAATTCTTGCTCGAATATTCCTAATTAGATAGCTAAATGATTCACTTCAACCTACATTCACATTAATCTTCATACATCATTGAAGAATTGTGTCACCTTGCCAAACACACCCTTACGTCACTTACAGCCTTCCCATTTCCTCTTCTAACCAAACCAGCCCTTACACCCCCCTCTTACATCTCTCCAAGCCCTAACTATGCATGAAATCCCCCATCCTATTTATAACCAAACCTCTTTGCACGCCTCTCCCTCACTTGCCATATCCTCCTTACATTTCTAGCTTCTACGTCCCTACACTTCCCACCTACCTTCCGCATGCCTAAGGTTCCCCCTCTCTTCTTCCTGTTCTTGTTCTTCTTTCTTTCTTTCTTATATCCTTGAACTTCGTTTTCTTTCTTTCTTTCTTCTTCTCCAGCCCCTATTTTTCTCCCTTGCAACCTAGTAACCCTGCTTCCCTGCACCACCGCCTTGTGCAGCCACTCCTCTGCCACTACAACCTCCCTCATCTTGGCTCCAACCACTAGCACCACTACCAACCTTAACTACCTCAACCTCAACCTTACCCTTTCCTTCTTCCTTTCCTCCTCCTCTTTTCAACCTTCGCTACTTGCACCCAATCCCTCCACTCGTTAAGTTGTCCGGCATCACATGTCGTTGCTACTTGCTCCCTCTATAACCCTCATCCCAACTCCCCAAATGCCACCTAAGCTACCTTTATCCTTATCCTTCTTCCTTATCCACACCTCTGCCTCTTTTTCTTCTTGCAAACCCACCAACACCATCACCTCGTCCCCTATAGCCAAACTACTGAACCGACCCACTACATCACCTCCACCGTAGCCACCACCACCTCCTCCACCCTATAGCCGCCCTGCACAACCCCAAGCAGATGCCCCCATCCACCTCCCTGCACCCTTGAATCCTTCTCCTCCCCCTCAACACACGCTGCCCCCACCACCTCCATTCAGTTGCCCATTCTCCCTCTATTTCCTCCACCACCGTAGCTCCTCTTATACTACCTTCCAGTAGCCACAACCACCACCCACTCATGCACCATCATTTGCAACCACCCCAAAATCACCTTCCCTACTTCTTCTTCTCCTCCTTTTCTTCTTCCCCTTTCCCTTTTCTGCACTGTCTCTCCCTACAGCCTGCACCGCCGCTGCCTTCAATCCACCTGCATCACACCAACCGGCCACTACCATCTCCACCCCCACATCCTACACCCAACAGCCAAACCAACACCCTCAACCACCTTTTCCAACCACCACCTCCAACCCTTGCACCGAGCCATTTTATCCACTCCCTTGCATGCATGGCTCATGTTACACATGTAGTGTGAGTTATGTTTCAAGTTTTTAAATTAATTTTGGTAATACTTAATATATAGAGGTAGTTTGGTAAGTTTGTATTTAATAAATATTTTTAATAAAAATTATTCTTTCATTTATCCAAATATTAATATCGTATTTATGATAATGTTTTTAGGTATAAAAATTTATTAATTGAGCCTAATCATTTTTAGATGGTTACCGACAAGGTTTGCTTTTACTGAAAATTAGGTAACCTTTATACTCCACTAAAATATCGGAATATCGTATGATAGTACATTAGGGTTTTGACATGTACATTGTGTTAGACATAACTTGTTGCAAATAATTATGTGATTATTAATGTTATCTTGGAAATTCAAAAAGGAAGGCATGTTATCCTATATAAAATGTTATATGTGCGAAATTGTGATAAAAAGGGGTCAAATGTTGGGAAGTGATGTTGTATGTTATGTGCACATAAAAATGTTAGGTTAATAATGTTTAGACACATTTTTAGCAAAATTATTACTATCATGTGCCTTAAGGGCAATTTGGTCATTTAAGTATAACATGATATTTAACCCTAAATAGGATGCCTAATGTGTTATAAATATTGCTATGAATGGATAATAGGGGTTTGTAATCTTAGAAACGCATGTGTTAACATGAATATCAATATTATGTGGTCTAGGGATATTTTAGTAATTTTGAATGTACAATAGTGCTTATACTACTAAACATGTATGATAAGTGTTATATGATGTTGAGAATGAGAATAGGGATTTGTGGCCGTAGAAACACATATTTCAACATGAATATCAATATTATATGGTCTAACGGTAGTTTGGTAATTTTAAATATACAATGGCGATTATTTTAATAAACATGCATAATAAGTGTTATGTGAAGTTCATAATGAAAATAGGGGTTTGTGGTCTTAGAAACACATGTTTCGGCATTAAAATCAATATTATATGATATAGGGGCATTTTAGTAATTTTAATTATACTATGGTGATTATTCTAATAAATATGCATGATAAGTATTGCTTGGTGTTAAGTATGAAATAAGGGTTTGTTGTCTTAGTAATACATGTTTCAATAAGAATATCAGTATTATATGGTCCAGAGGCATTTTGGTAATTTTAAGTGAACTATGAGGATTATCTTAATAAACATGTACGATAAGTATTATTTTATATTAAATATAAAAATAGGGATTTATTATCTTAGTAACCCATATTTTAGCAAATTATCAATAATTTTATAGACTAAGGGTATTTTGATAATTTTTAGAGTACTATAATGATTATTCAAATAAACATGCATGATGAGTAATATTTGATGACAAGACTAAGAATAGGGGTTTTGTTGTTTTAAAACCACATGTTCCAGCATGATAATGAATATTTTAGGGTATAGGGGTATTTTGGTGATTTAGAGTATATCATGGTAAATAGTATAATAAATATGCATAATGTGTGCTATTCGTTATTAAGCATGAGTATAGGGGTTTTGCTATATCAGATATGTCTGTTTTAGCATGATTAATATTATTGTACGGTATATGGGTATTTTGGTAACTTGGGGTATGCCATGATGATTATTCTCATAAACATTCAAGATGTGTATTATTTGTTGTTAAGCATGAAAATTTGTGCTTTGATGTTGTAGAAGCACATGTTAGGGTTTTACATGCGTGTTGGGTAACTTAATCACATGATCAATAATTTAATTATGGTGTGTTATCCTTTTATGGCAAGTTGATTAAGTAAAATGGATGGTAAAGTGGTAGCTATAGTCGCAGGGGTATTTTGGTTATTTTGAACTAAAGTATCGAACTATGAGTAATCGAGCCTAAGATGACCTTAATAGACTTCTGATGTTGACATTAATAGTGACCTTAATCTTGGTTACCTCATAATGTTGGAAGCAAATAAAAATAGTTAAGTATGTAAAATTAGATATATGTGACTAATGTGTGTTTTTCGTAGTCACCCTTGTAAAATATTAATATTTACCTTGAGATAGGGAGTGGTGGCTCTTTAGGGGTCGCTACCCTAAAGACGTAGTTTAGCCCATGATTGTTAATGGATTTTGCTAGTGTACCTTAGTGCCCTAGCTATGCCCTATATCTTACTCTATTTAGCTCTACAAACCTAAGTAAGGGGGTATGCATATTTATGGATCAGGTATCCTTGTCAATAGGGTATTATGTGCCTTCATGTACTAATATGACCAGGGTACCTTTGTATTCCTGGGTTGATAGTCGGTAGAATATTGTGCTACCCTTTTGCACTGGTATAACTAAGGTACCCTAGTTTCTCTGGGTTTGTTGATCTCCCCTCAAGTAAATAAAAATAAAAATGTGTGATATTTTAATGGAAATTATTATGGGAATGATTTGGTAGTAGCATTTATACCTACATGTGGTTTGGTAGTAGCCTTTGTGCCTACTTGTAATTTAGTAGTAGCCTTCATGCCAACCTGTGGTTTGGTAGTAACCTTTGTACCTACCTATGATGATGTGTGTGTATTGGTTGTATTGATGGACCTACCTGTGTATCGAGAAGTTGTGGGTTGACTATGAGAATTGTGCCTATAGTTATAACTTAAGAATGATGTGGCTTTCTAATTATACTACAAAGAGCATCGCTTGATTCCTCTATCAATAAGGTTTGGTTACCCCTAGAGGAATGAGCATTGGTGATATATGGTCTTGATGTTATGTGGTTATATGAATGATTGCCACATTTTAATTAATATATGCATAATTAAATGTTCATGTATTATTGTAATGCATTTCATGTGTTCCATGTAGGCCTTTCATATTAGTATTGTATAATGGATTATTCAATACTATTGAACTGAAGGGTTCCTTTCTTAGGCACCTACTTATTCAATGGGCAGTGACATTTACATGTTATCTCATAAGATCTATTCAAGGCTATCCTTCCGGTTAAGAGTGTAAGGTTATCCAAAGTTCTGTTCGGTGACTTGAACCTGAAGTTTCTGTATTTCTTATAGTCTTTTTATATTTCCTTTCGCTGATATTTATGTAACCACTGTTAGTGGGTTATATTTGAAAGGTTAATTAAACCCTTTAACTATTTCGCTATTCCAATTCATAATTGTATACTTAAATTTAAATGAAGTAATGTTTTAGCCTTAACACTTGGTAATAGAATGGTAAAGGAAACCGATTTGGTACCAACTATAGCCGTAACACCCAAAAAATTATTGTATTAACTTCCACGTGTAACTTTTAAGATGAAATTTTTTAGTAGTAAATTTTGAGAGTGTTATATTGACGGCCTCACTTTTTTTGTTGGATGTCATAGATGATTCCCAAGGTGTTTGAATGATTTATCTAATATCAAATTCAAATTATGTACTCTATAAAAGGGGGAGATATACTCCAACATTGGAAAGTAAAATATTATTGATATCAAATTTAAAAAAGTCTCGATCAACGTGTTAACTAAGAAATTTTACATGTTTACATAAAAGTTAACAATTATAAAATAAATATTAGATATACTCTTCCTATTATGCCTTTGGGCTAATTTCTTTTCCTATATGTAAAAATAGGTTACACTATGCATTTTTTTGATTTTTAGAAGGACATAAAATCAAACTTAATCTTTCAAATATATTCTTTACTTCATTATTTTTTCAAATTAAAGAATAAAAGTTAAGTGTAATTAATGCACCTAAAAGTAAAAAAATTAAGGGTAAATATAAAAATATTTTTACTTCTAAAATTAAAGAAGTGACTTTTTTTGTATAAAAAAATGTTGAAAGTAAAGTAATTTGTTTTCATATACAGATGAAGCATGAAAAATATCATCATTTAATTTTCATAATGTCGACATACATGAAGGTGGTAATTAGTATGTTCAATATGCGATCTATTATCCTTCAGAGAATAAAAATGATCATTGAGTATACTAATCAATCAAATAATAATTAATTAAGATAATTGAAGTCCATTATTTGTTAGCTTTTGGCATAATCAACTTCTTCATGTCATGTTAGATCACAATACTAGTAATAGTGTCTTCCTTTGGTAGTGAGTGAGATATGTCTTTTGGTTTCTTACTCATAGTTCAATTGCTTATGGGAATGTGATGGACTGAGAAATGAAATGTCTATCTCATAAACAAATTAGAGAGATATGAGGATGAAGAGAGCTTATTAGAGTTAATGAAACTATTTCAAGGAGCATATGAAGTGGTTATTAATATTAGGAGTAAATATGAAGTAATAAACATGCTTTATCCAAAAATAAAAATTACTTCATTGAATGAGGGTATATTGGAACCTAATATATTAATTATACTTTAAATAATGAAATAATACTACATTCTGGGACAAAAATAAATATAATATAATATCATCTTTTTGGATCAAAGGAAGTGCGTACTGTTGTTATTCAAAATAATGTTGTTTTAGACTTTTGTATGCATAAAAAATAATACAGATTGTCTAATATCTATATTCAAAATGTAACACCCCACCTTTTAGGAACCTAATTTGTTTAGGATCTATTCCTTTAGAGAGATAAAGTTATCTTGTTTGTTGTTTAATTACATTACATAAGAACTCAAAAACCCTAGTTTCGGTTTTTGGTTCCATAATAATATTTATGCTATTTGAAACTCTCAGAACATCCAATGATTTTTTCCAAAATATAAATATTAGTTTTTATCACTTTGGATATGCATGATCATGATATATGAAAGGATAATAATTGGAAATGGATCCTAGAGATGCCTCAAGGGCCTTTTATCACCTTCAAGCGGAGTGTTTATGTTACATGATCCTTTTTAATAGAGATCCATTGTTATTATACCCGTTGATCTATGCTTATGTCTCCTATAATGTCACATGTGTACATGAAGGCACGTAGTACTCTACCGATAAGGACACCTAATCTATAAGTATGCATATCCCCTAATTAGGTCCATAGAGCTAAATAGAGTAACATTTAGGGCCTGGCTGGAATACTAAGGCACACCAGCAAAATAATCGTGGGCTAAACCATGTTTTTAAGGTAGCGACCCTTAAAGAGCCACAATTCCCGATCTTGAGGTCTTTCACTTTAAGTATTAGTATTTTAATTAGGGTGACCACAAGAAGCACACATTAATCACATGCTTATCCATTTTTATTTGTTTCCAATATTACGTAGTAACCAACATCAGAATTATTATCCATGTCATCATAAGTAGTCCACTAAATCTATCCTAGCAAAAATATTCACACTTAGGCATTTTAAGTCAAAATGACCAAATTGCCCCTAAGGCTAAGGCTACCTCTTTGCCATCCATTTCCATCACAAATTATACTTTATTTTTATCAACATGCTATAAAAAGAGTAACACACCATAATTAAACTATGGATCATGAAGTTATGTTACCCAACACACCTAATGACTATTTTAGCCTTAACATGCACTTCTAGAACAACCAAACACACATTATCATGCGTAATCAACAATTAATGCACTTCCTGCATGTTTATAGAAATAACAACATAGCATGTCCCTTGTTTACCAAAATACCCTTAAAAATGCCTTAGTATTAATTATGATGAATATGCATATTCATCAAGGTACATTACAAATTACCATAATGCCCCTAGATCCTATAATACTCATAATCAATCTTGAACAAATTTTACTAAGGTGATAATGAAATGCTTCGAAAATTCTAATTTTATTATTTATTATTAAATAATATTTTTGTTTTGAAATTTAATTAAATAATTTAATTTTATTAAAATAAAAAGAAATTAATTAGGGCAAATCAAGAAGAAATTTATAAGTGTTTTAAATAGGAGGAATTTTGGTATTTTAAGCTAATTAAGGATTTTATTTTGGAAATTAATTAAATAAATTATTTTATTTAAAGTAAGAAGGATAAAATAGTTTTAAATTAATATAAACTTTATAAATAATTTAATTGGAGAAAATTAGAGTGTTTTGCTAATTAAAATGGAATTTAAGAAAATTCTTTCAAAAATCCCTAAATTAACCTAAAAAGAGAATTTAATTATTATTTTTAATATTTATATTTTATTAAATATCCCAAATTACCCAAAATACATTTGATTAAGGTAATCCACCTTTTCCTTTCTTTTCCTTTTCCTTTTTTCCTTTCCCCCCTCTTTTTCCTTTTATTTCATTTCCTTCTCTTCTTTTTTCTCTCTTTTTCCCCCGACCTGGGCCGACCCGCTGGCCCAACTTCTCCCTCCCCCTGCGCGGCCCAGATCCCCACGACACTCCTTCCCCTCTCCTGCATGCCATCCCTCTCTCCCCGACAAATTATGGCCTGCGCACGCAGACCTGCGCTGGCCATTCTCGCCGGATAGAGACCCATAACCCTTGCCCTTCTACTCTCCCACTCCTCTTTGTCGTTTTCCCCTTCCGATCGAGCTATAAATAGCCCTGAAGGCTGCCATAATTGGGTTTTGATTTTGGTAGCCCAGAAAATCAAAACGCGCGCCACCACTTGTTTAGCCAGCTATTCCTCCGTCGTCGGCCGTCTTCGTCGCCCACTCCAGCCACCAAAACGCTCCCTGCACTGCCCTCTACACAACTGAGCCACTAGCCTTCCTTGCCACGAGCCACCCTGGCCGTGTGAAATTACCTTCCCAAACAGCACCCTTCGACCCTGTGCCGCCCTTCATGCCGCAGGTTGCCGCCGGTTCCGCCACCTGTAGCGTCGCCTCTACCTCCCAAAACAACCAGGAAACCTTGCCCTACCTCCCCACACCTCCATTTTCCCCTACTTCCCTCTCCCCTAGCCTCCACATCCATCTCTCCACTTCTTCCTTCCTCCACCGCCGCCGCCGGCTCCACCACCCAGCCTAGGTTGTCTCCTAACTCCTTAACCCCTAAACCCTGTATATTGAAAGTGTTAATGATTTTTAATATTATTCACTATTATTATTAGTGTTATTATGATTATTATTATCATTATTATTATTACTACTATTACTACTACTACTACTATTACTACTACTACTACTACTACTACTACTACTACTACTACTACTACTATTACTATTATGTCCTAACGTTATTCTGGAGAATTTCTAATTAATGGTATTAATTAAGACTAAAAACTTGTTGTGTTATTATTATTATTATTATTACTATTATATTTATTACTATTAATATTATTATTATCATTATCATCATCATCATCATCATCATCATCATCATCATTATTATTATTATTATTATTATTATTATTATCCTTATTATTATTATTATTATTATTATTACATTATTTTTATTATTATTGCCACTACTATTATCATCATCATTATTATCATTGTTTTTGTTGTTATTGTTGTTGTTGTTCTTATTATTATTATTATTATTATTATTATTATTATTATCATCATCATCATCATCATCATCATTATTATTATTATTCCTATTATTATTGTTGTTGATGTTATCATTATCATTATTATTATTACTACTACTGCTATTATCGCTATTGTTATATTTATTATTATTACTATTATTATTATTATTATTATTATTATTACTACTATTATTATTATTATTATTCTTATTATTATTATCATTACTACTACTACTACTACTACTACTACTACTACTACTACTACTACTATTATTATTACTACTATGTTTATTGCTCTAACTATGAGTATCATCGTTATTATCTCTATTATTATTATTATTAGTAGTAGTAGTAGTATTTTTATTATGGTTAGTATTGTTACTATTATTATTACCATTATTAGTAGTAGTATTAGTATTATTATCATTATTATTGTTGTTGTTGTTATTATTATTATTATTATTACTACTGCTACTACTACTACTACTACTACTACTACTATGATTTTGATTATTATTATCATCATTATTATCATTATTACCATTATTATTATTATTAGTATTCTTATTTTTATTAGTATTCTTGTTATTATTATTAGTATTATTAATAATATTGTTATTAGTAATATTGAAACCCTTACTTTAATACTATGAGTATTACTAAGACTTACTTTGATTAGTAGTGATTCGATTAACTGTCTTGAGGATAATAATAACCCTACCTTTTAATTATAAACTACTATTATTAATATTAGCCTTAGTAGTAGGCCATGATAGGGGTAAGATAGGAAATTATGGTAATTCCGGTAGGGGGAGATTAACCCATAGTATTTTCCTCTTATAGGTGAATTGAGTCAAACCCCTAAGAGGCGTAGGAGAGTGCTCCAAGCCCGGCGCCGATTTAGGTAAGGGTGTAGCTAAGGCTGTTTTTGTGTTACATGTCTTACCTGCCTTAGATGTCGTGTATGATTATATGTCATATTTTACATGTTATTATCTTACCTATTTAATGTGTAGCGCGGCTTGGAACCGAGGTACGTCCATATGATTTCTTCTATTATGTATCAATATGGATATGCTGCAAGTTGTGATGTAATATGATGTGGCCTTAGAAAATGCATTCTAGAGTATTTGAGGTAGTAGGATAGGGGCATGAAAGAGAAAAATGAGAAAGTAAGATAACCAAGGGGAAGTAAGTTAGCTAACGTAGGTAAGGATGACCTAAGTAATCTATGATACATGAGTGGATGAGTGAAAGGGGAATTAAATAAAATGAAAGAGTGGGAGAAACTAAGGTATACATGGGAGGAACTTGGGTTTGCATGGAAATCCTAGGGTTTGGCATGGTAGATATTGAGGGATTTGCATGGGGTGGTTAAGGTCCGCATGTGGGCGAACTTTGCGTATGGAAAGTTACTTTGGAACGTGGGGAAGGCACTGGAAGGTTTGTTTGGGTGATTGGAGGTTCGAGGCGAAAAATAGTACGTAGGATAAAATAAGGGTACATAGGGACCGACTAGGGTATAGGAGGAAACCCTAATTTGAGAAGGTGGAAAAAGAAAGAGAAAATGATGAAATAATAAATGTGGGTAAGTGAGGTATGAGGGGAGAGTTAAATCTAAGAATTGTGACATGTGGGGTGCTAGAATAGTTTAGGTCATGTGGGGTAGAGGAGGATGGGCCACATAGGCCCAAATCAGGGTTTTTCTAGAGAAAACCCCAGGGAGGACTATGAGTGGACTTTGGGGGTATAAGGTGGTGGGCTTTGACCCACACACTTAGGAGTCAGGTTCCTGGTATAAGTAAGCGGGTTAAAGGAAGGATGTCGGGGCGAGTTAGGAGGCGCAGAGGTCTCAAGATATGGGACAAGCCTTCTTAGGAGGATAAGTATGGCTGGAGTTAGCCATACATGTCTAGGGCGGAATCTGTGGAATAAGATACGGTAAAATACTAATCATGTAAAGTCGAAGATTATTGAGTCGGGTCCAGCTGATCCACCGGTTAGTAATAGTGGTTAGGTGCGTTCTGCTCTATAAGTGACCGATCCACTGGCGAATAATAGTGGTGTGGACTTTGTCCCGCAAGTGACCGGCCCACCGGTAATAATAGTGGAGTGACTCGAGCTCAATAAACACAAACCAGAGTTTGATAAAGACACCTAAAAGATACTAATTACTTACAGTGGAACACCATGTGAGTCACCAGCCGATCCACTGGTAAGGAATAGTGGTGTGGACTATTGTCCCGTAAGTGACCAATCCACCGGTGAATAATAGTGGTGTGGACTTTGTCCCGCAAGTGACCGACCCACCGGCTAAAATAGTGGGGTGTTCCTGTACTTACATATATTTGATAAGAGACATAGTGTGCATCGATTTTCGATAAAAAGATTAATTAAATAATTAATCTGGAATAATTATATACTTTATGTGTGACCTTGATCATTTATACGCGGTATAATTTCTTCATGACCTCATGTAATATATATATGGGTTTGAAAGTGTAAGTTGAGTATTGTTTTGTATGATTCTATGTGCTTATGTGTTGGCTTTAGTTATACGGTTAACTTGCTCAGTACGTAGCGTACTGACCACCCGTTTCATGAGTGCTTCTCATTCCCACGAGCAGAAGGCCCCTCTGATCTAGTGCAGGCTGGTGATTCTATCTTCGATGCCTTCGACGCTTACGAGGCATCGAGCGGGACTGAGAGTTGAGCCTGGACCTAGCTTAGGGGTTGAGAGTGACGTAGCCAGAGTCCATCATCCATTTTGTTTTCCTTGTATTATTATATTTTGTTTTATCTCGCTATATGATGTCCTTTGACTTTTGGTACTTTAAAACTATACTTTTGAGATGTACCTTTTGATTTCCGCCCTCTGATTCTATATGACTTGTGTTTTATTAGTGACTCGTATTTGATGTTATTCTTGTTTAGCCTTAGCACTTAGTACCGGGACGGTAGGAGTGAACCGATCTGGTACTAAGTGTGGCGGTAATGCCCCCGATCTTACGGTTTTATCTTTTCACTTCCGCTAAAACCTTTTAATTAAAATAATTTTTTCAGTAGTAAATTTGGGGGTGTTACAGATAACCCTTATTCTCATATTTGACATTAGTTAATACTTATCATGCAGGTTCATTAGACTAATCGTCATATCACATGCAAATTATCCAAATGCTCTTAGAACATATATTATTGATTATCATGCTCAAATAAGTGATACTATGATAATAAACCCCCATTATCATATTTAATATCAATTTATACTAATCATGCATGTTTATTAGACTCATCATAATATTACATGCAAAATTACCAAAATGCCCAAACTATATTTTATTGGATATCATGCTCAAATAAGTGATACTAAGATAATAAACCCCTATTATCATATTTAACATCCATTTGTCCTTATCATGCGTGCTTATTAAACTAATCACTATATTATATGTAAAATTATCAAAATGCCCCTAGGTCATATAATATTAATAATCATGCCTAAACATGCATTACTAATACCACAAACCCCTATTATCATACTTAGCACCAATTATACTAATCATGCATATTTATTTAGATAACCCCTTGAACATGTAAAATTACTAAAATGCACCTAGGTCATATGATACTAATGATCATACCAAAACATGCATTACTATCACCATAAACACCTATTATCATATTGAGCACTAATTATTTCTTATTATGCATGTTTATTAAGATAACTCCCATTGCTCATGCAAAATTATTAAAATGCCCCTAGATCATATAATATTATTATTCATGATGAAACATGTATTTTTAATGCCAAAAACCCCTATTATCATGTTCAACACCACATAACACTTAGCAAGCATTTTTATTAAGATTATCACCACTATACATTAAAATTACTGAAATACCCTTAGACCACAAAATATTAATATTCCTACTAACACGTGTATTAATCAATGCAAGATATTATTAACAATAATAGCAATAATAATGCTAATAACTTTCATAATAATAATAATAATAATAAGGTTAACGATAATAGTAGTAGTAATAATAATAATGATAAGGTTAACGATAGTAGCAGCAGCAGCAGCAGCAGTAGTAGTAATAAAATTATGATGATGCTGATGATGATGATGATAATAATAATAATAATAATAATAATAATAATAATAATAATAATAATAATAATAATAATAATAATGATGATGATGATGATGATGATGATGATGATGATAAGGTTAGAATACTATTTACACTAAATAAATTATACTTAAGGCTAAGAAGGGTTAGGGTACAACCTAATGAGGGTGGCAGCAGCTGCAGTGGTGGAAGTGGTGGTTTGGAGAAGGTGGATCTTTAGGGCTGGAAGAGAGAGGGTGAGATGGTAGTTGCAGTGGTGGTGGACTCTCTAGGTGGACAAGGTTTTAGTGGTGGTGGTGATGCAACAAGGGTGGCGGTGTAGGTGGTGGTGGTTGACGGTGGTGGAGAAGGAGGAAGGAGGAAGGAGAGGGAAAAATGAAGAAAGAAAGGTAAGAGAAGGTAAAGAAGGTTCTATTGGTTTGATTGGGTGGTAGAGGAGGTGGTGATTGCGGCGGAGGAGGTGGCACATGGCGGTGAGAGGGGCTGTGATGGGGTGCAAGGGGCAAGTTGAGCACCCAACTTTGCACAATCGGTGTGGCTTGTGTAGGGAGATTTAGGGGTGGTGAGTGGCTCGGTTTGGTGGAGGGTAATGTAGGGAAGGGTTTGGGAGGTGTTTCAGGCATGCGGCATTACACGGCGGGGGTTGGGGTAGCGTCTGAAGTGGTGGTAGCGCAAATACGCTGAAATTTCTGGACAGAGTAAAGGAGGCCAAATGAGGGTCGGTATAGGGTATTTATAGGCCAAGGAAGGGAGAAGGAGACAAAGGGTGAAGAGGACAAGGGAGTAGGGGGCTAGGGGATTGCTGACCGATGGTGGTAGGCCGGCGCAGTCCCTACAAATTTTAGGGTTGCAAGGTAGGGGATGGGAAAGGGAAGGGGAAGGGAGCACGTGGGAGAGGCAGGGCAAGGGTAAGCTGGGCTCGAAATGGGAAGGAAAGCGACGTGGGAGAGAGGAGGAGGCATGTTGGCGTGCATTGGAAGGGGGAAGGACAGTGGTAGAATTGCAAGCCGACTTGCTACATAAGGGAGGGAGAAGGGAGGAAGAAGAAGAAGAAGGGTTGGCCAACCGGTTTGGGGGAAAAGAAAAGAAAGAAAAAGAGGGAGAGAATCGGGCAGGTGAGGGAGGAAGGGAAAAAAAAAAGAAAGCGGGTTGGGCTACACATGGGAGAGAAGAGAGGGAGGGGGATTTGGGCCGGACGTGGCCCAATCCGAGGAGGAAGGGTGGAAAAACAAAAAGTAGAAAGGAGAAAAATAAGGAAGAAAAAGGAAAAAGGAGGGAAAAGGGGAAAAGGGGAAAAGACAAAAAAAAAAGAAAAAGAAAAATAGGTTGGTTAAGGTTTTTAGGATATTTTGATATTTTTTGAATATTTGAAAATAATAAAAATTAGTAAAATAATAATTAAATTCCTTTTTATATTAATTAATAAATTTTAGGGTATATTTTCCTAAATTCTATTTTAATTAGTAAGATACCCTTATCTTTCCTAATTAAATTCTTTATTATTTTCCTCCTTTTTGTCTTAATTACTCCCATTATTTTATTAAAATAATATATTTAATTAATTTTACTAACAAATTCCTATTTTATCATAATTTTCTAAATTAGAATTTTGAGGTATTACACTTAGTACCGCAACAAAGTCCTTGTTTACTCTATTTAGTCTTTTTGACTGTATTGCTTAGAAAGCGCCAATATGACCGAGGTATCTTAATTTCCTTAGGTAACATGGTTAGTATATTACTGGTATTATGTGGCTTCATGATCACTTATCTTAACATCTCTAGGTTACACTAGTATGATTGAAATGTCATAGTATCCTTGTGTTACATAGTTTATGCAATAGAACAATTATTAAAACCTACTTGACATTCCTATACATAAATTTTCATGTATTTATCAAGAATTTTCAACAAACCGTTATTTAGATATTGTTATTAATTATCTACTCTATAATAATGTTATCAGGTCAAATTAATGCCAGGTCGAGTTAATATTAAATTAACACCGAGTCGGATTGTGATTAGCTTAGATTGTTATTGGATTTTATATTAACTTAGGTCACATATTCTATTCATGATGAATAAATTATATTTAGATTATCATGAGATACGAATTATGCTGTGATGATTGTTTCAACTCTTGTCCTCTCTTTTCACTATTGTATTATCATTTAAATCCTCTCTATTTACTATTGCATTATCCTTTAAACTATCCCGAAATTCTTTTTAGTGTCAACTGTCAACCAAACAAAATGAGGTGTTTAAATAAAACTGTAAGGTGGGGCGTTTCGACGACGATTGCGCTTTCACATAATTTGCCACGCTATTAAATTGGAACTGAAAACCCTAGTTGGAGTTCTACTTGATCTTATCTGAGCAGCAGGATGTGTGGCGGCGAAGTGTCCGGCCTGTCTGAGCCACCGACTCGTCACGGCCGAGCTTCTGGCGGCTCGACTGGCTCTGCACTCACAAGCTTACTCCTTTAGCTGCGGTGACGACTGCCTGCTGACCGAGCCATCTTGAATCAGTCCTTGCGGACTTCGGCGATGAAGGTCCTGCGGGCTTTACCCAATAAAATCTATATATTCGTCCTGTTCTTCTCTCTCCTGTTTTTCTCAACCTTACCTACAGTATCTTGAATCTAATCGTTTTTATGTATGTCGATCTCTATGAAATCCATGATTTAAAATTTCTGGGAATTTCCCCTCTCTTTATTGTTTTTTGGATCATGTTATCGATTTGACTCTCAGTTGTATATTTTCCCATTTGCGCGTGTTAAATCTCTCTCGTCCTCTCGTTTCTGTACTTATTTGTTGAATGGCTTGAGGCCATTCCAAATGGAACTGTGGATGGTCTGTGTAGTTAAGCACACACTTTCAAATACAGATTGAACCTGCTTACTGTGGTTCAGCTAGCCTCTCATTATGTCAGATGCCCTGAATATTGATCCTGGATTAAAATGGGAGGTTGCTCACCCATTTCTGTCTGTAGGTTATGATTATAGCTTTGATTTCATTCAGATCCATATGTTATAAATCCAGTAGCACATGTCTGCATTTGCGGTGGGGCATATCTTTGTTCTGCTAGGAAGGTGATTGTAAGTTGGCTTTCTGTATAACCTGTTTCTGTTCGCCATTTTTAGATGGTTTTACTTGTACAATCTAATGTTGCTCTCTTTTTCATAGTGGCATGAGAACACTTTAATAACCCTCCTGGGGGTGGGACAATATAAAATAGCCTTATCAATCTTAAGGTTTTAATCTCGAACGCATTACAAGCCTTGGTTATCTATCTTCTGTCATCAATTTCGTTCCTGCACGTATGGTTGCCTTTTTTTTCGTTGTTTTGTGTTTTTCTAAAACTAAATGTTGGAGATGAGATGATGAACGAATTGTTTTCCCTATTGGTTTGATTGCCGGAATGATGGCAATGACCTTTGTATTAGCTCTATCTGATCCATCTCTCCTTTTTTCTTTATTCTTGCTCAATCATGGAAATCGATTTTTTGAATATTCCTCTGGTTTACAGATTACTTAATTATGTTACATCTGTAAGCAGAGAGGAGCACACGGTTAAAAGCTTGAATAGGTATTAATTGTAACTTTCTCTCCTATTGAGGCCCATCTTGTGTGCAAAAATTGTAAGATTTTTCATTTAGGGGATTTTTTAGCTCTTTTATTTCTTAAAAATAGCTATTGAATTCCGATTGAAATTAGGAAAGTTATTATCTTCTTAGCTATTCTATTAGTTTTCATTAGTTTATGACGTATTTTGAATTTAGTTTGGACAGGGAGGTTGAAGATTGTGATATGATGACTGAGACTTTTATTGTTTCCCTATTGGTTTGATTTCACCAATATGATGGTGTTTTAAAATGTATTCGTACTGTCTGATCACTCTCTATTCCATCCTTCCTCTCAATTTCAGTAATCGATTTGCTAGCTGTACCAATTTGACTGGTTATTGGTTTTCTCTGTGAACGTTTTCGTGTTTCTTTGGATCTGAAGCACATAATCGAAGGCTTTGCAAGAGATATCACTAATTCTTGTGGAGCTCATATTTGTGCGACAAAACTATATGTTTATTGGTCTTCTTGTGGATTCTTTAGCTAATTTCTTAGCTTAAGGATTGTGGCCTATATACATATATTTCATCCTGCTAAATAATTTTATAAATAATGTTTTTTTTCTAATATGAATTTGAAGGAAAGATACGAGAATGGACGACAATTGATGGTTGGCACGTAAGGGAATGAAACTAATGTCTGCAATTCCATGCAAGCTGGTTCATCATGGTGATGTTGGAGGTTTCACATCTTTTAATTTTTAGCAGCCTTACAAGGGATCGGACTACTTAGGCCAGTAGCCAACATTAGCTAGTCGTGGGAGTGCTGTGCACATCCAACTTGTGTTTTGTTAATTAAATTATATTTGAAATTGATACTATTTAAAACAAGCACTTCGATATGCATAAATAGAATAGGATCTCTTTCTAATTTTTTCCAATTACGTAATCTTTTTACCTTTTATATTTTTTTTCCTCTTTACTTGTTGATCGGCTCTCACTCCTTTCTTCCATCACTAGTGTTTATGGGATCAATGTATGTAGTCTTGTTTTGAGCTTTGTTAAGCTATAAAAGAAATAAAATTATCAGTTGAGTAGTATGAATTATTACTCATGGCTCGGAGACCACAAAATTGTAGCCTGTAGGAATATTTAATCGATCTCACTATAAATTAGATCATAGATCGATGAAGACAGGAGACTTTTATGATCACCATTAAAGTTTATTTTAAACGAAAACAAAAAAAATCTGAAGAGACTTTATTTGTGCAGTCAATATTAATACCATTAGATCCTAGACTGATGAACATAGTAGATTTTTATAAACACCATTAAGTTTAGCTTAAATGGAAAAATAATCCAACAAGATTTTATTTGTGCTTATGGTACTTGAATGTGTGCCTATCCTATATGTCATGTTTGTGCATATGAAATGTGTGTAATATGATGATGTTGATGTATGAGCCTTGTAGGGATGTCATTTGGATGAATGAATTTTATGTGTATGGCATATAAATTGGTATAGAAAAATGGATATGGAGGAATAAAAAATAACTATCAAACCTAGATAAAAGATTATTAAATTTGTATCAGCTTTTAAATCTTTTATACCTACATGAAATAATTTTTTTATCTTTTAATTCTATAACATTTAATATACTTTATAAGGCTAAAAATAATTAAATAATTAAATTTTAGTAATTTAAATATGTAATATTTAATTGGACAATTTTTATTTTAAATTCGATGGGTTTTATTAATAAAGAGTATAAGTTTTAGTGGAGATTATTATTATTATTATTATTATTATTATTATAATTAGTTGAATCTTGTATGGTAATTGAAAGATGGTTAATTATTATATCAATTAGGTTAAATGGATAAGAAATATGAGAAAAAGAAATAGTTGAGAGTACTTATATCAAAACTTTGTTTGATATGCTATCTTCTCTTAGAAATAATTTTTCTATTTTCATGTTCTTATTTCTCTAAAATATGATTAAATAGTTGGAGGGTGTTGAGGGAAGTTTGGGTAAGGGAAAGAAGATAATAAAGTTGAGGGAAAAAAATTGGAAAATCGATGAACCAAAGGCCTTATGTACGAAATACAAATGTCATTTATCATAATTTTTAAAAATAATGATGGATAAATGACAAGCTGTCCTCCTTTCAGATCTTCTGAATTTGTCTCTTTGAGAATAAGGCGAAAAAGAATCTTCTAGCCTTATTAAAAAAGAAAAAAAAATAATCAACCATCATAAATAAACTATAGTTTAAAGAACTTAGTCACAAGCAGCTTTTAAACTACAAATTTAATCCAAAAAAAAATGTTACATCCCACAAAACAAAAACTTTGCATTAAGGAATCTTACCATTGGTAGGGTATGGGGGTCTAGTTGTAAACAAGCACTCATTATGATGTTGTTGATGAGCCAATGGGAGAAATCACTCAATGTTTGTATCAACTCTACTCTCCTCAATTGTGCTCTTTCTTTGTTATGCTGATTCCATTGATGTTGTTGGTGAATCAATGTTGATTTCATTTTTTGTTCTTTGATCTTTGTTTTTTTTTGATAGATAGATAATGATGATGATATTCTTACTATGTTCTACTTTAGAATCCTTAATTGGTTTGTTGTGGTAGTGGCGACTTATTCATATTTGGACGAAAATAGCATGTTAGATGATGATGATATTCATAAAGAATCTAGAGAAGTAAAATTTTTGGTAAGAGATATAATGACGAATAGATTTATATAATGAGATATGATTCATATGGGTTCTGAGGCATTTTATGAATTTTGTGGGTTATTAGTGAATCATGGTGGCTTGCAATCAACTAAATGGATTAATATCGAAGAGCAAGTTGCTTTATTTTTGTACATTTTGGGGTATGCCACAACAAATAAGGAGGTAAAAGAGTGTTTGGTAGGTCTGGAGAAGTTATTAGTCATTATTTCCACAATATCTTAAGAGTCATTATCGAATTATTAGGAGATGTTTATTAGATAACCAGATGAATCATCAACACCTATAGAGAATCAAGACAATTTCAAGTTCTATCCTTATTTTAAGGTGCTTATTATGATTTTTTCTTTCTTTTTAGTTAATAAATAATTTATTTAGATTATTAATAATGTAGTAGTTAATTTTAGGATTATGTGGGAGTAAATTATGGAACCTATGTTCGAGTAAAATTTTCTGCATTAGATGCTCTTTTATACTAAGGTAGAAAAAACTACATCATACAAAATATACTAGAAGCTTATACATTTGACCGAAAATTTACCTATGTTCTAACTGGTTGGGAAGGAACAACATCTGATGCTCAAATACTAAAAGATGCATTAAGGCGACAATATGGCCTCAAAATCCCACATGGTAACTATATTGCCATACTTAACAAATACTTTTTACTTAATTTATTGAAAGTTGTCTAAAATTTTAGCCTTTTTATAAGCATATATTATCTTAGTGATGTTGGATTTCCTATAATGAGTGGCTTAATTCCATCTTATAGAGGAGAGCAGTATCATCTGAAAGAGTACTCACATAATCCACCAAAGTCTCCGCGAGAGCTATTTAACTTGCGTCATTCTTCTTTAAGAAATGCAATTGAAAGAATTTTTGGTGTTGTAAAAAAGCGTTTTCCAATTATGATAAGTGCAAATGAACTCCATTATGATGTATATACACACACAAGGATTATATTAGCATATTGTATTGTGTATAACTTTCTAATGGGTGGTGATTTGGATGTAGTCATAATTAGAGAGGTGGATCAAGAACTCGTTGATGGTGATGATGGAGAGTGGAAAAATAGGTTTGATGAACTTATAGAAGAAGGAGATACTGTTAGAGGGGAGTTGATAAGGAATTCAATAGTGATGTTGATGTGGAGAGATTATAGCCTATAGGCATTTCTGTTGAGTTATGTAATTTAAACAAATGTACTATTTTATGTTACTAAATTGCGAGACTTTGTTGTCTTGCTACAATATGTTGTATTTTACTTTGAACATGCTACGAAACATATGTATTTTTTTTGGAGATTAATGCTATGTTTTAAATGTCACTTGAGTATTTGTGTATTTTTTTTATTTGCATACCTGTCATATTTTTCATATTTTTTTTGGTAGATTTAACCATACCTCCTTGTCAAGTTAAAAGAAACATTTGGACATGTGAGATGGATGGAGTTATTCTTGATGCTTTGCTACATCATATGCATATAGGTAATCATCCTGTTGGTACATTTACTATGGTAGCTTGTAGTTCCGTGAAAAAAGAGCTTGAAGAAAAGTTTCCTAACTCCTCATGGAACAAGGACTGATTTTGCAATAGGATAAAATATTTGAAGGGAAAGTTTTTTCAATGTTATGACATATTCTGAAATGTTTCACAAAGTGGCTAGGGTTTTAATCCTACCACTCAAATGTGGGATCTTGAAGAGAAAGTGTGGAATCAATTAATTGAGGTGTGTATAATGTCAATTTGATGGAGCTATTAATTTTTTTTGTATAAGCTTTTATTCTTTTGTATATAGTATTCATCATCTATATTTGTTAACTGTTGTGATTTAATTCACTTCGTTTGTTTGTTTGTCTATCATAGAGCAATCCAAAGACTGTGGAGTGGAAGGGTAAAACAATTCAATTCTATGAAACATTGGAAGAGCTATTTTCTAAGGATAGGGCAACTAGGGATAATACTATATAACTACTGCTGAAGTAAGATCAAGGAGAAAGGAAGCTGCAGGACAACATGGAGAATCTAGTAGCATGATTCAAGATATTGACAATATAGTCTCACTAGATGAAGTTCACATTGAGGGGTTTAGTTCATTTGGTATTGATTATAGGACTCCACCTCATTCTAATCAAGGCTATGCTTCAGATATGTTAAGTGCACATGTAGAGAAGTTTGCCATAGTTATGGACCAATGCTCATGTGTTGATTCCACTGAGGCTATTAAGTGTGTTGAGGAGCTTAACTTCAATCCAAGGTACACGATGCTGGCTTCTTTCCATCTTTCAAAGAACCGTGCAGACTATGAGATACTAAATGCGTATCTCTTAGAACAATGTTGGTTTGCATTATGTCTTCTACTGGTGCAAGCATAAATCATTGATGAATCGGAACCTTCCCCTTATGTGTAGTTTCATGCTTTAAAACACTTGAATTAAGATGTCCTGTATGATGATGGCATCATTCATCTTTGTTGACTGTGAAACAATTGTAAGATGATGAACATCTTGTGCACCTTTTGAGTTTATATTGTAGATGATGATGGACTTCTTTCGATTTTATTAACATTGTGTTGAATGTAGGATGATGGATGTCCATTAACTTATTAAGTTTGCTTTTAATGAAGGATGATGTGTGTCTTTCTTCAATGTGTTATATATAATTTATTTTATTCGTATAAAAAAATCTTTATATATAAATTAGTTGGCTAAATGGATGTTGCAAAAAAAAAAAAAAATTTGCTCGTCTTGTAAATCTTTTGGTTGTTGTTGTTACTGAGGTGGTAGTGGTGGTGGTGGAGAAAGATGAGGAGGAAGATGTGGTTATGGTGGATGAAATGGTGGTGGAGGAGGAGGAGGTGGTTGTGGTGGATGAGGTGGTGAAGTTGTGATGGAGGTGGAGGAGGTGATGGGGTGGTGGTGTAGGAGTTGGTTGTGGTGGTGGTGGTGGTGGAGGAGGAGGAGGTGGTAGTGGTGGTGGTTGTGGTGGTGGTTGTGGTGGAAGTGGAGGAGGAGGAGGAGGTGGAGGAGGTGAAGGTGGGGGTGGTGCTAGGTAATTTATTATAGAGGGGACTTATCTATTTAATATAAAGGTATAAATGTTATTTGTTTTTTTAACCTTCATTCATCTCAATTCAAACGAAAATTTTAAAATATTCACGTTGATTCACCCAGGTTAGGTTAATATCATCCAAATAGCATTTTTAAAACATCCACCCTGATTCACCTCCATTTCCTTCACCTAAATTAATTTTTAATATTTACCCTCATCCCGATTCACTCCAATCCAAACGAACCATAACTCTTTGTAATGCTTGTTCAGTTAAAGTTTGAAAACTTGATGGTTTGAACTTTGAACGATTAGAATCATGTATCCTTTTTCACCTACCAATCAACAATGAGTTAATGGTGGTAATTGTGACTTCATCTTGTTTCAGAGGATATGAATGCTTTGGAACAAGTACCTTGATCTCCATGGATTTGATATTAATGTTATATATTGCTTCAGGCTCGGCAGTTCTCTTACCTAGTACTGATTTAACTTTTAAGATTTTTTTCCCTAAATGCCATTAGATGAAATCAAAGCTTTCATCTTTACCACTATTATCCTTTGCAAACCATGTATTGTGATTGGAATACATTATCTATTCAGAATGTCTTGAGAAAGGAAGAAATTACCTATCAATTTTGGTCTGCAAGTTATTTATTTATTTATTTTTAATACGCGCCCCTAGTTCAAGTTGGCATTGAGCTTGTTGCATAGAATTAAATCTATTGTACCACAATAGATGCACCCCTATTGTACCACAATTACTCAATTTTGGTTAGCAATTTTTTTTTTAAATTCATCTTGAAGATGCACCCCTAGATCAAGTTGGCATTGAGCTTTTTGCATCCCGGTAAATCTATTGTAGCACAATAGGGGAGCTATACTTTATTTTTATTTCATAATGTAACTTATATTTCAAATTCTAATAAATATTTATTGTTATATTTCATAATATATCCTCTTTTATGTCATTAATATATCTATGATAATTAAATTGTTTAAATTTTATTATGGATATTTAAATTATTTTGTATACCATTTATTTTAAATTTCAATATTTTTTAATGTGTTTAAAAATTATAGATTATCTAATGTGAAATAAAGGGAGTAGTAGGTATTGGAAGATTAATGTAGTACCTCTTATTCATTGATGAGCTATGAGGCAGGTTTTGTAGGGACCTTGAACGACCATGGAAAGTTTTTGCGAATCCATGTTATTGAAGAGTTGCATGTTACCTACCGGAGATGGTGTTCTTGGTGCACAATCTCTGTTTTGCTTTGGTACATATATTGTAACTTATTGAGGGAGTGAATATTTTTAAGAAATAAGAACTTACTAAGAAGTGTGATTGAGATTTTTTTTTTTATTTGTAATGGATGGATGGAAACCCGTGATTACAATTAATCAGTCGTGGGGATACTTCCCTAAAAACTCCACCAATCAAACCCTTTGGTCTCCCAGAAGTCATGAGTAATTGAGCAAGAAGCAAATTCTTCTCTGAGAAGTTGCCATGCACCGATTAAAGCTGAAAGACGCTGAAATTTGTGAGTAATATAAATCAGCTTAACAACGACTCGTAGTCGTAAATCACTGCTTAGGTGACACGCTTGATTTTTTTTTTCCTAGCCTCGTCAAGCCTATACTCAATTGTCCATAGTTTAACTTTGAGACTAAGGATGTTACATATATTTGTATTTGATTTATCAAAAAAATATAGAAGATGTAATAATAATAATAATAATTTATATTTTGATTTTTACTTTTTACATGTGACAAGGATATTAATTTAGAAGAGAAAGTATAGTTTATTGATATTAGTAAGTAGTTTTTTTTTCTTTTTTTTTTTATAGAAATATATAAGTTAGGAATTAACATAAATTTCTACTTTTGACTCATACTTCTTTTATACTAAATAATCTTAAAAAATATTAATTTTTTATATAGTTTTATTTTTTTTATCATATCTTCATCATACCAAATGAGAGCTTTGTATGTAATTTTATTTTATATATTCCAAATCTTTCTATTTTTTCATGCAAATAGCATTTATTTAATTGTTCACTTAAATAATTTAGAAGAAAATTTAAAAGCATTAAATATTCCCTAAATCAACTTCTCTTGCACTTTGTGGTATATAATTCATATATTCTTTGTCATCAACTACTTTTTATCTGAATTTACAAATAAAAATAATTATAAAAAACTTTCTTCCCTATTTTTTCTCTCCCTCATATGTCCCCCTTCCCTTCTCTCATATTACGAGTATACTTTGCCAAACATTTTATTCTCAACCAACTATTTTTTAGATTTTTTAATTTATAATATTTATAATAAATTTATTTTTAAATATAGTAAAATAGCTAATAACAATCACTCTCTTAAATATATACTATATCCAATATTTTACAATTTAATTTCAAACTTTTGGTAATTGTCCCCGTAATCCTTAAATTAAATATCTCCTTACTTGGTTTTATATATTTTTTTCACTTTAAAATTGCACCATGGCACATCTCGACATTCATAGTGTGCATCATATTTCAAAGTTTTGAAATAGAAGTTAATTCAATGTTTGGTTATGTGATTTTCATTTTCTTTATCTTCTACATATATATATATATATATATATATACTTTTAAATTGGTTATAGCATTTTTAATAACTATTTTTATTTGTCATTGAATCTCATTTACTATATTTCACATCTATTTCGGTGGTCTAAAATTTGAAGTGTAAATATTTTTGTGATCCCCTTTTGAAAATAAAGGTTTCTATCCGCAACAATTTGCAAGAATTTTGTGGTAGAAGGTGCACTAGTCTCAACTAAAACAATCACAAAGTATACTTCTTATATATGCTTTGTGTATTGAAATCAAGTATATGCCAAGTTAGAACTTAATTTTCATCTATTTTAACTTTATTCATGTATTTATTTTGTTAATTTCTAATGTTATTTTTGTTATTTTTCTTTGGTAATTCAAAATAGCAAATACTAACATCTTTAACATTTCTTATACTTTGCTAAAATTAAGTGAGTTCTAATTGAAGGTAAATAATAAATAGAGTCAATTAGAAATTTAACAATTCTATATCTTTATGAAAATTAATTGGTATTTTGATTTATAGTTGAATGTATTTATTAATTTGATGTGGACAAATAGTAGTGTTTTTATGTTTTAAATTTGATCCTTTAAATTTTCAATGTAAAGCATGCATTTCTTGCCACCGAACACTTGTATATATTTAAGGTAGCAACATGAGGTTCTAGGATATAGCATGCAAATACAAAGATAGACGCATATGGCGGTGTGGAATCTGTGATTTAGGTTTTATACTTTGGGTTTAGGATTTTTGGATTTATCTAGGTTAGTGTTTTTAGACTATGTATGAATTTAAGTTTACTTTAATTCAAATTCAAGTTTATTTTTCTCGGATTAGGTCTAAATTTATTTGGTTTGAATCTTGTGGTACAGTGCTTTAAGTTTATCCAAATTTAGTGTCAGGAATTTTACATTAAGGCTCTATTCTCCTTGGCTTATTTTCAAGGTAAGAAATATTTTATTATTACTATTGTTATTATAAAATTAATGATAGTAATTTTAATAATGGTAGTAATGATAACCATGGTAGTAATGATAACCATAGTAGTAATAATAAGATAAATATTAATTGTGACTATAATAATAGTAATAATAATGTTCTCACCTTGATGATATAGCAACAACAACAACAACAATAGTAGTAATAAAATATTTCTTACCGTAAAATAATTCAGTGGCATAATATTTTAAACCAAAGGGAAATAGTGATTGAAACATAATAAAACAAACAAATAATGTTCTCACCAGTTAAATTCATGAGTGCTAAGATTTTTTAGAATATTCAATTGTCTTTATTCTCCTACTTGATGATATATTTAATGCTCGTATTTTTCATTACCGAAAAATTTCATTGAAACAATTTGCGGAAGAAAAAAATGCCTAGAAAAAAATAGGGTGTTACTACCATATCTAACATTGGATAGACGTTCGCTGCCTATCCCTTATTAGATACAAGAATAAACTATTCAAACACTTAAAACAACAGAGTATGCACATAATGATTTAATTAAACAACTTTAAAAGTGTTTACATTGGAGGAGCCTAACAGGTTCCGATAAACTCAATACAAAATACATGCAAATAAAGTACGAGGTTACAAAAAACATAAGTTAGGGCATGATACCCAAATCAAAGCCATGGTCTGCTACGACCCCCACCAAAACCTTCCGGATGTCCTTACTCTCAAGCCCCAACCCAACTAAGGTAGGCCCTTTACCAACTATCTCCAAAGACTTGTACATGGTCTTTTACTAGTAGGAATGAGTAAGTGACAAAAAAATAAAAATAAAAATAGGCACATCAATACACTATGTACTGAATAAGCCAAGTTGCTCTCTTAACGTAATGTAAGTGCACTAAGTTATCATACAAGAAGATATATTACAGCATGTATCATGCTAAGACTATATATAAAGGTAAGAGTGCATAAGACATGCCATCATATATAATTCTATCACAGTTGAATACATCATGCTTATATTCACAACGTTTTCACAGAAACATGATATAAGAAATAGTAGAGAGTATCCAAGCAACCCCTAGGGTTATTTCCAATTATGAAATTCCTTAAGACATGCCATTCATTTATCCATGTAAGAGATATGCCAATCACTCAATCAATGCTCCATTCCATAACCAATTAGTTAATGCATAAACCAACTTTATTCATTTCGCTCAATCATATCGTTACTTCCATTTCTTATCCAATGATCAACCATACACTTAGTTACCATTCTTAATTATCCATCAATTACCATATTTTATTATCATTGAGCGATGAACTGTGCACTATCCCATGGTTTCACATACCATGGAAGCCTATCCAATAAGGAACATAAAGTCCAAGCCAAAGCCAATCATCAAGTTAACATAAGTCCAGGTTGAAGCCAATCACCAATATGGACATAAGTCCAGGATGAAGGCAACCACCTAGATAACCCAATCTTTTAGTATCAATACTCCTTAGTACATTATCAGTGTCTAGAGTAGGTAAGGCACAAGAACATTTCAGAATCCCATATAAAGGCAAAGCTAGAAGGCACCAGAAACGCCCTTAGGTAGACTAACCTCCAGTAGCTAATTGAGGATTAGGTAACCCATACCATACTCAACTCAAATTTCTTCCACTTTACATGATTATTGTTTTATTCATAAATATGGATGATCATACAAGGCCCACACAAAGAAAGCAATTCAACTTTCCATGTTAATCTATATTAATCCTTTTCTTTTAGTTTTTCCTAATCATGTGGGTTTTTCATTTATCCTTGGCCAATTTTATTCATATCCACCATTATATTTAATTCCAGTCCAACCTGAGTTCCATTACTCTTTGATCAATAGCCTCACTTATCATAATAAAATTCCCATTTAGTCCTTTCATTACTCATAACCCATGATCCATTTTGATATTTTAACTAGACCAATAGTCTATGATAAAATCTATATTTTATCTCATTAATAGACATGGTATAGTACCACTCATAATCTCCAAGCATAACCGAAGTAAAAAGAAGTAAATTAAGCAAACCATTCGAACCTGTCGATATGTTTGGCCCAACTAGTCAACTAGTTTGGGTTGACCAACCGATCGGTTTGACTCAACCAAACCATGATTTTTTCAAACCGGTTGATCGGCTTAGGCAAACCTATTGACTGTTCATAAACCAGTCATTCCCAAAAAGCTCCTGAACTTTTTAAAAGTTCCAATAGTTTTATAAATTTAATAAATTCCTATAGATTTAATGAAGTTTTTTTTAACAAGATTTTATGAATAAAAATAGTTATTTTTTAAAACTTCTACAAAAATGTCATAAATATTTTGAAAAAAACTTTAATACTAATTTTAAAGATTGTTTAGTGTTTATTATTGATCTTTATAAAATTTAAAATATTTTTTTTGTAGAATCTATTCTTATTTAATTCAAGTGTTATATTAAGGCCATAGATAATGTGATTCTAAGGAAAATAAAACATTAGAAAAATACAATTGATGAAGAAATAGAAACTAGAAATGTTGCAATATTAAAAGTTTAAATTTGACTTCTATGTAGAGATGCCAATGGATCCGAGACCTGACCTATTTTTAGTATGACTAGTTCATGATTTTTGAATCCAATGGATTTGGGTTGGGTCTAGATCTATATATATCTAAATAGGTATGGATCTAAATCCGGTTGTCTTAGACTTATACCATACTCTCTATACATAGGACTTATGACCAAACATCAGACTTTAAAAGACTCAAAATTATAGCTAAGTACATAGATAAACAAATGATGAAAGAAAAGGCCTTAACTACCTTTCCCCTTAGGCTCTAATACCAGTAAAGCCTCACAATTTGAGGGGTCCTTGTTAATATAGAGGAAGATAGAGGTGAAGATGAGAAAATATAATCTTTTATATTTTAATATTAGTATTACAAGAGGATTAGTATTTGTAGATGTTGATCAACACATAATCTCTACAAAAATTGAAAGAAGAATATAATATTTGATAGGATTATATTATATAATATTTGAGATAAGGTAAATATTTGTGAAGAAAATTAGATGCCTTCTAAGGGTCTTTAGGTCCTCTATTAATAGATTGGAGGCTTCCAAACTTTAAGACATCATCATTTATTCTTTTGACAATTTTAGGAAAATAATGGAATCTACCAAAAGTATTATTTGCCACCTAAATTTCCATCAAAAGTTATGTTGGTGCTAATAATAATTTGGTAATATTTTTGTTGTCTTCTGCTTTTGGTTGTTATAGTGATTTACTGTAGTGACCATTTGTACAATAACTATAATGATGTCATTTTTTTGTTATGCATGTTGCATGACTTTTTTTTTTCAAAGGTGATTGTCATAACAACCATCTTCATTGTCATAACCATAATCAATAAGGGGCTCTAAAGATTATGATGACGATGATGTGGAAGGAGTTTTAGCTTGGGAAGATAATATTTAATTGAGAATGGAGAAATATTCTTCCTGTGTTTCGGCTACAACAAGTTGTGCATTTGTGTGAGACTTTTTTGATAGGAAATGAATTTGAGAAGGATTAGTTTGAAGAGGAACTTGGGGGATTGATTGAGTTAGTTTTGGAAGAAGAAAATCTAGGAATGGCTTCTTTGGTTGTTTTGGGAGAAAAAGGTGGTGTACCAATCTTGCTGGTAATCCCATTAATTGAAAGAAAGAGATAAGGCATCTAAATTTTTGTAAGATTCAGAGCTCCATCTAGGAATTTCAAGGGCTCTGCCCCAATATGAAGGAGGGAGGATTTTGTGAATTTTATTGGTCAAATAAGCCTGTTCATGTGGAGTATCTTCGTGTAATAAATGTTTGAAGGAATTTGAACTGGTATTTTCAAGAATTTCCATATAATATGGCTGAGGTTTATGTAAATCCCATGGTTTGTAAAACTATCTAGATTTTTTTTGTAAAGTTTTGAAAAGTGTAAGGGTGATAAAACCCATCCTCAACATGTATAGCAATTTGAAATGAGTTATTAAAAATAATTAGAAGGATTTTGAAAGACATCTAGTTTTTGTTTTGAAATAATTTGTATTGAAGATGGATTTGATAAAATTGTAAGATTTGAAGAAATAGATTTTGAAATTAAGTTTTGATAAAACAAATTTAAGATGAAGATCAATCCTTTATTTTCAAAATAGGGGATGCTTTTTTACCTATTGTTGGAGATGGCATACTTTATATGTTTTGTTGAAGTGCCATAAATGCATCAAGGGACTTTGTAAGGGTAGCAACCCAATCTTGTAACTCTGGTTGTTTGTCCGTAGGGGCTATTTGTAATGAGGAGGCATTTTGTTCTTATTTAATGGTAGCTTCTTACCATGATTTTATGGGAGTTTGTATAGAAGGTTTTGAGAGGCAAGCTATTTTCCTTTCTTTTTTGGAGGCATATCAGGTATTTTCTTACACAAATTCTCTAATGATATAATTTGAATCCCCTTTGATGAACTCTATATCATGATCAAAGACTCATAGGATGATCTGCCACCTTGAAAATATTTGTTTTGAAATAATATTTTGGACATCTTTTTGTAGTACTTCTTTTGAAGACTTGTAATCTATCCTAAGTAATCATTTTTGGCTTAAGAGATCAGACTGGAATTTTTGGATACAAAGAACTATGGAAATAATAAATTAAACTATTTATTTTCATTGGTTTTGAACCTATTTGAGAATACTTTCATAACCAATATCAAAGGCATTTATCTCAACTATGTTTGAAAGTTTTGGATCTATGAGGTGGAGACAAGGGATTTTTTGGACTTGCATTTTTATGTGTGTGATAATTCCTATGTGTTATCAAGTCTAAGGAACATGATTTTTCTTTCATAAGTTGTGGAGGGGTTTGGCTAGATGGTTGATATTTTAATAGAAATATAGGACATAATTCAGACTTCCTAGGAATCCTTGTAACGGTTTTTTATCCAAAATTTTGTCAGGAAATTTGGAGATGAAGGTTAGAGATCTCTCTATTAGGGTAATAGTTCCCCATGAGAGATAATGACCCAAAAACCTCATACCGATTTTGAACAAAGAGACTTTTGATTGTGATATAACAAGACCATTTCTTTTTATGGTAGAAATAAAAATTTTGAGATGTTTAAAATATCGATCAATGGATTTGGAGAAGATGAGAACATCGTCAATTTAGACAATGTACAAATTTGAGTAAGAATTAAAGATATTGTTCATAATCCTTCGGCCTTTGGAACTCAGAAGGGGCATTTTTGAGTTTGAAGGGCATGTCATTCCATTGATACTATCCAAATGGGATGGTAAAAGTAGTTTAATATCAATCTTTTAGCAAAATTTGGATTTGCTAAGAACTGGACTTCATGTCGAATTTTGAAAAGATGAGGGCCGAATAAATCCTTTGAAGGAGTTATGTTTGTTAGGCATAGGGTATTGAATCCATTTGAGAGTTGTATTAAATGGTTTGCAATTTATGACAAGCCTATTCTATTTTGGAATGTTTATTCATATAGAATGCATCACAAGACTATGGTGAATGAGATTTAGAGATAAGATGTTTATTTTCTAAATAATATCTCAGATAAAAAATATTTTTCTATTTTTGCATTCATTTGTATTGGCCTAACCTTTGTAGGAATATTCATTCCAAGGAAAGAATATTTATAAGGAAGGTCAACAATATGTTGTTTTCTGGATTAGAAAGCATTAGGAAGGTATGGACAAACTTCTTATTCAATTTTCTTTTGAAGACTAGTTGTTTTTATTTTTGATAATGTTAAATTCTAATTGGTTTTGAATTTTAGAAAGAGAAATTCCTTGTTGGAGAAATTGGAGGTAAGTTTGCTTGATTTAAACAATAAGATTAAGTTGGTTGTAATAAATGGAATTGGCTTTAAGAAGGTTGAGGTTTCTAGCTTTGGAGATTTTGAGAAAATATAGTGAATTTTTTACTCCTTTTGTTTTGAAGGAAATACCATTATGGTTAACCTGGTAAAAGATAATAAGGTTTATAAATGGTGTGTCTAGTATAATACTATGGCTAATATTTGGTGTGATGAGATAAGTTGATATGATTTGGATTATTGCAAATAATACTGGCTTCAAATTTGTTATTAATTTTAAGCTTGGAACTATTTTCTATAGAAAGTCTTTCTATGGTTGGAGAAAGAAAACCTTTTTGAATAATACTGTCTTTGATACAATTAATATCAATGCCTTCATTGAAAAGGACTATGGTATTAATTTGGAAATCATCTAAAATTCTTAGTGTGATATTTAAAATATATTTTGAGAGGTAATTTTATTTAAAACATCAAGGAAATCTATGGGAATAGAAAGGTTTTGGAATAATTGTTCTTAAGATTCATCATCCTCTTTTTCACTAAGGAGTGGGGAAGAGTTTTCCATAGAATTGGAGATAAGAAGTAGGATGATGTTGTTGTTGCTTTCTTGTTTTTGCAGGAGTTGTTTTAACTCATTTTTAACTTCTTTGATTTCTTACTACATCTTAGAAGTTATATGAATAGAGTGTTTGGATTTTTGGTGTTGTTTGGGAATGGAAATTAGGTCATAGGTATTTTTTGGCTTAGCTAGAAGTTTAGATGAAGGAGAGTTGTATTAATTTCTTTCAAGAGATTCGTGAAGTTTCTCAAGGTGTTCTCTTTATTTGAGAGAATTAGATATATGTTGAACAACCTTGAGCATGAGTTTTTTTTCTTTAGTAATGACATTTATTTGTTTTGGATAATTTTCATTCTCATGATCAAAAGAAGAGGAGGAAGACGTGAGGCAATTTCATCAATATAGAGGCCATATTCAAAAGGATATTTCTCTTAGGATTCATTTTTAGAATATTCAATGAGAAGGTTTTGGATTTTTCCTAATGTTTCCTCATTAAGATTGAGTTCTCATATTTGTCTATTTAAATGAAATTTTTTTGATATGTGGCATTTTCTTCCACATTTGTAACAAGTAATATCTTTTGAAGGCTAATGGAAATAGGCTTGAGGATATTTCCCACGAGGTTGGGGTTTCTTATGATATGATGGTTCTTGAGGAGATGGTATTTGTTTCTTTAAAAAATTGTTAGAGTAATGCTTTGAGTGATAGCTTGGTTTGCAAGAGCCATTGCATGGTTTGGTTTTAGTATAAGTGCCAAGAATATCAAATTGCTGGCAAAAAGGACCAAGTTCTTACCTAGTTTTATGCATCTCCCATTTGAGATGTCCTTGGAGTTTGAGGTATTGATATTTTTTAAGACCTTTTTAAGTAAGGCTAATAAGTTTACCATAGGTGAATCAAGAATATGGACTTTCATTTCCATGAGATTCTTTTATTTTGTTTTGAACTTTTATTTTCAAAAGGGTTAGTTTGAATCATCATAAAGCATGAACCTATTTAGGAAAGTGTTTTGTACCATTGGAAGTTACTAAGTTTTTTACATCGGAGGTTTGAGAGAAGTTAAGCATTTTTTCTTTGAGAAGTGAGTGGTCACCAACAAAGTGAAGATAAATAACAAGAATAAGCAAGGCAACAACATTTCGACATACTTCATCATCCTTGATAAGGATGTTATCTTATTCATCAACTTTGATAGACTCAAGGATAGAGTTTGCTTATCAGAAGTGAGATGAAAATCTCACCATCCATTAAGCTGCCCGAAGAATTCTACAATAAGAAAATTTTCTAAGGCTTTATCTGACATACTAGTTTAGGTTTTGTATGCATTAGCAGCCACGATCATATGTTATAGAAGGTTTAGAATGTTCTATTCAAACATTCTATCAACATTCCATTCATAAAGGGATAAAGCTTTATAATTTGGTTGAATAATTTTGTTTGGCCTAGTTTCAAGGCTGAGATTAGGGGATCTATTTCTAGTAATAATAAACCTGGACGAGAGAGGTTGCATATTTCTCTAGTGGAGGTGAGGCGAGAGATGTTTGGTTCTTCATTAAGCTCATCTTTTGTTTGAAGGGACAAGGATGAGAAACCTAAGGTATTTATCTGGGAGTTGTTTTTTTTCTAGGGGTGTCTGCAATCTAGAATTGATTTGAGGAAGAGGAAGCAAGATTAATTTAACTAAGTTGAGATTTGATTGCCTAGATAAACTCAATTCTCCCAGCTTGGATATTTTATTATCTTGACTTCGAAACCTAGAATGGCTTGAAGATGGGTAATTTTTTGTTCTCAAATATTTGGGGGGAAGAAGCAACATGAAAGGCTGGAAGAATAGTCTTTTGAATTTGTTTATCAAGTTTTGAGAGGAGGTAACCAATTATATTAAGATGAATATTAGTAAAGTTATTTTAAAGAAATATATTTTTGATATTATATTTGTCTTCTCCTAGGGGTTTTAATTCTAGTGAGTTTTCTCATAAGGTCATTTTAATATTTTGTAGAGGGGAATGGATAGCTTGAATAGTAACGTTATCAGTCTTCCATGTTTAAGCTTTAGTTAGAGTAGTTACTTGATTGATCTTTTCAAAAGGGAAATCAATATTATTTTATTTTATGTAAATTTCAAACTAATCAAAGAAAATAATTTAGACCTCTTCATTTTGGATGCAGTTGTAGAATTTTGCTTGGATAGCTTGGCATTGGTGAATAAATTGTTTGAAGAACCATGTTCTTTTCTTAAAATTATGAGGACCATATAAATCATCGTAAAAGATTTGTTTGTTTATTTGAAAATCTATTTCAATAATGTTAATCAATTTTTTTGTGGTTTTAGAGAAGTTAGGAGAATCAAGAGCATAATTTGTATCCCACAATGATTTGGTATTTTGTAGAGAGACAAGGGGTGATTCTATATTTTGTGGAGTCTCAAGATTCCATGGTTGAATTTGTCTAATGTAAACCAAATGGGGAATTCTTGAGGTGTAGTTGGTTGTTTGGAACAATGTATGTGGTAAATCCGAGATAGAGTTTCTTCATTGATCATTGGGAAGATTTATGACAGAGGGAATGTTTGAGACCCTCCCTATATCAAGGGTCGAGGAGGTTGAGGTCATACTAAAGAAACAATGGCTAAGAGATCTATGAAAGCTGATCTTTACAATTGCTTCTTGGAAATGGATAACTTACTTTATCTCTATATTTGATTCATTAGGAGGTTGAGGTTGGTTTATTTGTGATAGTGTAGCCTTTAATAGTAGGCAATATTCTAGAATGGTGATATCCTTCCATCTAATTGGTGTGGAACAACCGTGTTTGCTCTGGTTGGATCTGTTTGGTGTAGGAGAGTTTTTCCTTTGCTACTTTTGACTTTGTCCTTTGTTTTGAAAATAGTTTTCATGGATTTATAGTGAACTTGGTAGATTGTATCAGCTAGTATAGATCCTTTGAGAATCTCATAACCATATGTTTTTACTTAAAGAACTAGAGATTAGAGAAGATTTGGCTCTTTTAAATTTGAAAACACACTAGGGGGCGGCAAATATGTACAGACAATGTAGAATGGTTCAAGAGTGAATTACTCTTTATATCCACTATCAAAATGTTCTTCCTTTTGGATTTTGAAATAGTGACATGTTTTTATTGATGATTACTCTTTTATTGGTTTATCAGACTTACAATCTCAATAACTCTCTAAGAGATGATTTACAACTTTAACTATTTGTCATTTCTATACTCTCCACAAGAAGATCTAAAAAATGATAGGAAAACACTCACTAACCCCTTTAAATGAATTTTGTGAAGAGTTTCTAATTATAGATAATTCTCACCAAGAATACAAAATGTGAAAGTGTAGAACTTTGTATGAGATGTAATCTAGCTAGATTTAATAAGAGATATTACAATTTAGAAACATTTATAGCTAAGAGAAGTAAGCAAAGTGCACTTTTTAGTAAAATCTCATAATATGAAAGTTTTGAAATTTTGAGTGAAAAATTGAATGATTTGAGAGTAAGAGATTAATTTCACAAGCAATGTTATTGAAAAGTTATTATAATAAATACAGAGGGACCTTATTAATAAGGGTTTCCCTTTCCATATAGCTGTTAAATACAAAATCTTAAAAAGATGTATCACCAAATGGGTAGAAAATTAGCATTTAATGCTCATTAGTTAATCAATATGGATGAACCAGTCAATAAGTGGTTCAAACTAATCAACTATTTATGTTCGGACCAAAAGTGGAAAGTTAATGTTGTGCAAACCAATAGATCAGTTAAATCAAATTAGTTAGATGGTTATGCATAGTACACAGTTGGTCTTATGAACATATGTGAATAGTGACATGATATGGTAAGACCAGTCGATTGGTTTGTTCAAATCGGTCGATTGGCTAGACAAAATCAGTCGATGTGTTTAAAAAAGACAAACGGGTTTATGTAGGAATAAAACACATGGATAAGTTAGTTAAACCAGTTAATTGGTTTCCTCAAACAAGTTGATTGATTTGGCAAAAACTATAATACCCCAAAACCCTATTTTACTAATTATTAATAAAATAAGGATTAATAGGTGAGATTTAATTAAATATACCATTTTTAATAAATTAATGATATTATAATAAAAATAATTAAAGCTAAAAAGGAGAAAAATAATGTAGGGATCAAATTAGTGGAAGCTAGACTAATTTACTAAACTAAAATAAATTTTAAGTAAATTATAACAATAATTTATAAATTAATAAAAAAATTAATTATTTATTATTACTAATTTTATTATTTCCAAATTTTAAAAAAATGATCTTAAAACACTCCAACCACCTCACCTTTTTTTTTTCTTTTCCTTTTTCTTCTCCTTTTCATCCTTTTCTCTTTTTTTTTCCTTCTTCCTTTTTCTTCTTCTTTTTTTCTTTTTCTCCCCTCGTTGGACTAGGCCACACCTAGTGCGACCCAACTCTCTCCTCTCCGCCTCCTCCGTTTCCTTCCTCACTCGACCCATTCCTTTCTCTCCTTTTTTTTTTTCTCTCACACGGTCCAACACTATTCCCCCTTATTTCCTTATTTCCTCCCTTTTCTTTTTCCCTTCTTCCCTTATTCCCCTTATCTTCAACCTCCCCCCAATCAGCGAACACGCATAGCTGCTTTATAACCATGGCTTCCCCTCTCACCTCACCTTCCCTTTGTCCTGACTTGTAGGGCGTGCAGCTGGCACTGCCCTACATTGGTCTCCACCCCTCTACAGCTCCAACATCCCCACCTAACCCCTTGCAACCCTGACAAAAAACCTAGTCGTGCATGTTGTACCAGCCTGCACGTCGGTCGGTAGCCGACTACCTCCTCCCCTTTGTCTTTTACCTTCCTTTGTCCACTTCTCCCAAACTTCTCCCCATATATATATATATATATATATATATATCCCCTACACATCCAATTCCCTTTCTTTTTCTACCATTCCAAATTTCCCTAGCTCCCTTGCACCCTCTCTTTAGATGTTTCCACCACCGCCATCGCGACACACCACCATTACCATACCCACCCTACAATACCCTCCACCGAACAAGACCTCCCCTGCCCCTAACTCTCCCTCCTCTTCTCTTCCCACATGTGCAAAGTGGGCAACTTGAGCTTCCCTTTTGCACCCATCTCCGCCACTTGTGCTCCCCTACACCGCTACCACTACAACAACCACCACCTCATTGCCTCCTTTTCTGCCTAAGAAACCTCACTTACCTTCCCACACCACCAATTCCCCATTTCTCTCCCCCTTCCTCCTCATTTTCTCTCCTTCACTCTCAGCCACCACCATCATCGCCGCCTGTGTCGACGCCATGGGACACCACCACAACCCCCTCTAACCTTGAAACCTAAAACCTAAATTTCCTCCCCTTTTCCAACACCAAACTCTCTCCTTTTCTATCACCACCACCTTACACCGCTGTTGCCGCTATCCTAGCTTGCCACTCCTTCTTTGGTTGTGCCCTTCATTTGGTATAATTTATTTTAAATATTTTTCTATTATTAACCTTCCCACTACTACTACTACTACCACTACTACTACTATTACTACTACTATCTAGTTAGGAACAAATAAAAGAAAAAGGAAAAAGGAGTAGAAATAAGGTTTAATAATTAGTGTTTCATTTTCCATAGGTTGTGAGGCATAGGATTGGTGCTCCAAGCCCGATGTCCTATTAGGTTAGAATATGGTTAAGGATTGGTTTTGATATGATTTGTGTACTCATGGGTGTAATGATATGTGTTGTGTATTATATGTGAATGCAGACTAAAAATGTGTGTAGTGCAGCTTGCTTTGCATGGAGCTAAGGTAAGTTGCATATGATTTATGATATATGTGATATGGGTGTTATGACTTCGTATTTATGACACGCTTTTATGTATAGTCATTATGGTATGACATGTATGCGAGGAAGCCTTAGGTGGTATTGTGAGGTTGTGGGGATTTAAAAGAGATACAGAGGGTGGAGTGAGTAAGAAGAAGTGGGGAAAAAGCCAACGTACCTTACGACCTATGTGTGATAAAATAAAGGAAGAATAATAATAAAATGAAGGGTTGGAGTAAATCTTGCATGGGGTGTTTAATCTTTGCAATGGGAAAATTTTATGTGGGGAAAGTTGGTTTAAGGTTGAAACATGGTGAGGAAAGAGTATTTTGAGTGATTGGAGTCTAGTATGTGGGTTGGTAGATGTGTGCATGAGAGGTTAACTAGGGTTTTTGGGAAAACCTCTAATTATGGAGTGATATAAGAGAGTCATATAGATTGGTTGGGATTAGGGCTATTAACGAGCCAAGCCGAGCTGAGTCGAATACCCCTAGTCTTAGGCTCGGCTAATGATGTTTGGGCTCGGCTCATTTAACTAAACGAACGAGCCGAATCGAGCTTTTAACGAGCTGAGCCTAGCCGAGCTCATGAGCCAAAGCCAAAAAATGAATCGAGCCGAGCTTTTTTAAGCTCAGGCTTAGCTCATTTAATTAATGAGCCTAAAAGTGAGGCTCGAGCTTGGCTCATTTAACTAAACGAACGAGCCGAACCGAGCTTTTAATGAGCCGAGCCAAACCGAATACCAAACTGGCTCAGCTCATTTACAGCCCTGGTTGGGATTAGGGTTGAGATTAGGAGGGTGTTCATGAAGGGTGTGAGTCAAGTGGAAAGGAGGGTGGAGTGTGTGTGTAATGGGTTGGTGTAAAAGAAAAGAGGAGTATTAGGGTTTCAGGGTGGCTAACTGGGGTTTCTTAGACCCATATGGAAATTGATGAGTATGGTTGTGATTCTTGGAGTGGGTTGAGTGGAGTGATGGTGTTGGAGTCAAAGGGGAATATGGGCTATGTATGGAAAAGAGAGGCTAGGACCATATAGTCCAGTTTAGGGGTTTTAAGGGAAAACTCTAGTAAGTGATGGCGAGCCTAGGTGGAGAAATGGGAAAGTGGGCCTTGACCCATATGCATGGGGGCTTTGGATTCATGGTGAGTAGGGTGGAAGGTGAGAAAGAGGTTTGGAGTCTTGGGGAGTGTAGAGGTCCCAAGCTATGGGACCGAGTCATTTAGGAAGTCTGGGGTGGAAGCATGGTAATGAGACGATAGTCCATTGGGGGCATGCATTTCTAGTTGGGTTTACTTGTGGAATAAGATACAAAGAAAACACTAATTACTTAAAGTGAAAGATTATTGAGTTAGGATCAAGTTAGAATGTTTTTCCGTCCATCGGCTGTAATAGTGCCCAAGAGCCTTCTTGTCCTAGAGTGTATTCCGGTCGACCGACTGTAATAGTGGCTATGCGTGTTATGTCCTGTATTTGTATTTCTAGTCCACCAGCTATAATAGTAGGGGTTCCAAGCATGATAAACCAAACCTTGTATGATAATAAATCATGAAAAAGACACTAATTACTTATAGTGGAAGACCACGTGGGTCGGGGACAGGTTAGGATGGTTTTCGGTCCATCGGTTATAATAGTGGCTAGGTGAGTACTACCTTGGATTGTATTTCTGGTCTGTCTGCTATAGCTGTGATCAGGTGCATTCTGCCTTGGAGTATCATTTTTGGTACACCGGGTATAATAGTGGGGTTCCCATACTCACATGGATATAATTCGAGATATGTGTAAAGGCAAAATTAATAGCCTAAATCTCAATAATGGCAATTAATCTGAATGGCATGTTGCATGCAATATTTGTCTTTATCATGTTATTCTTTGTCTTAGCCAGATGGTTACCTTACTCAGTATGTAGTGTATTGATCACCCCTTTCATGGGTACTCCTCATTCCCACAAGTAGTGGCCCCTCTTGAGTCTGCGTAGGTAAGATATGATCCTTATGATGACTTCGATGCTTATGATACCTTGGGTAGGACTGAGTGATGACCTATTCTACTTGTCGTGGGGGTCCAAGAGAGTGTTCTCTGAACTTATCTTAATCTATTTTACTATCATTTTTATTTCACCCATAGTGGGCATTTTGTATTTAATTTCCATTCAGTATTAACTCTGACGTTTGCCTACTCTAGTTTATTTATGAAATTTTGAACTTTAATGGTTTTATTTGAGTATTCGTGTTACTACTTTTAGCCCCTTAGCCTTATGGTTAGTATGAGAATAGCAAACTTTCAGTGTATGGTTTCTTGTAACAAATAAAAAATTTCAATTGTAAATTTTGGGGGTGTTACAAAAATAGTTGATATGTTCAAATAAAGATGAATGAGTTTTCGTAGGATTAAAATCCATAGATTGGTTGGTCAAACCAGTTACTTGGTTTCCTCAAACAAGTATATCAGTTTGACAAAGCCAATCAATGTATTTAAACAAAGATGAACAGGTTTCTGTAGGAATAAAACCCATGGACTATTTGGTAAAACCAATCAACTGGTTTCCTTAGCCCAGTTGATCGGTTTGGAATAACTAGTCAATTAGTTTGCTGCATTAGTCAATCCATCCAAGTTTAACTCATTTCATGGCTTTGATTAAATTGAACCACTCACAGGATCAGTCGAGTGGTTCCAACTAGACCCAACCATTTAGTTTTAAAAACACCTTTGAAGAGTATAGAAATAATCTTATGTAATGAATTATAGTCAACTATTTTTTTAAAAATGTTTTAAAGAGTTTTAATTACAATATGAACTTTACTAAACTTAACTCTTTACATAAAACCTAAGATCTAAAAAATATTATCTTTAACCTTCAAGTCTTAGTTATCTTCCATGTGTTGTTTTCTTGTACTTGGAAACTTGATTCCTCTTTTAAATTTACACATTTGGAGAACGCTTTGAGTGGATACGTTTTAGATTTCTTTGTAAGTCAAATATTGTACATACACACTTAAAGAAATATATTAGTTATCAAGATCCATGTGTTATCATCAAAATAAGGATAATAACATTGTTTGACCTTTAAGGTCAACAATCTCCCCCTTTATAATGATAAAAAAGTGCATGATTGTAAATGTGGAAGGGTAATGAGTATGTGGTACGCAATACATTTACCAATTATGTAAATCCAAAATCTCATATTCTCTCCCTCTTTGGACATCAGTAAAAGGTGATAAGATAGTGCATCCTAGAAGCAAAAGAGACAAATAGTCGCTCTATGGGGAGGGGAAAATACTCCTTACATATGTGCATAAAGGATTAGGCATAAGTATATATGATGGGAATAAAGAGAATACTCCCCCTAAGTGAGACATAGGTGATAGCTTGTAGACAATTTAAAACAAATGAATGAACAATCAGTATAATGTGCAACCACAAGTGTGATAGATATGAGAGAGAGAAAAAAGTTCAATACCTCATTAATAATTAGCATTTAGTAATACATTAGAAATATGAAATAGAAGAAATATATGTTGAAGAATAAGACTATGATGAAGCTAAACCTAAGATAAATGTATAAGTTTTGGTTAAGGAAGACCGAAGGTGGGTGAGGCTGAGGGTGCAGCTAGAGAAGTGATGACAAGCATGGAATGAACATCAAATTCCTCAATTATAGTGTCGTCTAAGTCAATTATCTCAATTGCAACACATATAATCCTAGTTTCCTTAGCAAGGGACCCATTGAAGATGAGATTAGAATAAGGAGAAGCAGTATTCTGATCAGTAGGGGTAGGAGTAGTGTCTTGATCCTCATGAACAAGCCCAAAACTTGGATGACTATCCATGTGATCCTGATAATGCGGTGCAAAGTCGGGTTGTATCTAAGAGCATAGTGCATGCAACTCTGTCTCCATGGCACTCTGTCTTTTTTCCATGGAGGTCAGCATCCTAAAGATACGAAGAAGAAGATCATGGATATCGGCAAGTGTCACATGACCTGATGGAGGAGGTATATAAGGTGCATGGGAGGTGGAAGGGGCTATGGTGGAAGTGGAGGCTCCCCTAATGGATGAGAATGGTATATCACCTAAAACTATAGGGTCATCTGATGGTAGTGGTAGATCATCTTCTGCATGCTGTGAATACTGTGGTCTAGATGATGTAGAGAGGTGACCACTGCGATGTAGTGAGGCAAGAACCTTAGGTGTAAGCTCAAGTTTCTGGCCATCCATACACATTTTATAACCTATTCTACGAAAGGTAACTAGAACTAGGATGTCAAGCCTGTTGTGTAAAGGAAGTGGGGTAGCGGAAAATGTCCAAAATCAACTTTAAAGTTGCAAAGAATTTGCGTAATGAGAGAGTCATACCTAAGGGCTGCCTGATTATACCTAACCTTATGATATATGTGTCAGAAGATGCTAGCCCCAAAGCTTATGGGGGTAGAAGAAAGAATATGAACTACCCATACCATTCCTTGAGGGTCATTTCTGCTCTTAACCTTGCTCTAGAAAAAGAATGGAGGATACCATGTAGTGACACACCCTCTTGAAGGGTGGTGGACAATAAGAGCTGGCAGTACCTTTATAGACAAAATAGTAATGATGCATGTCCGATAGAATCTCATCGAGAATCCTAGTTCACATATACTCTGTATAATTCATGCTAGACTCGATGCTATGCTAAATGCCTAGCATTTGAACCATCCTAGTCTCATCCAATACAATGGGAGCACCTAATACATGAGTGGTGATTATCCTTCCCATAACATGAATTGTGAGATTTACATAGAAAATTTGAACTAAGTCAAGGTAGGCCGGATCATTGAGAGAGAACAAAGGGAGAAGGTGAAGGTCAGAAAGGGACTACATAAAGGGAAGTTTGAATTGATCAGTGCATAATATCGCATCAATGTATTTTCTTGGGATTGCTTTATTTTTGTGAAAGTATTTGATCCAGCGTTGTTGGTCATCCATAGTCCGGAAAAGTAGATAGGGTGCAGAGATGCCTTGGTGGTCCTAGCTAAGCAATATGTAGAGAGAATAGGTGCCTTAGTGGATGAAGAAGGAGTAGGACGAGTAGTGGTCCTAGAGTGAGATGAATATGGGCGAATAGCTTCTTGAGAAGAAGAGGATGCCCAAGATGGAGAGTGGTGAGGTGAAGCATTGGGTTCTTTAATGTGAATTTTTATCCAAGCCAAATGACTTGATGTGGTACAACACCACTTATTGGGAGGAGTAGTAGCATCACCATGGATGTGATGGAAGCATTTGATTTCTTCTTCATCATTTCAGATCAACCAGAAGAATTCAAAATTATAGGGCACAAGTGAGAAATAAGGCTCCTTAAAATTATCTGAGGGAGAAGAATTCAAAAAGATAGTGCACAAATGAGAAATATGGCTGTGTAAGAGTGAGGATTTTCATAAATGATGAGAAATAAGGAAAATCAATGCACCTTTTGTGTGAAATTATCTTAGGGATTTAGTCTTTAGGTGAGTTAACTAAAAGTAAACAAGACTAATGGAAAAGTCAGTTATTTTGCGAATTACCTCGATTGAAGAGAGTGAGAGTGATATCAACAAAGATTGTAGTTGAGAAATGATTTTTTGACCTTGAGAATTTGGATTTTATGTATTTTGATGAAGGTTTGATCGATTTGAAAGTGAAAGTGAGAAGTGGCAAAGAGGAGTTGACAGGTTTGGTTGAACAGGTAAGGGTCGCATTTATATACCGAATCAACCACTCAATTGGTTAAGTACATTACTTGATTGCTTATGAAGCCAATCGAATAGTATTGGTCATCCAGTTGACTAGTTCTGCCTAAGTTAGATACAAAACATGAATGATTTTACCCCTCTGGTTTATACTAACTCGTCGACTGGACCTCTTAACCCAATGATTGGTTTGTCAACCAATCCACTAATTTTCATAGCCAGGTCACATTTTTAGTTTTCAAAACCCTTTGATTGAAAGCATAATCTAATTTTTTTTATTAAACATATCACATTAATCAATGGTCACATAGGTCATGTTTTGAACTAAATTAATGCAATTTTTAAGCCAAGTTATTGTGATTTTGATTATTGTCATGATTAATCCTTACATTTTCAGAATTTTCACAATCTTGGGAGAGATATAATTTTAATCATAGAAATTTCAATCTAAGTTCTCTCATAATTGTTGTGAATCTTTCTTCATTTAATGGCTTAGTGAAGATGTCCCCTCCATTGATGTAATATACCTACAAATTCTACACTTACATTTCCCTTTTCAACATGCTCTCTTATGAAGTGATGCCTTATTTTTATATGTTTCGAATGTTGAACATGATTTTTAGTGAGACATATGAAACTACTTTTTTCACATCTAATTAGAATTTTTTCAAGTTTAATCCAATAAGTACTTAATTGATGTGTCATCTAGATTAATTGTGCACAACAAGCATCAGCTGCTATATATTTTACTTCATCTGTAGAAAGTGCTACACTAAATTATTTTTTGCTATGCCAACTAACTAGGGATCCTATAAGAAATTACCAGGTACCTAAAGTACTTTTTCTATTATTTTTATATCCCGCAAAATCAGCGTTAGAATATCATAATAAGTCTAGAAGAGTATAACGAGGGTAAAATAAGCCTAGGTTATGTGTGCTAATAAGATACCTAAGTATTCTCTTAACTGCAGTCATGTGAGGTTCCTTTGGATTGAATTGAAACCTAGCACATATGCATACACTAAACATGATATTAGGTCTAGATGCTATAAGATTTATAAGTGATCCAATCATACCTTGATATCGGTTTTTATCAACAAGCTTACCTTTATCATCCAAGTCAAGCATTGTGGTGGTGGCTATAGGTGTTCTATAAGGTTTTCTCTTGTTCATTCTGAACTTCTTGAGTAGTTATTTTATGTACTTTTCTTGTTAGACAAATATTCCTTCCTTTGATTGCTTGATTTGGAGTAGTACAAGGGAGTAGGTCAATTCACCCATCATACTCATTTCAAACTCACTACACATTAAGGTAAAAAAATCCTTGCACATGGACTTGTTAGTAGCACTAAGAAATAAGTCATTTTTTGTGCTCTTTAGAAAAAGAGTTCTATCAATTTTAACACTTTCAAAACCTTTTTACAACAGAAATTTATTCAACCTTTCATATTAGGCTCTAGGAGCTTGTTTTAAATTGTAAAGTGCCTTGTTGAGTTTGTAAATATGGTTAGGCTTTGAGTCATTTTCACTACAGGGTGCCTTGTTGAGTTTGTAAATATGGTTAGGCTTTGAGTCATTTTCACTACAGGGTGCCTTGTTGAGTTTGTAAATATGGTTAGGTTTTGAGTCATTTTCATCATAGGGTGGTTGCTTAACATATACCTCTTCATTTTCAAAATAGGGTGGTTGCTTAACATATACCTCTTCTTCAATAAAACCATTAAAGAAAACACTTTTGACATCCATTTGATATAATGTAAAGTACATGGAAGATGTAAATACAAACATATAGCCTTAAGTCTAGCTATGGGGGAAATTTTTTCATTGAAATCAATGACTTGCTCTTGTTTGTATCCTTTGGCAACCAATCGGCTTTGTTTCTAATCACAACAACCCCTTCATCTAGTTTGTTTCTAAAGATCCATTTAGCCTGAATGATGGGTCTATTTGGAAGCAATGGAACTAATTTCCAAACTTGACTTCTCTTAAGTTGGTTAAGCTCATCTTGCATTTCCATGATCCAATTTTCATCATTCATGGATTCCAAGTGAGGCTTAGTTTCCATTTGAGATAGAAGTGCTAAATGGTTGCAAATTTTACCTAGTGAGGATTTTTTTGCAACTCCTCTCCTTATATTGCTAATGATGAGCTCTTAAGGATGTCCTTAGGCATATCTCCATGCTCTAGGAAGGTCATATCTCATTTCATCCTCTTGTTGATTTATTTGAGGTTCTTCGTCGTTCTCTTCTTCTATGCTTAGCTTGTCATCATTTTCTATCAAGTTCTCAACTTGGATGGAAGGACCTACTTCTTCCTCTTGAGTTTTAAGCACACTAGAGAAAGATTCATCAAAAGCAACATGTTCGGATTCTTCAACTAATATTGTTCATTTGTTAAAGATCTAGTAAGCTTTACTATATAAAGAGTAGCCAATGAAGATACATTCATCCGCATTAGAGTCAAACTTACCAATATTGCTTTTTCCATTGTTAAGGACAAAGCATTTACAACCAAATGTGTGTAAATAACTCACATGTGGTTTTTTACTTTTGTAGAGCTCATAGAGTGTCTTTTTCAAGATGACCCGTATGAGTATTCTAGTCATTACATAGTTTGTGGTGTCAATAGCTTCAGCCCAAAAGTATTTTTGAAGCTTAGAGTCACAAAACATGGTTCTTGCAACCTCCTCTAAGGTTTTGTTTTTCATTTCCACCACAAAATTTTGGTTGTAGTGTTCATGGTGCCAAAAAGTTGTGAGTAATACCATTTTGATCGCAGAAGTCCATGAATATGGCATTCTTAAACTCCTTTCCATGATCACTCCTTATAGCATGGATCATAATTCATTTTTATACTTGAGTTTTCTTAGAAAGCACAAGAAAAGAGTTAAAAGCATCATCTTTAGTAGAACAAAACAATGTCCAGGTATAACGTGAGTAGTCATCTACAATGACTAGTGCATACCTACAACCAACCATGCTAAATGTCCTAGTAGACTAGAATAGATAAATGTGCAACAATTCAAGTGGTTGAGATGTGGTCACAATATTTTTGGGTTTGAAGGACCCTATGTTTTTTCCCTTATTTACATGCATCACATAATCTATCTTTTACAAAGTTTAACTTTAGAAGACCGCACACTAGTTCTTTTCTAGCAAGTTTATTTAATAAGTTCATGCTACCATGTGCAATGTGTTCATGCCATAACCATGAATCATTATCAATTGCACTTAGACGTGCATTGTGCAACTTTAGTAATTTAACATCATGCATGCACATATTGTTGATGCGTGGGCTTATAAAAATATAGATTTATCCACTTCATTTGAAATCATGTAGTGTGAATTTGAAAAGTTTAGTAGAAATCCTTTATTACATAGTTAGCTAATGTTGATCAAATTATGCTTAAAGTCATCAACCAGATACATATATTTATGAAATGTTTAGATTTACTATTATTAATGCTACCAACATTGATGATCTTTCCTTTTGAGTTATCTGTAAAGGTCATGCTTCCACCATCATTTGTAGTTAGCTTGGAGAACAAAGTTTGATTACCTGCCATGTGTCATGAGCATCTATTATCTAGGAAAAATTTGTGGATTCTTGTATTAACTTTGAATCATACCTACAAGCACAAATGTCCTAGTTTAGGTACCCTTTTAATGGGTCCTTATTAGGTTAGTATTCAATTCATATAGGATGGTCCCCTTATGTACCCATAACTGCTTGAATTTTGGAATTACTTTGGTATTTTTTCTAATGATGAAGAAACATAACCATATATACCACACGTATTGCATAAAATCCTTATGAGTGGAGGAGAATTTTGCACCTTTTTTATTCCTACACATTATAGATGAGTACCCACTTTTTCTATATACATTAGAGTTGTTTGATGTAGGAGAATCATTTACTTAATGATATTTGGAGGCTCTTACAAATTAATTCTTTAGTATTTGGCATTTAATTACCTTTTTATTTTCATAGCCTAAGCCAACACAGTCCTTATAATACCGTTGAGCAACTAATAACACATTTAAGCCTTTTTAACACTTTGTGAAGGTATATGCAATCTTTACAAATTTATATCATTTGGCTTATAGATCAAATATTTTGGATTGTAATTGATCTATCTTGACCCTGTGATCATAACAAATATACACCTTGTATTCATTAAATTCAGTTATTTTATTTGCTAGCTCAATTTTAACAAGAAGCATATAAGATTCAAGAAAACCATTTTCATTTAATGTAAGAGTGTGTTGGTCATTTAAGTGATTAAGTAGCTTCTCCATGTTTTCTTTTTCTTTATTTATTCTATCATAATCACTTAATGAATCATGTAAAATACATCACAAGTCATCATATGAGTATAGTAAATTAGATTGTACCTTATTGATGTCATCTTCGTCATCAAAGTTTGTGAGTGAGGTAGAGATTGAAATTCCTCTCCTATAACCATGAAACAAAGGTTGGCGACTTCTTCCTCTTCATTAGAGGGTTCACCTTCACTTTCACCAAAGGTGGCCATGACTTTTCTTGGCCCTTACCTTCCTTTGATGTTACTTGTATTCCCTTTATTTCTTGCCATTTGTTTAGCGGTTTTATTTCTAAACTCATAGTAGTTGCGGATAACATGCCTGGCTTTTACATAGTTGTGGCATTTGATCATGTCATCTATGTTGACTTCTTTAGGCTCCTTTGTATTCCTTGAAAAAGGTCTTATATTACTATTTCCTTTTGATCAGATGAACCTTTATATTGAGTGGTTATGAAGGACACTTCTTCATGATTCATGGGATGTTCCTCTTCTCCTTCATCACCTTCCTTTTCACCCATATCTTCAACCACTTCTTGTTGTCTAGAAGAAGCGGAGGCATTCATTGCTAGGGGCTTCTTCTTTCTTTCGTCTGATCCATCTTCCATTTTTGATTGATGAGCCATGAGATTACCAAAGAGATATTCAATTGTCATTTTGCTTAAATCTATTCTTCTTCAATTGCGGCCACTTTGGGGATCCATTATTTTGTAAGACCTTAAAAGGTCTTTCTTACTTACTTTTCTTTAGTGATTTCTTTCCCCAAGGCCTTAAGATTGTTAATAATAGAGGCGAAGTGGTTGCTTAAGTTATTGATGCTTTCACCTTACTTCATGCTAATGAGTTCATACTCTCTAGTGTGAAGAGTAATTCTTTAATCCTTCACTTCCTTTGTTTCTACATTGGTGAGGATGGGCTTATTTCATATTATTTTTCTGTTGAGCATGATTGGATTTGATGGTACTCTCTTTCACCAAGCCCACATTATAGAATCATGATGGCTTTATCGTTGAGAGTTAGCCTCCTCTTTTTTGCATCCGTGAGCTCATCCTTTGTCTTTTACACAAGTTCACCATTGATCTCCTTAGTGATTTTGATTGGCCCTTCAATGACTATTGACCACATGTTGTAGTCTTGTGAGTTTATGACAAACATCATTATGTTCTTCCAATAGGTGAAATTCTCACCATTAAACAATGGTGGTTTAGTTGTGGAAATGCCTTCATTTATACCAATGAAATCCATTCCACTTGTAGATCTTTTTGACCTCAGATTGTTGAATCATTTAAGAGGTGTCCTTGCTCTAATACCAATGTAAAATACCCTAGAGGAGGTGAATAAGGTTTTATGTAATAAAAATGACAAAATAAAATTTACACACAATGTAGAGTGGTTTAGTGAATTACTCCTTACATTCACTACCAACAGGTTCTCCTTTTTAATGTATTTTTTTATTGATGATCACTCTTCTTTTGATTTATGAACCTTACAATCCTAATAACCCTCTAAGAGATAATTTACAAGTCGACCTATCTATCTTTTCTATACTCTCCACGAGAATCTCTTAAGAATGATAGGCAAACACTCACTAACCTCTTTAAATGAATTTTGTGAAAAGGTTGTGATTACAGATAATTCTCACCAAGAATACAAGATATAAAATTATAGAACTTTAGATGAGATGTGATCTAGCTAGATGTAATAAGAGATATTACAATTTGGGAATATTTCTAGCTAAGAGAAGTAAGAAAAATGCACTTGTCAATAAAATTTCATAATATGAATGTTTTGAAGTTTTGAGTGAGAAATTGAATAATTTGAGAGTAAAAGATCAATTGCACAATCAATGGTATTGAAAAGTTGTTGTAATAAATACAAAGGGGCCATAATTATAAGGGTTTCCCTAATCATATGGATGTTAAATAGAAAATCTCAGAAAGTCATGTGGCCCAACAGGTAGAAAATCAACATTTAATGCTCACCAATTGATTAGTATGGACAAACCAATCGATCGGTTGGACAACCAATCAGTTGGTGGTTCAAATCAATCAATTGTTTATGTTAAAACCAGTAGTTTAAAGTTGACATTGTGTGAACTAGTCAATCGGTTATGTATAGTGCACAATTGGTCTTATGAACATATGTGAATAATGACATGGTATGGTAAGACCGGTCGATTGGTTTATTCAATTTGGTTGATTGACTATTAATCAGTCAATCGATTTGGCAAAACCAATCGATGTTTTTAAACAGAAACAAATGGGTTTATGCAAGAATAAAACCCAAGGACTGGTTAGTCAAATGAGTCAATTAGTTTTCTTAAACCATTCGATCAGTTTGGTGAAACCAGTTGATTTATTTAATAGAGACGAATGGGTTTATGTAGAAATAAAACCCATAGACTAATTATTCAAACTATTCAATCTGTAGTAAAAATCTTAAAGTGATTTCATGTATCAAAAATATTTCTAAGTTTTTGTAAAAAAATGTTGTCTTAAATTGATTTTACTTTAAGTAGTTTTGCATATGATCTAATTAGTAAAATCCACCATAAATTACATAGATATTATTTTTGGGTGAATAATATTTCTTTGCAAAGGTTATGATGTCTACTTTACAAGAAAAAAAAAAGACGACATACAATTTTGAGCTCCATAGTTCAAGTTATGGTCTTTTTTTATAAAGATGAGTATTGCGGAAAACTGTTCCACCGATCAACTAGTTTGTCAAAACTAGTTGACTGGTCTAGAAATTCCTAATACTTTTTTCCTGTTATAATTCAACCGTTGGAGTACTTTTTACACCTAACAACTAGTGCCGATTTTTTCCATCTTTTAGCACAATAAATAAGAGTTCTTAGGCTTTAATAAACATCAATCAAGCTAGTACAATTCTTCTAAAATCATCATTTTCACATCTTACAAAGCATTAAAGTGAGTTTTGATTTTGTACTTTTAAATCTATTTCAAAATTCTCTAATGATCAACTTATTTTTCATATTTAGCTAGAGCGTTCATTCACTTATAATTATTATTTCTATAACTAAATAAAAATCTTCACTAGTGATTACTCATTTTCATATGCTATCTAGGAAATATTTTTATTATATTTATTCAAAGTCATCATCTCAAAAATAAGTGAAGAGTGGTTTGTTGTCTAGCATTTCTAAGAGAGGTCATTGAGATTGTAGTTTCATAAACATAGAGAGGATAACTAGGTAAAGTGTAAATCGTCTCCTAGAGGGTCATTGAGATTGTGGACTTATAAACTAAGAGAGAAATGATCATCATCAAACACCCAATATAAATAAAGAGAGATTCAAATCCAAAAGGTAAAATCATTTGGTAGTGGATGTAGAGAAACTTTGTCGAGTTTCTTGAACCACTATAACTTATATGTTTATTTTCATCCTTCTATTTATTTCTCACAATATTTTAATTTGGCATTATTGTTACAAAATACTCTATTCCTCTCCTATAGAGTATCCATATGGGCTTTCAATTAGTATCAGAGCTTAGGGCTTCATCAAGTTGATATAGCAATTAAAAGCTTAAGATCCTCAAGTATGGATAACTTCATGGGTGAAGACATAACACCTTCAAAGCCTCCGTTGTTCATTGGGAAAAAAATTGGGCTTTAGAGGATGGCAATGAGAAACTTCTTCAAGGCACAAAATCAAGACTTGTGGTTCATTATTCAAGATGGTCCAACTAAGATTCAAAAATCCACCATCAATGGATTAATTGATAAACCAGTTAAAGAATGGACATATCTCGACAAACAAAGGGCCACCTTAAATGACAAAGCTATCTTAATACTCCATTGTGGCACTAGAGAAAATTTATTTGAGCCCATCCTATAATGCACCACTACTAATGAATTTTGGGAAATATTGAATATCACTTATGGTGGTAATGAGGAAGAAGAAATTATCCATCCTTATTTCATCCTTATAAATGATGGCATTTCAAGTAAAAAGGATAAGGTAACCAATTTCTCAACTAACTTTATAATTAATTTGTATGATATTGATGATCATTTATTAAATTATTTTTTTATTATGGATTGTCAAAATTTTTAGTTAAATAAATTTTTTTAGCACTTATTCTTAAAGCATGTAAAATTGAAGAATAAAAATGAACAGTTTACATCTACGATTAAAAGCTTAAAAATTAAATTGGATGCAAAACATCAAATGATTGAAATTAAATCTTTAATAAATTGTGAAAAATCTTAGAAACAAATTCCATTAATAAAAAATAAGGATTCATTTTCCTTTTTTTTAAATAATTTAGATTTTAAAAAAATTGTATTATTATTGATAATTCATTAGGGATTAACCCCTATGGCCCCAAAAAGATATGGGTACCAAAATCATGTATTTAAAAATTAATTATAGGGAAGAAGAAGGGGAGGAGAAAGAGCTTGAAGGATCAAATAAAAATCGCAACATCAGAGCCTCTTCTACCACTTCGTAAAAGAAAGAGGAATACGTGTTAATTTTTCTAACTCTAAGTTAATATTCTCTCTTTTTGTATTATGTTGTCTTTCATGTGAAATATTGCATAAGTAGATGGCAAACATGTGAAATATTACATGAGTTATATTCACTCTTTAAATGCCATTGTTTGATGCATGAAAGTGATGTTAAAATCATGTTTGGATAAACTAGATAAATGTTGATTTGATTATTAATTAGCCTACATGATTTGTAATTAAACCAAGTTTATAATGTATGTTTAAATTCATGAATTGATTATCTTTCATGCTCATGATAAGTGTTTACGACTTGAACAGACCAATCAACTAGTGGCAAAACCAGTTGATGTATTAAAAGGATTAGCCGATGTGTCCCCTTTGAACCAATCGATGGGGTCAAATTTTGTTTTTCACAATAGAGAAAAAAATTCAATGTGTTTGTCAAACCAATCAACTGGTTTATCTAGAGCATATAAGGTTTTTTTTTTAAAAAAAACATTAAACCTTGCTTTACATTCCTATTCTTTTTTTTCCACCAAATCTTAAAAATTTCACCTCACCATTTCTTTCCATCTATTTCTAAGTAACAAAATGACTATGTGGATTTAAGGGGGAAAAAAAACTTGTCCTTAGATGTTTCATTGGCATTCATGTTTGATTCAATCAATTCCATTTATCATTTATGCAGCATCTCCACGACTCTCATATGTTCCCACTAATCATCCTCAAAAGTCCTCACTATCACGAGTTAGTTAAACTCTTCTAGAACAACCTATCCTTCAATAAAAGCACCCTAGTGATAACTTGTTATGATAGAAAGGTTTAGAGATACTGGAATAAGGCTAGGGTATTTGAGGTTATTGGAATCCTATAGGAACAAATTAATTACAAGAAAAATGCATTAATTTTGACATTGATTACAACATTATCAAGACGCCCTTTTACGCAAAATCTCTTTGATCTTCACATTTGTCCACTCTTTGAGCTCTGTAATCCTATATAATTTTATCTTATTCAACTTTTCTATGAGAATTTGATTATTTCTACAAATGGTTCCACTATCACCATCAGATTCCTAAGTATTCCCATTCAGGTTGATGAGAATATATGTGTTAGGAGTCTAGGCATTTAAGTGGTCACCTCTTATAGGGATTACATATAAGAATTGGATAAGCATGATGACACATGACATGATTATTTAAGATGTGACTAGGCATAATTATGTGATTCGAGGCACCATTAACTCTTATTATCTATAACCCTCTAAGAGAGTATTGCATTATTCTATTTGATTGGTGTTGTTTCCTCTTGTGACATCCAGGGCTGATATGATTTCTAGAAATTGATATGAGGTTTACCACATCTTATAACTGGTTTCCTTGTGCTTTAGGATTGACATATCTCAAAACATGGCACACATGGATAGTCACACACACACACACACTTATTTAGGGTATGGTTATCGTATCATAAGGATCTTGGAGGATTTCTAAGTCTCATTTAGATATTTCAATTCCATTCATCTCTATTTCAAGAATGGATTGAATATCTTTAATAAGATGACCTTATAACTGATAGGATATGATTTAAGCAAAGATGGTTGGAGTCTTATACTTTCTACGAAGGCTAGAGATTCATTGACATTCATTAGTAGGATACTAGCTACTCAAGCTCCTCATGCTCATGATACAGATGATCCAAACATCCTTCCTACTACTTATGATACACTCACTACACATCACACAATTCCACTTGATATATCATATATTTTTTCCACATCCACTGCTTACCTCCATCAACTCCCTAGGATAGAGCTATAATTTAAGGTATGTAAGACTTTCTTATTAAAGGCTTTCATATGGTTGACTAGAGATTTACACAAGGTAAATCATGGTATTGGGCTTTCTAATCTTGAGAAACTTGTTCATTTCATGCATCCAAATACCTCTGTTGAGGGTTCATTGGGTCTATAGACTCATAGGTATGCTCCTATAGTTGCTATAACATAGAATTAGGCACAAGATACATCTGCAGCTCCACAATTTGCTATATTTGAGGGTGACATGGTTACATCTATTGTTGCTACTGGTGATCAGGGTGTCAAGGTTAATGACACTAATGAGACTACACCTCCACTCAATACTAAGGATATAGAGTGTGCATTAGGCACTCAAGATGGTGTTGATACTAAGTTGTATAATATAGATACAGAGAACTCGGAAGATACACTATTATATGATTCTCTTTACTCAAATCCAAATGTTGTGATTTATCTCACCACTATTCCTCACCCATATAGATCGATACCTTTTGAGCCTAGCCTTACATCTACGTCTGGTTAAGATTTAGGTACCACTAGTGGTAATCAGAGCTCTACATAGTCCATGGTCATATCAGTATGTGAGCCATATTGCATATTTTGATGATATTTTTTAGTCGTACTCATGCTCTCATTGTTATCCTTGGATGATATTTGTTGTCATATCTTTATAAAACAAAATTTTCCAGGTTAATTTACTCATATAGCAAGAAGAACTACTCTCAAATGTTTTTGGCTCATATTTGGTTAATTGAATGAACTTTATATAATTTCTTTATGCCCTAATGGATTGATGAGTAATGATAATATGCTATGATGCACACTTAATGTGCTTATGCATCTGCCAGACTTTCATGATTCTTGATGATTTATCTAGCACATGAATAAGTGAACTCATCTAATCATATCTCTCATGCAAGTATTCTTTCAATGTTACATTTTGAGAAATTAATTGAAATATTATATCATTGAGACAATGCTTCACTTAAGTATATTTTTAAAATATGATCTCAACATTTTTAAGAAATTGCTACATTTAGTAAGAAGGTTTATCATCATGATACTTATAATTTCCTATGATCAAATTATTTTGATAAGTACTAACTCCATTAGAAAAGGGAAATTTCTCTATTGTACTTGAGTATAGGTTACAAGTTGAATGGAATCTCCAAACTGCACATTAGGTATACTCTTGTGATTCCACTATAACCATTTAGCATGAGAGATATACAAAAGGCTTTAGGAGAAGAGTTCTACCTTGCTCACATTGGTTTTCCATATCTAGTAAACTCTAACCAATCAACTTGACATGTGTTAAACTATTTTATCTTATTCATGTTGTACACCCCAATGCTTAAATAAGTATAGCTTATATGTTTACAGGGATATTTTATATTTTTTCTCATTTGAGCCCATTAGATTTCTCACTAGGTATACTCACTTATGCACATAATATAATTATTAGATTCTCTAGATTCGATGTTTATTTATGATTGATTAGAACATCTCATACTACTTATCTTTGTCAACATCATGCCTTACTTTCCTTCATCTTTCTAAGCAAGCTTATGTTTGATCACTATTTAAAATTATGTATATCTATGATGACTTGATATATATGAGAGTGTGGTGTTGTTATAGGTTAAAATCAAATATACATGATTAGAAATTGTCTCTTCTCTTAAGTGATATGCCTTGAATTGTTAAATTTCTCCACTCACTCTCTCTTATGATTATCTGAATTATCTAACATGATGTGATTTTGCATGATATACCCTACTATAAGTACCATATGTTGAATCCTATTAACCACTCTAGGTAATCTAGCATATTTATGCAAAGGATTTGGATATGGTGAACTTGAACTTATGAGTTCCTCTCACATGACTCTATGAATTGCATGATGAGATATCATTGACGAGTTATATGCTTACGACCTTAATTCTGAAATTCCATTAAAATCTTGGTTCTTATGTGTCAACTTGCCTTTGAATTATTTGATACAAGAACTTCACATCGCTCCATTGATAAAAAAAAATGAGCTTAATTCTATTTTCTTACATGTTTCTGTACTCTTAATTTTGGATTTATGTGATACATGAACCTCTTTTTAAATCTAATTTATCATTTCATGAATATGTATAATTTTAGAATCATCATTCTAGTTTATGATTCCAATTTTATATCTTTATCTAAGGCATAGTTTGACTTATGCTCAATATTTCCATAAATATTTTATATCTTATGAGCATACATGACAATTTCAATAAGTTTTCTAACAGTTGATCTTAATTATTAACCTCTATGTTTTTCCAAAAAAAAAATTCAAGTCATATATGTTGGGAAAATTACATTTTTGATGTACACATATTATCCCTCCTCCTTCTTGATTATACATTGAGAAGTAATTCATTAATGGCTTTGTAATTAATGCTTATAACTTAATTGCCATAAAAGTGTGGATGCTAATGCTTATTTGTAATAATTTGATATTTTATTCCACTCATATATATTCCATGAAATGGGAAGTGGTTAGGACATATTTCCTTTTCTAGCTTTGCATCCATGCATCCAAAAACTGTCTCCTTTTGATGACTAAATGATCATACTTGATACAAATGGATGGCCTTTTAAGTTTTGAAATCGATACAATTGTCAAGTTTACCAATTCACCATTTTTTTTTACATTTTGGTTCTTATGTGCATGGTTCATCCTATTCTCTTCCCTTATACTTCTCATCCATTCATTATTATAAAATGGAAATAATTGATACAATATGGGCATTATAGGGAGCTGAGACACTTTCTTTACTTGAGTAGACTAGTGCATAAATAATACGTGGCCTAAATATGCTTGTTTCAATTTTATTGTTGCATAACCAATTGTACATTTATTGCTTGGGAATATACTTGTAAATATTTATTCTTTTTCACATCATTTATGGTTCTTAATTTTATACATCTCCTTGATGACATGTGCTTTTATGAGCCATGCCTTGGTCTTTTCTTATGTTATTGACTCTTGAGTGATGTTATTCCCTTATATGATTTATTCATAAATATTCAATCTTGAAATTATTATAATGTGACATATTCATACATATCTTATCCACATACAAACTTATCTATTTATTGGCTAGATTGATTAGATGAAATTCTAAAGTTAATTGACCATGAAACTTCATTTCTAGATTCACTTATGATATTTCATATACACAATCATTTTCATCTCTCAACATCATGTTAAAATGTATCCTTATTATCCTTAAATATATTAGTGATACTCTTGCATTTCATTTATGTGCTTGTCTTGATCTATAATTAATCATATTATTAACAAGTTACTCATTGAATGGATCATTCATCGCATTCCTTATTTTCCTTATGCTTTATGTCTACCATATAAAACGGAAACAAGTGATAAGCTATTGTATCATAACTTTCAAGATGAAATTATCATTATAGTCTCATGTTGGTCTCTGTTCATGTTGAGGGACATTATCACATATTTGCATAATCCTTGCAGTACTTATCCTTTTGTTTATTGACTTAGTTGGATTTATGTAACTCTAAAATTTATTTTCTTACAATTTATGTTACTTGAATCTCTATAACTCATTAAATACTCCATGCCTTATTGCTACAAATATCATAATTATGAAATCTCATGAGCTTTACTGATCCCATAAATCTTGATACTTATATCACCGCTTCCGCTACTTATGTTGTTTAAGATAATAATATCTAAGTAGTCATATTATGATCTTGATCTTATTGTTGATATATGCATACCCTTAGGGGACGCATACTTATTTTACTTGATCACTTGTGTTATTACCCAAGGCATAGCCTAAGGGAGAGATATGTTATATTTGATTCACTCATGCTATTCATTGATAATATTGAGTTTGCTTGATTTTCGTGTGCTTCAATTGAGAGTGTGCATATCTTACGAGGGAGCTTTACTCCATATGTGTTTGATTTATCATGCACTTATCTATTGATTGGAGATCATATTTGCTGAAGCCATTTCCTTTTGTTGATGACAAAAGGGGTAGAAAGGGTGAAAAAATGTTGTGTGCTCACTTTTTTTTTATCATTATATTGCCATTCACATGATACATGTGTGATTTTATTATAAAATGGTAAATATATGAACCCTATGATTTAAAAAAATGTATCGATTTTCACTTTCATATTTCTATACTTCATCTCTCATAATATTGCCATATTTTCATTTGTCATCATTAAAAAGGGGGAGATTGTTGGCCTTATAGGTTAATCAACCTTTATTTTAATGATAACAAACTCAATTATTAATTTGTCTTATGTTGTTAAGTGTGCATGTGTATTATAACAAAAGGTGAAGTATCCACCACTTAACTAAGTTAAGGAGTGTTAAGGAGATCAAGTTTACAAATCATATCTCAAGCATCAAAGAGTATGTTACAGTCTTAGGTTTTATGTACATATGATTTACATATTGAGCACTTAGATTTTTCAATTATTGATATTTATAAACCTATTTGAAAATAATTTTAAAAAATCCTAAAGTGATTTCATGCATCAAAAATATTTTCAAGTATTTGTACAGAATATTATCTTAAATTTATTTTATTTTAAGTAGTTTTTCATATGATCTAATTAGTAAAATCCACTATAGATTACATAGATATTATTTTTGGGTGAATAATATTTCTTTGCAAAGATTATGACGTCAACTTTACAAGAAAAAAAAAGACGACACAAAATTTCGAGCCCTATAGCTCAAGTTATGGTCTTTTTGTAAAGATGTGCATTGTTGAAAACTATTCCATCAATCAGCCGATTTGTTAAAATCAGTCAACTAGTTTAGGCATTTCTAAGACTTTCTACCTGTTGGATTAATTTTTACACCTAACGGCTAGTGCTGATTTTTTCCATCTTTTAGCACTATAAATCAAAGTTCTTAAACTTTAATAAACATCAATCAAGCTAGCACAACTCTTATAAAATCATTATTTTCACATCTTACAAAGCATCAAAGAGAGTTTTTATTTTATACTTTTAAATCCATTTCACACTTCTCTAATGCTCAATTTGTTATTCATATTTAGTTAGAGTGCTCATTTACTTATAATTATTATTTCTATAACTAGATAAAAATCTTCACTAGTGATTACTCACTTTCATATGCTATCTAGGAAAGATTTTTATTGTATTCATTCAAACTCATCATCTCAAACACAAGTGAAGATTGGTTTATTGTCTAGCATTCCTAAGGGAGATCATTGAGATTGTAGTCTTATAAAATTAGAGAAGATAACTAAGTAAAGTGTAAATCATCTCCTAGAGGGTCATTGAGCCTGTAGCCTCATAAACTAAGAGAGGAATGATCATCATTAAACACCCACTTTAAATAAAGAGGTATTTAAATTCAAAAGGTGAAACCATTTGGTAGTAGATGTAGAGAAACTTTGCACAGTTTCTTGAACAACTATAAATTATGTATTTATTATTTTTCATCCTTCTAAATATTCCTCACAAAATTTTAATTTGGCACTATTATTATAAAATACTCTATTCACTCCTTCTAGAGTATCTATACGGGATTTTAGTAAGTCAATTATTGTACATACACTCTTAATCAAACATATTAGTTATCAAGATCCGTTTGTTATCATCAAAATAAGGATAATAACATTGTTTAACCTTTAAGGTCAATAAAATCAATATGAACATTTGGGTAGCAATTAATAAAAATGGGACCATTACAAAGATTAGACTCAATGATTTTAAAAATTGAATCATAAAGTTTTTTAGGTCTGGCATCTCATAAGATGGTATGGATTGAGGTATTTAATCCTTCCCTAGTAAAATGTTTGAATCCTACTTAAACAAGCCTTATGTGTATATATTTGAAACTATTTTTAATGTGGTTTTTCATAGACTTCTTTGCGAGGAGTTAAATGGTTTCAAAATGATTAACAATTTATATATCTCATTCCTTAGTTTAGATTACATAATTTGTTTGGAAATAATACCGTTTGGAAGTTTTGTAGTTTAATTCATAATGGATTATTAAAAATTTCCAAGTATCAACTAACCCTTAAAAATCTTTTAGAATGTATTCCTCATTATTAATAACCTTTTTTCAAGATTTTACAAATGAACCGTTAGAAGATGAAGAAAGAGAAGTAGACCGAAAAATAAATTTATGTTTATCTAAAAATGACAAAGTATAATTCCGATTGAAGTAAGATGTTTTGATTTATTGCCTAACACAGAACTTACAACTAAATATCATAATCTAAAAGACTTAGACTTACAACTAAGAAATGGAGTAAACAAACAACAAAATAACAAACTTTATCTACGCGCGCTCTCTCCACAACCCTCACACGGTACAAGAAAGAATTATTGAAAAAGCTTTATTTCCTATTGGATGAGCTAAAGCAAGGGAGTCAAATCCCTAGCCTTTTCTCATTTAAAAGGTAGGGTTTTCCGAAGATGCAGCGACATCCAACAGTGCGCACACATACACATTTACACGCTCACCCACATACCCACGCGCACACACACTTGCATGCCTGTCCGCACGCACATAAAATATTTATAAATACATATTAATCATATTGTTTAAGTTCCTTAATTTTTTCAATTTTATTTATATATATTTACTTTATAAATAATATATATAATATTTTATTTTAAAATTATTAAAACCTCATTTAAAATGTTTTATTTTAAAATATTTATCTTTTTTACTTGAATATTTTTAATAAAAAATACATATTAAATTATATAAAATATAAATATATTTATATTTATACAGATTATTAAAAAAATTAAAAATAATCAAATCCTTTTATATAGGACCTATTTAGAATTTATTTATCTAGTAGATTCAGTAGGTTTAAATCTAAACTTTTAAAATTCAATGAGTATAAACTTAATGAATCTAAATAATATAAACGAATTTGAATTTGACTAAATTTAACCCACTAACCCATTACCATCCCCCCCCCCCATGCCCAACATGCGCATAGCAATCTTTCACAACCAGACGACTCGTTATATATCACGACTTTTATCTCAGCTCATTCTGACTTTGGTCGGATCAATTAATTTTATAAAACTAGAACCTGCTAGCTCAAGTACAGCCCGCTCAAAGGGTACCAATCCATATGTACCACCAACTACATGTTGTGAGAGAGAGAGTAATAGAACGGGGTGGAGTATGTAGCTAGTGGAGATATTGAGAGACGACTCAATCCTTCGAGCTACGAAGCAGTGCAGACTGGTGTATAAGTTACAGCATGATCATCCTTTTCTGAAATGTTTCTCGAACAAGTCAACTTGGTGTCTAAGCCATGTCATAGCCTAGTCGTGGCCTTTTATAGTTTGGCCTTTCTTGTGGTTTCCAGAGGTCCTATGGAGCTCGGATCACTGTTATTACTGCATCCATTGAGGAGAAAGACCAGCTGCAATCATGTCGAAGAGAGAAATATGCGACATTCTGAAGAAAGGAGATGCAACTGCCGGCGCAAATGCAAAACCTGTCAAGGACAACATGAGACAGGATAAAATAAAAAGACTGCAAAAATGGCCTTCACTGCAAGTAGGGCTGTAAATGAGCTGAGCCAGTTTGGTATTCGGCTCGGCTGGGCTCGTTAAAAGCTCAGTTCGGCTCGTTCGTTTAATTAAACGAGCCTCAAAGTGAGGCTCGGGCTCGGCTCGTTTATTAAACGAGCCGAGCTTGAGCTCGAAAAAACTCGGCTCGGTTCGGCTCGTTAAAAGCTCGGTTCGGCTCGTTCGTTTAGTTAAACGAGCCGAGCCCAAACAGCATTTTAGGCTCGTTTAGTTAAACAAGCCGAACCCAAACCTGGGGGTATTCGGCTCGGCTCGGCTCGTTTACAGCCCTAACTGCAAGCTTAGAATGTTCCTTTTCTGGTCGTGAGAGCTATGATAAACTGGAAACTCCACAATATCTTGTTTGCATCAAATCATCAACTCATCGTAAAAGACGAAAAAGCAAATGAAAACACAGCATAATCAAGAGTTGTTTATACCTCTTCTTGTAGCAAAGAAGGGAGCTTTTCAACAGATACAATACCACAAATCTCCTCTCGCAGTTTTTTATCTCTGATGCCTGACCAAGTATTTGGAGGCAATGCTAACACCAGGACTGTTAGTACATCTTCATTTGACGGATGTCTTCCAGTGGAAGGATTCGCACTACAGCCGCAGAGATGTTCTTTATTCTCTTGAGAACAAGGGACCAAGGCATTGGCATCTTGTCCATTGCTCTCCGTAACCAACGTAAGCTGCGTATCACCACCATCCTTCGAGAGTCTCACGTCAGTGGTTTTACCGCAACTTCCATTAGAAGGAACAAACTTCCCAAACAAGAAATGAGCTCCTTCACAGCAAACTGTAGCAGCAACCTCACCAAAGGAATCCTTCGTGGCTGATGACGTAACATATTTACAGCATGATTCAGTTGCCAACCATTTAGCTATGTGGCTATAGAGCAGAGTCTTGCGAACTTGTTCTAATAATTCCGCCTGAAATTCAAACACAAATTCTTTAAACAGTTCTTTTAACTTTCAATAGTCTGAAGGGTTAACACTTGCCAAACGTTACAGATTTACGGAAGCAATAAATTAAGCTTAACAGCCATAATAGATGATAAAGGAATAAGAAATGCATTGTTGAAAAAGGGAAGACTCTTGACGGACCTTTATGGATAGCCTCTCTTTTTCCTCTTCACCAATGACCTCACTCTCACTCCGATCATCCTGTCGCTGGACTTCTACAACCCAATTGATAAAGTCTCTCAGATCTGAAGGAGCCGATGTGAATAGAACAGCTAGCAACTCCTGAATGTCTCTGATCTCCTTTGTCGACAAAAGCTGGGAGACCTCCTTAGCTAAATACTCTGCAGTAGCGCTCCAACTCTCATAGCGACAACTCTGTACATGATTTAGTGGAGTAACTATCTACCCTTGCACAAAAGCCTCAACAACACTCAAATTACATATATAGACAAGAAATCCTCTAGTTAAAAGCAAACTAGCATGAAACGTGATGCAACCAGGCTAGCTCTAGCCCTATGTTTCACACAAACCTTAACTTCTATAAACTCAACTCCAAAAGGGAATCAAGTATATATGGGCCGGTAATCTCCCGCGTCATCCTCTCCCTGTTCTCCCATGGCGAAAACCAGGAGAACTGCTGCCGCAAGGAAGACAATGCCTCTGGCAGATGCTTCTCAATTATCTCCAGCCAAGAGCCCTTTGTATTACTCCTCTGCCCCTGAGAGGATTGTTGCAGCTGAACCCTCTCAACTAATCCAAACCACGATTTCAAAGGGACCAACTGAAGTTGCAGTTGATCAGTTGTTTCTAATCTGACCATAGGAGTCCCTCTGTCTCCCTCTACTCTGTCATTAGCAAAGTAATCGAATATAGTTTCCAATTTACATAGCGTGAACCATCAACATACCCATGTGAATAAATTGGTACAACTGCCAAAACCAAGTATGTCATGGAGGGATAAGGTTTTATCCAATCAGCTGCCAATTAATGGAGGAAACCTTTCATATGCACCCCCCACACTAGCCGGAAATACATGGAGAATCGAACTGCAAAAGGATCAAATTAATGCAAATCAGGATAAGTGGGAGGGAGCCCTGCTTGGTTATGTCATAGGCTATCGACCTTCACTGGGACAAACTAAAGCATTTGTTAAGAGTCAATGGGGAAGTATTACTATGCCAAGTATCTACCTTCATGAAGAGGGATTCATCATATTCAAATTTCAAAACTCCATGGGTCGTGAAAGAATTGAAGCCTGTAAATGTTGGATTTTCATGAACCGTCTGCTGGTGCTAAGGCAATGGCACAGAAATTTCAAGTTTGTGAAGGAAAAATTCCAGTTTCTTCCATTGTGGATCAAGTTGCCAAATCTTCCTCTGGAGTATTGGGATCTTGACTCTTTAGACCGTATTGCGAGTGCAGTGGGAAAAACTTTACAAACTGACGGCCTCACCTTATCTGGTAATTGTATATCTTATGCTCGGGTGTTGGTTGAAGTTGATGTAACAGAAAAATGTGTTGAATCAGTGGAGTTAGAAGACCCTGATGGTGAAATTCTAATTCAAAAAATTCAGTATGAATGGAGACACCATCATATTGTGCTGAATGTGACACTGTGGGACATTCCCTCAAATCTTGCCCCAAGACAAACGCTAAACGTCCCCAGCAGACTGACCAAGCCTTGCTTCAGACCATCCCTCATCAACCCAACTGTCCTAAACAAAATCACTGACAACCTTACCAGAACTAGGTGTTACATAGCAGGTGGAATCCTATTAAATCAAAAAAACCAGAAGATCCTATTGAAGTAGCAAGTACTTCTAACCCTTTTCAGGTTTTAGAAGCAAAAGTTGAACAGTTTGGACTAATGGAGGGAATCCTCAATACACTTGACCCACCTCCTTCGCATCCTAGACAATGATAGCTGTGGTTAATGTCAAGGGTTTGAATAAACCCCATAAACAGAAAGATGTTCGATCTTGGATGAGTACCAATAAACTCTCACTTGTAAGTTTACTTAAAACTTGTATTAAGAGTAATAAATCGGTGAGTATCCATAATATCTTTCCAGGCTGGGGTTTCCTTAATAACTATAACTCTCATCCTAATGGTAGAGTTTGGTGCCTCTGGAATCCTCAGATTTGAACAGTTAACCTAATTGCTTCTACCGACCAGTGTCTACTTGTTCATGCTAATTCTCACATCTCTTCTTCTGCCTTTTTCGTAGTTATGGTTTATGATAAAAACACAGGTTCTGAATGGCAACATCTGTGGAATTAGATTGACACTTAAAAGAAATTTTACCTCCCCCATCATTCTTATGGGTGACCTCAATGTTATTCTGAATCAGTCAGAAAAATTCCAAGGGCTTTCTCCCCATCTGAATGACATCCAGGATGCAAACAATTGCTTAGTTCACCTGTCAATGATTGATCTGGCTTCCACTAGTTCTTTTTTCACCTAGTGCAATAACCAGATTGGTGAGGATAGGATCATGGCCAAACTTGATAGGATTATGGGGGACTCACTCTGGTTTCAGCATTTCACTTCATCTTATGCTTTCTTCCAGCCTGTTCCTTTCTCTGACCACTATGCTGGTACTTTAACCATGCAGCAACTGAATGATCATCATAAGCTGAGGTTTAAGTTTTTCAATGTGGTGTAAACACCACTCTTTCACTCAGATGGTTCAACAAACCTGGAATACAACAGTAGCTTCCCACCCTGCTACTAGATTGACGCAATGCCTTAACAGTTTACACCCAAAGTTCAAAAATCTAAATAGAGACCATTTCACTATCTCCAACTGTGTCTCTCAGCAAAAGGAAATTCTCCAGAAAATTCAGAATGACTTAGTTGAGGATCCAAGCAATGTACATCTTCAAACACTTATACAGGATGCTTAGAAAACTTACGGAATGTGAAGAGTTATTCCTTAAGCAGAAATCAGCAATCCATTGGCTCAATGTGGGTGGTTCTAAAAACATTTTTTACTTTGCCTCGATGAAGTCAAGACAAAATAAATGCAGGGTTCTCAGAATTATGAAAGAGGATGGTTCTTGGGCTATTGATCCAGCAGATATCCAAACTCATTTTCAGGAGTTTTATATCTCCTTATTAAGAGCAGATACAAACCTCAACCCTGAAGTAGACATGAATATTATCCAATTGGGGCCTCGATCATCTCAACAATATCAATACGATCTCCTGCAACCAGTAACTAGAGAGGAAGTAAAGTCGGATCTAAATTCCACTGGTGATACTAAGGCACCAGGCCCGGATGGCTACACTTTTTGGTTTTTCAAGCAAGCTTGGTCCATTGTGGGTAAGGATATTTAGCAGATGGTAAATGATGCTTTCTTATCAGGTCATATCCCTAAATTCCTTAACCATACTACCATATCCATCCTTCCAAAAGTGGCAAATCTAGAATAGGCAACACAATTTCGGCCCATTGCTTGTTGTAATGTCCTCTATAAAATCATCACGAAAGTCCTCACTAAACGATTACAACATATACTCCTACTATTATTGATCCTTCTCAAGTAGCATTTATCAAGGGAAGGTCTTTAGGGGAAAATGTTTTACTTGCACATGACCTTTTGTGTCATTATAACCACAAGCATATCACGCCTAGATGTATGCTCCAAATTGATTTGAAAAAGGCCTATGACACTTTGAACTAGAAATTCTTGGAACAAGTAACGTTAGGCCTGAATATCCCTCCTCATTTGTACGTGTTGTTATGGGTTGTGTTAGTGATGTTAGTTACTCCATTGTTCTTAATGGCACCTCCCTTCCCCCTTTTGATGGAAAAAGAGGATTACACCAAGGAGACCCCATCTCCCCATACTTATTTGTGATTGATATGGAGTATTTTATCCGCATGCTGAGATTTATTTGGAATAATCAGAACTTTCAATGTCACCCGCAACATAAAAAGGGACACATCATTAATCTATCATTCGCCGATGACATATTACTGTTTTGCCAAGGCAACCTCAACTCCATAAGATGCTTACTAGAACAAGTTAACTCTTCAGCCTTCACATGAATTCACAGAAAAGTTTCCTATACTGTAGGGGTATAAATGAGCAGAATAGAAGTGAAATTCTGAATTTTAATTCCTTTCAAGTTGGTTGCATTCCATTCCGCTACCTAAGGCTCCTTGTGGCTGCAGCTAGGAATACAACTCATCAATTCCAGAGGCTTATTAATAAAATTATGCATAAAATTCATCACTGGACTTCTAAATTGCTCTCTTATGCTGGACGGCTCCAACTCATCACAAGTGTTCTTTTTGGAATCTAGAAGTTTTGATGCCAAACTTTGCTTGTTCCAAAATCTCTTATTAAATGCAGTCTCCTTATGCAGAACATATCTTTGGACAGGGGACTGTGAAGCTAGCCGTAAGGCTGCTGTTGCTTAGAACAAGTGTTGTTTGCCAAAAAAGGAAGGTGGTTTGGGTATCATTGACATAGAGATGTGAAACATTGCTGCCCTTGGTAAACACATATGGAATTTAAAGACTAATAAGGAAACTCTTTGGGTGCAATGGATTCATGGTAGGTACTTACGCACTCAAACATTGGAAAATATAGAATTAAAGCAACAAGCTGCATGGACCATAAGGAGTATCTTTCAACTTCGAACTCAGTTGCTGCCCATTATCAACTCTAACCTTGTTGAGGGGGAGTACAACATCAACAAAGTCTATAATTTGACTGGGAAAAAAGATTCAACTAAACTGTGATGGAGGACCGTTTGGGAGAACCATGCAGCTCCAAAATGCCAATTCATGATGTGGCAAGCTGATCTTGAGAGGCTGCTTACTAAGGTTTATCTCTTGAAATTCCAGTCTATACCTGATACAGCTTGTGTTTTTTGCCAAAATTCTGAGACTTCCCAGCATATTACTTTGGAATGCAAATATATGAATCCTCTTGTATAGATACTTGCTCGCTTGGGAGGTTGGCAAGCTAGATTATGTAATTGGCAACAACTCATTAAACTAGCAAGTACTATGCATGGTCGGGCTAAAGCTAAAGCTGAATTCCTACGTGGTATTCTAGTTACAGCAATTTATGAAGTTTGGAAGGCAAGAAACCCAAGGCATGTCTTAGCTAAGGTGATAGCTATAGCTATAGGTCGTCAATGTACTCATCAGTCCAGAGAGGAAAAGTTCAAGAGTCATATTTGTACATAACTTTCTTTTAATATAATGACATTACATTTTCATAAATATATATAGATAGATAGATAGATAGATAGATAGATAGATAGATAGATATGGCCTATTGATTAAGGCTACTATTAGCCTTCAGTCAGTTTTTTTCACAAACCTCACAACCTTTATTAATCAACTCTGAAATAATAAACTACATAAGCCCCTATTTATAGACTAAACGACAGAATAGAAAACCTTGGTGAAACACTAAAAGACTACAATTATGTAATACTTAACAACTAAGACTAAAAAGATAATGATAAATAATATCTCACTATTAAATAACACTTTTAGACCTACAAAGCCTACAAAAGTGGTATACCTACGAACACATGGGCTTGCTTTCCAATAAACTAATGGGCTCAAGCTACATACCCAATGATGGGGTGGAGTATAGATTGCATCACTTATATACATACAAAAAGACTTTAAGGAATAGATTTGGAATAATAAAAGATAAATCCTAAAGATAAGAGTATATTAGGATTTCACACGATTTATCCTAACACTCTAGAGCTGAATGATCTAAGAACTATGCATCTACGTGCACCTAAACCTTATTATCAACGGGTCAAACTAACCTCAGCTCCCTCACAGAAGCCACAATCCTTTATAACCCCTCTGATGCATAAGCTAAACAATTGGATTGAACTAACAAGGAAGAGAGGTATAGAGGGGATTCGGTTAGACCCAAAACAAAAATGAAGAAGGTATGATGAAAGAGAAGGGTAGGTATTTGATCTACAAGTGACCCTTGAGATCAAATACTCACAATCACCACCTTAGAGTTAATAAAGAAAGTAGCATTAGCTTCAAATTTTCAGCCAAAGGGTGAAGTGTCCAACTATCATGTAGGAACTAACACATATAGGAGATGTGTTAGGCTCCTCAAGTTACAAGATGACCAAATTAGCTTGTGTGGTCAATTACAACCCACTTCCTATTACCTAGTTACATTATCATCTACCTACCTAGTTTAAAGATTTGAAATCAGCTTATACATACCTAGATGATTTCAAAACTAGGAAAACAAACTACAACACATCCCATGCTCTAATGTAGCAGGCCATGGGGTTACCAAAGTAGATTAGACACATACTCAAATTTAGATGAAAACTTACTAAAACTAGAAAAAGTAGATACTGTAAAAATGGATAGAAACAACTATTAAACAACTCGTTCATTAAGCCTTGGATTACCCAGAAGTTAATGAAGTAGTTATTGCCATTTTCCCTTCATTTTGTCAATCAACTAAGTCTGGAAAATGTGCTGATTGTCCTTCTCTTTTATGTGGCCCAAGAGTGCAAAAATGGTTGTTGTATGGCTGTTGCAAAGCCTGATCTTATATGGCTTGATTTTCGAAACTTGTGGCTGATTGTGTGGCTAGACAAAGTCGATCCTTGGGGCTATTTTGAGTGGGGAGGGTTCTGATTTTTATTTGGCTAGGGATAAGCCACAATGGGTGGTGGCTTGGTCGGTTCATGTATGGCTTGCAACCCTAGTTAAAAATTTTATCCAAGTTAGGAGTGTTCTGGCACTTTCTAACTTAATTGGCATATTTATGTCATATGTAGGGGATGCTCCTACATCACCTTCTCCCTCAAATAGTTGGGTATTTATTACGCCACTAGAAATTATTTCCTTCCTCTCTTCCTTGATTTTATTTTTCCCTGTAAGTCGTAGTCATCATCACCGTCGTTGCCGTCATACTTCGCAGCTCACCCAACCAAACACCACCCAAACTCCTCCACCTCCAACCCCATTTTTGTTCATTATTCATCCATCACAGCCGACATCACTTTTGACTCGATCGATTAGCCTAACGCCTCTCTACTTGTGGTGTTACTTTCCTCTTTCTCGATTGAGCTTATTCTCCCTTGGTTTTGTTTGTTCTCACCGAACGAGTTTGTCTTGCCAAATGGATTTGGTCTCCCCTACTCCTAGTTAGTATTGCGAAGCGAGTTTGTCACACTCAGCCGAGCATGTTGTATTCACCCTCAGCCAATTTCTCTCCCTCAACTCTTAGCCAAAATTGCCCACTCTCCTTCGATCTCAGATACTCACCGTTCCCTTTAAAGCGTGCATGTGTCTTTCCAAGCATATACTATTCCTTCCAAGCGTGCATGTGTTCTACTGAACGTGCACTGTACCTTGCCAAGTGTGTGTGTGTGTCTTGCTAAGCAAGTACTGCTCATCTCTGCTAGCCCCCTCCATTTCTATCCCCTGTCCTTTCCCTCTTACCTTTCTTCACTTGCCGTCTTACTCTCCTAACCATGTATTGTTACTCTTGGCCTTTAGGTGATCCCTCAGTGACCTTAGAGGAGGAAACTTAGGGTCTCTTTACTTAGAGGCCGAGAACATTTGGATATGGATACATGTCTTAGAATAAGAGCTTGACGTTATGGGCATATGGTGTATAATATCATGTTAATATAACTCTTTTTCTTAAATAGTATTGTTGGTATTATTTAATTATCTTGTGGTATCGTAATATAAGAATATGATTGTTCTGTAAATTATGAGCATATGAGATATTATTTGTCATGTGCCTTATATACTATGTTAAAGTTTTCATGAGTTTCATGGCATCAACGAGATAACCAAAAGTTTAATAAGATAATAATATTTAAAGTGAAAGATCATGTAAGTCAAAATTGGTTCTGCCAATCTGTTCATCGGATGAGAATAGTAGTTAAGAGTGTTATGTCTTGGGTTGTACCAGTCCATTCCACCGGATGAGAATAGTAGTCAGGAGTATTATACCCTAAGATGTACCAATTCATGAACAAGAATAGTAGACAGGAACGTTATGCCCCAGAATTATTGTATTGTAAGATACTGTTCCACTAATTATGAATGGTAGTCTTTGAACTCAATAATTTAAATAAATGGCAACGTATAATCATCTATCTTGGAAATCTTTCGATTCATCTTAGGAAACCCCTCATGTTTTAAATAATGTGCATGATTGGTCATTCAAAGTACCATTATGTGTTATATATGACCTTTCTTATGACTATACAATTACTTTACTCAATACACAAGTATTAACCATCCTTTTTATAGGTGATACTCATTCCCACGAGCAGACAACCCAAGTTTTGATGTGTAGATTGTTGATGACTATTTTGATAATTTTGGTGCTTATGACACACTTCCTGTGGAGAAGTGATTTTATCTATTGGGGTTGGGCGTAGAGTCAACGTTATTCGATAACTAGTTTTTGTCTGGATATCTTTTAGACTCCTAGTTACATTAGATTCCCCCTTTTTGTATTTTGCTTATGCTATCTTTGGAGTTTAAGCTCCAACATCTTATCTAAGATTTATAAATAAATAAGTAAATTGTTCATTACTTACCTTTTTTTTTTTAATTTGTAAATATTTTGCCTGCTATTCAATATAATAATAATATGGTAAGCCAAGCTCATATTGAGTATAACAGTAACACCCAATTATCTTAATATTATGCTTCTGTAAAAAAAAAATAGTAGTAAATTTTGGAGTGTTATACCTCTTTCATTAGGACCCAACATGTTGTGAAATCTTCTTCAAGAGCCTAAACTGGACCATTATGATATTTTTCAAAAGCTAGGTGTAGAAGACAATTCCTATGATAATGACCTAGATGATCTTAGGAAAAGCATATAAGAAGCTTAGAATTGATGGGTTGACAGATTGCCATAAGATCTTTTAAGATATTACTGCAAAAATAATTAGTATTTTCTGCTTCTCGAGCAAAAGAGGCAGTATGATCAACAAAGCATAAGCTTCTACCTTTAAGCTCAAACCAGATAAATTGTTAGTTGGAGCTTAGTTTGTAAGGCTTCAACCTCTCTAATCTCCATCAATAGCTTATAATACATGCTCATGGTTAACTTGAATAAATTTGTCAACCATCAACTACCATAGTTGGCCCCAGTCATTTAATGGATCAGGCATGTGTTTGTAGTTAAGGTGCTCCACCACATATTTGAATAGCACACGGAGCATGTGGCAACCACTGGGATATTTTCCTCATAGATGAAGTTACTGGCCACGTTAAACTATTTGAACAACTTATTAAGGTCTTCTTGATCAGCATCAAAATGATACACCATCTTCAAGCAGAATTTACATTTGCTAAGAAGATGGCGGTAGAGGTGGACGATTGCACATAAAGTAGGAACAATAATAATACCTTTATTTAGGGTCTTTTTGCTTAAAATTTTAGTAGCATTAACAAACTCTTTTATCACTTCCTTAGATCCCTTATGTTGTTTCCAAGTCTATTAAAGCAAACCTTTTCACTTATCACATTCTCCACAACTAACTATATTGAAACAACAAGAACCAACACGAAAGAATATAAATACTTTTTTTTTGGTTAAAACTTAAAACTATTCTTTGACTCTCCTTTCATTTTTTCCTTCTCATTCTCTCAAATTTTAAAAAAAAATGTAATCACAACATAGTGAACACTAGGATGGTGGAGTGCTTTTGTCTAACAAGCGATGGGTTGACAAAACATAGCAAATAGCAAGGTCAATGACCACAATGGTTGACAATGCTAGTGGTAATTGTGTTGCTAAAGAGTAAGAGCTATGGAGGCCTCTGTGGTAACGAGTGAGGTAATGCGGTAACTTCCACTGGCATCCCTTACTTCTTTTAGGTGAATGGGAACATGGAGATGGAAGAAAATGCCAACAATGTAGGTATCAATAACCTCATCGACACATACCTTAGAGGATGATGATTGGACAGGGTCACAATTGAGATTGAACATGCTACAAAGATCTTTTTGTTGGAGCTTTACATCAATGAACAATGCTTGTGATGGCCTAATCTTGCCCACAAATGGATAGTGATGTTTCGTGATGGAGTTAATTTTTTCAATTTTAATGATGGTGATACAATAATGGTAGTAGTGTTTTGGGTAGATATGATTTAAGGTTTTTAAGGGTTTGGGGATTTGGGTAGTAATAGGGTTGTAAGCAAACAAAGTCAGTTTGTGAACTTTCTAGACTCGGCTCGTTCATTTAGTTAAATAAGCTACTCGCAAACAATAATTTTAGGCTTGTTTAATAATAAATCGAGCCTGAGCGTGAAAATTATGAATTTAAAGTCGCTTACAATGTAAAAACTTGTGAGATGACTCGGCTTGGCTCGTTAAAAGCTACGCTCATTTATAGCCCTAGGTAGCAATGGAAGTGTGGGTGGTGTAGAACAGTGAGGAAGAGAGCTTGGGGAGAAGGCAACAGAAATGAAGAAGAGGGAGGAAAGAGAAGAAGTTCAGATAAGAAAGTAGGAGGAGGACAATAGTTATGAGAAAAGGGAATTGGATAGGGGAAACAAACATGATTTAATTCATTCAAATTTGAGAACTAATCTACATCTAAGGCCTTATATATAGGCTAAAGGACTAGAAAGATAAATAGCAATAGAAAAGATAAAATCTAAATTTAAGATAACAATCTTACTTAAAATAGATAATTATTACACTAATAATATCTATCCTAAAAGATATTATCTAAAATAAATGATATCTTAATTTACTAATGACAATTGAATCTACGAAGTAATCTAAAACCTCCATCTAAAAATGCACAAAATATTCCTGATAACTCTATATGCATCAATAGGTGTTTGTTTATTTATGTTTTTATGGCTCATTGAATTCTACCTCAGTATCTCTATCCCTATGGCGTAACACAAATTCAAGTTTTACTACTCTATTTAATCCATCTTAGGTGCTATTTTCCCTGTTTTTAAATCTAAAATATTTGTCATTTTAGATATTTACTATAAAATATAAACTATTTCTCTCAAATTACCCTTAAAGTCTAATGAAAGTACATATTTTATAAAAATATATTTGACGAGTTAGGGATTGCTCTCTTCATTTGAATATTGTTGATTTGATATGAAAAAAGATTAATGTATTATTATTATTATTATTATTATTATTATTAAAGATATGATATATATATATTCAAACTTTTGTTGATCTAATACGGTGAAGAGAACAAACCCATATGCACCTTAGAATGTGGGTAAAGCTCTAAAATGACATATAGTTTGGATTAGAGTAGCTTTAGCTATAAAAATTAATGTAGCACATAAGACCAATTTATGAACAAAACTACTTCAAAGTTAAAATGATAGATTTAAGATAATAAAAAATATACCTAAATCTAACTAATATTGGAAAAATAAAATAAAAATCATAGAATTTTAAAAGTTGACTTAACCTAATATCCTAACTAATAGTTTGAAACTTGTGAGAACTACAGAAAGAGTAATATCCATGAGAGTATGAATCTGAATTTGAATTTGAACCTGAACTTTCTTTCCCGAGGATCAACAGAAGGAATTGGGCTACTACTCTAGGCTATAGTGTAGAAGACTGCATCAAATTGGCACAAGTAATACGACTATAGGGAACCCTCAAATGCAATCATAAACTTTCTTGCCTAAATAAACTCAATTCTAACTGCATTTGGAAAAAACGGCAAATACAAGGAAATCAAATAAAATAAGCATACGAGTTAAGAAGAAAAAGAGAGATAAATTGTCTCAATCGCTTTATTATCATGTCTTAGAAGAAATCGTTTTCGAAAAATCAAAAGAGAAAATTTGAAACAAAAAATATTTTATTATCATCAACCTATTCAACAAGTACTTTGAGCTTAAAATTAAAGGGTGTTGATATTTTGATATTGTTTATCAAAATTTGTAATTTTTTTGTACAAATTGGGTCACTTGGGCTATAGAATAGACATAAAACACATGATATTTAAAAATATACTAATCATATTTATTTCTTCTCAAATATTTATACAATACCGCATGTATATTAAAGTCAATCATATTTTTGTCTTTCTTATCACAAAACTTATCAGCCAAGAGACTTGAGTGTATCAATAGCCACCGAATACTATTAAAAGCTAAAGATACTATTGTAAGAGGATTAAAAAAAAATGTAATATAAAAAAACCGTCACACAAATACTAACAAAAAGAGCAAGTGTATTCCAAAACAAGCTAAAGAACTACTAAGATTTAAATATAATACTGTAGAAAGATATAAATACTACTGTAGGCATAAGTTGATAAGATAGTATTATAGGAGCATTGAAAAGATTATTTGATATGGTGATTGTTTGATTTTTCTGGGGAGTAAATTTGAAGAAAAATTATGATTTGTGCTATAAGTTTTGGGTATTAGGTATTTTTCCAATGCAAATGTATGTCATAGGTGAACTGGCACTCTAGAAAAGTTCTCTTAGAAAATTGATATTATTTGTAAAATATACATATACTTAATCTTAAAGGCAAAATATTAGTTTAGATGAACCTAAAATGCCATTCTATCTAAAATTAATAGCTTGTATAGATGAATATAATCTTAGTTAAGTATTTAGAGTTTAGGTTTCTTCAAACCTTGAAAATTCAGAATTTCATTCATGAAGTCTTGCACAAAAGAATCTGTTTTCTACTGATGCTTAAGAACTGGAAGTTGCATAGAATCTTACGTCAAGCCATTTCATCCAGTTACATCAGTCACTTCATTTTCTCTCACCCCTTCATGGAGTGAAAAGGGGAGGTAGTAATGGAGATGGATGAAGATTGGTGGTGGAAAGGTGGCTGTTGTAGGTCCAAAAGATCAAATTAAAGTGCTTTCGAAATCCAATCTTGCAGCTTGTGTGGCTTATACATGATAATTACCATCATTAGCTTCTGTGGCTTATCAACAACTGTGAGGCTGTGAGCAGCTAACAAAATATTTAATTGTTGCTAGAAATATGGATTTTAGGATATGCAAATGAGAGGAATGTGGTACCATTGTAAAAAGGATGGACGGAGCTCTTTCCAGCCTTGTGACAAGCATGAACCTATAAATAAGACATGCATAATATTAACCTGCAGATCACACATAGTCAAGACAAACCAACAAGTTATAAAGGTCCTTTTTACATTCCCTTTATTTTGGGGGGACAAAGGGGCCAAGGAAGGAAGACCCATGTTGTCACGGTTAGATACTTTTTGACCTACAATAGAACCTAGATGGGTAGAGAGAGATGAAGAAAGCAAATTCAAGAAAGACTACTACAGTGTAAAAAAATACATCACAGTCCACAGAGGCAGCAAATAACAAATTGTTAACAAAATAAAATAAAATAAAATAAAATAAAACCGCTTATATCAGATACCTATCTAGAAATGGAAAATTAGTACAACAAATTTTGAGAAGGGATCTCTTTGCAAATTGTCCACTTTGATAATCAAACGTGTTTCCAACCACATGCTTAAAATTTAATGATGACAATTTAAAAATTGCCAAATTTTGAGCAATTATACTTATGGTCAATGAAACAACCCATGTCAACATTCCTTTGGTAAATTAGCAGTGGATCAATTTTTTTAGTTTGCATTACATAAGTCAGTAATCAAATGATCTGAACTAGGTAAGACTGCGTAAATCATAGAAGAATGGAAATCAGTATTTATTACCCCCTATGCTGACCGGTGGCTTCATCAACAGTATTCATAGCTGTCCACAGCAGAGAAAGGGGAACCCAGTGAGGAGGATATTTAAATCGAGCAACATCCAAGATGAGCACCATATCTCTTTCAGCATGATAAGCACCAATAGGGGAAAAATGACCGCCTCCTGTCTGCGAACAAAGACTACAATAAGACTCCAGCCCACGCCTAGATTACTTTACATAATTTATAAACATAACTCATAAGCATAGAGAACTAAGTCAAAATTATCACAAGCTACAATCATATCCAGACTTCATGTACTGGTGAGGGTTACAAAGTATTAAGATATAAAGGCACCCTGCTGTAAATGAGCGGAGTCCAGCTGAATCACCAATGTTCAAGCTTGGCTCGTTTACAACATGTACATAGCCAAGTTTGTCTGAAATAAAAAATTCATTAATAACATAAAGGTTTGTTCGGTAAATTAATATCCAATCTATAGCTCATCTAAAGTGATGTATGGTGGTGATATTTTTGGTTATGTATTTTAATGTTAATTCATTTATTTGAAGTTATTTTTCATTAAAATGTGATAATAAGCAAGGATAGTCTTATAAAGTAATGTCACATCATCTGAAATTAGAAATTTATGGATAATACCAAGCACTCCCTAAATCAACTTCTTGTGAACTTGATGGAAGCACATTTTTACATCATTCTGAAAAAGTTCTTTCAAGTCCACAAGGAAAAAAAAAAGTTACCTACTGGAAAAGATCTTCTAACATATAGTGTTTGACCTACCCTCAACTTCTTTAATAGAGGTTGTACAAATAGTAGGTTCAAACATGCACTTATTGTATGTTGAACATATGGCCAGATCATGCACTTAATAGAGGTTGGTATCCACTAACTAAAGGTCGCAACAAGAAAGCTATGGATGTAAGAGAATTAGAAAACCTGGTTCAGGTATTTCCTGTGGTATGATACTATCACATGACAGTCCCCCGAAGAAGTACATGAAATGACAGATTTACGGAAGTGGTGAATGGAGCTTTCATTTGCACGAAATGCTTCAACTTTAGCTCCATTACAGTTTGCCAAGCATGCAACCTTGCCAAATGAGATGCCATTAGCTTTAATCTTCTCCAAGGGCTCACAGCAGTCCAACATAGAATCATCGAACCACCTCCAAGGTCCTGCCAGTGATAGAAGTTAAGAAGATAAGGGATGTATACTATGAGCCTATGTGACATCATTGATATTCAGATTTAGAATAAAAGACACAAAATGAAGCATCTAATAGTCAGGCATACATTTGCATGGACACGAATCCAACAATAAAGCTCAACAGCCCATCTGGCAGTTGCCAGCTTACTGGTCATTGCATTGTCCTTGTATTGTTTCTAATTTTCCAGCGACCACTAGTCTATAGCTTTCCGCTCGGGCAGGAACCCAGACATCATTTTTCCTACTAGACGGCAACTTCAGGTGACCTAGTTTAGTTATCATCCTTTGAGTGTAGACTCTAGAATCAACCCATGCATAAGAAAATAAGAAAATACCCTCACTAGAGCAACTTCAACGCATCAGAATAAGCACAGCCACGTCATACACAAAAAAGAAAAAATTAAATTACAGGGATACTGATAATTTAGTTCATGGGAATGCACTATGAAGGTCACCTTTCCATTTTCTTCCAGGGTCAATTCCAAGGGCATTCAAAACCATAGAAAGGGTGGACAGTCCACAATAAGCAGGCTCAGATTGAGTTTGGTAATAAGAGATCAATATAAAAAATCCTTCCGCATTTCCCTCCTGAAAAGCTTCACTGAAGAGTTGCTGCAGATTCCAACCAATGCAATGGTCAGAAGAACGTTTCATGCGTCTGGATAAATACAATATCAAAAGATGAAGGCACGAAAAAAATCACAGGACCAGTCACCAACAAATTAATTTGGCTTATCAGAGCAGCAACAGATAAGCAAATCTCTTTTTACTGTCTTCTCACAAATTAAAATTGCTTTATTTATTGCACATATAGCTCCCGTCCATAGATTTCTCAATTCAGAATCCAGGATGGAATGAGCTAACTGACAAAAACAGAACAAGATCAGTAATCGTAGCAATTGTAACAGCACAGGTGATGGAAAAAAAAAATGGTGTTTTGAGAAATGAGAGAGAGGTGTGGATACAAGCCAGGCATTCGAGGACCTGGTTCCTCTCACTTCTACCAATTCTTCCCTGCCCCCTTCCTGACATCCCTCCCCTATTTAATCCCCAATCAATCCCAACAAAATTGCCCCTCCCCACCCACCTGACTGCCAGCAAGGCATACCAAACTAACAGACTCAATATTAATACTCAATAATACCCCTTCCCTACATACAAAAAGCCTAGTTTATTTAATAATAACTGCAGTAATAATAACAGACTCAAATAATAACAGGCTGGCTAAGTCACAGCCAAGCCAGCACCAGTAGCTCCAGCTAGACCATCTCCCCCAGCCTTGACGATCCCACGCCTAGCATAAGTGAATCTGACCAGTGGTTTATCAGTAGCCCCCGCTAATACTTTCACCCTGTCCTCAAGGTGGAAAGAGGGAAACTGAGTGTTAATGAGATCAACCTCTCTCCAAGACGATTCAAAGTCCGCAAATCCTCTCCAGCTGCACAACACTTCCAGAACTCCCGTTGGACTGTAATGCATGTCAAGCACCTGTTCAGGTTCCACTACCCACTCCAAATCTAGCATGAGTCCAGCTAGGAAAGACTGCAACTGATGAACATTCCCCACCGCCAACCTGAGCATAGACATATGAAACACAGGGTGAATTCGCACCGAATCTGGAAGATCTAGCCTTTAGGCCACTTTTCCCACCTTGCTCAGTACCTGATAAGGGCCAAAATAACTTGGAGAGAGATTATTATTCAACCGTTTAGCTAGTGTTTGCTGCCTATAGGGCCTGAGTTTCACGTACACCCAATCGCCTATGCTGAAAGGTCACATCCTGCCGCTTCTGATCAGCCACAACCTTCATCAATTGCTAAGATCAATCTAGGTGCAGCTTCAAGTCATCCAAAACAGCATCTGTCCTTTAATTCCCAATCAACAGCAGCCAAAGGGGAGTTACCCAGAATATATTGTATCAATGGAGGTGGGTCGCAGCCATAAAGAGCAAAGAATGGGGTGGTACCCATGGCCATGTGATGGGAGGCATTATACCAATACTCAGCCCACAGTAACCAACGAAGCCATTGCTCGGGCTAGTCTCCAATAAAGCAACTCAGATATGCTTCCAAGCGGTGGTTAACCACTTCAGACTGACCATCGGATTGAGGGTGATATGTAGTGCTGTATTTTAGTACTGTTCCTTGCAGCCGAAATATCTCCTTCCAGAAATAGCTTAAAAAGACCTTGTCGCGGTCAGATACAATGGACCAGGGAATGCCATGTAAGCGCACCACCTCCTTAACAAAAATTCCAGCAACATCAAGGGCTGTGAATGGGTGCCGAAAGGGTACGAAATGAGCATACTTCATGAGACAATCCATGACCACCATTATACAACCATGCCCTTCAGAATTAGGCAACCCTTCAATAAAGTCCATCGACACATCTTTCCAAACTCATTCTAGTACGGGTAGCAGCTATAACAGACCAACTAGGGACAAGGTCAGGACCTTGTTCTGCAGACAGATAGCACAGGCAGCCACATAATCCTAGATTCTTCAACACATACCTAACCAATAGACATCTCTAACTAATCTCATGTAAGTCTTCAACACCCCAAAATGCCCACCAATCTGTCCTCCATGATATTCGGCCAATATATGGGAAATAAACACAAAATTCTTTGGGAATACTAGCATGCCTTTATACAATAGGGCCCCTTGATTAAGGTTATAGTCTGGTACCGTTCCAGAAGACGTGTGGAGAGCGCTTTTGATAGGTCCTAACTCAGGGTCAGCATCCACCTCGTCTTGCAAAGTCTGCCAAATGCGAACCCACGTTGTGGTCAAGGCGGCTAAGCTAACTTCCCCATGATGCCTATACAAGGCATCAACTGCCTTATTATTACAACCAGGCCAATAATCGATGTCAAAGTTTTAGCTCCATAATTTGAAAACCCAAAATTGATGCTCTTCGGAGATGACTCGCTGGTTCAGCAAAAAACTTTAAGCTTTTTTGATTCGTGCTTACTAAAAATTTGTGTCCCAAGGGTATGGTCTCCAACCCATGACTGCCAGAACTACTGCCATCAACTCCCTTTCATATACAGACTTCATTCGGGCTTGAGGTCCTCGCACTTGACTAAAGTAAGCAATCGGTCGCTGATGTTGCATCAGGACTGCTCCAATTCCCAGCCCTAATGCATCAGTCTTTACCACAAATAGTTGCTGGAAATCTAGTAAGGCAAGGACTGGTACCTTTAACATTGCTTGTTTGAACTCCTCAAATGCCCGTTGAGCCTCTCTATTCCAATCAAAGCTATCCTTTTCAAGCTAGGCAATCAAAGGCGCTGTTATATGCCCATATCGGTGTACAAACTTCTGGTCATATCCTATGAAACCAAGGAAATCCCGCAACTCTTGTAAATTCTTAGGTGTTAACCAATCAACTATTGCCTTTATTTTAGATGGGTCAACTGAAACCCCTACTGCTGAAACAATATGGCTGAGATATTCCAGCTCCTCTTGACCAAACAAGCACTTTTTTCTGTTAACAAACAATGAGTGTGCACACAGCAGCTCAAACACAAATCTCCAATGCTCCACATGAGCCTCCATACTAGGACTATACACTATGTCATCGAAGAACAAAAGAACAAATTTCATCAAGTAAGGCTTGAAAATGTCATTCATCAATGCCTGAAAGGTGGCTTAAGCATTCATTAGCCCAAATGGCATTACGAAGAATTCGTATTGACGCTCGTGAGTTCTAAAGGCCATTTTGGGCACACCTTCCAGCCGCACCCTAATTTGATGATACCCAAACTTCAAGTCTGGCTTAGAGAATACCCTTGTATTATAGAGCTCATCTAACAACTCTCCAATTACTAGCATTAGAAACTTATCCAGGACTGCTGCTCTATTTAGGGCGTGGTAATCCATGCAGAAGCGCCAACAACCATCCTTCCTCACTAGAAGCATTAGACTGGAGAAGGGGTTATGACTTGGTTGAATGATGCCTGCAGCCATCATTTCTTGCACCAACTTTTATACCTCGTCTTTCTAGGCTTTGAGGTATTTGTAGGATCTGACGCTCATAAGTTGTTTTCCCTGCTTCAATTCAATGCAGTGATCCATAGCCCGTTGAGGTGGAAGACCCACTGGAGCTCCCACATCCTGAAACTTATCCAACATCTGCTGGACATCCTTAGCAACTTGGGTTTTTCCCTACAATTTTTCCTCTACTGCTTCCATTGCATAGGACTCCAATACCTCTCTCTTCGGATGGTCTTCATCATGGCCCTTAGTGAGATCTGAGTTTTGCATAACCTTAGGTCCCCTCTTAGCTCCACAATTCTCTAGCCAACAACGAATTTCATAACCAGCACCTTCCAATTTACCTGCATCATTTCGAGTTTCTCTAGCCATTGCATTCCCAAAATGACATCCGCACTTCCTAATTCAAGAGGTAAGAAATCTTCACATACACTGATCCTTTGTAAAGAGAGAGTCGGTGACTTACACAATCCTTAAGTCTAGACTGACCCGCCTGTCCCCATAACGACCCCATATGCACTAGTGGGGGTCAGCGGTAGCTACAACTTTCTGACCACATCTAGTGTGATGAAGTTATGAGTTGCTCCGCTATCGACAAGCACTGTTACCTGGGTGCCTTTCATCTCTCCCGCAAGTTTCATAGTTCTAGGGGAGGTGAAAACATCTAACGAGTTTATGGATAACTCAATCTGGCCTTTCACCTTCTCCTCCTCTCTCTCCTCAGGTCCGGTGGCTTCATCCTCTTCCACTTGAGCTTCGATTTCTTCCAGAGAGGAAGAATCATCCAATAGTAGCACCTGTAGTAGGCGATTTTTGCACTTGTGCCTTGGCGTAAATTTCTATCGAAGCAAAAACATAAGTCCCTATCCTTTCTCTGTTAATACTCGACATTGGTGAGTCGCCGGAACCCAAAGGGTCACCGGTTGGTGAAGTTCCTTTCGATGTTAGTGTCACCAAAGAAGTTCACAATCTGGCATAAGTTGTAGCTCTCGACTGCCTTCATACCCACAAGGCTCGAGTGGGTTAAAGAAGTCAAGTGATATGGGCTAAAAACCTTTAGGCCTGGAATATTACCTTGGGCACTAGTGGCCCTACCCACACTGCCCCCTGACCCAGACCGACCCACTTGAAGAACTCAGTTCTTCTCCTCAAACAGTTAGGCGACCTCCATCATCTCCAAGAGGCTCCCTGGCTTTATCAAACAAACCTCCACCCGAATGGTTGGCTTAAGTCCGTTGAGGAATGTACTCTCCAGAATCTCCCCCCTCAACCGTCCTTGCAATGGTGCCACCATCAAATCTCCTCTATTCACATGTTTCTGACAATCCTAGGGCTATCCTAGTATCCAAGGCACTTAATGGAACCGGTTATTATGATTTGAAAAAGGAAATGATGATTGCCTTAGTTGCGAAAAACAAAATTTATCTGATCAACGACACACTCAAGGAATCTAAAAGGAATGCTGCTGCTTTCAACCAATGAGCTCATTGCAACTCCATGGTGACAAGTTGGATTCCCAATTCGCATGACAAGAATATCGCCGAAAGCGTAATTTACATCACTTCAGCGCATGAAATATAGAAAGAGCACTATGGAACCACAAATGGAGTGCAAATTTATCAACTCCAAAATGAGATCTCTTCAATTTCCTAAGGAGCAGATAGCATTACCAACTTCTTTATAGGATAAAGAAACTATGAGACGAATAGACATTGGTAACCACAATTACCACCTGCATTTGTGGGGTAACGAAGTCTCTAGTAAAGCATGTTGAAGATCAAAGACTGATTCAATTCATAATGGGATTGATTGATTGTTATTCAATAATTAGAGGGAACATCCTTATGACTACTCCGCTTCCTAGTGTCGAAACTACTTATTCCATGTTAATTAATAAGGAAAAGCAGTGTGAAATGGGCTCCTCAAATTCGACTCCCTCAAATATAGTGGCTCTCAACACTTCATGTTCCAAGCAAGAGCATGAACAAGGCTGGAAATTGGACACAAAGAAACTGGTTTGTACCTACTGCAAGAAAATAGGCCACAAGAAGGACAAATGCTATAGGCTTGTTGGCTTTTCCCCTGATTTTAAGTTTACTAAGACCAAAAATATTTTAGGCACAATCCAGAATTTCAGTAATGGACATGATCAAATTTGCAGCAACAACTATGGGGTCTTGAACAATAACCGATACAATCAACTTCTCACACTTCTCAATTAGTATAAAGAATCAGTAATAGATATGCAAGCTGCTCATGATAATCCTTGAACCTCCACAACAACCGGAATGGTGAGTTTCACAGGTAAGGATTCGGATTTCCATGATCTATTTTCATACAATTATCTTTTCATGATTTTGTGGCTCACACTCAACTTTGGATATTGGACACGGGTGTCATTGATCATATGAGTGGTAATAAAAACCTTTTCACTAACCTCAAACCCGACTCTAATCTTGTCTCTATCTTTCTCCCTAATGGCAGTAAAACCACGGCTTATTCCACTGGTTATGTCAATTTAAAAAATGGCATAACTCTCAAAGGAGTCTTATTTGTTCCTAAACTCGGATATAATCTCATCTTTGTCTCCAAGTTAACTAAACAAACCGGTGCAATCATATATTTCACTAACAGCCAATGCTTATTGCAGGACACTTTAAAGGTGACCTTCATCACCCTTGGTGAACTCAATAAAGATTTATATCTCCTCAATTCCAATCTTTCGTTCGAGTTAAGTCCATGCTACAAAGCTTTTTCCGTAGCCAAATCAAGTGTTCCAACCACATCCTTCCATTCTCAATTCATAAATAATTCAAGTCTAGTTTTTTCTGATGTTATGTTATAGCATCTTAGATTAGGGCATCTTCCATCCTATAAACTCAAGCAAATGTTTCCTTCTTTGAGCTCTATCAATAAAATGACAAACTTCAAGGCACGCCAACATAGGTTGTCATTCTTTCCCAGCTCAACAAAATCAAAATCTTCTTTTAATCTTATTCACATAGATACTTGGGGACCTTATAAAACTATGACACATGATGGTTTTAAGTATTTTTTAGCCATCATTGATGGCTACTCAAGAGCAACCTGGACTTATCTATTAAGGACTAAAGCAAATGCCTTCACCATTTTAAAATCTTTTCTTGCCCTTGTTCAAACACAATTCGGTAAAAACGTTAAAGTTATTCAATCTAACAATACCTATGAGCTAGGTTCCAGAAATGAAACACAATTTTTTTTATTAACCATAGGGTCATCCACCAAACTAGTTGTCCATATACACCACAACAAAACAGCATTGTAGAAAGAAAGCATAAACAACTACTTGAAATTACCCAAGCCCTCATGTTTCAATCTAACCTTCTTTCTGAATATTGGGGTGATAGTGTGTTGACTGCCACTTACTTTATAAACTGCCTTCCTTCACCCACCTTGCAAAATTGTAGTCCACATCAAATTCTTTTCCAAAATAAACCAACCCTCACCCACCTTAAACCTTTTGGATGCCTCTATTATGTTGCAATGGTCAAAGCCTCAAGAAACAAATTTATGCTAAGGTCTTAGCCATGTGTCTTCCTTGGCTACCCTCACGGAAAGAAAGCATACAAATTACTTACCTTGGATAAACAACACATACTTATAAGCAGGGATGTTATTTGTCGTGAATATTCTTTTTCTTTTACACAAAATTCTACTCATCATTCTTCTTTTTCATCCCATCTTCCTCTTCCTCTTCCTATACTGGACACTTCCCCTTCACATAATCATACCAACATAGTTACCAACTCATCTTCTCCCCAATCTCAAACTTCACTTCCCAATTCTAATCACAGTGAGCCATCTCCAATATCATTCGAAGTACAACCCCCACCACCTCCGCTAAGACGATCCACTCGACCCACACAAACCCCTATGCAGTTCAATGATTATGTATGCTACTGTGTACGTAGCAATTCAGATTATAACACATCATATTGCCCACACACACTCACCAACACCTACGGCAAAGCCATTCACAATCAACAACTATATGCCTTCAATCCAGTACTTCCACCAACCATCAAATACTCAAACCTCAATCATATAAGGAAGCCGGGTCCGACCTGAACTGGGTTATAGCCATGGAAAACAAGTTTGAATCTTTGAATGAAAATAAGACTTGGGAGTAAATGAAACTGCCTAAGGGAAAGAAACCATTCGATTGTTGATGGGTTTATAGGGTCAAGTATAGAGTAGATGGTTCAATTGAGAGGTATAAGGCACATTTGGTTGTTTGTGGTTTCAATCAAAAGGCGGTAGAAGATTTCAAGAAAACGTTTTCTCCTATTGTCTATATGACAACCATTAGGAGTCATTTAGTAGTGGCAATTAAGAAGAGATGGTGCATTCAAAAATTCGACGTCAATACATGGGGATTTACATGAAGAAATTTATATGAAACTGCCTCCAGGTCTTGACGTTCCTCCCTCCTTTGTTTGCAAGCTCAAGAAGTCCCTTTACAGCTTAAAACAAGCCTCCCATCAATGGTATGAGAAGCTTTCCTCTTTCCTTATTTTTATGGGATATATCCAGTCCAAGAATGATTATTCTCTCTTTAATAAAAGAGATCAAGGAGAGGTTAACTTTATAGCAGTGTATGTGGATGATATTTTGGTAGTTGGGGATCACTTGACCAAAATCAACTCCATCAAAACTTTCCTCCATGAGCAATTTTGGATCAAGGATCTCGGTGATCTAAGTTATTTCTAGGAATGGAGTTTCTGAAATGTAAAGATGGTATTATTATTATGACCCAAAGACGCTTCATAGCTGACCTTCTTACCACATACTCTATGCAGAATTGTCATGCTGCAGCTAGTCCACTTGACCTTAGAGAAAAATTGTTGCTTGATATGAAAGCTTCACCTGCAGATGCCACTAAGTTCCGTAGCTTGGTCAGGAAGCTTAATTAATTGACTCACAGCAGGCCAAACATTGCATTTTCTGTACAATATGTCAGTCAGTTCAACAACAACCCTAAAGTCCCACACTTGAAAGCAGCTTTACACATCCTATGCTACAAGAAAGGCAGGCCTGATCAAGGCATACTTTTCAATAACAGCTCCTCCACTTCTCTTACAGCTTTTTATGATTCAAATTGGGTTGCTTGTCCCATCACTAGGCGTTCAGTTAGTGGGTATTTTATCACTCTTGGTGGATCTCCTATATCATGGAAGTGTAAGAAACAAACCACAGTCTCTTTGTCATCTGCTGAGGCCAAATATAGCTCTACGACGTGTCACATCTGAGTTAGATGGTTAAATCAGCAACTCCACGAACTTTCCATTGCTGACATTAATCCCGTTCCCGTCAAGTGTGATAATTAAGCCACCATTTATATTGCCAAAAATCCCATTTTTCCCGAATGTACAAAATATATTAGAGCTGGATTGTCATTTTGTTCGCCAAACAACTCCAACTTCTAGCTGGTTTAATTAACGTAACTCATGTTTGCACAAATGAACAAATTGCAGATGTGCTCACGAAACCCCTTCCCGGTTATGCTTATGATCAAAGCTTCTCCAAGCTGGGAATGCATACCCCTGCTCCAACTTGCGGGGGGTGTTGGAATATCCAAAACCAAGCAGTTCAAGTTGTCCGAACCCAGCAAGTTCTTCAGCCACCTGTGCCAGCTCACGGACATGTATTGGTTGTTGTGAGTCCTAGTCTTACGCATACAACGCTATACTATGTAAAATTTTTCTACCTGCAACATTCTCTGCTAAAGAATAGGATTTCTTAGCTGGTTCTTAGCTATTTCTTCGTATATGGTTATGGGCATCTGCCTATATATTGTAATCTTAAACACAAAGTTAATTAAGCCTTTCAATACATCTTTTTTTTATTCTATTTCCAATCGACACTGATAGAAACACCAGCAACGAGATCGTCACTGGCTTCTCATTAAATTTGAATGTCAAGCTGATCTCTGTCTCAAACACCAAGCAAATAAAAATCCGACGCAAAGCACCAAATTCAAATTCTCTATCAATCGGAGATGATGCAGCAAGTGGAATGGGCATGATATAGTGAATCTGAAGAGACGGAATTAATTTACCTTTCCTTCCAGAGAAGCGAATTCGATGGCAGGTGGAGAAGGAAGAATTCTTCGGTAAAACCCAGCCACTGCCGTCATCTCTCTCTCTCCCTCTCGCCGTCGCCCCTCGAATCTTTGGCTAGGTAGCATTTGCGTTATAGCGTACTGCTGGTAAAAGTAAAAGAAAGGAAGCATGCAGCGAAAGCGGCGTACACAATTCCTCTCATAAGTCATAAATGGTACTCGAAGCAAGTCTCCACTCTACTATCAAATTTTTATATTAAAAAAAATTATTTTAAAAATATAAAAATATATTTTTTATTTTAATCCTTACTTTTCTTTTAATAAAAATTATTAATATAATTTTAAAATTAAATTTATTATTTTTTAAAGGTACATAAAATAATATAATAACTATATTTATATACAGAAGTTGTATATTAACGCGTTGAAAGTCTCCTATATAATTATATAATAATAGAGTAGCCCGTCCTTCAGAGTCTTGGACAATACCATGATATAATATCGGAAATGTTCATTAATCTTTAGCTATATAATATTCCCCCACGGTCTCCTAATGCCATCATTGCCATGCTGTGTCAACTGTACAATTGTCAGCGTCAGTATGATGAGGTCAGTTGCTTGTTTTTAGTTTTTTACGTATTTCGATGAAATTGTCTAGAAATAGTAGAGGAGTCTTGGGCCCCGTCCGAAAGATTACATAACTTGTTTGAAATTATTTATTAAAATAATTATTTATATTAATTATTTATTTTTAAAACTTTTAATAAATACTTTTAAATATGAACTTAATCGAAACGCAATAAAAATTCTGGAAAAAGAAAAATTAGAAACGTTTCTGAACAAAAGTTGTTTCTCTTTCCTCTAGAAGGAAAAAAACAAAAGAAAAACAAGCATGCAATTTTGTTTTTTTAACAAAAACAAACAAACTTGCTTTATAGAAAAAGGAGCTAAAAACAAATAGGAATCAAAAGAAGCCAACCAACAGGAAGGCTTGAAGTGGAGGATGGGCAAGTTCGGTGGGAAAACTTCGGGGGAAGAAAGGAAAAAGGCAATACCAATACAAATTTCAAATGTATGTACATAAGTATATATGTGTGTGTGTGTATATATTTAGTCAATCAACATATTCTCAGTATTAATATAGCCACTTATTTTTAAATATATCAGTATACATGAATGCATAAAAACATCCCCTTATATTAGTGGTAATTAGCATATAAATTTTTTCCCTCTAAATGTAACTGAAATATTTTCAACAAAACACCAATATTTTAATTATATATTCAATCTTCAAAATACTTTTATAACAAAATATTTTTATCCAAGAGGGAAAAAATAAGAGATTCATGATAGAGAGAATATAGTTTTTATTTGTTGTTTATTAGATTATCTTCAATTTAAATTATTAAAAAAATAAAATATGTATACCAAAATAATTTTGTTTATTTTTCTTTGTAAATAGACACACCTATATTAAAATGTTTCCGACATAAAAAAAATTATATAAATTATTATATTTATAAATAAAAATATATGGTATAGATTTAAAATTTATAAAACCATTAATGTAAATGTAAAATTAGATTGATTCCTTAATTAGTTCCACAATATTTTTTTTGCTAATGTATTTATAGAATCCATTTATAAAATGACAATATAAATGCTCTAACAACACTTAAAATCATCTTCCTCTTCACATTCCCCTCTCTTGCTCGATCATAGCACCATCCTCCCCCAACTTGGGTCATGGCACACACTCCTCAACCCTTTTGCAGTCTCTCCTACCTTGCGATGGCTCACCAACCCTCCTAATATCATCATTCAGCAGTTAACATTGTCAATAGTTGCCACTAATGTAGCAAGAAAAAAATTCCAATATTATTTTTTATTTTAAAAATTTTTCGATATTAAAATTGGTACTAAAAACATCCAACAAATTTTCTTTTCTTTTTTTTTTATTTTATTAATAGTTTACATCAACTAAGATGAGTAATAATTTTTTTTCTTTTAATTTTAGTATATTAGGCCTATTTTTTAAAATTATATATAATATGTGTATGTGTGTAACTTTTTTTTATGGTTTTCTTCCGTCTCTATTTTCTATTTTTTAAGAAACAATATTTCTACATTTCTCCACATCCCCCATGAAACACGTTTCAATTTACTGTTTTATGGTTCAATATGTCCACCTTTTTGAAACGGTTCATAATTTTATAGTTCGTTTGAACTAAGGTAAATTGAAACAAAATTAAATATTAAAATTTTATGAAGTTAAATTGGATAATTAATTTAGAATATTAGTTCAATGATATTAATTTAAATTAGATAAAAGTTGTTTTTAATTCTATTAAGATTGAAGAAAATAGAAATTATATTATTTAAATTTTAACTTTCACCTCCATTACCTTTAATTTCAAAAGTAATAAAAATAATGCTACAAAAATAAGGTGATTTAAGATAAATCATTAATCTCAATTAACCTAAGTAAATAATGCTTAATAGATTATCAAACAAATAAACAAAATTAAATAATTCATTAACCTAATTCACCCAGATCCATACAAACTTTATGAATGTAATCAAAAGGATGATCGTGATTGTAAGATTAAATGCCCCTTTAGAACTACATAAAAAAAAATTATCTAAAAAAATATATTTAAAAAAAAAACCTTTAGCCTAACAATTTTAAACAAAGAAACGACTACAACTAAAAATAATTATTTTTTAGATAGTTCCAAATGAATACCTAATTCTTACTCTTACCAAAGGGAAAAAAAAAAAAAAAAACTTCACATATTTTTACAATTATTATGATGATTTATATTATCTTACAAGTCTCCAAACTAAGTTGAGAATGTAGCTTAGTATGTTTAATAAGAGTGTGTTTCACATCCTATTTTATTGTTATTATATAAACTTTAACATCTATTTGTATCACCTATTATATTTAAGTATATAATGACAGTTATAAGATTTTATAATTTTCTAATGAATTATTAATGATAACAAGATATATATAATAATTATGTGCATAAAATTGACATAAAAATGCATTTATACAAGCTTATAATAATTATGTACATAAAATTGAAGTAAAATGCACATATATATTAGGTTACAATTGAGAGACCCCTCAAAATAGAAAATAAAAACTCTTTAGAGGCTACATCTAGCAAAACAAAGGTTAAGGTTGGTTAGCTTATGAATCAACCTAAATGAATGACAAATCAAAAATCAACTCAATTATATTTTCAATATAAACCTCTCTAACCACAAAACCATTGCCACTCCCCCCCCCCCAAAAAAACCACTAAGCCATAAATTGTATGACCCTAAACCTATGCCCTATGCCCTAAATCTATACTTTAAATCCTAAATCATAAACTCTACACCCTAAACAATACACATAACCACCCATTTGAAACCCTACTATTAGCTAAGTTTAGAGATTAAGATACAACTTGGCCTCATATAACTTAAAAGTAATGAAAGGTTGTTTCTAAACAAAAATATCATAAAGAGATACGACAAACAAGTTGTGATGCAAAAGTAAATATTATATTTGTCAATGCAACATAATTCACTAATATAAAAAAGGTATATAGCTAATGTAGAGATTAAGCAATAAAACCATAATTGAGACCATCTAAATGTTACAATATTATCAACATTTTTTTTCCACAACAAATATTGCCATATATCATTAAATATAAGCAAATATAAATAAAATATCAATATCTTAATACATCAACCAAAATATATCACATCACCCATGCATGTGATTTTATTTCTACATTACATATTAGATATCTTATGTACCGACATGCCAACAAATAAATATATATTAGCTATATATTGGTATAGCGAATGATATTTTACTCTACAATGGGCATGCTAAGCATAAGGAATATGAGCACTAGTAGTAATAGGAAAACTATAATAATATAACATTAGTGCAAAATATTGCAATATGCCTTCTCACTTATGAGGGAAAAAAAACGATAAGAGTAAATAAATTAACTACAAATGAGAAAGGCTAGAAAACACAAGAGGGAAGGCACATAGACACACACAAAGCAACCACTATATACCCACAACCACCAGGACGCGAAGGGGAGAGAGAGAGAGAGAAGAAAAAAAAAAGGAAAGGTCCCTACTTTAGGTTAGCTATAATGATCGTCCAAGGCCACATCTTTCTATCTATGGGCATGTACTCAATAAGTTCTAGACATGCTAAGTCAAGCCTAAAGTCACCTAGCACCAACTCTTCCTAGGTTTACCCCTTCTATAACCCTTTAGAAAAACTCTTCTTGCAATTCTTTACTAGATGATTAAGATGATGCCTCTTCACATAACTAAACCACCTAAGTTTCAACTCCTACATCTTACCTACACTATGAGTGTCCCTACATTATCCCCTCATTACTTCATTTTTAGTTCTATCTCTTCTCATATGCCTAACTCTATCACCACCTTGTTAGTTATGTTTACTTTATGAACCAACATTCTAACCTATATAACATAGCCAAACCATAGAACTTTCCCTTGAGTTTGAGGGAAACTTTATTGTAACGCAATACTCTAAACATCTTCCTCCATCTCGTGCTCACACAAGGAAATAAGTCTTCATTTAGTTTTCCATTACTTTAGATTATAGGCCCAAGATATTTAAAACTAGCATTCCTTGATATATTAACTACCCCAATCCTAACTTTAGAGTCAGAGATAGTATTGCTCCCTTAGCATTATTCAAATATATTTTGGGTGGAAAACACTAAGCACCGATAAATCTAAATATCTAAAGGTAAAAAACCTAAAATATGTATTCTATACCACTACAAAACATTATTCTTATCGGACAAGTGACCTCACAACTATTTTTCTAATTGCTACATATGATTTTCTAGTAGAAGTAAATATAAAGATTGTCCACCAAATTCATCAGCTCTCAAGGCATGCAACTCTTCATTAGCAGGAGATGCGTTTGCAAGAACCTGCTATGGGCATTTAAGGTCCATATAAAACCTATCTCATAGTTCATCAATCAATAAGAGGTACATCATTGATATTTTAATATCCAATACTTTTGATTAACAAGCTACACTAAGATGACCAAGTTCATCAATCAATAAGAAGTATACCCAATACTTTTGATTCAACAAGCTGCACTAGGCTGACCAAACAAGCCTAGTGCCAACATTGAACAAGATGGTGCATTTTCGAGATTAATTTCGGGAAAAAAAATCATAAGAACCAACTATGGATGAAAAGTGACGGGTAATTACTTTCTTCAGACTTTCTCAGGACCTCATGAGTAGTTTCAATCACGAGCATATTTCACAAACAAGAATTCACAAACATAAATTACTCTAAAACCTTGAAGCAATTCCTGAAGGACAAGGGAAAGGGCTTTCTCTTGTGAGGATCGTGCAAACAAAGATCAAGCATCCTCACTACTAAACTTAATTGATAATGATACGGCATTCAAAAGCTTTCATCGTTCAAAAGAGAGTAAACCAAATCCAGAGTACATTATCAAAGTTTGGGTTTACATGTGGAAGCACCGGATACGGTGAGCAAAGGAGAAAATGGCTAAGACGAATCTATGCAGCAACTTTCATCTAGTGGCATTCAGAAAACCTCTTACAAGTAAAATGACTATGAAATAAGAGAACTGCCGAGCCTGAAACAATATATAAAATCAAGTCCATGGAGAACAAGGGACCTATTCCAAAGCATTCATATGCTCTGAAGCAGGATGAAGTTCTCTAAGCCACAATTACCACCACTAATTCACTCTTGATCAGTAGGCAAAACATAACACATGATTCTGACTGTTCAAAGTTCAAACAAGCATTTCAGAGAATTCGGAAACAAAATGAAATCTAAGGCATCTTAACCAGCAAATAGAGCAATAAATTAAGTATTGACACACTGATTAAGGTATACATTCTTATGACACTTCATCAGTAAAAAAGGGATGTTGTACAAGTAAAACCATCCCAAAAAGACAAACATGAACAGGTCATACAGAACCATAACTTACAAACATGATTCTAGCTGAACAAACATGCACCTCACCGCAAATGCAGACATTTAACGCAGAACAAAGGACGGATGAATCTGAATGAAACCAAAAGTAGAATCAAAAACAACAAAGAGTAACAGTGGAGCGAATTGATTCTTGCACTTCCATTTTATAACAGGATCGATAATCAGGACATCTAACACTATGAGAGTCTAGCCGAACCACAGTAGCATGTTCAATCTATGTTTGAACGCGCACACAGACCTTCGAAGTTCCTCTTTGAATGACCCCAGTCCCCTCAACAAAGAGATGATAGTGATGCATAAAAATTACAAGAGAGAGAGAGAGCGCGTGGAAAAGGGGAAATCCAAAACCGTGAGTCAACTTAATAAGATGAAGCTGAGGGGGCGGAGGGGAAAATTCCACAAAATGTAAATCATGGATTGGACAGCAATCTTAATGACACGGACAAAATCTAAAAGTAAAATTGAATAATCATAGGCCAAGTAAAGTAGAAGAGGTTAAGAAAAACAGGAGACAGACGAAAGACGGTGACAGATACATAAATTTGATTGGGTTAAGCCCGCAGGACCATCATCGCCGAAGTCCACACGGACATATTCAATATGGCTCAGGCAGCAGGCAGTCTTCACCGCAGTAAAAGGAGTAAGCGTGCCAGTGCAGAGCCGGACGAGCCGCCAGAAGCTCAGCCGGAACGAGTCGGTGGCTCAAACAGGCGCTACACTTCGCCGCCACTCCTGCTGCTCAGATAAGATCAAGTAGAGCTCTAATTAGGGTTTTCGTTTCCAATTTATAGCATGGCAAAATATGTAAAAAGCGCTCCCTTAATTTTACCGATCGAAAAATGCTTGTATGAGCTGGTTCCCTCGATAGAATAAAAAATACTAAAAATATATATATATTTGGTTCATTTTTTGTCCTATTTTCTTAACATTTTATTTTTACCATAGACAAGCCGTTTTTTAAAAATCCATGACCTATCCTCTTTAAGTTATTACATACTAAAAAAAATATTTATTTATTAAAATAACTAAAATATTTGAAAGATCACTAATATTATAAAAAATATATTCCAGACATCAGGGTCGGCCTTAGGTATTTTGAGACCTTAGGCAAATATATCAAGCGAGACCTTTTTAATATAATAAAAAAAATATTTATATAGAAGAAAATTATTTAAACTTAATTTTTCTTGCATTTTTTGATGCAAATTCATTGATTAGATGCTGAAAATCAAGTTTTGATACTAAATCTTTTTCAATCGATATAATGGCTAATCCATTTAATCTTTCTTGAGACATGGTTGATCGTAGAAAAATTTTATTAATTTTAACTTTGAAAAACTTATTTCTACTGATGCAACTGTAATAGGAATAGTTAACATCACTCTATATGCAATAAAGGCATTTGGAAATGAATTTAATTTTTGTATGAAATTAATAATACCTAATGGGTCTTTTGCATCATCTTGAAAAACTTCTTTAAACACTTTTAGTTCAAAAATTAAATCTAAACCATCAAGATCTGAAATTGTATCATGTTTCAAAAAGAATTCTAGATTAAGACAACATGTTTTCAAACTCTCATCATCTAATAATTTTAACTTATTTAGATCATATAAGAAACCAAAAACTTCTTCGTATAGTTTAAATTGTTCAAACCTACTTTCAAAAGAAGAAATAGCTTGATCAATCACATAATAAAAGTAATTAATTTTGAATGATTCTTCAGGAGAATGTGCAACATCATTGGTATTATTTTCATCAAATTGTTTCTTCCTACGAATTATTCTTCTTTCGCAAAATACAGGTTCTATATTCATCTCAGAAGATATTTCTTTAGCTGAAATTAGTACTGTTGTGAACCCATTTTCTCTATAATTTTTTAAAAATGAAATAAGACCTTTTAAATGCTTTATAGCAACATCAATTTGCATATCTTTGGCTTGTAAGGTTTTACTAATCACATTAACAACAAATAATAAATCATACCAAATTACAATGCCGAGTAAAAATTCAAAACTTTCAAGTTCATATGTAGCCAAATAATAAGCTTCACTTTTTGCCTTAGGATCATTACTAGTTTCTACTAATTCAAATAGGGCATCTCTTATTTGTGAAACTTGAAATCTGACTGCTTTAACACTTTCAATATGACTTTCCCGACGCGTTTGTGATAGTGGTTTCAAGGTTAAAGAAGGTACATGTTCTTTCATAATTTTCCATCTTTTAGTAGAAGAAGAAAATATTGAATAAATACGTTGCAACACACCAAAAAATGTAATAGCTTTAGAACAACAACTAGCCATGTCAGAAAGCAACAAATTAAGACTACGACAACCACAAGGAGTATAAAATGATTGAGGATTTATATCTAATAACCGCTTTTGCAAACCTTGATGTTTTCCTTTCATATTAGAGCCATTATCGTACCCTTGTCCTCTAACATCACTAATGTCAAGGCCAAGGTTGTTTAATGCATTTTTAAGTTCATTAAAAATTCCTTGACCTGATGTATCATTAACATTCAAAAATTCTATAAAATTTTCTTCTATTTTTATAGGAAGAGATGAAATATCTACAAATCTTAATACAAGGGACTTTTGTTCTTGATGACTTACATCAGGAGTACAATCAAGTATGATAGAAAAATACTTTGATGCTTTAACCTTTCTTACAATTATGCATTTTATTTCATTTGCCAACAAATTGATAATTTCATTTTGTATCCTATGGCCAAGATAATGATCATGAATTTCACATGATTGAATACGTCTAAAATGTTCTTGCATTATAGGATCAAACTGAGCAATCATTTCAATAAGACTTAAAAAAATTTCATTGCTATCTGCATAAATTTTTTCATTTGTTCCTCTAAATGCCAAATTATTTTTTGCAAGAGTTTTCACTACACCAATAATTCTCAATAATACATTTCGTCAATGTTCTTTTTCTTTATTTATGTGATCTTGTAGCCTATTATCAATTGTTTTTTTTTATTTTGTAATCTTGCATTCGCATCGATCCAAGAAGTCATATTAATGATGTGTTCATTGCTTGTTTCATGTGCCTTAAGCTTAGCACCAATATTTTTTCAATCTTTGCAACCGTCATATGCTAGTTGAAAATTAAAATTTGACTTTGAAAATAATTTACAACAAAAGTAAAATATCTATCTAATTTCTTAGAGTAAACTAACCATGTTCGATCATGTATTTCTCCATTCCTTAATTTTCTAGTATAATGTATTATGGAAAAATGCCTTTAAGTTTTCATCTTTTGGAAAATCTTTATTGTCATATCTAATAGGCCCCTTCTCTATTATCAAATCTCTCAAATTATTACTAATATTTTTCCAATTTCCAGGATCATATATATCAACATCTACATATGAATCCATTCTTTCCATACATTCATTTTTCTCTTCACATCCTTTAACTTTTTCATTATACTCTAAAGTATTACTAATATTATCATCACTAATAGGTGGTTCATTTGCAAGATTTTCACATGTATTTTTTGAAGTATTTTGATTGCTAGTGCTAATAAATCTATCAAGTGCACCTTTTTGAGATTGAATAATTTCTTCAATTTTTTTCTTTTTCTTACGTTTTTCATATCATGATTCATACTTCCTAGTAGACATTAGTAAATATAGAAATAGGTAACACAAAGTAACATAAATAACAAAATTTTACAATAATCTAATGAAATGGAAATTGGAAAGTAACACCTGATCTTTGTCTTGGAATAAATAACCACAGTCTACAGCTTCTATAGATTGTTATATTGTTATTATGATACCTACACAAAAACAAAGTAGGAAAAAAAAGGAACATTAGTAATACAAATGAAAACAGAGACTAAGCTAAAAATAATGGAAATCCACCTCCAAGACTATAATTTACAAAAATGGTAATATTGAACTTTAATTAAAAAATAAAAATTATTGAAATACATAAATCAGTTAATATAAATTATAGAGCTGACCATTGTTTTGATTTTGAAACAAGTTGAATGAGGGCATATGTTTGTTAATTTCATAAACCAAAACAAATTGCTATGCTGCTAATTCCACAAAATACCCGTCTAGTCTAGCAAAGCTGCAATTGTAAAGGAGGTGGGACTTGGGAGTTGGGACTCGAGAGACTCAGCCCTACCAAGTATCGATAGCAGTAGCCGGGTGATGGATCCAAAAGTAGCAATGATTCAGTATTTGGGGAAGAAAATTGAAGACGATGAACCGAACGGATGAAGGCTAAAGAGTGAATCCACCCAACACCCAACTGCCTGAGCTCCTGAAACTCGAAGCAAGCAACAAATAATGAGCATAAAAAAATTTCAGCTTCTCTGGACTCTAGTTCTCTTCCCAACAAGTTGTAAATCTGTGATTTTTTTTTTCGTTCTTGACACAAGGTTAGCTAAAATTGATATGTGAAGATGGCAATTGTAATTTGTGAACGGTGAGTTGAAATAGATATTTATATTAAGTAAACATCATTTTTTTCGGTTGATGATAGACAATTGATACTAAAATTAACAAGAGAAAGAAAAAAAAATTTACCTGTTGATTTTATTGTATAAGTTGATTCGAATCTCAATCGGCAGAAAAAAAAAATGACTTTTTATAGTTTCAGATTTTTCGTCGCCCATTACAGCTTGAGTTGAGACTGAAAAACACAGATATATCATCTTCTGAATGTTTTGTTTTCTTTCTTCTTTTTCTTCTCTATTTCGTGTTCTTTCTTCTTCCGTGTTTTAACTTTCTAATTTTTCTTCTCTGTTTCGTATTCTTTCTTCTCTTTCTTCTCTGTTTCGTATTCTTTCTTCTTCCTTATTTTAGCTTTATGATTTTCGTCGACCGATCATAGGTCAATTTTTATTTGTAACCTTTACTAAATTTACTATTAACTACTAACAGAGTAGGAGGCTTCAGACTTTTGTCCTCTCTATGACAAAAGTAAACAGACAGTCGGGGGGTGCATGCGTAAGTATTCATTGAATCATTTTACACTATATACAATATATATATATATATATATATATATATATGGGGCCCTATTTTTTTCTTGGGCCTAGGACTATGCCTAGTTGGCTTTTCCTAAAGGCCGGGCCTGCCAGACATAAATATTATATTCATACAAGATTAAAAGGAGTAATATTTCAATGAAAATTGTTTATATTTCCGCATAAAAGTTCAAATTTGGCACAACTTAATTTACCCCTACTAAAGTGTAATTGTGAGAATCTATAATTCATTATTAGAATTATGAAAGATAATGTGCAATCAACTTTTTTTTTCACATCACTTTAACTTTATTTATATTTTTAAAAAATTTCTATACACTTGCTTAACTCTTCTTATACTGTGGAGTCCTATTAGACTTTTGCATCATTTTTTATCATCTAACATCTTCTAAAACTTTTTAATTTGATCATGTTTGAATAACTTAACTTTTATTAGTCTCTTAGGCCTTTTCAAAACTTTAGATGATTTTTTTTAGGAAAAATACTATTTACTATCATTTTTTAATCCTTACTTACATTTTAAAACTTGAAATGAGCGCTTTAGCCAATAATTTTTTTCAAAACTTTAGGAATACTTATATTTAGGCATAGTTAACCTAAATATGGGTTAAAATGGGTTATTACAATTTTTAGAATTTTAAAATATATTCAATTAATTTTAGGCATAATTAGCTCTCGGAACTCAATTTTCTCTACACGAAACATATTATAACTATCATAACCTTGATCATATCTTTCTAAAATATCTAAATAATGATAAGAAATTACTTTTCTGACCCTTGGGCTATAGAAAATTTTCCTGCTGACCCCTTTTATTCTTTTGGATATTTTTCCTATAATATCAATTAAAGTACCTTTATTAGTTAAATATCTAACTTAACCCTTTTTTCTTCTAGGCTTATGCCCCTCGGCCATAAAGTTCATGCCTATAATCTCCCCAAAATAGGTTTCTTCAACCTTCTTCCTTCCTCTATTATTATTGCATTATTTCTTTAATTTTCTTCTCAAATCCTGATTTTTAACACCTAATTGTTTTCCTTAAACAATTTAGCATTAAAAATATAAGAAATTAAATATGAATTTGTAACACACTTATTTTTTATTACCAAAAAACTTCACTTAAAACAATATAGAAGCAAAAAATACTAAACACACTTAGGAAAAAAAACAAGGTGTTATTGTCGTATCTATCATAAGGTAGATGTCCGCCACCTAACCTAATTAGCTACAAGGTTAAACCAAACCATCCAATTTAAAATAGAGTGTGCAAACTTAAATTACATAAATATTCAAAAGTTCATTTACATCAAAGGACATCAACACTCCTTGACCTAGTCAAATATAGGAAGGTAGATAAGTTAAGAATATAAGGCTATATTAAAATAAGATTAGGATAGGACCCCAAAACCATGGTTTGTCATAGACCGCACAAAATCCTCTATATGTTCATGCTCTCAAACCCTAAACCCAAGATGAGGTATGTAACACCTCCAAAATTTACTACTGAAAAAATTTCATTTAATTAAAAAGGTTTAACGAAAGTGAAATAATAAAACTGTAAATTTAGGGGGCATTATCACCACACTTAGTACCAGATCGGTTCACTCCTACCGTTCCAGTACTAAGTGCTAAGGCTAAACAGGTTAACACCAAGCACAAGTCATTAATAAAAATACAAGTCATACAGAAATCAGAGTGTGGTTTAGAATTACAATCCAAAGAGTAAGTGACTAGAGTTTTTCAAAACATAAAGCAACGTACGATATCACATAACTAGAATAAAATGATACATGGTCCAATAAAAAAAGAAAACAGAGTCCGGTCGAGTCATTCTCGATTCCCCAGAATAAGTCTAGGCTCAACTCTTGGCCCCAACCAATGTCTCGTAAGTGTCGTAAGCATCAAAGACGTCATCTCCTACCTGCACAAACTCAGATGGGTCTTCTACTCATGGGAATGAGCAGCACCCATGAAACGGGTGGTCACTACGTTATGTACTAAGTAAGGTAACTGTATGGGTAAGGCCAGCAAGAAGTACGTAAGTAAGGCTATGCAAGAGAATAAACACATAAGGCGCATAACACAGTAATCCAGATTTACAAGATTAGGCCGAACTTATATTAGTGATTTACCTTATATCTCTTTTATAATAATTCTATGTGAGTACGGAAACCCCACTATTATAGCCGGTGGACCAGAAGCACTCCACAGGGCAGAACGCACCTGACCATTATTATAGCCTGTGGACCGGAATCACTCAACAGGGCAATACACACTTGACCACTATTATAGCCGATGGACCGAAAAATATATAATAACCTCACTGGCCCCGACTCACATGGTGTTTCACTGTAAATGATTAGTACCTTTCCATTCCGTATACTTATGGTTCACACATTTCTTATATTATTTCCGCGTGAGTACGGGAACCCCACTATTATAGCCGGTGGACCGGAAACACTCCACAGGACAGAACGCACCTGACCACTATTATTGCCGGTGGACCAGAAAATATATATATCCTAACTAGCCCCGACTCACGAGGTGTTTCACTGTAAGTAAATAGTATCTTTCCAAGACTTATTACCATACACGGTTTGGTTTATTGAGCTTGAAATCCCCCACTATTATAGCCGGTGGACTGAAAACACTCAGCAGGGCAAAACGCACCTGACCACTATTATAGCTGGTGGACCGAAAAATCACTCAGCAGGGCAAAACGCACCTAACCACTATTATAGCCGGTGGACCGGAGAATATATATAACCTCACTAGGCCTTGGCTCGATAATCTTTCACTTTAAGTGTTTAGTGTTTTATTGTATCTTATTCCATACACAACCCCGACTTGACATGCATGACTCACTCGACTTCCCGATAATTCTGTCCCATATCTTGGGGCTTTTACTTCTTCTAGTGCATCCTAATATCCTTCCTCACTCTTCCCTCATTACCACGAGTATTCAACGCCGAGGTCCACTTCCCATATTTCTGAATCAACGTAATATAAGTCTCTAGGGTTTTCTTCCAGGAAAACCCTAATTTGGCCTATATGGCCTAACCTGCTTCTATCATACTCCTCCAATTTATCACCTCGCTCGATTCTTCCCCAAGTACCACATTTCGCTTCCCATATAATATATGTGGCCACACAACCCCATTCGGCCATTCCAAAACTCTAGCAACTCTCTTTCCTAATACGATATTATTCGTTCATCACTCTTACTTACCATCACTTCTTCCACATGACACATATATCCAACACAACCCATGATCCCGGGACTTCCTTTCATCTTTTCCCCACTCACTATGAACCTAAAACTCTTCTTTATTATTAAAACCATCACTTCTCTCAACCCATACTTGACCTTACAACCTCACTATCCTACTCCCACACATGATCACCAAAACCCTAGTTAGCCTCCAGAAAACCCTAGTACTCCTCCTTTCTTTTATGCGACTCACTCAACACCTGAATATAATCTTCTCTCTTGATTCACTTTTCCCCCATATGACACTCTTCTCATCTGTTATCCTCATTATGTCCATTTTCATTAATTTCTTTCTTTCTATTTTTTTTCCTTATACATTTCTCTCACTTAGGGTTTCTGCCCAAAACCCTAGTCAAATCCCCCATGCATCCTTACATCAACCCACGTACTATTTTTCACATATGGACTCCAATTGCCTTAACGATTCTTCCCTTACCTTACTCGATCCTCAAATCAACTTTTCCCATGTAAAAGTCATCCCCATGCAAAGACTAACCATCCCATACAAACCCTAGACTTCCCATGCATGTTAAATCCATTCCCTTAATCTCATTACCATTATTCCTCTTTTTCTCTACCGATAGGTCATAAGATAATTAAGCAATCATTGTCATTCTCTAGTCAACTTACTTTCCACCTTCTTTTCCCTTTCTTTTCTCACAACCACATCGTACTACTTAGGACCTCCTATCATTCACGTCATGAGAGGCATTATAACATAAGTACAATTCAAGCACAAGTAATAACATCACATTACACATATCATAAACACATGCAACTTACCTTAGCTCTATGCTTAGCAAGCTGCCACAAGAACATGATAATATAGAATATGAAATATAAAGCACACCCATCAAACCAACACACGGAGCACATTCTTACACATAAAAAGGCCTTAACCATATCATTACTTAATACGACACCAGGCTTGGAGCACGCTCTTACGCCTCCTTAGGGTTTTGAATTGATTCACCTATAAGAGGAAAATACCATGGGTCATTCTCTCTCTTACTAAATATTACCATTATTCCTACACTACCCTTATCATAATTTACTATTAGGACTAATAGTGATAATAGTAGTTTTATAATTAAAGTAGGGTTATTATACTCAAAATAATTAATCATACCATTACTAACCAAAATAAGTCTTAGTATCCATCATAGTTTGTGTTAAAGTAGTCATAGTGATATTCATGGTATTAAGGTGATGGTTCCAATATTATTATTAATAATAATATTATTAGTTTTAGTGATAATACTAATATTGACCCAAACCCGAGTAATAATAATAATAGTGATATAAGTAATATAGAAGTAGTGACCATAATAATTCTTATACTAATGATGCTAGTAGTGATAATAGGTTAGTGATTATGAAATATTGACAAAAGACAAGTTAACACTAATAATATTTATAGTAGTATTAAATAATAATAATAATAATAATAATAATAATAATAATAATAATAATAATAATAATAATAATAATAATAGTAGTAGTAGTTCTCATCTTAAGGATAATACTAATGAAAGTCCTAGAAATCATCTTAGTAGTGGCCTTAGTGATAATGTGGTCAAGTATGATAATAATAATAATGATAGAGGTGATGATATTAATACTACTACTACTACTACTACTACTACTACTACTACTACTACTACTAGTAATGATAGTAATAATAATAATAATGTTAAGCATAATAAGGATAATAATCGAAAAGGGTAATAGTAATATAAGAGTCCCAACATTTACACCAATAATAAAAGTGATAATGGCCAAGTTAGTATTAGTAAGAAAATAGTAGTAGTAGTAGTAGTAGTAGTAGTAATGATAGTAATAATAATAATAATAATAATAATAATGTTAAGCATAATAAGGATAATAATCGAAAAGGATAATAGTAATATAAGAGTCCCAACATTTACACCAATAATAAAAGTGATAATGGCCAAGTTAGTATTAGTAAGAAAATAATAATAATAATAATAATAATAATAATAATAATAATAGTGATAGTAGTAGCATTAGTAGTAGTAGTAGTAGTAGTAGTAGTAGTAGTAGTAGTAGTAGTAGTAGTAATAATAATAATAATAATAATAATAATAATAATAATAATAATAATAATAATAATAATAATAATAATAATAATAAAGATAACTATATTTATACTAAAGTTTTAACCCTTTAAATAATAATAACATATTTATAAATATTCCTGAAGTTAGTTTAGGTAATAAGAGTGATACATAATAATAATAATAATAACACAACATTAATAATAATAATAATAATAATAATAATAATAATAATAATAAGAGTAATACTATTAATATTACTAAAAATTATTAACACTTATAGGAAAAGAGTTTAAGGGCTGGGGAAATTAGAATACCACTTAGGGTTGGTGGCGGAACCGGCGACGGCGGCGGCGGTGGAGGAGGAAGAGAGGTGGAGAGATGGGGGTATAGGATAGAGGAGAGGGAATGAGGGGGTGTTTGAGGTGGTGGAAGGTGTCTCAGGTGGAGAGGGGTGGAATGGAGGTGGTGGTGTGGCCGGAAGTGGCGGCGCACAGCGGTGCGAGGGGCGGCGTGGGTTGGTGAGGGCTGATCGGAATGGCAATTTTGCACGGCCAGGGCGGCTCGTGCAAGGCAAGATAAAGGAGGAGAGTGGCTCAGTTTTGTAGAGGGCAGTGCGGGGAAGGTTTTTTGTGGGCAGCAATTGTGGCGAAGATCGTCGATGGCGGCGAAATAAGGAGCTATTTGGGCGGTGGCACAAAGATGGGGTTTCTGGGCTGCGAAAACAGAAGCTCCATTATGGCTGCCTATGGGGATATTTATAGGATAATTTAGGGGGGAAACGACGAAGGAGGAAGAGGACAAGGGGGCAGGTGAGGCAGGAGCACCGGCCGGCGGTGGCAGACGGTGCAGTCCTGCCATAGCAGGTTAGGTCGGGGGGAGGGAGAGAAGGAAAGGGAGGCACGCGTGGAGGGAAGCTGCGGAGCTTGTTGGAGTCGAAAAGGAAAGAAAATGATGGGGGTACAAAGAGAAGGGAGGCTAGGCGGCGTGTGGTGGTGGCTAGCGGAAGGAAGGCTGCAGGTTGGGGCTGCAGATCGGGGTATAGGGAAAGAAGAAGGGTGACAGGCTAGACCGATCGATCCAGGGGAAAAGGAAAGGAAAAAAAAGAGGGCCAACCGACTGGGGAGAACGGGTGAAGGGAAAAAAAGAAGAAGTTGGGGCGGGCCTGGCCAAGCGGGACGGGGAAGGGAGGAGAGTTTGGGCCGCGGGTTAGCCCAATCCGGGGAGGAGAAGGAAAAATAAGAAAAGAGAAAGGAGAGAAAGAAAGAAAGAGGAAAAGAAAGGAAAAAAAGGAAAAAGGAAAAATGAGAAAATGGATGGATTAGGATATTTGGTCTTTATTTATTTATTTATTTTGGATATTTAAAATTAATAATTTTTATTATAAGAAGAATAATTAAATTCCTTTTTATATTAATTGGGCTATTGGAATAATTTTTCTTAACTTCCATTTTAATTAGTAAAATGTCCAAAATTTTCTAAATAATTTATTTATTATTTTCTCTTTATTCTCCTCAATTAATTTTCCCTTTATTTTAATAAAATAATTTATTTACTTAATTTCCCTAATAAATCATTATTTTGTCATAATTCCTAAATTAGGATTTTTGGGGTATTTCAAGGTAGGCCCATTACTGGCCATCCCCAAAAACCTACACATTGCCATCTACTTGTGGGAAGGAGCAAGTGACGGAGCAAACATGTACATCAATACGCTATGTACTGAGTAAGTCAAGTTGCCTTTTCAACAGAAATTACGAGGATGCAGGATTCTATCATAACATGGATATCATGTTTATTATGCGTCATACTAATGCCATGTACATAAAGGTAGAATTGCATCATAATTTACTATCATGCATAACTCTGGCAACTTAGAATGTATCATGCTTATCTTTATATTATAATAACATAGATAATCACACATGTACTAAGCAGAGTGGTACAGACAACCACTAGGGTTTATTTTCCAACTTGCCTAATCGATTAGATTATACCATTTACTAAATATAGGTTAACATCCAATAAATCATTCCATTTATTAATTAGTTGGTCATTTAAGTTATTATCCAAGTGTACATACCAGCTTTTACCCTTTTTTATCATCTAAACCATTGTTCCCGTCACTATCCAATTATTTATCATTCACTTATTCATAATCTATTTTTTTATTATTATCGAACGATAGATTGTGCACCATCCTATGGTCTTACATACCATGGAAGCATATCCAAACCAAATGACATAAAGTCTAGGCCAAAGCTAGTCGCCAAAGTGGACATAAGTCTAGATTGAAGCCAATCACCAAAATGAATACAGGTCTAGGTCGAAGCCAACCAATATGGACATAATTTTAGGTTGAATCCAAGAACCTAGGTAACCAGAACCTTTAGTATCAATACCCCTTAGTACATTGTTAGTGTCTAGAGTAAGTAAGGTACCATGATCTCTAGGATCCTGCCCAAAGGTACCAAAAAATGCTCAAAGGTAGGCTAACCCTCCAGTAGCTAATCAAGGATTGGAAAATCCAAACTTATACACAATTTTATTGTCTTTCACTTTTCATGATTAGTAAATTAGTCATGAGGTTAAGTGATCATACATGGCCTATACAAAGAGTAAGCAAGGCATTCTCATATTTCTTCCATATTAATCCTTTCCATTTTCTAACCATTTGTGGGGTTTCCATTTATCCTCGTCCAATATTATTCATACCCATCATATCATTTTATTCAAGCATATGTAGTGCTTTATTAATCTTTCTCAAAGACCATCACATTTCATAATTAGTACTCCCATTTAGCCTTTACACTACCCACTGAGTATGTCATAAACCATGTTCCATTTGATCCATTCATTAGGACATTAATCCATGATAAAAATATGTATTTTATCCATTTAATAATCATAAGATAATCTCATGCATAGCCTCAAAGAATAACCACATTAAAAGGAACCAAATCACACAAATCGGCCAAACTAGTCGATCAGTCTAGCCCAACCAATCAATTGGTTTTGGTTCGACCAAACCCTGCTTTTCCTGAAAGCAGTCAATTGATTTGGGCAAAACAATCAATTATTCATAGACCAATCAATTAGTTTTACCTAACCGATTGATGGGTTTAAGCACAGATCAAGATCAAGGTATCTACAAGCTTACCAGTCGATGGGTTGGGTCAACCGGTTGATTGTTCTAGGAATCAGTCAATCGGTTTGACCTAACCAGTAGATCGGTTTGTCCTACAACAACACCAAACAATCATTTTCATGCATATCATACTTATAAATATTTATTATACCATGTTGGAACATGTTTTAACATTTCATAACACATTTTTAGCCTATTTAAATTGCACATCTCAACATTAATCATCACAACCCATTTGTTTCCTTAAGATTCATACCTTTCACTCAGAATGCACAATCTAACCATCCAAATTAGTTTTGCAAGCTATATACATTCATGCCAACATATATTATCAACTTAAAGAGCTCCATATCATGCAAGATTACTCATAACCTATTTTAGAAGTAAGAATAACTTACTTGATGCAGGCAAAACGTTTTTTAAACCAGAAATCTCAGCTTGTAAAAACCTCAACTTTTAAAACCTTAAAAACAACAATTTTTAACTCAGAAATCCATGCATAAATTTTATAATTTTGAACATGAAATAGAAAGGAAAGAATGAACATACCATACTCAAAGGAAAAATAGAGGATACTCGGCTGAACCACTCAACCCTTTTTTCCTGGATCTAACTCTTCCTTACTTAATAATTTAAAAAAAGAAGGAGGTAGAGAAAGGATCAGTAGAGTGAAAGGAATTTGACTGTAAGGTTTGAAGTGCAGATGGAGAAGGTGAGTACTAGAAGGTTAGGTATTTTTGATGGTTGAAATAAAGGTGAACAAGAGAGGTGATTAGGGCTATTTATAGCTAACCAATCGATACAAATCACAATGTGGTCAGGAACAAATCAAAAACCCTAATTCTTACCTTTTGAATTTAATTTTAATGGACAGATCTCTTCCAAGATATGTTGACTTGTCCTCTAGAGCTCAAATAGTAATTATGAAAAAATGTAGGTCAATTGGTTAATTGGTCAATAAATACAATTCACAAGAGGGGTAATGGAAGGTTAGTGTAGAAGGAATCTTTCAACTAAGTAGAGTCGAGTCTGAGATCAAAGCAATGATCTCATAAATGTGCAAAGTAGAGAGGTGGAAGAAGACAAGGCTAAGGTTATCTCCCCTCCTCAATTATCCCAATCAACTCTCTAGATCAATTTGAGGCAGTATTTTTGGGCTGAATGCATTATGAAAAAGGCTAAGAATTTGGCATGGGTTAACAATGTTCCATTTCAGTATAAAAAATTTTTCCAAAAAATTGAGTTTCAAAAATATGCTCAATTTGACAAACTAGTTTATCAGTTTAGTCGAGTAAAACCATTTTGCTAAAATGATGAACCAGTCAATCTTTTCATGGAACCATCAATTAGTTCACCTAAAAAACTCAATAAATTTAATTTTCCAACCTTATTGTTAATCTAACTTGGCCTCAAATCAAATTATAGCTCCAAATCAATCTCAAGCACAAAAAATTACATGACTTCTCATTCAAAATTTTACAAATATACGGGGTATTACAGAATTTTCCTAATCTCTTTCTTAATTTCATAACTTTAACCAAGGAAGAGTAAACTTTTTCATCCTTGATGCTTGCTTCTCTTGATTTATTTGTGAATTTTTGAAGTATTTTGATGTTTTTGTTGGATTGTGGTGCAAGGTTTCCAAAAGGTGAGAAAGTGTTGAACTTGGGACAATTTTTGCTCAAGATTGGATTTGAGGACTAGGTAAACTAAATTATACTAATATTATATAGGTTTTGATGTTTTAGAAAGCTTGAATGTGTTGTTGTTGTTATTAACATCATTTTTGCCATATTTTTGGCCATTCAGCCTCTAAGTAGAATTATGTATTTTATTTATTATTCTTAATTTTGATTATTCTAATAGATTATTTATTTTTCTTGGATAAAATTTATGTATTTAAAGTCTTAATTTGGTTTGGTATAATTAAAGTTGTGATTAAATTAAGTTATACACATGAATAAAGGATGTTTTGGCCATTGCACATCTGAGCTTTGAGTTTGGTTTTTCTTTTTGTTCATAATATGTTTAATGAATAATGAGAAAAGTTTGAGGATTTAGATCATTGTATGCTAAAAGTTATGTTACTTTTTGGTGTTTTTAGAGTTTAGGGATATTTTTATCTTTTTACTCATAAATCTATTTTTTTTTTGTTTAAAATTTTCTATTCTAGCATGTTAATCATTGATAAAATGTGCATATTATTTAATTTCATAATTTTAAGAGTTATTTTATTTTTTATTCATAATTATTATATTAAAGGCATTATAATTATTTTGCACATAAATGACTTAATTAGGTATTTTAAAGTTAATGGTTAACCTTGACCATTAATGCAACTCTCATAATAGTAAATCGACGGAAGTCATGATTTGATATGAATAGTAAATATTGATAATAGTAAAATTTGTTGGTTTTTAAATTTAAACTTCTTGACATATTTTTATAGAATCTTTGTTATATGAATAGTATTTGATAAATAATAACTTTTCTCTGAAATTAGTGTGTGAGCTTATTTTGGAGTGATGATCATTAATATATTTGAAATTTATCAATAACTTAAGTGTAAGGCTAAATTTGGGATTTAGGTAAGTAGTGTCAGGATGACCTTAAAGATGGGATTTGTAGTAGACGCATTCCTTATTTATGTGTGGTTGCATTACATCATTAGTGTGTAGTAATATCTCTTTCTACTCTGTAGTCTATAGATAACATATGTGTAACACCTTACAAATTTGTAACCTTTACTTTAGGGTGTAAGCCTTTTATTCGAAGCCTAACCCTTAAACCTTGGATTAATTATTTTATCACTAACCTTTGACTAGTAACATATATACATTCTTAAATAATTTCCATAATTCTTTTTACCACTTTCTTTTTTATGAAACATATTATAAACTGGTTTATTTTTTTTAGCTGGATACCCTAACCTAACTAAACTAAATCTAAAATAAAATAATACTATCATATCCCTACCACTACACTATCTCACATAGCTCCTCTATCGGCTCTCTCTCTCTCTTTCTCTCACACAAACTCCCTCTGTCGTGTCATATTTTCTTACCCAACATATGCCTTTTGTCTCCCTCCATTTCTCATGCATTGTAACACCCCCAAAATTTACACATTTTTTTTATATAAGACTTATAAATTAAAACCGTAAATTTCTGGGGATGTTACCGCCACACTTAGTACTTGATCAATTCACTCCTACTGTTCCGATACCAAGTGCGAAGGCTAAGAAAACACTACCAATAGCATCATTATTAATCCAATTTTATAAAAACGAAAATCAGATTATGCGTAAGTCTTTATATAATTCGAAATACTAGCTATTGTTTTTCAGATAATAAATAAACAACATTAATAAAATTATTTCTGCAACTCAAAAATAAAAAGGTAACATGAGTCATAATTTAAAAAGGAAAATGGCCACGCCACTTCAGGAACTGATCCAGCCCAAACATCACTTGGCCCCACCTGATGTCCCATAGACCTCAATAGCATCGAAATAAGCGTCTCCTACCTGCAACAGGTCAAACGGGCCTTCTGCTCGTGGGAATGAGTAGTATCCATGAAACGGGTGATCAGTACACTACGTACTGAGTAAGGTAACCAAGCACTAAGGCCAACACATAAGCACATAAAATCATGCATAAGAATAAAAGAACATAAAGACCATCATCATATCATAATATCGACAAATCATTCGGGTACATACATAAATGCCCATTTATAATCTGGATTCATTACTTAATTTATCTCTGATCAAGAATAGTTTCACACCATGATTTTTATCAAATCCATGCGAGTACGGAAGCCTCTGCTATTATAGCCGGTGGATTGGAGGCACATAGGGTATCATACCCTAACCACTATTATAACTGGTGGATCAGAGACACATAGGACTACGCGTCCTAACTACTATTCCTAACCGATGGATCGGTTGGCCCCGGCTCACATGGTGTTCCACTGTAAGTAATTAGTATCTTTTAGGTGTGTTAGCAAAACTCTGGTTTGTGTTTGTTGAGCTCGTGAACCCCCACTATTATAACCGGTGGATCGGTTACGCATAGGGCATCCTACCCTAACCACTATTATAATCGGTGGATCGGTTACGCATAGTGCATCCTGCCCTAACCACTATTCCGAACCGGTGTATTGGTTGGTCCCGTCTCAACGATCTTTCACTTTAAATAATTAATGTTTTAAGTATCTTATTCAGAAGCTTTCATTCTAGACATGCATGAAGCATTCCCTTCACACTTTACACATCACAAATCATAAATTCCACAATCATAATTATACTTTAATCACCGAATACACATGATAACACAAAAACTCTAAGCAGCCACAACAAACCCTAATTGTCCACACAAACCCTAGTTCGGTCTCCTACGGACCCTTATATAGCTCCACGTACTATTTTTCATCCAAAGTGTTCAAACACCCATATAACACTTACATTACCTTTTTTACATCCCAAATCAACTTTTCATATGTAAATTTTACTCCCATGCAAACTTTACACATCCCATGCAACCCTTCGAACTCTCCATGCAAACCCTAAAACCATCCATCCAAAATCCAAAATCCATCCATGCAAAATCCTAGATCCATCCATACAAAACCCTAGATCCACATAAACCCTACTTCCATGCAAACTTTAACCCCCATGCAATCATTAACTCCCATGTAAAACCCTAGCTCCGCCATGCAAACCCTAATACCACCATGCCACCATTAATACCACCATGCAAACCCTATTACCACCATACAACCATAAATACCACCATGCAACCCTAATACCACCATGCAAACCCTAATACCACCATACAACCATAAATACCACCATACAAGCATTAATACCACCATGCAATCATATAATACTTATACCGCTCCGACATTAATTCATAACATAACACATATATTAGATTCTCCCATAACATCATAAATTAGCTTCTCCCATACAAAACTGTAATTTAGATTCCCCTATATAATACCATAGATTAAATTCTCTTATGTTACACCATAGATTAGATTCTCCCATATAACATCGTAAATTAACTTCTTTCACACAAAACCATGCACAACCAGAAATTAGATTCTCCCACATATGACCATAATTTTAAATTTTTCCACATGAAACCCTAAATTTCCTGTTTTATTTATCCACTTATAGATCATTAAAATACTTAGGTCAACTCACATCCCTTGGTCAACTTCTTTCCCCATTCTCCTTTTTCATTCTTTCCCCCATACAAACCACATTAACATCCTCACATGCATGTCTTACAGGGTCACAATACATATTATCACGTATCACAATATTTCATCACACACACATAGTACACATGCCATATAACAATACATGAACACACTTTAACTCCATGCCATACCATGTACGAAGTAGTTATAATGATAATATAAGATGCATAACGTACATAGCATATAATACATATCAACACACAATAGGCCTTAGCACCCCTTACCTAAAACGACACCGGTCTTGGAGCATGCTCCTATGCCTACTTAGGGCTTTGACTGATTTTACCTATTATGAGGGAAAAGCTAAAATTAGACTCCCTCCTATCAAAAATACTATTAATCACTAACTTATTATAATACTAGGTTTTTAAATAAATAATAATATATTAATAAAATAACATTAACTAATTAATAACTTTGCTAAAGATATAGAAATAATGAAATATTATAAAAGTTGATAATATAAGGTTGAAAACTTTACCCTAATAATAATAATAATAATGATACTAAAATAATAATAGCAAAGATACTAAAAATAATATCAATGATAATAATAATAATAATAATAATAATAATAATAATAATAATAATAAATAACAAGGACATTATTCAAAACAAAGTGAAATAAGGGCTTTGGCCCCTTTACTAAAATAATAATAATAATAATAATAATACTACTAAAATAAATAACCAAATTTAGTAATAATAATAATGATAAAATAATAATAATAATAATGACAAAGGCCATAATAATATTACAAAATAATAATAACCATAATGGTAATAATAGTAAAGATAATGATCGAAGATAAAAAGAAGTAGGGTTTCCACCCTACATTGAATAATAATAACTTAATAAATAATAATAATAATAACACTAATAAGAATAAATACTAATGACAATAAAAATACTAATAACCCTAATAATAATAAGACATGATATTTATAATACCACTACTAAAATTGAAAATAAGCACAATAGGGTTTCAACCCTATATAGAGTAATAATATTAACATTGAAAGTAGTAGTAGTAGTAGTAGTAGTAGTAGTAGTAGTAGTAGTAGTAGTAGTAGTAGTAGTAGTAGTAGTAGTAGTAGTAGTAGTAGTAGTAGTAGTAGTAGTAATAATAGCAACACAAAGGGTAAAGTAGTTGTAATATTAAAAATGGAATAATAGTAATAGTAATTTGAAATAGTAAAATAATAATAATAATAACAACAACAACAACAACATATTAATATTAATAATAAAGATAATAACAATAATAATAATACTACTAATAATAATAAAATCGAATTAAAATATAATAGGGCTTCGGCCCTCAATAGAATAATAATAAAAACATTAATAATAATAATAATACATATTAATAATGGAAATAATAATAATAATAATAATAATAATAATAATAATAATAATAGGATTTATATTAGAATAAATGAAATAAAATAATTTAAGGCTTGTAAAAATAGGGAAAAGGGTTGAGAGGGTCTAGGGTTCAACCTTAGGTTGGTGGTGAGGGGTGACACCAACGGTGGTGCACGGCGGCAGCGGCGGTGGCCGGAAAAAGAGAAGAAAAGGAAAAAAGTTGAAGGCTGGGAATAAAATAGGTAGAATGGAGGTGAGGGTTGGGGTGATTATGGTTGTATAGACGAGAGGGACAAAATGAGGGTGGTGGCGCAGCCAAAGGTGGCGGCGCACGGCGGCGGCGGTGGTGGCCGAATGGTGAAGAAGGAGAGAAAGAGAGGAGGAGAGGGAGGAAAGGGACAAGAAAGGTATGGGAAGGTAGAGGGTGGTCTGCAGAATAATTTGGGAAGTGAAAGAAGTGGCGGCGGCGGCGGAAGAGGTGGCTAAGGGTGGTTCGAAGGGCGGCGGTGGCAGAAAATTGTTTGGTTAAGAAGGAAAATTCGCACGGTCAGGGTGGATTGTGCAGGAAGAATTGAAGGGTATGGGTGGTTTAGTTAGTTAGAGGGCGGTGTAAAGAAGGCGTAGGTGGCAAGAAAAGGTGGCGGTGTTGGTCGGAGGCAGCGAAAGTGGCGTCTAATGGGGTGGTGGCACAAAGGAAGGTATTTTTTGAACTTAAACCAAAAAGTTGACTCAACGCTGCTATGGTATAGGCTTGAAAGGAAGTTAGGGTCGAAGGGAAAGTGGGGGAGTGGTAGGAAGGAGTGGGCACCAGCCGACGAGGACAACCGGCGCACTTTCCCGATCATGGTCTGCAAGTGGCTAGGGGAGAGGGAAAACGTGCGAGGAAAGGGGAAAATGGGCAGATAGGTGTGGTCGGTGAGTCGACATAGAAGAGAGGGGAGAAAATGGGCAGCGAATGTGCGGAGTCGCCGACGAAATCTTCGGAATTACAGGTCGATGGCGGCATGGGGAGGAGGAGGAAGAAGAAGAAGAAGAAAGGTGGGCTGAACCGATGGTTCGAGGGAAAGAAAGGAAAGAAAGGGGAACCGGGCCGGTTGGCACGGTGAAGGGGAGGATGTTTAAGTGAAACGCGGCATCTAGGGGAAAAAGGAGTCAAAACGCGGTGTGGAAAAGGTGGGAAGAAGGGACGGCTGCGTGGGCTGGGCGTGGCTAAATTTTTTTTAAATCAAACGATGCGTTTTGAGGGAAAAAGAGGCGAGACGCGGCGTAGAACTGTGGGCCGCCGAAAGAGGAAGGAAAGGAAGGATTGGGCCGCGGGAAGGCAGTCCCAATCGGGGAGGAAAAGAAAAAGAAAAAGAAAAGAAGAAGAAAGAAAAAGAAAGAAAAAGAAAGAAAGAAAAGGAAAAAGGGAAAAGAAAAAGAGGAAAATAATGGTTTAGGTTAATTAAATTAATTAGGATATTTGGGATATTTAAAAATAATGGTATTTAAATAAAATAATATTTACATCCCTTTTTAGGCTAATTTAGGATTTTTAAAAGATTTTTCATAAATTCCATTTTAATTAACAAAACACCCTAATTTTCTTCAATTAAATTATTTATAAAATTCCTATTAATTCGAAACTATTTTATCCTTCTTATTTTAAATAAAATAATTTATTTAATGAATTTCCAAAATAAAATCCTTAATTAACTAAAATGTCAAAAATTTTCTAATAAAAATTATTTATTATTATTTTTCTTCTTAAATAGCCCTAATTAATTCCCTTTTATTTTAATAAAAATAATTTATTTATTTAATTTTCTAATAAAACCTTATTTAATAATAATAAATAAAATTAGAATTTTCGGGGCATTTTATGCATAACCTCACCTCACCTCAACTCAACTCTTTATTTAAAACAATCACCCCAGCTAACTATATAATACTCCTCCCTTTTTGTTATTTTCATTTGATTTTCCCAGCAAAATGCCAACTCCCTCCTCCTCCTACTCTTGCTGCTGATTCTTCTTCTTCTTCTTCTTCTTCTTCTTCTTCTTCTTCTTCTTCTTCTTATTACTCCTCTTCTTCTTCCTCCTCCTCCTCCTCTTCTTTACCCCTCTACCCTACACTAATTCCTCGACTTAGTTGTGCCCTTTAATGCACCACACCACCACCATTCATCATCCACCGTTCACCATCACCATTGTTGAACCACCACCTTCTCATCCAACCATCATCACCTCATCCCCATAGACTTTCCCTCATTGTAGCCTAACCATCAATGCCCCAAGCCGCACCTTTGACCCCCTCCCCTAGATTCTCTATTCTTTTTGGTTGAGGTGCACAATTGTTTGCATAGCTTGTGCCTTATCACACCCCACATTCATGCCTTAATTTTTCATCCCACACCCATGTTCTTCTCGCATGAGCCACCTATGCATTTGTGCCTCACCTCTTCTTCACACCACCGTTAATCATCCTCGCAGCCATCTAATTAGAGACCACCACCTCAACCTTCCCATTATCCTTATAGCATCATCTAAAACCACCTAGCCAACCTCCACTTAGCACAACCCATCGCTAACCACTACTGCAACCATCTCCTTCCCTACATTGGTTCCCCCCATTTCTGCCCCCTAACAGTGTCACTCTCCACTGGTGCCCCTTTTCTAGCCATGTCACAGCCTCACATTACCGCCCCATGCTACGTGAGTTACCCTTGCCACCACTAACCTTTCTAGCCCTTGCTACACCTCCTTCGACCACCCTCCTCTCACTAGTCGTTCCCCAACCATGCCCCTTTCCTTTACACAACCCAACTCCACCCAACCACCATGGTTCTTCCACACTCTCCATCACATCAGCTACCCTTTCCACCACTGTAGCTAGGCCTTCCTACACACCAAAGCTCATGCTACCCATACAGCATGAGTTTAAATTTTTTTTACCCCCTTTTCAACTTGAGGGTATTTTGATAATTTTTAATGGCTAAATATTTTAATAAAAAATATTATTTTATAGGTTAAATATAAATATGGTTAATGTGATTTATTTTTAGGTAAAAGATGTTGATTTGTGGAGCATAATAATTTTAATAGGTTACTTATATTTTATATTTTTTTCTGTAAATTATGTAACTCTTGTACTTGATTAAAATGCCAGGCATCACATGATAGCACATTAAGATTTTGATGTATGAACCATATTAAGTATTCTTGCTACATTATAATTCTTATACTTCACTAAAATGTTAGATATCGTATGATAGCATATTTGGATTTTGATGTATGAAATGTTTTAAGTATATTTGCTATATTGTAAATCTTATACTCTAGTAAAATGTATGACATCACATGATAGCACATTAGGGTTTTGATGTGTAAACTCTATTAAGCAGGTTTGTCACTTTGAAATTATTTGTCTAATAATGCTGGTATAAAATTTAGTAAAATTGAGCATGTTAACTTGTGAAAATTATTATGGTACAAACATATATTAAAATGGTTTAAATGTTGGAAATAAATTATGTATGTCTAAAATAATAGGTTGACCATTATTAGGCATATTTTGATATAATTACTATCAATATGTGCCCTAAGGGTTAGGGTTGTTCATGTTATCCAATATTTGATGACCCAATCCGATATCCAAATTGATACGATCTAAAATATCAAATAACCGATCCGATATTTTTTTTTTCAAATCAAATATACGATCCAAAAAATAAAAGATCAAATAAATCAAATATTTGATATGAAAAATATAAATAATATCTGATCTAATAAATTATATACATAAGCACTCTAAACACTATTATTTTTCATAAAATTTTATTTATATAATCATGTATGTGTGTGTATATGTGTATAATTTGAAATAAGTGTTTATTGTAAGTAAATTTTATACTTTTTAGTTATTAGTTTGATTAAATATTTAATTAATATCCAAAATTTAAAATTACTAATTGAATATTATGTAATTTAATACTCAAATCAAATCATTAGATCATATTTTTCAAATTGGATTAATTTTTTATCTTTCGATTGAATAATTTTTAATTCATTATTTCTCAATTGTGGCCCACTCGAAAGTTTTGGATATCAATGGATTATTTTTTTTATCTGATCTGAAACTCTGGATATTTAAAGTGTCTGATATCTGAAGCTTTTTTTTTTCAAATATCCTATCTTTTAAATATCCAAAACTTTTTATTAGATATTTGATCCGTGAACACCCCTATTAAGGGCTATTTGGTATTTTTAAGTATACCTTATAATTTATTCCAACAAGAAAGCCTAGTTCATATTATTTATTATTGAGCATGTACATATGTAATTTTGGATGACTAGATATGCATGTTAGGGCTTTATATGTTATATCATGTGTAAGGATAAAACAGTCATTTGACATGTTTATTAATTTAATTACATGCTAAATGGTTTAATTATTATGTTTTAGCCTTTTATGGAAAATTAATAAAAAATAAAATATGTATTTAAAATATGTGATAATGTGGTAATTATGGTATCATGGACATTTTAGTTATTTTCGGCCTAGTGCACACAAATATAAATAATTGAACCTAGGGTGACCTTGGTATATTATCTTATTAACCTTGTTTATGGTCATCTTAAATGATTGGAAAATGAGTTAAAGGGCTAGATATGGAATTTAACTTGACTAGTATAATGTGATATATGTGATCATCTTAATTAAAATATGAATATTTAAAGTAAAAGACTTCAAGATCAAGAATGGTAACTCTATAGGAGTAGCTACCCTAAAGACGTGGTTTAACCCATTATTAATTATGAATTTTTGCTGGTGTGCCTTAGTGCCCTTGCCAACCCTATATCTTAATCTATTTAGTTATGTGGACTTATAAAAGATATGTATATTTGTGAATTAGGTGTTCTTATCAGTATGGTACTGAGCTATTGTAACACCCCAAAATTCACTACTTTTTTTTCCAGAGAAATTACAATAGAAATATTTAAATTAAAACCCGTGAATTCTAGGAATGTTACCGCCACACTTAGTACCAAATCGGTTCTGTCCGACCGTTTCAGTACTAAGTGCTAAGGCTAAAAAAATTTACATTGAACTCAACCAACAATTCATAAAAGAACTCGAAAGATCATACGTTAAAAATCAGAGTACACATAAACGTTTATGAACCATAATAGAATAGAAATCAGAGTGCGAAATCAAAGAGGATAAATACTCAATACAAAAGAAATAATAAAAGAAAATAGAATCGCATAAAGACTGAAATATGGCCAAATCATAAAATGGTAAATACTATACCAAAGAAATAGAAAAAAGAATTAAATCACATAGAGAATGAATACGGCCACGACACTCTCGAACTTGAGCCAAAACAAGCTCAACACTTAGCCTCGACTGATGTCTCGCCCACCTGCACAAAGTCAGAAGGGCATACTACTCGTGGGAATGAGAAGCACCCATGAAAAGGGTGATCAGTACGCTACGTACTGAGTAAGGTAACCGAGCACTAAGGCCAACACATAATCACATAAGTAATGCAGAATAATTAAAAAGCATAATCACCAACATGATATCATAATTGCATATGACCATCCAGGTAAAAGTACAAAGGCCCAAATATAATCCAATTCAATTACTTAATTAATCTCTGATTAGGATCCGATTCACACCATACTTTTTATCAAATCCATGCGAGTACGGAAGCCCCCACTATTATAGCCGGTGGATCGGAGGTACATAGGGTATCATACCCTAACCACTATTATAGCCGGTGGATCGGAGACACATAGGACTACGGGTCCTAACTACTATTCCTAACCGGTGGATCTGTTGGCTCCGGCTCGCATGGTGTTCCACTGTAAGTAATTAGTATCTTTTAGGCATTTTAGCAAAACTCGGGTTCGTGTTTGTTGAGCTTGGGAACCCCCACTATTATAACCGGTGGATCGGTCGCACATAGGGTAAAAATTCTAACCACTATTCCGAACCGGTGGATCGGTTGGTCCCGTCTCAACGATCTTCCACTTTAGATAATTAATGTTTTAAGTATCTTATTTAGAAGCTTTCACCGTGGACATGCATGAATCATCACACATCACAAATCATAAATTTCACAATCATAATTACACTTTAAATCACTGAATACGCATGATACACGAAAACCCTAATCAGCCACAACAAACCCTAATTAACCACAACAAACCATAGTTAACCACTCCAAACTCTATTTAACCATAACAACCATAATTAGCCACTCCATGCCTTAGTTAATCATAACAAACCACAATTATCCACTCCAACCCTAGTTAATCACAACAACCCATAGTTAATCACTCCAAACCCTAATTCAATCTCCTCCATACCCTTATAATGTCCTACGTACTATTTTTCATCTCAAGTGTTCAAACACCCAAACAACACTTACATTACCTTCCTTATATCTCAAATGAACTTTTCATATGTAAATTTCACTCCCATGAAAACTTTACACATCCCATGCAACCTCTCAAACTTTTCATACAAATCCTAAATCTCATGCAATCATTAACTCCCATGCAAAACCCTAATGCCACCATGCAAACCCTAATATCTCCATACAACTATAAATATCCCCATACAACTATTAATACCACCATGCAACTATTAATACCACCATGCAAACCCTAATACCACCATGCAAACCCTAATACCACCATGCAATCCTAATACCACCATACAACCATTAATACCACCATACAACCATTAATACCACCATACAACCCTAATACCACCATACAACCATTAATACCACTATACAACCCTAATACCACCATACAAACCCCAATACCACCATACAAACCATTAATACCACCATACAAAACCCAATATTCTGTCATACGAAACCCAAAATTCAATCCACACAAAACCAAAGATTCATCCATACCAAACCTTAGAATAGATCATCTCATACAAAACCATTAATTAGATTATGCCATACAAAACCATAAATAAGATTCTCCCATATAAAACCATAAATTATATTCTCCCCCACAAAACCATAAATTAGATTCTCCCATATAAAACCATAAATTATATTTCCCACACAAAACCATAAATTAGATTCTCCCATATAAAACCATAAATTATATTCTCCCATATAAAATCATAAATTAGAATTTTCCACACGAAACCCTAAATTTTCCATTTTATTCTTCCATTCATGAATCATTAAAATAATTAGGTCAACTTGCATCCCTTGGTTAAATTCTTTCCCCATCCTCCTTTTTCATCCTTTCTCCCACACAAACCACATCAACACCCTCACATGCATGTCTTACAGGGTCACAACACATATCATCACATATACATAATATACATGCCATGCAAATGCCTGAAGACATACTTCAACTCCACATCATACCATATACGACATAAATAATAATAAACATATGATACATAGCATGCGAATCACATAATGCATATAAACACACAAAAGGCCTTAGTACCACCCTTACCTGAAACGACACCGGTCTTGGAGCACGCTCCTACGCCCCCTTAGGGCTTTAACCAAATAATAACATACTAATAAAAATAACATTTAATAAAATTCTAACTTTGCTAAAGATATAGAAATAATAGAAATATTATAAAAGTTGATAATATAGGGTTAAATACTTTACCCTAATAATAATAATGATACTAAAATAATAATAGCAAAGATACTAAAAATAATATCAATGAGAATATAAATAACAATAATAATAAAAAGGATATTATTCAAAAACAAAGTAAAATAAGGGCTTTGTCCCCTCTACTAAAATAATACTAATAATAATATTAGTAAAATAAGTAATCAAATTTAGTAATAATAATGATGATGAAATAATAATAATAATAATAATAATAATAATAATAATAATAATAATAATAATAATAATAATAATAATAATAATAATAATGGTAGCAAAACTAATAGTAAAGTAGTTGTAACATTAATAATGAAATAATAATAATAGTAATTCGAAATAGTAAAAATAAAATAATTATAATAATAATAATAATAACATATTAATATTAATAATAGTAATAATAAAAATAATAAGAAGGATAATAATAAAATCGAATTAAAAATACAATAGGGCTTCAACCCTCAACAGAAATAATAATCAAAACATTAATACTAATAATAATAATAATACATATTAAAAATAGTAAATAATAATAATAATGGTATTTATACGCAAATAATTGAAATAAAATAATTTAAGGGTTATAAAAATAGGGAAAATGGCTGAGAGGGTCTAGGGTTCAACCTTAAGCTGGTGGGAATAGGCGACACCGACGGTAGTGCACGGAGGCGGCGACGGCGGCCGAAAAAAGGAAAGAAAAGGGTAAAAGTTGCATGCTGGGAAAAAGATAGGGAGAATTAAGGTGGGAGCTGGGGTATTTTGAGTTGCCTAGAAGGAGAGGGACAGAATGATGGTGGCGGCACGGCCATAGGTGGCAGCGCACGGCGGCGGCAGGTGGTGGCCGAATGGAGGAGAAGAAGAAAGAGAGAGGAGGAGAGGGAGAAAGAGGAAAAGAGAGGTAGGGGAAGGTAGAAGGTGATCTGCAGAATATTTTAGAAGGTGAAAGAAGCGGAGGAAGCGGCAGAAGAGGTGGCTAAGGGCGGCGCAAAGGGTGGCGGGGGCTGGAAAATAGGTTGGTCGAGAAGGGAAGTTCGCACAGTCGAGGAGGATTGTGTAGGACGAATCAAGGGGGATGGATGATTTGGTTAGATAGAGGGAGGTGCAAGAAAGATTTTGATGACCATAAAAGGCGGCGAAGTTGGCCGGAGACGGCGGGCGAAGCGTCTAAAGAGGTGGCGGCGAGAAGGACGGGAAATTCTGGGTAGGAGACAAAAGCTCGATATAGGGCTGCTTACGAGGGTATTTATAAGCTTTAGAAGAGAGGGTAGGGTTCTGTGGATCGGCTAGGAAATAGGGAAGATAGGGTTCCGGTCGCCGGTGGCGAGGTTGGCCGACAGTAATCAAAACGGCAGGAGGGTAGCTGGCTGGGAGAAAGGGTAAAACGTGTGAGAATAAGGGAGAAGTCGGTTGGGCTGATGAGGCTGTTGAATCGGTGAGGGAGAGATGAGAAAGATTGGCCGAATCAACTACGAAGTTGGCGGCAAAAATCTCGGCTGGGCGGTGGAGTTGCATGCTGGTGGTGTCGGGGAAGAAGAAGGAAGGAGATGGGGGGGCTAGACCGATCGGTCCAGAGGAAAAGAAAAGAAAGAAAAGGGAGGAGGTCGGGCGGTCGACGCGGGTCGAAGGCGTTTAAATGAAACACCGAGTTTGGTTGAAAAGGAGTTAAAACGCAGTGTAGCGTGGGGCGGAAGAAGGATGCGTGGCGCGGGCTAGGCCGTGCCGAAGAAGGAAGAAGGGAGGAGTTTGGGCCGCGGGAGATGGCAGCCCAAACGGGAAAAGGAGAGGAAAAAGAAAAAGAAGGAAAGAAAGAAAAAAAGAAAGAAAAGGAAGAAGGAAAAAGGAAAAAATAAAAATAGGAGGGTTGGGTTAAATAAATACATTAAAATATTTGGGATAGTTAAAAATTATAATATTTAAATAAAATAATATTTAAATCCCTTTTTAGGCTAAATTAGGATTTTAAAAGGTTTTCCATAAATTCTATTTTAATTAACAAAACACCCTAATTTTCTCCAATTAAATTATTTATAAAATTCATATTAATTTGGAAATATTTTATCCTCCTTATTTTAAATAATTTATTTAATTAATTTCTAAAATGAGATCCTTAATTAGCTAAAATACCCAAATTTTTCCTAATTAAAATGCTTATAAATTTCTTCTTAAATTGCCCTAATTAATTATACTTTTATTTTAATAAAAATAATTTATTTAAATAATTTTTCTAATAAAATCTCATTTAAATATAATTTATAAAATTAGAAATTTTGGGGGCATTTCAGCTACTTTCGTGGGCCAATGCCATAAGAGTGCCTTAGTATCCTTGGGTTGATATTCGGTAGGATATTGTGTTGCATTGGTGTGCTCATTTGTTTGGATTACCTTAGTTTCATTGGGTTAATATGATCTCTCCTCAAGTAAATAAAAAAATGATTATTTTTTAATCGAAATGATTATTAGATTGATCTGGTAGTAGCCTTCATGCCTACTTGTAGTTTAGTAGTAGCATTTGTGCTTACTTATGTTTGATATAGTGCTTAAGCCCTACATGTGATATTATGGATTTTTATTTGTATTTTTCCTTTGAACCCTATCTGTGATGTATGGATAATATTGGTTTTTGATATTGAGATATGAGATATATGATGAAGGATATGATTATTCTGCTAGGATTGGTTCTAATCATTACTTTAAAGAGCATTACTTGGATGCTTGGTTGGTAAATTTTAGTATGTTATAAAGGAATGGGTATGAGTAATATGTGGCTTGGTGATATTTGCTTACCCAATCCAATTATCATATTTTTATCATCTCATGTATCTTTCAATGTTTTATATCATATATTATTGTGAGGCTTTATATGCTTTCCATTCAATCTTTCCATATTAGTCTTGTATAATGGGTTACTCATTACTGTTGTAATTATGGTTCCAATTTTGTGAGTCTATACATATTTAATGAATTATGGTCTTTACATGTTATCTTGCGAGATTAGGCAAAGGCTAATAGTTGGGGTTGAGAGTAAGGACTATCCGGTGTCACTTTCGATATCTTTGATCCAGTTATTCTTAGACTCTTATGTCCTCTTGTATTTTTCTCTCATTTGAGTTTTGTAACGTTCGATGTATGTTTTTTTCATAATAAGGATCATTTGCTTGCTCTTTCTAATGTAATTCTTATAATTGTTTTATTAATTTAAGTAGAGTAATGATTTTATTCATAGCACTTGGTGTGAGAATATTAAAGATAATTGGACTTTTACAAAGTGTGGCTGTAACACCCTATGTTTTTATTATTTTAGCTTCCACAGATAATTCCTTAAATGAAAATTTCCATTACTAAAAATGGGCATGTTAGACTATAGGTCTTATAAGAGGTATTGATACTTAAGGTTAAGGTATTGGTTAGTGGTTTTGGGATATTTATTTTAGTTATAGTGCTTTGAATTGATGTATTAGATGTTATCGCTTCAACTTTATTATTATTATTATTATTATTATTATTATTATTATTATTATTATTATCTCTCAGATAAAATATAACTTGGTGGATTGTGTGATAACCTAATATGAAACAAAATAATCGACGGAGCCCAAATGTGCATGATTTTATCTGATTTTAGCAATAGATATTACAATTTCAATGTTGATCTAAGTGTGTATTGTGATAGAATGCTTTACTGATTTCTCTTTCCTCGAGCATGCTCCCATGTGTTTTATGTGTTGCATGCTATATGCTTTTATCTAGTCTACTTAATATGGTTGTCATACTAATTATATTCTTTTTTTTAAGACTTTTCAATGGAGATTGACGTTGGTAAAGACTTCATCAATTTTGTAGAGATTTCTTGCGGGGCTAGGGGTTAGAATAGGGTTATCTTTCCTTTTTTTCCCTTTTTTGTAGAGTGTTACTCCATTTTGGATCTTTTTTGGATTTCATTATATTCTTTTCCTTTATGTATGTATGTATGTATGTATATATGTATGTATGTATATCCCTCTTTATGTTATATCTTTATATGGTCTTGTGTTTGAATATCTTAGACTTGCTTTTTATATAAGAAAGGAAAGGGAACTGCATTTGTACAGAATGTGGTTGTAATGCCCTTGTATTTGAGCTAGCTTATGCATTTAAAAAAATTAGTTCTAAAGATCGAGGTGTTATAATTGAGGTCACAAGATTTGGGATTTTAGGTTATGGTGGTTTTGGCCATGGGCCATTGGGATTTTTTGGATTATCTTGATTAAATCTAATAATATTTTTGAGTTTCTAATAATATAAGGGTAGTTGTGTGCAAAATTGATAAAATTTAGAGACTTGCATAATTTTGTAAATCATGTGGGAGTTTTAGTCTTAATGGTAAAGATGTCTTTCTGGTGAGTTTTTGTGGAAAATAACTATGTTATTATATTCCTTAAGATCTTTACATCAAATTTGATATATATTATTTTAGGGTTTTAAATGGATATAACCTAAGTTATGAAAATAATAAATTTGGAGATGTTTAGGTGAACTAAGGGCATTTGGTCATTTTATATTAAATCTAGAATTTTTGGTGTTTCATAAGTGTCATTGGGCTAAAATATGATAAGTATAATATATGAGGCATTTTGGTAAGTTATGAGCAATATAAATATGATTTTATTAAAAAAAAGGCTTAAATTGAGAAAGTAGTCAAAAGGGTAACATCGTTATTTTATCGTTAATGAGATATTGGGATGATGTGTCAAATTTGGTGACTCGATGAGTTTTATGGAAGAAGTTATGAGTTGAGGGCGAATTAGAGTTCGTTAAGGCATTCTTGTAATACCCCGAATTTTAGCTAAACTTAATTTAGAGTTATTAACACCTTAACTCAAGTTTAATATCAAGAAATCGATAATTTTATCTTACTCTAACTTCGTAATTCAAATATCTTAACCTAATTCTAATCTTTATTCTAGATAAATTATATTTCTGTAATCTAACCTTAATCCCAAATGATTTATATCTTGATCTTATCTAATTTATAAAATCACCATAATTTTAATCTAATCTTAACCATTATCACATTTATGTTTTTTTCCCTTTTTTCCATTTTCTCTTCCGTTTATTCTCCACTTGCCCAATCTCCTTTTCCTTCCTTCTCCCCTTCTTCTCCCCTTCTTCTCCCCTTCTTCTTCTTGATACCATACCTTATACCCTCTACCATACCATCACCTACACCTTACCTCTCATTAACACATCAACTCCCACTTATTGTTGTCATCCCATTTCCCCAATCATACACCCCCTTCCCTTGCCATTTTTTCCCCATGCATGCCTTTTCCTCTTCTATTGGTTCACCCTAGCCATGCATGTGTGATCATATATATATAATCATCCCAACACATTCTCTCTCTACCTCATTTATTGATCAACCAACTCACTCCCTCTCCCTTTATTTATATTGAGCAAGCCACTCTGACCACTTTCTCCTTCCTCTTCCTTTCTTGCTCCACTTTGATACCACCAACAACCATCACCAGACCACACCACACACCACCACCAATGAACAAGCACTAACTTTACCTTGTAAAACCGACCAACATTACCACTTCATCATCTCCCTTCATTATTGACAACCATCGCCACCCTCCACCACTTCTTTTTCCTTCTTCCCAGCATTACTTTGTTTGTTTTTGTTGAGGCACATTGCCATGAGCTTCTTACACGACCCAACTATACCCTCTCACAAACGTTAGGTGAAGTGCACCCTCGCATACCCTAGCCATGTGCTTTCACACATGGTTATGTGCATAACCATGCACACATTATTCCTATCCATGCACTTCACGCACACCCGTGCAAATTTTGCACACCCAACTTGTGCGCTTTCCCAACTCTTGACCTATGCATGTGTGCTATGTGTGTAACACCTTGGTTTTTACAAACAAAAAATTTTGTTTTAAAGTTAAGTGTGAAAAGCTAAAATAATAAAATGATGGGTGTTACCGCCACACTTGGTACAAGTCCCGTTACCCTTATCATTCTCATACCAAGTGCTAAGGCTAAAATCATTACTCCACTTAAATTAATAACATGATTTCAAAATTATAATAAATAGAACATTAGATAAATATGGTGTTAAGCAAAAGCAACATCAATGGTTTACAAAACCCAAAGAGAGGAAAATATAAGAGGACACAGGCATCCAAAAACAACCGGAATTAAAATAACAAAGTGCATCAAATAGTCCTATGCTCTCAACAAACTGCCAGCCTCGACTGAGCTTAAAACCTAACCTACAAAGACTATTGTCCATCTAATAGGTAAGAGCCCACGAAAGAGACCCTTCTGGACAATGGTACCGAGCAACCCTTTATACTAACCCGAATTAAAAACTAACATAGAACACATATAAGGCATCAAAATAGACATGGTATAAAACATCAACTATACTGGCATCAATTAACCATTTATATAATTACATGCCACCAATACATCATACTGACCATACTTGTTTATCTGGAATTAGCTAAAACTTACCAATGGAACATTCACATGATGCTCTTTATAGTATAATTAGAAATACATAAACCTCAAATATAGGATAATAACCACATGCGACATACCTCAACATCAATCCTAACAAATCTCATAACAACGATAGGCTCACAAGCATAGATCAACAAAATCTATAATATCACAGGTAGACATAAAGGTGGCTATTGAACCATAGGTAGGCACAAATGCTACTACTGAATCCACAAGTAGGCATAAAGGCTACTACTAAACCCACATGTAGTCATAAAGGCTGCTATAGAAATCACAAGTAGGCACAAAGACTACTACCAAAACTACAGGTTGACACAAATTTTGCTATTGACCAATTTGATAATCCCATAATAATCAGTTAATCATTTCCATTTTCTTTACTTAGTTCACATCAAATTTAGAGACACTAAGGTACTTTAGTCATACTGGCACACTAGGCAACACAGTATCCTATCAACTATCAACCCAAGGATGCAAAGGTACCCTGGTCACACTAATACATGAAGGTAACACAATATCCTATCGACAGGGACACCTAATCGATGAGTATGCATAACCCCTATCAATCCGTAGAATAAATAAAGTAAGATGTAGGGCTTGGCTGGGGCACTAAGGTACACCAGCAGAAATCTAGAATCAACCATGGGCTAAACCACGTCTCTAGGGTAGTGACCCCTAAAGAACTACCATTTTCGACCTCGAGATCTTTCACTTAGAAGTATTAGTGTTTTATTAAGGTAACCACGGAATCACATATAAATCACATGGATTCGATTTCCATACTTAATAATTTTTTCTTATTTTCAGTTATCTAAGACAACCATAATTAAGATCATTACCAAGGTCAATCATAAAAATACACTAAGGCCCTCCTATACTCATTTATTCACCCTTTTGGGTTAATTAAACTAAACATAAATAAAATGCCCCTAAAGTCAAATTTACTACGTTAGAATCATCTTTAATTACTAAATCCATTTTATTTATCAAGTTGCCATGAAAAGGATAAAGAATAATAATTAGACCAATTTAACTTGCAGTTACATTACCAGATAATTAAGCCAAATGACCAATTTATCCTTATTCTAGATTTTGCATATAAAATCCTAACTTGCTTATCTAATGCATCCATGATCATGTAACCTTATGCTTACAACATATAATACACATTAGACATTTTTGGTCATGGTAAAAATTATAATTTAGGTAAAATGACCCAATTACCCTTAAGGCTCAAATCCATGATTAATATTTCATAATTAGATTCAAGCATATACAACCTATTATTTTATACATACTTATTATACCAAATATTTTTTTTGACATTAGAATCATATTAATTATACTTTTGTACCAACAATATTTTACATCAGATACGATTCTTATTTTATCGATTTTCATGATAATAATAAATAACACATAATTATCATGTAACCAATCACTCTTAACATATTTCATATACCAAAAACCCTAATGTGCTATCATGCAATTTCTATCATTTTAGAATAGTATGACAATTACCTGAATTTTAGCAAAATCTAAAAATAATGATACCTACTAAAATTATAAGGTCCCGCTAATCAAACTTTTGTACCTAAAAATAATACCAAAATAGCACATAAAATAATAATTATGATAATAAAAAAAATATATTTTTATAAAATTACTAAAATAACCTTACATATATATAATACCATACTTAACTTAAAACCAAGCACAAACTCACGCTGTATATATAGTGTGAGCTATGCACGGGCGATGGAGGAGGAGGCAAGCTGTAGCCGGTTGGCAGTGGGGGTGGCTGGTAGCTTGGTGGTTGGTGTAAGAGGGCATGAATGCAATGGTGGAGGTGGATTGGTTCAGCCGGTGTAGGAAGAAGAGGAGATGAGGGGAAGGCAGTGGTAAGGAGGGATAAAGAGGGTGGTGAGATGGTGGTCGCAAAGTGGTGAGGGGATGGTGCTGGAAGTTAGAGTTGCAGTGGAGGATGGTTCTATTGGGTTCATGTAGGAGAAAAGGGTGCTAGGGAGGTGGTGGAGGAAATGCAGAAAGGGTCAAAGTGGTTGGGGAAGGCTGCTGTGGGAGGCACCAAAGTGGATGGTAAAGCAATGGTAAAAACTATCATTAACTAGGGAGTAGCTATGGGAGAGGTAGTCGAGGGATAATGGAAGAGTTCAGTAGAAAATGCCGTAGGGAAATATAAGAAAAAGAAGACGGGGCGATAGGGAAGAAGTAAAAGAAGAAGAAGGTTGTGGCTGTTGGGAGTGTAGAGTGACGGGCGGTGATGGTGATGGTCATGGTTGACAGTTGGGGAGCTGCGCATGGAGATGGTTGGGGTTGCATGTGTTAGCTGGGTGGTAAGGTGGTGAGTGGTTGTTGTTTGCATATGTTATATGCATGTAGGGTAATGGTGATGGTGAAAATGAAATGCAAGGAGCAAAAATGGAGGACCAGCAATGACAACAATTGTTTTTGCCTAGAAGAGATGCTATGGGGGAGTTGGGGGAGGCCCAGTGGTTAATGAAGAGGGAAAGAGGAGGGAGGTTATTGTTTATATATGGGTAAGGTTGAGAGGTTTAGATTCCATTTGGTTTAGTAGCAGGTGGGAGAGGGGCATGGTCTAGTAGAAAGGTGAGGGGTGAGCGGTATAGGTAAGGCATAAGAAGGGGAGGGAGATAAGGAGAGTGTTTGGGGCACATAAGGGTAGAATAATAGGGTGTAAAATGGTAGGGTAGAAATAGGTTTATTTCATTTTAGTTTTAGGTTTAATTTGGCTAGGTTAGGATATAAGGAAGAAAAAGATAAGACTAATTGGGCATAAATTTTTAGGAAATTTATTTTGGGTTATGGATCAAAGGTTATTAATAAAATAATTAGGCCAAGGTTTAAGGGTTAGTTTTTGAATAAAAAAGACTAAACACCCGAAAGCAAATGTTACGAATTTTTGGGTGTACAACATGCCATGCCAATGCCACTCATTTGTCTCAGCTGTGTTACCTCTGGCACAACCATGCTCCACTTTAGCACCACCATAACTTTCACTACACTTCCATGTAACTTGAGATTTCCACTTATTTTTCTTATTTCCATCTCCACCCAGTCTCCCTTAACTTAACTTTTCCCTCATTCTTATTCTTAAGATCTTCTGGTGATCTCGGAGAATATGGTTTAGGATTTCATGCTGAGAGCCAAGTGTCCTTCTTGGTAAGGATATATATTATAAGTAGGCTAGTATTTATACTATATGTTTGTATGTATAGCTTGTTTATAATATTATGTGGATAATATTGATCGTTCATGACATGATATGATATCTTAAGAGGGAGGAAAATGTAAAAGTATGCATTTGAGGTATAATTTTGATATGTGGTATTATATATATACTATAGAGTTACGTATCTCGTATAAATATCAAAGATTGATATGTATTGATAATGGGATTCGTGAGGCCTTTGGGAAATGTGAGTATCGTGAGGGAATTATAGTCATTTGATGGTAAAATGGAAAATAATATTAGTTTAATAAGCTTTGAGGGTGGTATCTACTATTTCATAAGTAATGTGGTTAAATGCTGGATTGAGTAAAATATAAGTTACCTAATATGATGTATTGAGATTTTGATAAACAAAGTGCATTTTGGTCCATCAAGGTTAAAAATGGAAATTTGATGATTTTGGGGGGGGTGAAATGGAATAAAAGTGTGCTAAGAATTATAATTCCAATATTTTGGTAATTAGGGACCTATTAATTGAGGTTGGTTTGATAATTATATGGTTATGTTTACGTGTTTATCAACTTTATGACATGCATATTTATATGAGCTTATAATATGACCTGATATAATCAACGCTAAATAAGGTACTAATCATTAAAGTGAAAGATCACGTAATTTGGGTTGAAGTGTTTATATGGGTTAGTTCCATCAGATGATAATAATAGCTCAGGTTTATTTTTTTCTTAGAGGTGTGTTAGTTCGTTTTACCAAATTAAGAATAGCGGGGCCTTATACACAACGTAAATGAGAATATGATTTGAGATAAGTAAATAATGAATAAGACATTAGTTATTTTAAGTGGAATTTTATGTGAGTCAGGACCAAGGTATTGGGTTCGTTCCATCGGAAAATAATAGTAGTTCAAGTATGCTGTCCCCAAGAGGTACTTCATACTATTACACTAGTTTAAGAATAGTGGCTCATGTGCATTTTGTCTTGAGAGGTTTTGGGTTCGTTCTACTAGAAGATAATAGTGGCTTAGGTGTGTTGTCCTTGAAAGGTACTTCAGATAATTCTATAAATTTAAGAATAGTAGGGGCCCTGAACTCAATGTAAAAAAATAATGGATTATGTTATATCTAATAATGAAATACGAAATCAGTAATTATTGTAACACCCCTATTTTTAATACTTAAAAATTTTATTTTACAAAAGCGTTGATTACCAATTAATGGATGGTACTGCGACACTTACTATAAGCCCAGTGTAATCCCCCAAAATTTTAGAAAACCAATAGTTTAATAAATAGTTTTCATTTGAAATAAATTAGCTTTTAAAATTATCTAATTTAATTAATTTATGGATTTTTGAGTATATAAATTTGGATGGGAATATTTAGTAAATTTAAAAGAGATATTTTGTTATTTTATCATGATATTTTTATTTAAATAATTTTTCAAACTAATATTTTACTAACCTTATCCTTTTTAAATTAATATATTAGATTATAATGAATTAAATTATTAAATTAAATAATTTATCAAGAATATTACATTTATGATTTTATAAATTAATTTATTTTATTTCTCCTATTTTTCCATTTCCCTTTTTGCCCTTTTTGCCTTTTTCCTCTTTCTTCTTTTCCTTTTTTTTCCTTTTTCTTCCCTCGGGCCGCCACACCCATGCCAGCCCCCCTGCGCGTTGGGCCTCGGCCCACCTCTCCCTCTCTCCCGTGTGCCTGACCCAGCCGGCTCCCCCACTTTTTCTTTTCCTTCTTTTCCCCCTGGACCGGCCGGCTTGTCTTCTTTCCCTTCCCCGACCGGCCGCCCACAGCCTCCCTTTCTTCTTTCTTCTTCTTCCTTCTTCTTCCTAGGCGTCGACAGCAGCCCGACATGTCTGCTGCCGCACGACTGCCTGCAGCTGCCACCCTGCCACCCTGCCTCTCCCTCTTCTTTTTCTTCATCTCTCCCACCCCATTTTGAGCCTCATCTCCCTCCCCTGAACCTCTTCTCTCCTTTCTCCTCCCTCCCATTTCTTCCTTAGTTTTTGCTCGCCACTGCCAGCCGCCATCCCAACCACCGTTCCAACCCCCTGCGCCGCCCCCTCGAGCCCTACACTTCCTCCCTTCTCCACCCTCTCCTTTTTCTCTCCATTTTTCCCCCTTATCGCCAAGCCACCTGCAACCGCCACGTTCGCCGCCGCCCGGCCACTTCTGCGGCCACCCAACCCACCGTTCGACACCCTACAACCCCCTCTACCCCCGCCATTCATTAGTTGGCCGAAAACAGCCCCCTTAACCCTCCATTTTTCCCTCCTCTTTTCCTTCCTTCTCAGCCTCGCCCAGCCCGACAGCCATCTTCGCCACCTCGCCGCCCTATGCTGTTGTGAAACCACCCTTAGCCACCACCTACACCCCCTCTTCACTCCTGCATCCTTACCTTGCCTCCAATCCTCCCCCAACTACCTTATTTTCTAGCCTAAAGACCCTAACCCGAAAATAACAAATCTTGCCTCCTTTACCCCCCTCTTCGAGACTCCCCTTTTTATTTTGCATGCAGCTCATGCTGCATGATTTAGTATTTTAATGCAAAATTCTTAAGGTATAATAGTATTTTAAGTTAAGTGTTTTATTAATTAAATTTTATAAAGTTTTATGCTTGGATTCTTATTTATAACATAATAATGATGGATATTATTTTTAGGTGTCGAGTTGCTAATTAAAGCTTGAATCTTTAACCGAGATACCGGTAAGATTTGATATTTTGCGAGATAAAGGTAATTGTTAAACCTCCCTTAAATGCATGGAAACGTATGCTAGCACATTAGGAATTTTATTATGATTTTATGCATGTTATGTGATGCCTAGCATGATATATAGATGGTTGTTATATTGTTTGATGAGAAAAGGGAAAGGCATGATAGCCTTTGTGCCATGTGTAGGTATGATAATTAAGGAAGGAGTTGATTATTGATGGAAATATTAAATGCTTGTCTATGATGTATTATGTTGCTAATGCATGTGTATTATTATTTTCTAAGGGTATTGTGGTAATTATATAAGTTAGGGGTATGATTGTAATTTTATGAGAAAAGGAAAAGATGGTAACTTTTCAAGTAAAGGGGCATTATGGTAATTTTGGAGGAAGAGGGGCAAAGTTGTAATTTCATACGTAAGTAGCAATATGGTAATTTTATAAGTAAATGGCAATGTAGTAATTTTACAAGTGAATGGCAAAATGGTAATTTTGTAAGGGAAGATAAAGATGGTAATTTTTGGAAGTAAAAGGATAATATGGTAATTTGGAAAATAAGGGCAATTTGGTAAATTATCCAACAAAAGGGTGCAATATGGTAATTTAACCAACTAAAGGGTAAGTTAGTAATTATGTAACCTACTAAAGGGGCAAATTAGTAATCATGATAGCGATAATGGGGAATTTATCCAACTCAAGGGCAAGTTGTTGATTGTAATAAAAGAAAAGGGCAAATTGGTAACCAAACCAACCAAATGGGAGATATGTTAAGTGTAGCAATTATGAGGGGTGAATGGTGATCTAAAAGTGTAGGAGGTAACTTGATAACCTAAATTGGATAAGGGGTAATTTGGTAATTATGCAACCTAAAGGGTAACAGGGTAATTTGTTAATAAGGAGTGGATGACTTGGCAATTACATAAGTAAAGGGGTAAATAAGTGATTTGTACCTAACTTGTTGTTGTGATTGTGGAACTTTATAATATGATTTAAATAATGCTGATTAGCCAAGTAAGAGTATTTGATAATTAGCATGGCCTTAATGGTTTCTCTGTGATAGCTTGGATAATCATTTGAATAAGAAACGACTAATGATATATGAACAATGGAAGTGAATAAGTATCTGATTATTGTGCTCTTTTGTGATCACCTTTAATTAAGACACTAATACTTAAGTGAAAGACCTCGAGATCGAGAATGGTGACTCTTTAGGGGTCGCTACCCTAAAGACGTGGTTTAGTCCACGATTATTCTGGTATTTGCTGGTGTGCCTTTGTGCCCCAGCCAGGCCCTACATCTTACTCTTTCTAGCTCTACAGACCTAGTTAGGGGGTATGCATACTTATGGATTAGGTGTCCTTGTCGGTAGGGTACTGAGTTAGCTCTATGCACCAGTACGACTAGGGTACCTTTGCGTCCTTGGGTTCGTGGTTGACGGGTACTAAGTAGCTTGTATGCACCGGTACGACCGGTGTACCTTTGTATCCCGGGTTCTTGATCTCCCATCCGAGGAAACAAATGGATTTGTTGTGCTGATTAATGAAAGGAAAAACACCAATTATGAAAGTGGAATATTGATGAGCCGGGCCCAGTTGACTTATGATATTGAGTACCGATCCACCGGATATAATAGTGGTCCAAGAGCGTTTTGCCTTGGATGACGATTATACGTATTCCGATCCACCGGCTAAAATAGTGGGGGTCACGAGCTCAATCAAACCAGTTGTGTATGTGAATAAAGTTATGGGAAAATATTAATCACTTATAGTGGAACGCCATGTGAGTCGGGGCCAGACCGGTCCATCGGCAAATAATAGTGGTTAGGTGCGTTCTGCCCTATAAGCAACTGATCCACCGGCTATAATAGTGGGGTTCTTGCACTCACATGGATATAAATTATGAGATTGATTGAATGATGATGGAATAATGGCTTAAGGCCCGATTGTATTGAGTCACACTATGACATAGCTTTAGGCCGTAAGTACCGATTGTTCGCAATGATCTATTGATATCTATGTGAATGTTAATTATGTGAATTTTATATATGTATATAACTTGTTTCATGTGTTGCATTGTGGGCCTGCTTTTAAGTGGGAATTTAAAGTGTTACTTAGTACCGTAGTACTGAAGGGTTCCATTAGTGGGGCCCCTGCCTATTCAATGGGCAGTATCCTTTGCAGGTCTTTTCAGGTGCTACTCAAGTGGGCAATGGGAAGGAGAGTAAGGAATCATCCAGAACTACTAGGGTTTTTCTCTCTCTCTCTCTGAAATTTCTGGTTTTAAATGTATATGTTGATACTGTAACCACCATTGGTGGATTTTATTCTTATAAACGTTTGATACGCTACTCTGATTTAAGTATGTTGAAATTCTTGCAAATTGTATTTCATTTTCCTTTAGCCTTAGCACTTAGTACTGGAACGGTATGAGTGAACCAGTCTGGTACTAAGTGTGGCGGTAATACTCCCAAAATTCACGGTTTATTAATTTGCTTCCGTTAATTTCCTTTTAATTAACAAAATTTTTCAGTAGTGAATTTTGGGGGTGTTACACCCAGTTACCCCACCTTTTTCTTGCCAATTTCTAATGCTAAAAAAAAAACACAACCATAATAAAACAACTAAAATGAGATAATACACAAATATGAGTTATAGATAATATACTTCATACAACAACAAAAATCAAAATACACCAAGGGATATAAGAGTCTGAAGGAAAATTGATTGCATCAAAATAGGTTCCCAAAGGCACAATACTTGTTTACCCTAACTCTTAGACCTGAAATCCCATTACTCGAATGGTACCTTTTCCCAAGGGTTCCACTTATCCTTACCTCTATTATATGCCTCGAACCACTCTATGCCTTTCACATAGTCGTATGCAAAATTAGTGTTGGTACTAATTCCTCATACTAAGTAAATCATAATACCTCATAAGAGGTAGCATATCCATATTACACATAAACACACAATAATATAAAAAGCATGCTTAAACAAAAAATACAAGCTGTAACAATATGTAATAATCATAGGATGTTGTATACCAATTTTGAGTCTCATACTCAACAGTCAATCATACTTAACTAATTCACATCATCTCAAGGTACATCATCTCAAGGTACAAAATAGTCATATCAAATCCATAACCAAAATTGACTCATCAAATTAATTCAAAACACATGGTAGGACACCAAGGCAACTACTAAAGTAAGATATATACCAAGGCCATCACCAAATAATTTATTAATATTTATCTTACTCGAGGGGATACAATAAACCCATGGATATTGAGGTATATCTTGTCATATTGGTGCATGAAGGCAACATAATACCCTTACTTTATAACATAGGGAAAAAGAGGTACGCCTAGTCATACTGGCGCACAGAGGCAACACAGTATCTTCCAACCTTTGTCACCTAATCCTTAAGTATCAATACCCCGTATAGGGAACGTAGGTTACCTATAGAGTAGATTAGGGTCTTACTAGGGCACAACAACACCACAAAGAACCAAAATCAACAAGGTCCACACCTCATCTTTAGGGTAGCTAATCCTAGAAAGCAACTATTTTCAACTCCAGGTCTTTCACTTTAAATATTAATATTTTATGAGATGATCACATATATCACATACTGTGCAATGGTTCCCATTTTCATACTTCACTATATTCCCTTTTATTTTCAATTATTAAGGTAAACCCTAAGGTCATTGGTGTAGGTTAACCTATCAAAAGTCTAAGGCCATCCTAATGTCCACCTATTCCTAGAAGGTGCATTAAGTCAAAAATTACAAAATTATCCTTCAAGCATTAATTTCCTCATTTTATACAATTTTGTACCAAACACCATTATTATGAGAAATTTTTCATGAAAAGGCTAAAAGTTAACAGTTCACATTATTTTAGCACATAGGTAATCTTTGTGATTTAGCAATTGACTATATTTTTTTTTACTTTTTATGCATTTAGTAAGTTGCACCCACAATCCGTAATCATGCATTTCCAATGTGCCTTAAATTTCATGCAGCATGTATGTACATTTTATAGCATGATACAGAAATTAATAGGGAAACTAACATGTTGATGCACATAAAGAAACATTTCTAACCATCGAACATGGGAATGACAATTATCGTATTTTAATCCTAATCATGCGTGCATATTTTATGCTAATTATAAAAACCCTAGCTACGATGCATTAATGATCATGATATATTTATCATGCCATTTACATCATCATGTTATAGGGTTAAAAACCTTAATAAAACTCTAGACATGCAAACAAAAATCACTCAACATATTACTCATGCATATAGCTTAGCTTAGCAACCATTGTACATATTAGTTAGCATGATATCCTTTTACCTTGCATATCATAATATTTGAATGATACAAAAACCTAGCATGATTCTAAATCAAAAGAATCTTAACATACTCACACATAATTTCTACGGCCTCATGAGTGATTGAATTTACCTAAATCTAAGCTTTTATAAAAAGTACAAAAAACATCTTCTCCAAGATCTTCAAGGATTATCTAAGAAATTAACACCCAATAATACACATATTAGTATTTAATATAACACAATAGTAACCTAAAATTTAATTAAAACCAATCGAAAAAGAACTAACCTAGGAAACAAGGCAGCAAGGACAATAATGTAACTCACGAAACAAATAGAGAAGAAATGGTGGAATTTGCCAAAGGAGGGAGGTGAGTGACTATGTCTTTGACCATTGCTAAGGGTGATTGGCAGGGAACACCAATGCAAAGGAGGGAGGATTTGGTGGAGGAGGATGCATCAAGGTGGAGGGGATTGACAAAATGGATGAAGGAAAATGGAGGTGTTTGGTGCTCTTGGACAAAGTAGAGGTGGGAGATTTGGTGGGCTTGGTCATTGGTTGGGGGTGTATCTGGCAAGGGTTGCCAACGGTGGGAGTGAGGAAGTGGCCGAATCTAGGGGAGAAAGAGGGGTGGTGTGCATTGTAGATAAAAAGGGTGAAAATGAAAGCAGACGATAAGAGCAACAATGGAGATCGACGAGGCTTTTCTTACCTAAGGGATCTTAAGAGGAAGGAGAGAAAGTGAAGGCTTCTTTGGGATTACAAAATGACACAAAATTGAAGAATGGAGGGCTTAAATGGATGGTGGTGTGAAGAGGAGAGTCAAACAAGACATGGGAGAGGGAAACATGGGGGAGAGGGATTTACGTCGGGGTAAGAGGTAGTAGGGCAAGGCCATAATATATTATAGAGTAAAACTAATAATTTAAGAAGATTAATCAAAGTAAAACATCCAATTACAAGGGGTAGGGTTACCCGATTTTGGTTGGGGTCTAAATTAGGATTAAATTTAGTAACCTATATTCTATCATATTTTAACCTAATTAAATTTATATCTAATATTTCGTAATACTACATATATTAATGACATGTTTAATATAAAATGCCCTATAATAATTATTATAGCTAATTGCACATAATTATATGTTTATAATTAGGCTTTCTAAAAATATGGTATTATAATTACCCTATGTTATTTTATGTATTGTGTGTATAGGATTATCTTCTTTATAATTCCCTTAATAGATTGTATTATTAACTTGCTCAGTATGTAGCGTACTGATCATTCTTTTCATGAGTTCTGCTTATTCCCACGAGTAGATGACCTTAATGTATCTGTGCAGGTTGATGAGGACTTGCTAGATAATTTTGTAGCTTATGATGCTTTGTGTGGGGTGGAGTTTTTTTTTATATTAGGGTTTTGGGATTAGAGTATGTTACCCAAATGATAATTTACCCGATTACCATTTTAGATTCTTAGATCTATGATATCCCTTTATTTGTATTTTGGACATTGTAATCGGAATTATTCTCCAATTTATATTTGTATTTATAAAGTCCCTCTCATTTCCTATTTATTGTGTTTTACATTCTTACTATTTTGCCTCGTGATTGATATAAGAATGGCTTGGTAAGCTAGGATTGTGTCAATTACGACGGTAACACCTAGTTATTTTGATGATATACTTCTATTGTAAAATAAAATTTTTTTAGTAGTAAAATTTGGGGTATTTCAATTATAGTATTTTTCCTTTTGTAATATCACTTTTTACTTGATGGTTTGCCTCATATATTATATTTCTTTATATGGTTATAACATGTTTAATTTGATTGTCCTTGATAAAATTCTAAGTAATTTAAATAAATATAATTATTGGAATAAATTCATGATAATAAGATATTATTGTAAGAAGTTGATAAACAACTTTTTCATAGAAAGTTAACGATAATAATAATGGAAATCTAATGAAATCATGTAAATCAAGTGATGCACTTTTATGTGTTAAGTGTTGGTTAATGATTTATTAAAACACTACTACTTAATGTAGAAGAACACATGAGATGAGACCAAAATGATTCCAAGTGTTGAATAATTTGATTATTTGATTATATTACTTGATCTTAATGGAATCAGATGACCCTGGTCTACTTTATCTAAATAATCTACCATCTTATAGGGGTTATGCATACTTAAGGCTTAGAGGTTTACTAGTGGCCAAAGCATGTTCTATCTTGGATATAAGAGTATTAGTGAAGTATACTACCTTTCTCCCATTTATGGGGGAAAGGGAAGATGAAAGGTTAAATATCTATGAGGTTGACTATCTTTCCTCCATCCATGGGAAAATAAGAAGATGAGTGGTTGTATTACAAGTGGTTCCCTAATCTTAATGTGACTAAGAAAATGGATTGTGTGATCACTTAATGATAAACTTTAAACATGAATTTCTCTTAGATAATCTCGTATCTTAAACATTTATGCATGTATATTATCTATCTTTTCATTAAGTTGATTTGGCTATGCATGCACTTTTTTATGGATTTGTATTGTTCCCTTACTCAAGATACAACGTACTGATCATCCTTTTAGTGGGTGTTGCTCATTCCCATAAGCATATACCACCTTATTTTGCTAGTAATTACTTATTACTACATTTGACGTGATTGCTTATTGTGAGTGGTTATGAGTTAGTTCAAGTGTATGGTAATTTGTATATATCTCTCTTTAGACTTTTAGTCCTTTGTTCTCTATTGTACATGTTCTCTCTCTATTTTGTAATATCATATCATTGTGGAATCAAGTGCTTCCTATACCTAATCTCTAAGTATTAGTTACTTTTTAGTCTTTCACTTGATATAAATGGAGTATAGAGACTACCACTTCTATGTTGAATTCAGAGTGATACCTAGTATTTTATTATTAATGTTTTTGTAAAAAAAAAAATCAGTTGTACATTTTAGTGTGTTACCATAGGGAGTGAGAGTTATTTTCTAATAAGTTTTTTTCTACCTTCTAATCTCCATTTTCATTGAGTATATATATATATTTATACTAGAATAAGGCCAATGGCCATTCTAATAGAATTAAGAAAATGACAAAGAACTCTATACAACTCATTCATTTATCAATTGTCATAGGAGACAGTAAATGAGAACACAATTTTCCATTGTCCTGGACTAGGTGAATTACTTCTTGAGCTTTAGTAGTCTTAAGTTTGTATCATATCTTGTTGATTGATACACTTGCTTGTCCTTTGGTCTTAGGAGGTAGGTTGATTTGAACTTTAATGTCTATATTGGATCATTTTTCATCTATACTATTTTTTTTTGTTTTCAAATTTCAACTCTTCTCCCCCACCTTAATTCCTCATGATAAAAGGTCATGCTCTACTCTACTATTTAGTTCCATAAAATTGCTTAAAATATCTTTTAGTCTATTCACTTATTGTTAAATTTTTATTTCTAGATTGTCTTCCATGGCGATCACCAGCTCTTTGTGGATGATTCTGATCACATTTTAATTTATGATAAAGTGCGATTAATTTTAATCAATAATAATACTTTAGGAACTAATGACAAGTTATTCCTCATGATGATTTAATGAAGTCAGATGAGGAATTTACTTGAATGATGTAGGTCAATTAATATAGAGCCCTTTTTTGGGTTAAATATAAGGACTTTTTAGCTATTATTTTCTTACAATTGGCTAATTTTCTGCCTTGATTTTAGTATAATTTATTTTTAGTGCATTATTAGTAGCCCATGTATCTTGTTCGATTCTGGTATAGAAATAGAGTATACTTAGTATTGTTTTTAACATAATTATTGAAGTTTCAAATCCTTTACTCTCTTTTAATTTTACTTAAAATAATAATAATAATAATAATAATAATAATAATAATAATAATAATAATAATGGAATTAGAGGAATATTTGATATTTTTTTCTATAATAAATAATTTTTGCATCAAATATGTTTTATAATTTTTTGTTGCCAATTATTTTTGGCAATGACTTTTTCGCATCATTAAAGACCTTTAACACCAACATTTTTTTGTCACCAAAAAGCTTTTCAACTATATTTTTTCATTACTAAAGAGACTTTACATCAATATTTTTTTTACTAAAGAGATTTCATAATAATAATTTTTCATTACCAAAGAGATTTCACAACAACAACAATCTTTTTTGTGACCAAATAATTTTTGCAACGACACTTTTTCATTATCAAAGAACTTTCACGTTAGTATTTTTTTGGTTACTATATAACTCTCACAAAGGTATTTATTCATTATCAAAGAGCTTTGACAATGATATTTTTATAGCCAATTTTTTTTTTAAAAATTAATAAATATATATTTTTAGTAGCGATATATTTATTATAATAACAAAATCATTATTTTTTTATGTCACCCTTATATACAACAATCCACAACAACTTGCGTTGTGACCAAAAATAACTTTCAAAACTTTTGTCATTACTAGTGCCTACAAAATTCTCATCTCCTCTATATTCTTTTCCCTCTTCTTCCATCATTTATAGCCACCATTTCCATTTGAATTCTAGTTAATGTAGGTTAGATTAAATGAGGTAGGTGAAGTTAGATAAATTGAGGTGAATGTTTTAAAATATTTTTGGATATTTATTAGGTTAATGAAGTGAATAATCGATAACCTTAATTTTTTTTGGAGTGAATGAAGATGAATAGCCTAAATTTATGAACAAGTTAACCTTAACCTTTTTTGACCATCAATTTGGCAGTTAACATTTTGAATTTGAATGGAGGTTAATTTTTAACCTAGGTTAAGTCTTAAAGTAAATTAACAAATGGGATGAACTAAAAAATTAATATGTATTAACCTAGGTTAACTATACAACATTTTAAATGTGAATGGAGGTTAATTTTTAATTTAGGTTAAGTCTTAAAATAAATTATCAAATGCGATGAGATAAAAATTTAACCTTTATTAACCTAGAATAACTATCATCTAAACAATCCATTAAGCTCCTTGGCCATTAAACCCACATGCCAACACTCTTTACCATAACTACAACACCCACCAAGCCATTCTCTACTTCATCTAACCTTGTGGAGATACCAAAGCATAATAGGGACAACAACAATGACGAGAGCAATTATAGTCCTGAGAAATTATTGAGCAATCTTTATTGGCGGTGCTTATAAGAGGAATTTGATGCTTGAAGATGAGCTAGGATCATAAAATCCCCGCCTTGATTGTTGAATTTAAGAATGTTGAGGCTAACATGTAAGGGTTACCACGAAGTAAGAGAAATGCAATTTGTCATGGGTGAAGAGAGAAAAATGTCAAAGCCCAACTGAAAAGGTTCATCTATGTAGATTGTTGGAACTAAAAAATTAACAATAAAAAACTAAAAACTTACCCCCTAAAAATTTAAATTGAAACTTTAAAAGATAAGCAAATGGAAAAGAAGCATAAATGAAAATTTTTGTAGTTACGGAGTATAAAAAAATAAGGTCTAAAAAATTGATTGATAAAAGTTATTAAATTAAAATTTTAGATAAAATAGAAAACATAAAATAATAGCATGCTATAGTGTCTTAGGTAACAAATAATATGTATCACTATATATAAATGAATATTGTAATATGTAAAAGGATGCATTTATATATATATATATAATATAATTTTAATATAACACCTTCGTATTTGGAACCAACATTAAACATTTTCAAATTTATTAAAAAAATATAAAAATATTTATTTTTCAATTAAAATAACCTTTACTCTCTTTACCCTCCACTATCTAGTAATAAAAATTCTAACTCCATCTACCTTATAAAGTATGGAGCCCACACATAAAATATATATGTAATATTTATATTTTGTGAGTTGTGAAAATAATGTAAATATTTGGTTGTAGAAGTAAAAGTACTCATTTATTTAATTATCTCAACTGAGATGTAGTGATTTTTAACTTGGGAACCAATTCTGTCCATAAGGTGGTAAATGTACCTTCATCATGACACTGAGAATAAGGATGTGCTAAGTTAAGTGTGTATTTAGTATGACTCAAAGCAGTTTATAAGCTAATTTTTAGCTTATTGAAACTACCTATAATACCTCATATTTTTGTGAAGTTATTGGATGAGAAGTTATGACATTTGTTGATATTTAATTTTAATTTGGAACCATACTTGAGTTTTACGAAAAGTAGGATTTGAATAAGCTATGAAAATTCTATAACTTAGGTTTTAGGTGGACAGATCGACTGGTTGGGAAACCAATCAATTGTGATATGCTGTGTGCATTTTTGAAACTCATTTTTTTTTGAAAAATTTCTTATACCAAAATGGAGCTTGGATAACCCCATTCCAAATTGTTCTTACACATTCTTAACCTTTTTTTTTATGATACTGTTAACTAAAATTCTACCTCAACTGATATGAGAATTTGATTGGGACAATTAAGGGGGAATATGATCTTAGCTTTATCTTCATCCAGATCTTTCTTTTGCACACTTCTGGAATCATTGCTTCTATTCTAGTCCTGATTCTACTTAGCTAGAAGATTCCTCCATCTGATTTTTCATTTCTCCTCTCGTGTTTGGCATTTATAGGATCCCTAGAATCACTATTTCTTAGACAAAATCTATCATTTAATTCAAATTCAAATGGTATGAATTAGGGTTTTTGATTTGTGCCTGACCACATTAGTGATTGTATCGATTGGTTGGTTATAAATAACCCTAATTTCCCCTTCCATTCACCTTTCTTTTAGCTATTGAGTTAGTATAACCCCTTTGACATTGTGGTATTTCCCTTAAATTTGAGGTTTAATATGGTTTCCTTTCACTCTCCAAATTCTTTCTCTATGCCCTTCTTGTTTATCATTAAGTAAGGGAGGTTTAGATTTAGGAGAAAGTTGAGACACACTTTTCAGCATAAATTCCATCTATTTCTCTTAATTTGATAAGCCATTTTCCACTTCTAATTCGAGTCTTGATTTATGAAAATATGTGTTGAAAATTGTGAAGCTTTGACTCTGTTTTAAGGTTTTGAAAGTTGAGGATTTCTACAGGTTGAGTTTTCTTATTTGAAGAAAGTTTTGACTGCATCAAGTAAGTCATTCTTACTTTTGAAATGTGAATTGGTTAATCTTTTATGTTATGAACCTTTAAAGTTCTGATGTTATATGTTGGTATAAGTATGTGGTTTTCAGATTTGGTATGGGATGATTACACTATAAAAATCGATATGATTGCATGATTTTTTAAGGAAAACCAGGCCGTGATGATTAATTGAAAAATATGCAACTGTTGTAAGTGAAAAATGTGTCAATGTGATTTTAGTCCATATTTTAATTTGGTATGGTAGGGAATTATAAGTATGATCTACATGAAAATTCATATTTTGTGGTGTTTGAGGGGAAACCAATAGACTAGTTAGGTCTAACTGATCGATTGGTCCTTATAATAGTCAAATGGTTGACCCAATCCATCGACCAGTAGGTCTATGGTGATCTTGGTCTTACTCTCTACTTAAACCCATCGATTGGTTTGGGTAGAACTAATTGATTGTTCTATGAACAATCGGCTGGCTTGTCCAAACCAATCGATCGGTTTGAGGGAATCCTATGTTTGGCTGTGCCAAACCAATAGATTAGTCGGCCTGAATCGATTGACTGGTTTGACCAATTTGTGTGATCTTGATTTCTCAGCTTGGATATGCTTTAAGATTCTGCCTATCATTGTTATATGACTATTTAATGGGTAAAATGCATATGTTAACCTAGATTAACAATGTGATGTATGGATTAAATAAATCATGACTCATGATATACTCTATGGTCATTGTAAAAGTCTTGATAGGAGAACCCAAGTAGTTACATGATGGCTCATAAAGGGACATGAAATCCTTAAAATTATCTTGAGTGGACTAAGCTCTTGAAATCAGTTATTGTTGAATGAGAATTAATGTAAATTCCATACATAGTTGGGAATAGTAAGGGTTAATTGGAATGAACATATGGATGTCTTGTTTGTATATTGTGTGGGTCTTTGGTGATCACGTAATCTCGAGAATAATATACTAATCATGTAAAGCAAAAGACAATCAAGTTGTGTATGGGTATGGGTTACTTGATCCTTGATTAGCTACAAGGTTTAGTTTGTCTTCGAGCGTTATTGGTGACTTCAAGCTTTACCTTCGGGCTAGATCCTAGTAGATCCCAGTGCTTTACCTAGACACTAATGATGTACTAGGGGGTATCGATACCAAAGGTTTTGCTTACCTAGGTGGTTTTTGATTTAGGCCTGGACTTATGTTCGTTTGTGGTTTTGACTTTGGTTCGAACTTATGTCCATTGGTGGTTACTTGGCTTTGGCCTGTACTTTATGTCCCTTGGTTTGGATAAACTTCTATGGTATGTGAGACCATCAGATGGTGCACAGTCCATCACTCGATGATAATGATAAAAAGTTGGGATGAATATTTGAATTATAATTAGAATAAGCATTTTGAATAAGACTGCGGTTAAAGAGGAAAATAGAGTTGTTTAACAACTAGGCAATTTTTAAGTTATTACATCAATTTGAGCTCATATATTTTTCTAGAGAATTTTAGAACTATCCTTGCATGATAGTCCCTCAACTTAAAAAAGAAGAATATCACTTTAGAACTTTAAAATTTAGCTGTTAACTTCCATTTATAATCTTATTTTTTCTCTTTCATTATTAATACATGAATTGCTCTACTATTTTTCGATGAATAATATAATATCAATATTAATTTTACTAGTTTCTTAAAAAGTGTATAAAATTTTAAATGACCTCCTTTTTGGAATGGAGGTTATATAATAATATATTTTAAAGCATTTTCAAACAAATAACATATTATTAAAGTAAATATCCAAAAAGCATTAACATATATTATTTTATTTGGGTAGATTATTTACCTAATGAGACCTAATTGCAATTATAACAAAAATCTCAATGCATTGAATACTAATCTCCATGTGTCGCATGTTTATAAGTTTGAAAATTGTTGGTATCTATTTAATATATTTGCATGTTTATAAGTTTGAAAATTGTTAGTATCTATTCAAACTAATATATTAAGTAATATATAATAATGCCAAAACATACTTATTTTTTGGTGATTTATTTTTTTCTTAGTTAGTAGATAGACTGTATATGCATCCATATCTTCCACATTCCTAATTATATGTCATCCTCATTAAATATTATTTTGATTAATTACAATGTATATCTAATCTTATTTTCCATATATGGTCTTACTTAATTACTATATCTCACTCAATCTTAAAATTCAAATTTAAAGTGTTAATTTCTCTAATGAAATATATATGATAAAAAAATAGCCATGATTAATATTTTATTAAGTTCTACGACTTTCAATATTTTTCTATATAGATTGTTACAAAAAACTAGATATATTCATTTCAATAAATAGTTACTATTATAAAAATACATGTGTATTACATATGATTGCAAACTAGTTAAATATAATAACCGGTCGATTTTATAACTATACTCTTCCTTGACCAGTTCTTAGCCTTTGTTTAGAAAAATTGTTGCAGCTAGATATTTATTGTTAGAATTTGTCGTTTTACTATATTTAATATATACATTTAATATAATTGGTAAGTTCTTTGAAAAAAATATATACTACGTTATGAAAGCTAAACACTTTTCCAAACATACGCTAAGTTAGAAGATGAACCTCAAGAATCTCTAACAATTAAGGTGAAATCATTTGATGCCTTATAAATTTCTCTTTGTGTTTCATAATATATGTTTATAATATAAGAAATATTATGTTTCTAAATTGTTTCATTATATATGATATTTTATAAAAAAAAGTATCAACAAAACTATATTTTGTTTCTAATTCTAATCGTATATTTTTTTAGCTAATTAAATGAGTAAGAGATATTAAATTTAATATAAGAATATATTAATAAAATCATATGACCTTATCTATAAAATTTAATACTTTTTAATATGTGGAAAAAAAAATAGTATCCCATGTTGCTGAATTAAATTAAAAAACAAAAAACAAAAAACAAAAAACAAAAATAGCATCCACGTCGGGAGTACAGAGTACTTACAGTGAGATACTAACCCTTTGGGATGGGGGAGCATTACTACTATTCAAATTAAGCCGATCTCTTCCTTCCTCTATTTGTACTATCGACACACTTTCTTCTAGTTCCGTCATTCTGGAATTAATTTCTTAGGGTTTTATTTTAGTGCTTATTTAGAATTATTTATTAAAAATAATTATTTATTTTAAAAAACCTTTAACTTAAATTTTTAAAAAATAAATTATTATCTTAAATAACTACTTTAAAAAATAACTTCAAACAAACTATTAATTATTGAAAACGGCCTAGGAGTAGTACCAGCGAAACAAAGAATCACGGGCAAAGGCGGTTCTCATGGGGGTTATGGTGGCGGGCATGGTAGTTTTCTGTCTTGCCTCAGTGCTGCTCAGATGAAATGAAACCTGAGATACAAATATAAAGGATTGCCTCCTGGTACTATGGGTTGGCCCATAATTCGAGAGACAACCGAGTTCTCTTAAACAAGGACCCAATTTCATGAGAAACCAAAGACCAATGTCTCACTTACTGTAGCACAAACCTGAATTAGTGATATATTAAACGCACATATTTATTTTGTTGCTTTTTTCTATATATTTATATATATATATATAAAAGCTGTAGTACAAACTACTCTTTAAAATATAACGTTAATCACCATTAGATCTAAAAGATTTAAGGACCAAGATTAAAATAAATTTAGATTATATATTTACTAAATCTTGATTATTGATTAAATATTAATCTAGTAGTTAGTTTCTATATATGTATCTTACGAAGAATTTGTATAGGACCTACACCTTATATATATATTAGCATACACACACAGGCCATCTTCTGTAAGAAGTGATTAATTATGCATACGTATAATCTCCCATGCATGCTGCACCTTGGATTCAGGTAAGGGGGTCTTTTCAAGTCACATTTCTTGGGCAATTAGTTAATTTCTGTTACGTATTTTTTCAGGGGAGGAAAAATGTAGTGAATGTTCTGTAGAAACTTATTGAAAAGAGAGAAGCTGCAGAAGAAAAAATATACAATGACATCCTTGGTTTTCTAGTAAAACCTGAAGACGGCAAATATAAGCTGTGTGATGAAGAGATGATTGATTAAGTCATCATCATATAATATTCTGGTCTGCTGCATCAATGATGGCTGTTAAGTACCTTCGTGAGCGCCCTCGAGCTCTCCAAGAGCTAAGAGTCAGTGTTATTATTATTGTTAGTTGTTTGACTAAACTAATTTATTGTTCTGTTCTTAAATGTTCATTGATGATCATTAATGAGTGTTTGTTTATTGATAGTAGTAATGTTTTTTTTTTTCTTTTTTCCGGATTTGCAGAAAGAGCATATGGAGATAATTAGAGCAAAGAAGAAACCAAACGATCGAGTCATTAAACTTTGAGGACTCCGAGTCCATGAAGTTTACCGGAGCCGTAAGAAACTGATGTCTTACCGTCTTTGACGATGCTAATGACTTATATTACCCCGTTCGTTTTTTTTTTTAATAAAAAAAATCCTTTTCATAATTTATATATTATTTTATGAGATAATAAATACACTTTTCATATTGTAATCACATTATTTATTGAAGAACAACATAATAATTAATACATTGAAGATGAAAGGGAAAACAAAATATAGAGTGGGAAGTTGTTATTGAAATGTTTCGAAAATTTCTAATTTTAAAGATTATATTTCAATAAGATTTTATTGGAAAATTTAATTTAATAAATTATTTTTTACTAAAATAAAAGGAAATTTATTAGGGCAAATTAATAAGAAATTTTATAAATATGTTAATTAGAGGAAATTTGGGTATTTTAACTAATTAAAGATTTTAAATTAGAAATTTATTTAAATAAATTATTTTATTTAAATTAAGAAAGAGAAAATAGTTTCAAATTAATGTTAATTTTATAAATAATTTAATTGAAAAAAATTAGGGTGTTTTGCTAATTAAAATAAAATTTATGAAAAATCTTTTAAAAATCCTAATTTAGCTTAAAAAGGGATTTAAATATTATTTTATTTAAATATTAGTATTTTTAAATATCCCAAATATTTTAATTAATTTATTTAACCCAACCTTCCTATTTTTCTCTTCTCTTTTTTTCCTTTTTCCTTTTCTTTCTTCCTTTTTCTTTCTTTTCCTTCTTCTTTTTCTTTCCCCGAACTAGGCTAGCCCAGCGGCCCAGTCCCCCTTTTCTCTTTTCTTTTCCTTCGGCGCAGCCCGACCCTCGTGATCGTCCTCCGTCCTCCCCCTCCCCGCGTCGCGTTTTGATTCCTTCTTCCACTCGAATACTGCGTTTTGATTATTACTTTTGTACTGTTGCGCTCGACTGCACCGGAACGCCGCTCTTCATTCCCTTTTCCATCAAAACTCTGCGTTTCATTTATTTTTCCCCTCACCTCGTGGCGACCGGCCCGATTTCCCCTTTCTTTTCCCCTGACCGCCGACTCACCTCCTTCCTTCTTCCTCCTTTCTCCACCATTGTCGAACCTGTAACCTCCACCCTCCCCCGAAAATGGCGCCGCCGGCCACACGTGTCGTGACCAGCCTTTCTCCCACCCATTCTCTTCCCCTCGACGCACACACCAATTTGAACCGCCCCACTTCCCTTTTCTTCCCCACGTTTGCCCCCATTTCCCTTGCGAAGGTCGGGCACTATTTGAAATCGTGCTGACCGATCAACACCATAACCGCCCCATTTTCTCACTGGCTTTGACCTCCTGGTAACTTCCAGAACTCGAGCCTACCCTCCACCATAATAAATACCCCTCGTATGGCCTGATTTCAAGATTTTTTTCCCCCAAAACCCTACGTGCGACCTGTGCTGCACCGTAGCTTTAGACGCACCGTTCTCCACCGTTAGCCAACCTCACCGCCTCTTCTTCCTCTCAAACTCTTCCATGCAACGCACCCTAATTAACTAAACCATTCTCAACCTTCGATTCTTCTCGCATGAGCCACCATAACCGTGCAAAGTTTACTAGTCCTCTTGCCAGAATTTTTACCCCGAAACCTTAAACCACTGCCCACCACCACATTTGCCGCTTCTACCACCCTCTGAACCACTCAAAAACTCCTGCTAATTCTCCTTCACCGACCCATAAACTTCTTTCCTTTTTCTCCTTCCCCCTTCCCTCTTTTTCTTCAATTTCGCCCCTTTTAGATCACTTTTCCGGCCACCTCCGGGCACCACCGCCAGTGCCACCCATCCCCGCCAACTCAAGGTGAAACCCTAGACCTTTTCAACACTTCCTTTCGATTTATTGAGAATTATTTTGATTTTATCCTAATTTTTGATGTTATTTTGATTTTAATTATTGTTATTGTTGTTATCAACTGTAACCTAATTGCTAAATTTTGTTGACAAATTTGGGAGTGTTCTTGAGTTAGATAAATTATTATTCTCGAATTTTAGTTATTTAATGGAATTATTACATGTTTACTATTATTATTAACATTATTATTATTAGTGTAATTATTTATTTAATATTGTAACTATTTCGGGGGGGTCAAAACCTAAAATTTTAATTAGGTCTCGCACCCTTGCTTTTTATTACTATTATTAGCATTTTTAACATTATTGCTAATTATATTATTATTATTATTATCTTTATTAACTTTTATATTATAAGTATACATATAGTATTAATATCATTATTACCATTATAGATTAGTATTATTATTAAATGGGGTCGTTTCAAAATCCACCTTGTAATTTTATGATTTATATTATTATTAATATTAATATTCTACTAATAAGAGTATTATTATTAATATTTTACTTTTATTATTATTATTATTATTATTATTATTATTATTACTACTACTACTATTACTAATACTATTTTGGTGAAGGATAGGAACCCTTGTATCACCACTCTTTTCGAATGAAAATAGTAATTTATTTGTATTTTTAAGTAATATTTTGTATAGTTAATTATTGTGTAATATTATTTTAATTAAAAACCAAGTCTTAGAATAAGTTAGGGAATAATAAAATTTTAGGAGGGAGCCTAATTCTAGTATATTCTTATATAATAGGTGAACCCAGTCAAATCCCTCAAATAGAATAGGGGCGTGCACCAAGACCGGTGTCATTTTAGGTAAGGGTGTTACTAAGGCCACTTGTGTGTTTATATGCATTATGTGCTTCATATGCCATGTATTCTATGTTTATCTTTATTAATTATTTCGTATGTGGTATAAAGTGGAGTTGAAGTATGTTGGTATGAATAAATTGTGGCATGAGAATCATGTGTATGTTTATGTTATTATTATTGTATGATGTGGCCTTAAGACATGCATGTTAGGGTTGTAAAATAATGATGGGGAGTGTAACAATGTGGTGTTAGGGTTTTGCATGAAATAATATGGTGTTAGGGTTTTGCATGAAAGGGCATGGTGTTAGGGTTAAGGGCATGGTGTTAGGGTTAAGGGCATGGTGTTAGGGTTTTGCATGAAATGGTATGGTGTTAGAGTTTTGCATGAAATGGTATGGGTTAGAGTTTTGCATTAAATGGTATGGTGATAGGGTTTCATGGAAGCATGTCTACGTGGAGCTAGGGTTTGCATATGAATTAGGGTTTGCATGGAAGCATGTCTACATGGAGCTAGGGTTTGCATATGAATTAAGGGTTTGCATGGGAGTGTGGTATATGTGGAGCTAGGGTTTGCATGGAAGTGTGGTTTACGTGGAGCTAGGGTTTGCATGGGAGCTAGGGTCGCATGGAGTTAGTCATGCATGTCTGGGCAAATGTTTATGAATAAAATATTTAAGACATTAATTACTTAAAGTGGAAGATATTGAGACGGGACCAGCCGATCCACCGGTCAGGAATAGTTGAAATACCCTAGAATTAATTCTTTTTGGAAATATGTCATTAAATAAGGATTATTGGGGGATTAATTTAATTTATTGCTCTATTAGATTAAGAGGGATTATGTAGGGTAAATTAATAAGAATTTTCAAATAATTTATAAAGGAGGAATATTTTTTTAGGGCCCTAAATTAGCCTAGAAGGAGGTTTAATATTTTTATTTAAATATTTAAATATTCTTACTCTAGGTGCCCAAAGGCAAATACTCCAAATATTTATGTAAAATAAAAGAAAAATATATATGTAACATAAAATAATTCTTTTCCTCCTTTCCTTCCTTTTTCTTTTTTCTTCCTTTCCTTTTTTCCTCCTTCTTCTCGCCGGTTGGGCCAGCTCGTGGCCCAACTCCCCCTTCCTTCCCCTTCCCGCGACCCAGCACCGTTCGACACCCCCGTGCAGCCAAACGCAGTGTTTCGGCCCTCCTTCCGTTGAAGCGCTGCGTTCCAATTACTGAAGTTAGCCGTTGCCTACCGACAACCCAATGCCGCGCTTTGTCCGAAAATTTACCAAAATGCCGCGTTTTACTAAAGCATTTTGACCGTTGCCGAATCGGCCGGTCCCCCCTTCTTTTTCTTTTCCTCCCCTGGACCGCCCGTTCCTCCCCCTTTCCCTTCCTTCTTCTTCCCCGCTCAACCGCAGCCCGACCTGCACCTCTGCACCGCCAGTTGTCCTTCCCTGCCCCTCTCCCTGTCATTTTCTTTCCCCCTTTCGACCCCAACAGACCACACAGCTCCCTCCTCGCGTGCCCATCTCCTTTCCTCTTTCTCCCCGACCCGACCTAACCTGTAATTGGCAGGACTGCACCGCCTGCCACCGCCTGCCGGTGGTCCTGCCATACCCGCCCTGCTCGTCTTCTCCTCCCCTTGTCTTTTTCCTCCTAAATTATCCTATAAATACCCCCTGTGGTAGCCATAATCGAGCCCTCTTTTCCCGCAGCCCAGAAACTCCGTCCCTCGCCGCCGCCCAATCAGTTGCATATTTCGCCGCCGCCAGTGACTGCCGTAACAAACGCTGCCCACCGAGACCATCCCTGCACCCTACTCTACGAAACCAAGCCACCACCACCCTCCGCCTTGCCCTGCACGTGCCGCCCTAGCCGTGCAAAGTTTCCATCCCGAACCACCACCTTCAGCCCTTCACCGCCCCTCACGCCGCTTCCTGCCGCCACCCTCGCCTCAACTAGCCCTCCTACCACCCACCAATACAACTAGCAGACTCTCCCCTACCTTCCCATACCCTCATCATCCCTTGCCTCCTTCTCCACCTACCTCCACCATCTTCTACCATCCTCCACCACCTTCGGCCGCCGCGTCAGCCACCGTGCACCGCTGCCCCCGCCACGCCACCACCCTCATCCCACTCCTCTTCACCTGCTGCTTCTCCCCCACCTCAAACTTCTCTTTTCCTCCTTCCATCCAGCCTCCACCTTGATCTTTTCCCTTCTCTTCCTCCTCCACCGCCGCCGCCGTTGCCGCCACGGGCTGCCGCCGGACCACCACCGACCTTAGGTGGTTTCCAACTTACCGAAACCCTAATATCTCTTTTCTATAACCATTATTAATTTTAACTACTATTAATGATATTATACTTAATATTATCATTATTATTATTACTTTCATTATTATTATTATTATTATTATTATTATTATTATTATTATTATTATTATTATTATCATTATTCTATTACTACTGCTAATGATATTATCATTATTATTATTACTAACAACTTAGTGTTAATATAGTTACCTCCTTTGTTATTATTATTATTATCATTACTATTATTACTATTACTTAACCTAACCTTATGATTTTCCTAACCAATAATACTATTATCATTAATAATGGTCTAAGACTTTAGGGTTAATGTGATTAAGACTTCCCTCATTTACTATCATTGCCATTATTAACCTCACTATTATTTTTACTAATAATACTAACGCTAGCTATGGTTTATTATTGTCTTTATCTTTACTATTATTATTATTATTCCTATTATTGTGACCAAAAATATTTGAACCCTTATATTATTACTATTCAAAAATATACAACTTTTATCATTATCATCTTTAGGAATCTTTTACTTGTTGGTATTGTAATTAGTATATTATTATTTTAACCCTAACACTATTATTAGGCTTAGCCTTAAAAACGCTAGGGTTTCTATCACTATAAACATTAGTGTCACTATTATTAGTTTTATTATTATTATTATCACTATTTTTTTATAGTTAGCATGAACATTATTACTATAAGAATAAAGCTAACGGGTCTAATAATATAAGTGTAACAATAAGTATCAAAAATAAATATATTTTGACTAGTAATATTTAGTATACTAATTCTAAGGTAAAAACCCTAGTTTTTGTATAATACCCTCTTTAGTAATAAGAACCCTAATCCTAAACTAGAATAAGGGATGATGGTACTTTCAAGGGAAACTAATACTTAGTATTTTTCCCTTTTTATAGGTAATCCTAACCAAAGCCCTAAGGAGTTAGAGGAGCGTGCTCTAAGCCCGGCGTCGCCTTAGGTAAGGACGAAGCTATGGCCTTGTGCTATGTGTGACATGGATGTGTTGAATGTTGTGTATGCCATGCTATGTCATGTATTATATGATTTGTGGATAACTTGTCTTATGTGTAGCGCAGCTTGGAGATTGAGGTATGTTGTATGTGCTTTCTATGACATAAGCATGACATGTATACGTATGATGTTTTGGATGTGTTATGATACGACCCTCTAGGACATGCATGTTAGGGTAATTGGTAATATGAATTGGGAATAAAAGGATAACAAGAAAGGAATGAGAAGTGAGTCCACTAAGGGGGATATGAGGTTGACCTGAGTACCTCATGATCCATGAGAGAAGATTCAAGTGGGAGGAATGTCCAAAATAAACGAGAGTTGGGAACCATGCATGTGAGTCTTAAAATCTGCATGGTGACTTGGGGTGTTTGCATGGGATGGCTAAATCTTGCATGGGGGTGAATCTTACGTAAGAAAAGTTGAATTAGGGTGTAAATAAGAGAATGGGAGAGTTGTGGGGTGATTGGAGACTTGGGATGAAAAATAGTACGTAGGTTGGTGCAAGGGTGTATAAAGGACCCGATTAGGGTTTTTGGGGGAGAAAGTGGAACTTTGGGAAGTACAAAGGTAAGAATGATTAAGGAAGGGTGGAGTATGGGTTAAGAGTGAGAATTCAATTATATAAAAGATGAGTATGGGTTTTCATGTGAAAGAAGAGACTTGGGGATGAAAAGAGAGAGGTTACTTATGGAAGAAGTAAGGTGCTAGGGTTTGATGTGGCCAACTAGGGTTTTGCCGGTCACATGCGAGGTCGAGGAATAAAATGATGTGCCGTGGGGTTTGACCTAATAAGGGTGAGATGTGGGGTGAAGAATAAGTAATGGTAAGGTAAGTGAGAAGAGGTTGGGCCACATAGGTCCAACTAGGGTTTCCAAGGGGAAAACCCTAGAGGTTGAGAATAGGCGAGATCAATGTCATAGGGTGTTGGGCTTAACCTACACTTTCAGGAGTTGGTCTTTCATTATGTGTGAGCATAAGGGGGAAAGAATGTCGGGGTGTGATAAAGGGTGCAGGAGTCTCAAAATATGGGACGGGCCCTCTTGAAAGAAAAGCGGTAGAACATTGATGACATGCATGTCAAGGGTGGAATGTTATTTAATAAGACACGGATAAGACACTAATCATGTAAAGTGAAAGATTGTTGAGCCGAGCCCAGTTCGGTCCACCGGTAAATAATAGTGGTCAGAGGTGTTATGCCCTGTGTGTTTACCTTTCGGTCTACCGGCAATAATAGTGGTCAGAGACGTTCTGCCCTGTGTGTTTACCTTTCGGTCCACCGGCAATAATAGTGGTCAGAGGCGTTTTGCCCTGTGTGTTTACCTTCCGGTCCACCGGCAATAATAGTGGTTAGAGGCGTTCTGCCCTATGTGTTTACCTTCCGGTCCACCAGCTATAATAGTGGGGGATTTCGTGCTCGAAAAACCAAAGTAAATAAGTTAATCCATGGGAAAAATACTAAATACTTATAGCGAAACACCATGTGAGTTGGGGCCAGTCCGGTCCACCGGCAAATAATAGTGGTCAGGTGCGTTATGCCTTGTGTGTTTACCTTCCGGTCCACAAGCAATAATAGTGGTCAGAGGCGTTCTGCCCTGTGTGTTTAATTCCGGTCCACCGGCTATAATAGTGGGGTACCCGCACTCACATGGACTATTAAAAAAAACATGTGTATAATGGACATATTATTAATGAGAATAAAGAATAAGTCACCGGGAAAGTAATCAGGCCTTATCATGTGTGTTATTTCACGTTGCCTATGTGATTGTGCTATGTGCGTTATGTTGTACAATTGTATGCGTGACCTTAGCGCACCTGCTCCCTTACTCAGTATCGGACCCGTACTGATACTACCTTGATTGAATGGGTCCTGTGATGATCCACCGAAGGTGGGGAGTATACCTCCTGTGCAGGTTTATGCTCGGGTACTATTTTGGGGTGGAAGGCTTGACTTGAGTGAGTAGGCAATCCGGATATTGATCCTTCGGGACTTGTTTTATTTAGCTGTTATTTGTACTACGCTTCACGTTTTGAAATCGTACTCTTAAGTTGTAATCCTAAACCGTATTCTAAATACTAATTGACTTGTGTATCGTTAATGATTTATGTCAAATGTCGACTCATGTTTTAATTTTTTGCACTTGATGTTGTTTGGTTTTAGCCTTAGCACTTAGTACTGGAGCAGTAGAAGTGTACCGGTCTGGTACTAAGTGTGGCGGTAACGCCCCTGAGTTTACGGTTTTATCTTTCGCTTCCGCTAAACCTTTTGATCTAAACGAAATTTTTCAGTAGTAAATTTGGGGGTGTTACAATAGTGGTTAGGGTTTTACCCTATATGTGACCGATCCACTGGTTATAATAGTGGTTAGGACATGAGGTCCTATATATGACCGACCCACTAGTTATAATAGCGGGGGATCCCGATCTCAATGGAAAATAAACCAGAGTTTTGCTAAAGCAAATAAAAGACACTAATCACTTATAGTAGAACACCATGTGAGTAGGAACTAAGCCGATCCACCGGTTAGGAATAGTGGTTAGGGTTGTACCCTATATGTGACCGATCCACCGGTAATAATAGTGGTTAGAGCATGATGCTCTATGTGTGACCGGCCCACCGGTTAAAATAGTGGGGTGTTCCTATACTCGCATGGAATTGATAAAAAGGTATAATGTGAATCGACTTCCGATAAAAGGATGATTAAATAATTAATCTGGACCTTTTTGGGCCTTATGTGTGGACTTGTTGATTATAAGCTATGGATTTCACTTTATACTTTTATGTATCATATGTGTGGGTTTGAAATTGTATGTTGATAATTATCCTGCATGATTTGATGTGTTATATGCCGGCCTTAGTACTCGGTTACCTTACTCAGTATGTAGCGTACTGATCACCCATTTTATAGGTGCTGCTCATTCCCACCAGCAGAAGGCCTGTCTGATCTGTTGCAGGTAGGAGACACTTACTTTGATGCTATCGATGTCTACGGGACATCGGGAGGGGCAGAGTGATAGCTGGACTGGATCAATCTCTAGAGTGATGTGACCGTTTTCCTTTTTAAATTTATTACTCATGTTATTTTATTATGTTTGAGTTGCATAAACAATTTTAATTATGCTGTTTAGTTATTATCTGGAAAAACAATAGCTAGTATTTTAAATTATATAAGACTTGTGTGTACTCTGATTCTCGTTTTTATAAATTTGGATTATTAATGGTATTATTAATAGTGTTTTCTTTAGCCTTAGCACTTAGTATTGAAACGGTCGGAGAGAACCGGTTTGGTACTAAGTGTGGCGGTAACATCCTCAGAATTCACGAGTTTTAAATTAAGTATTTTAATTACTTCCCCTTTTAAAAAAAATAGTAAATTTTTGGGATGTTACAGTTATTTACTTGTTTGAAAAAAAAATCCTTTTTAAATAAAAATTTTCACTTAGAATGACTCTTGCAGCTGAAATGGAGGGAGTAGTATACAACACATTGATTAATTTGATATCTTTATTAAATTATTACACTCCATAGTTGTGCATGCCTTCGGAATTTCTCTCCTTTTTTGGTTTAAATAGATCTTTTATGATTGTTCAGTCTAATCTATGGTGGAAGATATAGGTGTCAATTCCCTAAGGCTAGTTGGGTTAGGGTTGGGTTATAGGAAGTCAGGTATTTTTTGGCTATGGGTCGAGTCAGATTATTTTGGGTTCAAGTCATTTCGGGCCGCCTTATTATTTAAGTTGGGTCAGTTGGGTTCAGGTCGTTACTTATTCAAATTGTATTGAATCAAGTTGGGTTTGAGTTGAGATAGTTTGGTTTTGAGTTGAGTCGGATTCGAATTATATTGTGTTAGTTTGTTAGGTCGGGTTTAGTAATATAAACGAGACAGATTTTACCCAAAACTTGATGAGTTTTATCTGTCATATACTTAAACGGATATGGATAAATTGATAAAGATGATGGAAAAAAATACCATCGGATTTGGGTATGGATACAGGTATGGAATATCCATATCTGTTTCCATACCCATACTCGTATCCATATTCGTACCTATTTACCACATGTATAATAACCCTTTTATCCTTAATTTTAAAATAAATATAAAATAAATTAAGGTTAAAATTATTATTTGATTTAACTTTGAATGAGTTTATCCATCGAGTAATGAATTTATTCGCTGAATAATATCAATTAATGGATAAATAAATTATCCATCGGGTAATAGATATTCAACATATACGGATATAGATGTCGTAATACCCCAAACCTTTTATTTTAGGAATAAAGAATAAAATAATGAATTATTTAATACAATTTAATTATATGTACCCTTTTTAATAAAATAATAGATAATAATAATTATGATAATCAAAATGAGACAAGGACATAGTTATTGGAAACTAATTTAATTAACTAACCTAAAATAAGCTATAAATTAATTATAACAGTTTCTAAATTAATAAAGATGATATTATTATTATTATTATTATTATTATTAATTATTACCCTAAATTTTTTAAAAGCCAAAACACTCTACCAACCCATTTTTCGTTGTTTCTATCATTATTTTCTTTTCTCTTTTTCTTTCGCTTCTTTCTTTCCTTTTTTTTCTCCTTCCCCAACCGGCTGCACTACGCCCAGTGGTTTCCCAATCTAAAATGCCCCAAAAATTTCTAATTTTAAAAATTATATTTAAATGAGGTTTTTTTTATGAAAATTAATTTAATGAATTATTTTTATTAGAATAAAAAGGAATTAATTAGGGCAAATCAAGAAGAAATTTATAAGTATTTTAATTAGGAAAAATTTGGGTATTTTAGCTAATTAAGGATTTTATTTTGAAAATTAATTAAATAAATTATTTTATTTAAAATAAGAAGGATAAAATAGTTTCAAATTAATATGAATTTTATAAATAATTTAATTAAATAAAATTAGGGTGTTGCTAATTAAAATGAAATTTATGAAAAACCTCTTAAAAATCTTAAATTAGCCTAAAAAAGAATTTAAATATTATTATTTTTAAATATCCCAAATATTCTAATTAATTTAATTAACCTAATCCATAATTTTTTTATTTTTCCCTTTTCCTTTTTCTTTTTCTTTCTTCCTTTTTCTTTCTTTTTCTTTCTTTTTCTTTTCTTCTTCTTTTTTCCCCTCCCCGACTTGGGCTAGCCTGCGACTTTGTTCTCCTTTCCCCTTCTTCCTTCTTTAGCACGGCCCAGCCCACTCGGCCGTCGCTCTTCTTCCTTCCCTCGATGCACTGCGTTTCATCCCTTATTTCACCGAAACTCCACGTTTCATTTAAATCCTCCCCCTCCTCACGTCCGACTGGCCCGGTCCGCCTCTCTTTTCTTTTCTTTCTTTCTTTCCTGAACCACCTGGTTCTTTCCCCACCATCTTCTTCTTCCTTCTTCCCCCATCGACACATACCTGCAACTCCTTTTGATCGGCCAAAAATTTTGGTGGCAACTACGCACGATCGCTGCCCACCTCCCCCTCTCTTCCACGTCGACTTATTGACCACACCTGCTTGCCCATTTCCCCTCTCCTCGCACATTTCCCTTTTTCCAACCAATTGCCTACCACGTTTTTTTGAATTTCGCCGGCAACCATCGCTGTCAGCGAGCCCAACTGACCTGCCGATCCTCCTATTCTTCCCCTTTGACCTAAGCCACCCTTTTTCCTCTTATACATACCCCTACCCAGTCTGCAATCAAGCTTTTCCCCGAAACCCAACTTTTCCCGAACTTGCCACCGTCGTCCCTTCAAACGCCTCTTCCACCGCCTTCGGCCAACTCCGCCACCAAATCCTCCCACCAAACTCATCCTTGCACTACCCTCTAACTACCTAAACCTCTCTCATCTCTCGATTTTTCCTGCACAACCACCCCGGCTGTGCGAAGTCCCCTTCCCAATCAACCTATTTTCTACCCCTGCCACCCTTTGCATCGCCTTTAGCCACCACTTCAGCCACTTCTTTCACCTCCCAAATTGTGCTGTAGACCCCCTCTACCTTCCCCTACCTTTCTTTTCCTCTTCCTCCCTTTCCCTCCTTCTTCCCCATTCGTCCACCACCGCCGCAGCCGTGCGCCGCCACCTTTGCTGCTCCACCACCCTTATTCTGTCCCTCTCCTTCTAGGCAACTCTAAACACCCCAACTCCCACCTTAATTCTCTCTATCTTTTTCCCAACATTTAACTTTTACCCTTTTCTTCCCTTTTTCCAGCCACCACCGCCACCGCCGTACACCACCGCCGGTGCTGCCTATCCCCCCAACTTAAGGTTGAACCCTAGACCCTTTGAACCCTTCTCCTTATTTTTATAAGCCTTAATTTATTTTATTTTATTTATTTGAATATAAATACTATTATTATTTCCATTATTAATATGTATTATTATTAATATGTATTATTATTATTAGTATTAGTATTAATGTTTTTATTTCTATTTCTGTTGAGGGCTGAAGCCCTATTGTAATTTTTAATTCGATTTTAGCACTATTACCCTTATTATTTCTATTATTACTATTATTAATATTAATATGTTATAAGTATAATAATAATTATTATTTCCTATTTTGAATTTCTATTATTCTTATTCCATTATTATTGATACACCTATTTTACCATTAGTGTTGTTGATAAGGTTATTATTGTTATTGTTATTGTTATTGTTATTATTATTATTATTATTATTACTACTACTTTTAATGTTAATATTATTATTCTATATAGGGCTAAAACCCTATTGTGCTTATTTTAAATTTTAGTAGTAGTATTATAAATATCATGTCTTATTATTATTCGGGTAAAGTTTTCAACCTTATATTATCAACTTTTATAATATTTCTATTATTTCTATATCTTTAGCAAAGTTAGTAATTAGTTAATGTCATTTTATTAATATATTATTATTTATTTAAAACCCTAGTCTTATAATAAGTTAGTGATTAATAGTATTTTTGATAGGAGGGAGTTTAATTTTAGCTTTTCCCTCATAATAGGTGAAACTAGTCAAAGCCCTAAGGAGGCGTAGGAGCGTGCTCCAAGACCGGTGTCGTTTTAGGTAAGGGGTGCTAAGGCCATATGTGTAATATGTGATTTTATGCTATGCATGCCATATGATATGAATTATAGTGTATTTCATGTGTATATTGTATAATTGTTATGAGTGCAGCATGATATGGAGTTGAAGTATGTTGGTGGGAATAAATTGTGGCATGAGAATTATGTGTATAAGTGTGTTATTATTGTGGTACGATGTGGACTTAAGACATGCATGATAGGGTTGTAAAATAATGATGGGGAGTGTAACAATGTGGTGTTAGGGGTTTGCATGGAGTTGTGGGATGCATGGTATTAGGGTTTGCATGGCGTTGGGCTTCACATGGAGTAAATGTTACATGGTGTAGGGTTTGCATGGAGTTGTGGGATGCATGGTATTAGGGTTTGCATGGCGTTGGGCTTTACATGGAGTAAATGTTACATGGTGTAGGGTTTGCATGGAGTTGTGGGATGCATGGTATTAGGGTTTGCATGGCGTTGGGCTTTGCATGGAGTTAATGTTGCATGGTGTAGGGTTTGCATGGAGTTGTGGGATGCATGGTATTTGGGTTTGCATGGCGTTGGGCTTTGCATGGAGTTAATGTGGCATGGTGGTATTAGGGTTTGCATGGTGGTATTAATGGTTGCATGGTGGTATTAATGGTTGTATAGTAGTATTAGGGTTTGAATGGTGGTATTGGGGTTTGCATGGTGGTATTATGGTTTGCATGGTGGTATTAATGGTTGCATGGCGGTATTAATGGTTGTATAGTGGTATTAGGGTTTGCATGGTGGTATTAATGGTTGTATGGTGGTATTAGGGTTTGCATGGTGGAGTTAGGGTTTTACATGGGAGTTAACAATTGCATAGGATTTAGGGTTTGCATGAAACGTTCGAGAGGTTGCATGGGATGTGTAAAGTTTGCATGGGAGTGAAATTTACATATGAAAGGTTGATTTGGGATATAATGAAGGTAATGTAAGTGTTATTTGGGTGTTTGAACATTTTGGATGAAAAATAGTACGTGGAGATTATATAAGGGTCTATAGGAGATCGAACTAGGGTTTGTGTGGACAATTAGGGTTTGTTGTGGTTGCTTAGAATTTTTGTGTTATCACGTGCATTTGGTGATTAAAGTGCAATTATGATGGTGGAATTTTATGATTTGTGATGTGTAAAGTGTAAAGGGAATGATTCATGTATGTCCAGGATGAAAGCTTTTGAATAAGATACTTAAAACATTAATAACGTAAAATGGAAGATGTTGAGCCAGGTCCAGACCGATCCACCGGCGTATAATAGTGGTAGGGTATGTTACCCTCGCGACCGATCCACCGGCTAAAATAGTGGCAGGGCATGTACCCTTGCGACCGATCCACCAGCTATAATAGTGGGGGATCCTAAGCTCAATAAAATCAAATCCTACAGTTGCTAAGATATGGGAAAGACACTAATTACTTACAGTAGAACACCATACGAGAAGGGGCCAGACCAATCCACCTGCATAAAATAGTGGTAGGGTATGTTACCCTCGCGACCGATCCACCGGCTAAAATAGTGGCTGGGCATGTACCCTCGTGACTGATCCACTGGCTAAAATAGTGGGGTTCCCGTACTCGTGTGGACTTGATAAAGAAAATGGTGTGAATTGATTTCTAATAAAAGAGTAATTAAATAATTAATCTGGAATAATCATATACTTCATGTGTGGCCTGGATCATTGTAGGATGTATAATTTCCTTCATGACCTTATGTACTATATGTGTGGGTTTGAAAGTACAAGTTGAGTAGTATTTTACATAATTCTATATGCTTATGTGTTGGCTTTAGTGCTCGGTCACCTTACTCAGTACATAGCGTACTGATCACCCGTTTCATGGGTGCTGCTTATTCCCACGAGTAGTATGCCCTTCTGACCTTGTGCAGGTGGGCGAGACATTAGTTGGGGCTGAGTGTTGAGCGTGTTTGGCTCAAGGTTCGAGAGTGTCATGGCCATATTATCTCTTTATGCAAATTATATCTGTGTGTTATTTCTTTTGTATCAAACTTAATCTTTTATGATTTATTATCTTGTATTGAGTATTTCAAATAAATATTTTATAGGTTGTAAGCTATTTCTCTTTTGAATATGAATAATAATTCTTTATGTGTACTTTGATTTCTATGTTATTATCTTTTTAATTCATTTTATGAAATCTTGGTTTAAATTTTGTGTTAATCTTTTTAGCCTTAGTACTTGGTACTGAAATGATCGGGGAGAATCGGTTTGGTACTAAGTGCGGCGGTAACATCCCTAGAATTCACGGGTTTTAATTTAATTACTTCTACTTTAAAAAAAAAGGTAGTGAATTTTGGGGTGTTACACAATCCTTTTTCTTCCCCCTCTCCTTCTCTTCTTTCCTTTGCCCCCGACTAGCCCAATCCCCTCTTTTTTTTCCCTCTCCCCCAAGCGGTAGCCTAATGTAACCCCCCACTTTTCCTTTTCTCTCCCTCTCTTTTTCTTCCCTTTTTTCTGCCCTCATCCCCTATCTCCCACCTATGCTACACTTGAGTAGCGCTACCATTCTACATCTCCCCCTCCCCTCTCTCCCTCCTTCTTTCCTCTTTTTACCATGTAGGGCGTGTAGTAGGCATGTCCCCTACACAATCCCCCACCCCTGTGAGCTCCCTCTCCCTCACCTGCTCCTCTGCCCCTAGCGAATCTGCCCCTTGCCATTGTCCCCCTGTGTAGCAAGATCTACTTGCACGTCAGCCAGCAGCCACCAACTCCCCCTATCCTTTTCCTTTCCTTATCCTGCCGTCCCCACTTGCTCCCATCCTCTTCCCTTCATCCCCTACGTCCACTGAGCCCCTTTGCTTCCCTTCCTTCCCCTTCCTTTTCTCTCCCCAACGGTGTAAAGTGGGTAGCTCAAGCTGCCCTTTTACACCCTACGCCACCACCAACGCTACCTTACGCCACCACCATCGCCAGTCAAACCACCCTCCCTGCCTCCCTTCTTGCATAAGAAGACCTCCCCTACCACACTAACATCTCTGCTTCCCTTTCTTCCCTCTCTTCTTTCTTCCTCTCGGGTGCCTTCACTGCCGCCGCCACCCCCGAGTCATAAAACTCCACCACCCTAAGAAACCCTACCTTTCCTCCTCTTTCCAACCGTAAAAATCCTTTCTTTACATCACCATCGCTGCACAGCTGCCGTCATCGCTGCTACCCTCACCTACTCGGCCCATTCTAGTTACACCCTCCCCTCATTTACTTGTTTAGTGTATTTTTTTTATAGTTCATTATTATTAACATTATTATCATTATCATTATAATTATCATTATTAGTATTTTGGGTAAGAAAATAAGGAAAACAAGGTAGGAAGGAAGGGAAATGTCCTAGTTGATACTCTCATTATAGGTATTGAATCAATATTTCCCCGTGAGGAGGCGTAGGATTTCTTGCTTCAAGCCCGGAGCCAACTAGGTAAGGATATAGTTATGATTTGGGTTGTACTATGAGTCTTACTTATGATATGGGTGTATTTGTGTGTTATATGTGAATATATATGTATCAAACTAAATGTGTGTGGTGCAGCTTGGCTTGCAAGGATCTAAGATAATAGTATGTATGGTTCTCATTGTTTGTTGTATGTATGGTTAAATCTTACTATAGGTGGATATATTCTTGTGCATGTTTGGATACTAATATATTTATGCCTAGATGTCTTAGGTGGGACTTGATTGGCCTTGGAAAATTAAAGAAAATAAAGAGAGTGGAGTGAATAAAGTGATATGTGGAAAATGTCCTAGTTATCTCATGAAATATTGTGGAGTAATGAGAAAGAGAAATGATAGTGTGAGGGGTAGGGTAAAAAATTGCATGGGGAGTGTGAGCCTTGCATAGGGGGTATGCACTTTGCATGAGGGAAAGATTTATGTGGGGAAGTCTTGTTTGGAGGTTAACCGTGGGGAGGAAAGTATAGTTTGGGTGGTTAGTGTACTTGGGGGAGTTTTGGTACGTGGGATGATGGGAAGGTGCATGGGAGCATAACCTAGGGTTTCGGGGGATTAACCCTAAGGATAGGGTGTGTTGTGGGGAAAGGTTGAGGAAGTTGGTGAACATTGGTGTTGTGATGAGGGGTGTACCACATGGAGGATATGGGTTAAGCCAAATGAGGGTAGAATTGTGTAAGAAAAGGGGGTATGAAAGAAAAAGGGGGAATATTAGAGTTTTCGGGGGTGACCAGCTAGGATATTATTATCACATGTGTGAGGTTAATAAGTTAGCCTATGAGGTTTCGAGTTAGGGTGAGTAGGGTAATGGCGCTTGGATTAGGAGGATGTGGGCTAAGTAAGGAGAGGAGAGGCAAGGACCACATAAGCCAGATTAGGGTTTTAAGGGGGAAACCTTAGTGGGTGATGGAGATCATAAGTAGAGAAAAAGGAGAGCGGGCCTTGATGCATGAATATGAAGTTTCTAGGGTCACTATTAGGTTGGTAGAAAAATGTTGGGGGTCTTAGGAGTCTTTAGATGGTGTGAATGTTCCGGGTCAAGAGATTAGGGTTTTCATGAAGTCTAGGTTGGTCGAGTGGTAGTAAGTCGGGAGTGTCCCTTAGGTTGTGCTTGGATGGATGTGTGTTACTTGGCAAATAAGATACGAATAAAATACTAATAATTTAAAGTGGAAGATTATTGAGTCACGCCTGGATGTAAGATATTTATTGATCCACCAGTTATAATAGTGGCCTGGTGCATTTTACCTTGGGGTTTTATGTATTTACCGATCCATCGGTTATAATAGTGGCCAGACACGTTCTGCCTTAGAGTAGATATTTTTGGTCCAGTGGTTATAATAGTAGGGGTCCAGAGCTGAATAAGTAAAATCCTTGGATGATAATAATTTATAGAAAATACACTAATCACTTATAGTGGAAAACCATGTGGGTCGGGACTGGATGTAGGATATTTATTGATCCACTGGTTATAGTAGGATATTTATCAATCGACTAGTCGAGACTGGATATTTACATCCATAGTGATGTAATATTAAAAATATCAATTTAAAAGTTTAGTGTTTTTTTTTTTAAATAACTAATTAATATGTACCAACATAATAAGAATTTCTTTATGCGTCAAAAAATATCAAAAAAGTAAATAAAAAACTAAAATTCATTTAATAAAACTTTGAATAATTAAAAAAATTTAAAATACATTTTTATTAATATGAATTATTATTAATTATAATGTAAGTGCTAAAATATGACTATTGTTGTGAAAGGAAAAGCTCAATAAAGTCTTATTATTATGATGAGGTTTCAATCTTAGTGTCCCAAATACAATGGAGACTATATGAAATTAAATAAAGGGGTAAGTGCATCCACAATAAATTGCAATGGGTAGTATATTCTTTTGGCGGAAGAGGAGAAAACTTAAAGACATAATAGGACCTTAAATTTGGTACTATAGAACAAACATGCTACCTAGCGGAGTGGTTTTTGTCCTATGATTGAGAAAAGTGATTAGAAATATGTTACATTGCCTATAGTGAAGGTGGTGAAAGTGAAAGGGAGTAGAGAAATTTAGATCAAATTGCTTGATGGAGGTTCAACACATTCCAAAACTTGAGTATGATCTTATTTATTGGTGATGGTTGGATGACTTGAACTACACAGTCAAGGCCACTAAATTGAGGGGTGGCAATCTTATAAAGTTAGAACAAACAAAGAAACCTTGTTACACTAAAGGTATCGAGCTCAATTGAATGTGCCCTAGGACTGGTGGTGGAGTCGGACCTCCAAGTCTATAGTATTCCCGTATAATAATAATAATAATAGCAATAATAATTTTATATATTTTATTAATCGTAATGAATACACTTAAAAAATAAATTTAATGCATGAGCTAAGAAACCATACACTTTTATATAAACATCTCATCAAAACATCATTAATAAAATTTCAGTATATATATATATATATATTAAAGAGTTAAAAATTTAAAAAGTATGTAAAACAAATTAATTGAAAAAAAGAGTTCAAAAACCTCATAGCCATAGAAACCATAGCTTGATTATCCAAAAAAAAATATGGTGTCCTCCTGTTGTGCCAAGAAAATTTAATAATAATTATATCTATAAATATATATTTCTATGGTGTCCCAGGACACCATAGAAACTACTTTGCTCCACCACTACTTAGAACACTATTGTGTTGATTCATAGTGAAGAAGAATGTCACAATTAGGAATAGAATGAAACATGAATAGAGGTGTCATGGGGCATGACCATGCTATGAATAATTCTTTTTGTATGAATGTATGTACACATATACGTACATATAAATACACACACACACATAAAAATACACACATAGGGAAATATCTACTGAGAACTAGCTCTTTCGGTGAGAACTGAGAACTAGTATTCCAAGTTGAAGAACTATCTACAGTAAGTGGTGGAAACTACTATTAATAGGTAGAAAAAACTACTATAAGTAATTTTAAGAAACCATAATATTTAAGTATTAGGAAAAAGAAAACAGTGACATTGTGTGTTTATACTTTGGTTTTGGAAACTACCTATCTTAGGTGATATAAACTACTTTTAGTAGGTGGTGGATATTGCTATAAGTTTTTCAGGAAGCTATAATATTTGAGTGTTAGAAAAAAAAGGTTGGATTTTTTGTAGATATTAAGTATTTATGTTTCCATAGTAGTCAGTAAAAACTACCTCTAGTGGGTAGAGAAAACTAATGTAAGTCTATCATAAAACTACATTATTTTTTTAAATATTTGATATTTATGTTTGAAATTAGGAAATTACTTACAAAAGTCGGTAAGTGCCAATGGTTTAAGGAAATTGTAAGTATTTTAGGAAACTAGTATATGATGCAGGAGCAAACACTTAAGAATTGGCTTTTATAATTATGGAACAATTTTTTTTTCATATGAAAAGTGTCTCCTGCAAATTTGAAGACTAACGGATGTTTACATTGCTAGAAACGTAACGAATAAGCAACTAAGTATCTATGTGTATGTGCATGGCATGTAAGGAATGATGACCACGTGCATGGAGGAGCTTCTTTGTAGACTTGTCGAGCATTATTAGTAAGTTAGCTAATTTATTAATTAAGTAGTAAAGTTGGATAATAAAGTTAGCATAAAGTAGCATAAATTTAGCATAAAGGTAGCATAATATCTTTTAATTTGGAATTTTTTAAATTATACTTTTAGCTAGTGGTAGAAAGGTTAAAAGATGCAATAAATGTCGAGTATGGGCATTGAGAATTGAATTGAAGTTGAAGATCAACATTGAAGTTGAATACAAGTGAATTCCGTGTGAGTTCAAATTTAAGCAAATCAAATATGTGTGAACGGTTTAGCTTGAAAGTTTTAACCTCGTCGTTTGTGTGAATTAGAGATTAATCCATATCTTTTCTACTCTCCTTAATCCATATTTTTCCTGCTATAATTACCATTAAAAACCTACTCTAATTCGAGGTTAATCAAAATCTGAATACGGTATACACAACCAAAACCCTAAACCCACCATTCAAAACCCTAACCTTTCCATATAAACCAAACGTAACCTTAATCCTTTTATTTGAGTCAAACCCTAACCTTAACCCTAAACCATGACTTCAACCTTCATCTAAACCCGAACCTTCGAAGCTTAACATCATCAATGCACCATTGTATACATAAAACAATTACCACAAACCATACGAATCATCACCATTAGTAGTCCATCAACTTTGAACCATATCTATTTTGTGTGAATTATCACCGCCTTCTTTTCCTCCTATTTGGATGTGATCAACCCTAATCCACCATCACCGAGCCTTATCCTATTTATTATCATCACAATTGAAGCATAATCTCATCAATTTGTGAAATCCACCTTTCCAAACACATCAGTATAATTTTCACTATATATGTTATATATAAATATTGTAACATAGATATGGGAGATTAATATAATCAATAGAGAGAGGTTTGAGAGTTTAGGTGAGAAAATCTGATCGACTATATAGCTAGATTATGTACGTTTGAGATATTGACGTAAATTGCTTATGATGTGAGGGAGTAAGGATTGTGCGTTATTTTGTTAATTATCTAACTTGTTACGTGGTTGAATTGGTAATATAAATTAGGTTAAAATTAAAAACTACATATCCAAACTTGTTGAGTTTAATTCGAACATTTATTAATATCTTTATTCGTACATAATTATATAACCACATGTCAAAAGTACGATAGAAAGTTATTATTAGCTCGATTAACACCCAAGTGCTCGAACTTTTTGGCTAATTCTTTACACAGCACTCTGGTTTCCTTTGTAATTAACAAAACGTAGCCAACTTTGCCTTGGGAGGATTGACCAGGCAAGTATCAAGAAGTTTGTAAATGGAAGTGTACTTGTAATCAGGATACATTTTTGACGCCTCTAAGTCATCCTCTGTTAGCTCAAAGCTGACTTGGTCGCCCTTTATGAATATGTTGTGAAGAATTGCAATCGGTATGTTGTCCGGATGTGGAAGCGCTGCACATTAATTTAGTATTATACATATCTACTATACATGCATGAGTGAATAATGAAAGCAGAGTCAATGGGTAGCGTACTCTCACTGAGTTCGACCAACTTCTCTGCCGGAAGATGGATCTTATTGAGAGTACGCTTCGTCTTTTCTTCCCAATAAGTAATTACGTCCATCTGAGAAGCAATATTCCCAGGAGGTCTTATGATGAGGACCCTGTCGCGTGCTCTTGGGTCGGTGGAAGCTTTCACTGTATACGTCGCCACATCTTCTTCGTAGTTCCACACAGCTGCATCGGATTATTTTAAAAATATGTTAAATGTGTTGGTAACACATATGAATAAGCAAGCCAACTATTTGTATAACTATGTAATACCCGCAGATAAAGTCTAATAAACTTACTCTTGGCTTCTCCGGTGCCATAGAGAATGACCTCTTCACCTTTTCCGCGAGGATGGAGCATGTAATCAACGAAGCATGCAGAAAATGTGTTGGCAGAGACATATGTATGCGGGATTCCTGCAGCCTCTGTCGCCCTTCGGATCTTCATCTTGTTATCAAGCAGAGCTCTGAAAGGCGGCAGTGGGCTTAAGGATCTATCAACTTCATTTCCATATTCAGATGGAACGAATCTCTGACACATAAATACACAGTACCAATTTCATATTATGAAGCCAATTAATTAATAATTAGCTAATATAATATATCAACATGTATAGACCACCTATATTCATTGTGTTCTGTCTCACAGAAGATTCATTAATTGATGTTAGATAAAAGAAGTTAATCAACCTTGATATTGCCAGCCTCTTTCGTAGCATCAACCAGTTTGAGTTGATCAAGATGATGTGGAACGGCAAGCGTAGATATCACAACATCCAGTTGCCGTAGGGCATCAACAAGTTTGTCACGCTCATCCAAGCCGCCCACACACACACACACACACACACACACAAATGAAAGAAAAAGCATGTTGATTGATATTGAATAACAAAAATTGATTCTCAAAGGACTTCCATCTACCATCTATCTCAAACAGTCATCAAATACACTATAGCTTCACGAGGAGCTTCTAAGAAATTTCATTTAATAAAAGGTTTTATGAACTATTTTAACATGAATTTTTTGTATGGATATCCTAAATTAGAATTAAGAAACTCTTCGAAAGTTTTCTAATTCCACTGAATAAAATTTTGGAATAAATATTTAGTGTATTAACATTATCTCGTTGATAAAAATAAGAAAAGTAATACAGTCTATCTAAATTTTATGTATAAAAATATAAAAATAAAATTTCTTTGAGTTGGATCGGATTTTGCCGTTTCTAATACCAAAGGTTCCGGATTGAAATTTTCCTATCCAATTTTTTTGCACCTCCCTACGATGATGGCAACATATATGTAGTGTTTGGTACTGTTCTTATATATCCCTTATAACTTTAATAAAAAAAATTCCATGGATAAAGAGAGTAAAAATACTACTACGAAAACAAGAAATAATAATGGGACATTAATAACGGTGGTTAGGAAACCGTTGCCAAACGCGTGAAAATTAATGTGCGCGACAGTTTTGATAACAATTATAGTTCAAAACCGTTATTAAAACCCCAACGCTAAAATTTTACACGGTAATTTTAATAACGATATATGAAAAACCGTTATTAAAAGCTCCTTTAATAACAGTTTCTATAATAACCGTTGTCAAAAGGCTGAAAAGTTTTAATAGCGGTTCTTGTAAGAACCATTATTAAAACTCGGCGTTCCGCCTTTTATTTCGTTCAGTTCTATTTAGTGCAAAAAATTTCAGACTCTGCACCTTCCCTCTCTTACTCTCCTTCTCTTGCAAACCCTTGCACCACTACACCGTACACCACCACTCTAGCTCCTCTCAACTTAGGAAAACTACCACTTGTTCTCTTTCGTACCGCCAACTCTCCTCTTCCTTGCACCACTCTTTCGCTTACAGCACCACACCTCTACCATTCTTAGCTTTGCATGTGTTGTCATTCTTCCGCACCTTACCAACACTTCTTCCTTCTTCCTCCGCCGTGTTCGTAGGTGGTCGCTGCTTTACTCTCGCTCGTAGCCGATTATCTTGCTCACCACCGCTCCTTTTATGTATGTTTTTGTTCTTCCACGCGTTGCTTTTCTCTTCTTATATATATATATATATATATATATATATATATATATAAATGCATGCATGTTGATGCAGGTTACGTTATTTGTTATTGAAAAATTGCAGTTTGTTGTTGAAAAATGTGTTGGAGGAAAATGTTGCTGTTCATTGTTGAATTTGTCGGTATTGTTATATATATTAACATATGCATGTGTTGGTCGAGACCTTTACATATATATATAACATGCATGAGTGCTTAATTATGAAGAGAAATAATTATTTGAGGTTATTAGTAATGTCACACATAAAAACTATATATATATACATTTTCATTAATAAGTATAGGACACTATAAGATATAGGAAATGTCATATAATGAAATGAAAATATATTTTACATATACACATCATTAAATGAAAATTTCAATTAGAGATGCATATGTTAATGATTTTTATTTGATGAGGATTAAATAGATATATAAAGTAAAGAATATATAAAAGTGAATAATTAAATAGAGAGGAATAATTTTGTATAATAATAATAATAATAATAATAATAATAACAATAATAATATAGGATTTATTAGGATTTAATTATAGTTACCTAGGTTTAGGATTAAGGTTTATTAGGTTTAGGGTTAGTTTTTATTATAATTTATTAGGGTTAGAGTGACAGTTAGGGTTAGGGTTTAGCGTTTATTATACTAAATATAAAGTGAATAATTAAATAGAGAGGAATAATTGTGTATAATAGTAATAATAATAATAATAATAATAATAATAATAATATAAGATTTATTAGAGTTTAATTATAGTTAGCTTGGTTTAGGATTATAGTTTTATTAGGTTTAGGGTTTGTTTTTATTATAATTATTAGGGTTAGTGTTAGGGTTTATCATTTATTATACTAAATATAAAAGTGAATAATTAAATAGAAAGGAATAATTGTGTATAATAATAATAATAATAATAATAATAATAATAATAAAATAATAATAATATAGGATTTATTAGGGTTTAATTATTGTTAGCTAGGTTTAGGATTGGGACTTTATGAGGTTTAGGGTCAGTTTTTATTATAGTTTATTAGGGTTAGGGTTAGGGTTAGGGTTTAGCATTTATTATACTAAATATAAAAGTAAATAATTAAATAGAGAGGAATAATTGTGTATAATAATAAAAATAATAATAATATAGGATATATTAGGGTTTAATTATAGTTAGCTAGGTTTAGGATTAGGGATTTATGAGGTTTGTGGTTAGTTTTTGTTATAATTTATTAGGGTTAGGGTTAGGGTTAGGGTTTAGCGTTTATTTTACTAAATATAAAAGTAAATAATTAAATAGAGAGGAATAATTGTGTATAATAATAATTATAAAAAAAATAATAATATAGGATTTATTAGGGTTTAATTATAGTTAGTTAGATTTAGGATTAGGGTTTTATGAGGTTTAGGATTAGTTTTTATTATAATTTAGTAGGGTTAGGGTTAGGGTTTGGGTTTAACATTTATTGTTTGGGTTAGGGTTTAGCGTTTATTATACTAATTATAGAAGTGAATAATTAAATAGAGAGGAATAATTGTGTATCATAGTAATAATAATAATAATATTATTATTATTATTATTATTAATATAGGATTTATTAGGGTTTAATTATAGTTAGCTAGGTTTAGGATTAGGGTTTTATGAGGTTTAGGATTATTTTTTATTATAATTTATTAGGGTTAGGGTTTGGGTCACAGCCAATGAATGTGATGATGAAAATGATGCCAATTGGAATAAAGAGTGTGTCTCAGCTGTGCATGCAACTCAATTATTGAATGATGATAGCAATAAAATTAATGAGGAGGAAATATTTGTCAGGGATGATCATCCTGAAGTAATATATGTATCAGATCTTGAAACCAATCCTAACACAAGGGGGAAAAAAGAAGGAAAAGAAGGCAATGAGGGTAATAATATTGTAACATATAATATGTGTGTTGGTTTTTTTAAATGCATTTTCAACCTTCCTCATTGGATATTTATTGTATCAATAATTTAGTGGTACGTTATGGTCAATACATAACATTCTAGCATAATTTATTTATTGATTTTTTGTAGAGATATGGCCAACAAAATAGTTGATCGGGGTAGTAGTTATGAAGAAGGGAAAATAGGACATACTATTATGAGAATCATCACAGACATGCGGAATAAAGGAGAACTAATCGAGTTGGGATGGAATAATTCCAATCTTTCCATTGGCCTTACGCAGACATGTTCTTGACATACATTTCACTCGTCACCCGTAACCGTGTTCCTATCTCTTATAATAATTAGAAGCAGGTTCCAAAGGGTCACATGGAGCATATTTGGTAGGAAATTGCGGTAAATATGATATTTTATTTAATCATTTTTGTATGTCAAATGTTATTAATTTTAATACATTAACATCGGTATACATGTATATGTTTTATTTTGTAGAGAGTCTTCAATGTCCCAGAGACTAGGAATAAATAACATCTTAGACATTGTGGGGAGCGCCTAAGAATATTTAGGTCATACTAAGCTCATAGAAAAATGTACAAAAAGAGGGACGGTTCTCTACGGCAGAACCCACCCAAACGATATGGTTTCATTGATCAAGAAAGTTGAAACCAATTTATTACATATCGTCTTTCAGAGGATTTTAAGGTATTTGTTAGATAACAATTAAACTTTTTGATTAAGAATATTATGCTTAATATTTAAATAACCATGTGACTATATTTTGTCTTGTAACATAGGAAAAAAGTGTTGAGAATAAAGAGATGGCTAAGCAGAATAAATACTAGCATAATATGGCTTGCAAAGGCTATGCAGGCCTTGAAGTGGAGTTGGTGTGAGCTTTTGATTTATCTATTTACATGTAAAAGTCAAATGTTATAATAATATTCTTAATTAAGATTAGTTTTTTGATTTATAGCTCCTAGCCTAAGTAGGGATGGCAACGGGGCTGGTTGGGGATGGGGACCCCATCCCCATCCCCAAACCTGATAAGAAAAATAATCCCCGAACCCGACCCTATCCCCGATATTTTTTTATCGGGAATTCTCCGATCCGATCCCCGCGGGGATTAAATCCCCATACCCGACCCGATCCCTGATTTATTCCCCATTCTTAAAATTTGACCAGATCCCCGAAACCCGACTTTATACCCGATCCCCGATCCCATCCTCGATCTTCAAACTATTTTTAATATCATATTTTTGATTTATATTTTATAAAAAAAATTATATATATACTTTCGGGGCGGGTTCGGGGATGGGGACCCCAAACCCGTCCCCACCCCATCCCCAAAAAAATCCCCGTTAAGAATCCCCGAACCTGAACCCGATCCCCAAATTCTCTCCTCGAACCCAAACCCGAACAGGGAATCCCCGACTGGGACCCGAACCCATGGGAAAAATTGCCATCCCTAAGCCCAAGACTTGGATCCATGTACCTCGTCTATTAATATTGGTACATTATGAAAGAAGGCTAGAGCAACAAAAGATGGATATAATAATGAAGATGTAGATGTTGCTGCCAAAAAAATTATAAGTTTGTAAATATCTAGAACCCTACTTAGTTTTCTTTTAGATAGCTATTATATTATGCTTATTCCTATAAGCTAAATTTAAATATATTTTTTACATTACAGAACGAACTTGAAACGTCAAATGCTGTGGAGGGGGTAGACCAATATAACATTGTATCCCAAGCTACATGAATTGTAGAACACCCCAGAAGATACAGGGGTCTTAGATTAGGTGTTACGAGAACGAGCGTGTGGGGTCGATTTTGTGGTTCTCATAGCACTAATGAGCAAGTAGCCATCCTCACCCAGAAATTAAACATGGCATTTGAATGAATGGCAATAATGTAGTAAGAGTTATCATTTATTAAATCTCAAGGGTATAAACCATTCGATTCAGTCGACCATGATCAGCTTCACATACCTAATGTAAATAGCGTTAGAGACAATTGTAAAGCTGATGCACATCTTTATTCTCTTCCTGAGGTAAGCATTACAAACTATGAATTATTATTAAATGTATTTGGTGTCAAAAATAATTTAGAATGTGTAATATTTTATTTTAGAGTTTGCATAAATGTGACTTGTTAGTGAATAACCTTTCAACTATTTTGGCGAAAGGAAGGGTATGCATCAGTCATTGTACCCAAACACAAATAGTCCACGAGTATAACTTAGCCCTAAATACAAGGCTAGTGTGTATTGACACTCCAATCATTGGAACTACACCCTTGCCTTATTATAAAGAAGGCGATGAGGCAACCACAATGCTAAAAGCTCATGGAAGATTCATGCTTTGGCCTACGGATCAAATACGTCTCACTACTAAAGAGGTAATGACATTTGACATCATTATTAGACCTTATTTATTACTTACACCATTCATATATATATGCTCAATACATATTTCATTTATTATTATCAATTAAGGAATAAAAAAAGAAGACTACTTCTACTAGTAAAACCAAGAGATGTACTAGTAGAACGAGCAACATAAAAGAGGGCGCTACTAAAGGAAAGAGAGCTAAATCTAAAAAATCAGTTGCCCCACAAAAGATTCCTTCTTCAGAGAAGAGCCAACCTCCACCAGCACTAGCTTTATTGTATTTCTGTGCCTAAAACTACCTCAGGGACAATTATATTTTCATTTACTGTCGTCCTGAGTATGTTAGGAGGGATGATGCTACTTACATGGTATCGATGGTTGACATAAGTGACATTTATAATCAGAAATAGATGTTAACCATGATTGTTGCCGTCTATGTCATGTAAGTATTATTTCATATTTTAGATTTTAGTACTTCTTGTTATATTGGAATTTTTATGACCTTTTATATAACTTATTAGTTATTAATAAATATGCATTGTTTTTGTAGTTTATAGGTTAGTAGCTAGTCGTGCTGCGATAAAGGAAATGTTGTCCTCTATTTTGTTTGTCTGCCCATACTACATATCTAACGGTGCTACAATAAGAGAGGGTAGGCACATAAACTATTTGTCGGATCGTATTTTGATTGAGGGTTACAACAAGCTTTATCTCATTCCTCGCCTCGCATATAAACATTGCGTTTTGTATGCCATCCGACCTGATCTTAATAAAGTCCATGTGTTTGATTCCCTTCGAACCTATAACGTGCCTTTTGACGTCGCTCTTCGTGGTGGGAAAGAATTTATCGACGTGTTAGTATACTTTTCACTTCTAACTTCATTAACTTATTTATGCATATATTCTAATTTAATTATTTGAGGTATATATACTTACAATATTATGTATCCAACTCTATTTATTAAGGCACTATGGACGGAGTATCATAGGAGAGGTGGGAATGGTGTCCCAGACCCAAAGAGTCTTCAATATGAGCATGTAATGGTAAGTAGTAAGACAACTATTTTGTATTTTGTTTCAATTCAAATTAATATCTAATAGTTAGAAAGCTAACTGAATTCATTTGACAGTGTCTACAATAACAGAACGGCGATAATTGTGGATACTATATATGTACAACAATGGATCCGATAGTCCAAAATAGATCGGTCAACATAGATCCAAGCCATGTATGTTTGTTTTTCCATATTTGTCCATTAATGAATCATGACACATATACTTGATACTTGACCTAATTGCTAACTGAATATTAATTGAAACTTGGGCATTGTAATTTTTCACCGATGACTATACACGAGGCTAGAAATATAATGTTGATGAAATTGATGAAGTTAGAGACCAATTGGCCAAGCACGTGCATTCATACATTTGGTATTAGCAATGGATCTATATTCTACATGCATGTTCGGGTTTGTATTTCATCTATGTCTTTTGGTCTTCTAGGCTATGATGTATGAACTTTTGAATTTGGAGTGCAGAGTTACCTAATTATGGTACGCCTACTAATTTTCACTCCTCGGGTTTAGAGGGATTGAGGTTTAGGGTTTAGGGTTTAGAGAGTTTAGGGTTTAGGGTTTGGGGTTTAGGGTTTATAGGGTTTGGGGTTTTGGTTTTTGAGGGTTTAGGGTTTAGAGGGTTTAGGGTTTAGGGTTTATGGTTTAGGGTTTTGAGGGTTTACGGTTTAGGTGATGTGGTATTTATCAAAGTAACGAAAGGTTGGATCAAAATTTGTAGTAGAAGCTTTAACCCATGATCTAATGCAAAAGAAATGAAGTGAATTGGTGGATTATGGACGAAGAAATTGAAGATACAAGTTGAAGATACTCGACCGATTTGTATAACCTTCAAATATGTCGAGATTTAAGATAGATTTTTGAGGAAGGATTATCCCTGATCTTCCTTGCTCAATGTAGACCCAAAAGGGAGGATTAGACTTTAGCTATCTTGATCAAAGTTTGATTAAAATTCTCATTCAATATTCTGCCCACAAACCATGCGTACAAAGGGTATATATAGGAGAAGGAATAAGCTTGGTGGTGGCTAGCTTAAACCAGCCGAGTTTAGTCCCTTAATTCAGCCCATTAATCATGGTTGAATTATGCCCATATTAACCTTAATCCAAAGCATAATATCATTGGTTAAATGATACTAAGGATTAATATTGCAAAGCTATACAATTGACTAAGATACATATATGAAATTATAGCCATACCCTAACTTACATAAAATATATTTAGAGTTAGGGTTTACAACAAGTTTATACAAATAATGAATCTCATCACTTTATCTCTTGTTGTAATGTATCATCTCATGTATGTCATAGCCTTGCATGCCTTGGAATACTTGTACACATCAATGTGTATGAACATCATCTTCTTGCAAATATGTAACATACCTATAAGAATAACTTGAATGGTTTTTAATGTTAAGCATATTAGAATTATCAAGAATATTTAACATGATAGGCTCCAACATTAATAAAGCTAAATCATCTTCCTTACCTTGAGGATTAGAATGAATATGACAATCATTATGTTCAATGTATGCTCCTGCATCATTAGGGTTTGGGGTTTGGGGTTTAGGGTTTAGAGGGTTTGTGGTTTAGGGTTTAGGTTTATAGGGTTTGGGGTTTGGGGTTTAGGTTTTATAGGGTTTAGGGTTTAGAGGTTTTAGGGTTTAGGGTTTATGGTTTGGGGTTTATGGTTTAGGGTTTAGGGTTTGGGGTTTAGGGTTTAAGGTTTAGAGTTTAGGGTTTAGGGTTTGGGGTTTAGGGTTTGGGGTTTAGTGGGTGTGGGGTTTAGGGTTTAGAGGGTTTGGAGTTTAGGGTTTAGGGTTTAGGGTTTAGGTTTAGAGGGTTTAGGGTTTAGGGTTTAGGGTTTGGGGTTTAAGGTTTAGAGGGTTTGGGGTTTATGGTTTAGGGTTTGGAGTTTAGAGGGTTTAGGGTTTGGGGTTTAGGATTTGGGGTTTAGTGTTTAGAGGGTTTGGGGTTTGGGGTTTAGGGTTTATGGTTTGGGGTTTATGGTTTAAAGGGCTCGGGGTTTAGGCTTTAGGGTTCGGGGTTTGGTGTTTAGGGTTTAGAGGGTTTGGTGTTTATGGTTTTGAGGGTTTAGGCTTTATGGTTTGGGGTGTGGGGTTTAGGGTTTAGGGTTTATGATTTAAGGTTTAGGGTTTAGAGGGTTTAGGGTTTGTATAGTTTATGGTTTTAGAGGTTTGGATATTTGGTTTGGATATAGGTTTGGGTTAGTTTTTTGGTTTGGTATTAATAAAATCTTGAATGTTGATTAAATTTTGATATAATGGATGAGATCGGTTCTTATATTTGTATATTAATAAAAGTTTGTATGTGACCCTTCCCCTATATATATATTTTTTCTTTTATATTCCACCTGTTTTTCTTTATTTTGAAAGTTGTATTCTATGACAAATTTTATTTGAGTTATCACAAAATAAAGCAACAATATATAAAATATCTGGTTACTATATAGAAAATGATGACAATAAACTATTGATAATAATCTTCATCTAGTTCCCCGCCAACAGTTCCAAAGTGTAAGATGCATGGGGATTCATGGTCATAAAAATATGATTACGTGAAGTGATGATTTCACATTGACCAAAGCTAGCACCGTAAGGATCTGACGTTAACATAAGGTACTAGTTACTTACATTGCCCAAACTTTAGCAATATCATTTGGTATTTTGGTCATACCTGACATATACCATCTTGATTTAATTTTTGTAAAATTTGTGTGAAATAAGATTTTTTAAGCTTTGATTAAAGACCAAGTTCATCCCAAAACTCCAAGTACATAATTTATAAAAATTCCTTGGTTCAAGGGCGCCAACCTCCATATTTGAACTTTAAGAGCATTTGGTCTTAACTTTTTCTTTCTAATATATTTTTGAGTGAAATCAAGGATTTCATAGGTGTCGATTTAATAATTATATTGAGAGAAATATGAATTTTTAAAGCTAAAATATCCATTCACACGTGGAGCTAACATTTAAATTTGTTAGTCTCATTTCATAAATCACCATAAACTCTATAATTTGAATTTTGATGTATGACATGTCTCAAATTATAGCTTAACAATTAAATTTCATAGAAACTTGACTTCACCCAAAAATATATTAGGAGGAAAAAGTTAGGATTTTTATAGGAATCGATTTAGAATTATATTGAGAGAGTTATGAAAATTCAAGGCTAAAATTTCCATTTGCATGTGGAGCTAACATTCAAATATGTCGGTCTCATTTCATAAATCACCATAAACTGTGTAATTTGAGTTTTGATGCAAGACATGTCTCAAAAGAAAGCTTAATAGTTAAATTTCATATAAAGTTGGATTCACTCAAAAATATATCAGGAGGAAAAAGTTGTGACCAAATTGTCCTAAAAGGTCAAAACTAAACTTTGATTGGTGGCCTTGAACTTAGCTATAAATTCAAAAAAGAAAAGATATAAATTTTGTTATTGAAGTTTGAGAACAAACTTTGTTCCTAATTAAAGCTTAAATAGTCTACCTTCAACTAAAATTTACAAAACTTAAATCAGAATGGTATAGGTCAGGTTATAGCTAAAATGCAGAATGTTGTTACCAAGTACTGTGGACATGGTGAGCAGTTGCTAAGCACACAACTAGCTTATGACAATGTGTAACCCTTACCTAACTAGCATATGCCAACTTTCAACCCTCAAGCGGTTGGCTTTGGCCAATGTGAGATCCTCATGCACCTCACAAATTGGTTTGGTTGGTAGGAAACTAAATGAAGTATGATATTGATAATTTAATGATCATTGTTTTCTACTTCCTCTTTTTCATAAAAAAAAGGTCTTTCAACAATTTACATACTATTTTAGGAGAAAATAAATATATCCCTTGATATGGATATTTTCTTAACTAGATTACCAAACCATTGGACATCAGTTCAAAGGATAAGGATCAACCCCAAAAATATCTTAAATTGGTCTCGAATGTGTCCCAATTGATTCTATTTAGTCTTGGACTTGTCTCAAACTGCTAACCTATAAAGTTCCACTTCTAGGTTGGCAAAGCTTATAACACTCATGATAACTTTCCAACTATTTACCGCACATTATTTCCAACTTTCCTTGCCTTAATTTAACCCCAATAAATATATATGAGCTCTTGTAATCATTTATGTAGGACTATGAAAAATTATTATAGTATTTTTCTATTTTTGCCCTCTCATCTTTCCTTCTTTCACCATAGTATGCCGCTAGTACTAACCTTTGTCTTGATCCTTAAGAGCACCTCAATTCAATAAACTCATATAATATCCCTTATATTACAATTACAATCTTAATTGAATAAAAATATAATAGTTAATGCATGGAAGAAGAAAGAGAAAAATTAAGGATAAAAATAAAAAATAAGCATTAACTAATGTAAAAAGAATTTTTTTATATAAAAAATAAAACCAAAATTTTCTACTTAAAATGATTTTCATTATGAAATGGAGAGAGCATATAATAACTGGATGTTTTTCATATAACAAGACTTGTTTGAAAAAGTGTGTCCTCCATTTCTCTCCCTAAGGAACATGCTATCAACAATTAGATGCTTATGCACCAAAATAAAGAGCATAAAATAAATAAATGGATGACCATAACAATTAAGTACTCCATCTATTTCTAAAAGAAAATCTTTTTAGCTATTTCAGAAAATTGCATCCTACAACTATACTCACCTAGTAAGGTGGATATGATGTTATTTTGTCTAATGTATTAATTACTATTATTCACTCATTAAAAATACACATGTTCATAAAAAGAATACACATATTTTATACTAAAAAAATCATATTTTCCAACAAAATACACTTCTTTTGTATTATGAATACACAAATTTCAAAATATAAATACACATATTACGAAAATATAAATACACATCTTATAGAATATACAGACACACACACACAAACACACACACACACACACACACACACACATATTAAGAGAATATAAATGAACATCTTATAAAATATTTATTAATGCATATCTTACAAAATATAAATATATATATATTATGGAACATAAATATGCATCTTGATATATATGTATATATACATACATACATACATATATATATATATATATATATATATATATATATATATCGACACAAACACACATCTTATAGATTATGAATACACATCTTTCAAGATTTTTATAAATTCACATCATACAGAATACATATATAAATACAAATCTTATAGAATTTATATAAATATATGTCTTACAAAATATAAATATATATCTTATAGAATATAAATACACATCTTAGTAAAACTTCACACTCTAAAAAGGATACACATTTTTCACATATTTTATAATAAAAAAATACTTTTTAGATATTTTGATTCTCTTAAAATAATAATAAACCATTTTATAAAATACATTATAAACAAAGATATGAACAAATGTATTATAAACTATATTTTATCCTTGTTATAGATGTGTGTTCTTATAAACAAATGAATATAATAAACATCTTAGATATGATTGTATATAATACAAGGTGCGTAAGAGTGTACAATGGACGTATTGAACAATTTTTTACTTTATCTTATGAGGTAATTAATTAATTAATATTATTATAATTTATTAAAAAATAACATAATTATTAATATATAGAATAATAAAAAGAAAACTTAGGGATGAAAATGAAAAGTAAGTTATAACTTAAAGAAAAAATATTTTTGGAATAATTTTTTATTGTGAAAATGCCTTTTTAGAAATGGATGGAGTTGTACTTTACATGATTAATATAACTTCTTTAAATTTCTTATTAGTTCTATATTTCTTTTTCAGCTTAAAATATCTCATTCATCAATTCATGAAAATAATTTCAAATAATTTTGAACAAATATTTTTTAGCAATTTACATTGTACAATTTATCGCTTAGAGTACAAAGAAAAAAAATTCTTTTATAATATAATTTGATCCCTTTCCATTTGTTGGGTACTTTTGGTCAACCATTAATTATGATATTAAGTATGTTATATTTTTCCTCAATTACTAGGGATGAAAATGAGTTATATTTATTCAAAATTAATAAAAAAAATAAATCATTTACTATGCCCAAATTTGATAGGTATTTTTCTTCTTCCTTCATATATATTAAACCATAAGCTTTTATACATTCATGGGGTAAAATCCATTGGGATTAGAGTAAAAAAAAATACAATATTAGAAATAGATACTAGCTTAGATTGTTAAGACATAATTATATTTCAATATTTAATATTGGAAAATATATTAATAGCTTATTTAAATAAAGAAAAAATAATAATTTTATATTAGGTAAATAAATATACGTACGTGTACAAATATAGTAACAAATACAAATTTGGTGATACTTTAATTATAATAATTCAAATTATTATTAATTTCTATCAATTTAATAAAAATGATTTATGAATGATTAATAATTAATGGTATTAATAAAAAATATTATATCATTAATAATAATATTTATTGGAATTATAAATTGTAAATAATACTTAATATGAATTAAATTAATGAATTATTATATATAATTAATAGTATCTAATAATAATTAATATTTATATTTATCTTAAATTTTTTAAAATTAATAATTATTTTTATTATTAAAAAATATTAATATTCATATAAAAATATATTTCTAATAATTATTAATTATTAATTATTAATATCAATAATTATTATTAATTTTTGAAATAAATAACTAATTTTAATTAATAATGAATGATAATAATTATACGACTAGTAATGAATATTGAAAATAGTAATAATTTATATTAAAAATTATAATAATTGATATTAATAGGTAATCATAATTATAAATAATGTTAATAATTAATTTAATGAATATATGTAATTAATAATAATATTTGACATCAGTAATTAATAATTATGAATATTAATCATTATTAATGCTAATATTTTTCATAATATTATAGAAATAATTAATAATAATTATTATTATATTATTAATATTCAATTATAAAAAATACTACAAATTAATAATAAATAATGATAATAATTGATATTAATAATTAATAATCGTATGTTATTATCACTAATCAATAATAATAATAATAATAATATTATTATTATTATTATGAAGTAATGATAATAATCACTCCCACCATATCAACAAAGAAGTCATTTTGTCATTAAATTTTTGTATCAAAAAAAAATTATGGAAAAATCAAAGCCTAATTTCCATTTTTATCCTCACTTTATTTAATTATATATGTGTTAAATATTTTATTATTTTTTAATGAAGGATATAAGTATAATTTTAATACAACTTTTATTACTTTCTTAAACGTAAGCAAATTGTCACAATTATTTTCTTTTTTATATGGAGGCATAATAACATTGAATAATAATGACAATGACAGTAATAATAATGATAGTAGGTGAGTATGATTGATAAATGTATAAGAATAAAAATATAGGGTAATTTAAATATTTAATAAAAAGTAGCAAACATAATTATAAAGTAATAATAGTAATAACTAATATAGATAATAAAATTTTAAAAATAATATGTAAAATAGATAATCTAAAATTTGTCAAGTAGTAAATAATAAGGTGTAAAACCAGGGCACACTTAATTTATGCACGTTGACTAGTCGGATGAATTTATCGCATCTCATGATACAGACCATGTTAATGACTTAGTGCTTGTTTAGAGCTACTTATCAAAAGTAGTTATCCAAGATAATCACTTATTATGAAAAAAATTTAGCTTAAATTTTTTTAAAACAAATGATTATCTTAGATAACTACTTTTGATACGTAGCTCCAAACAAACCATTAATCGGCAAATTGAATTAATTTAAGTTCATTTTGCAAAATCATTATTTTTCTACTCATGGCCGCCCAAGATTCCCGTCATTTCTGCGATATTTTAGTGGGAGACATTGTGCATCATTCATGTTCACGAGACTAAAAATTCTTGCTTTAGTACGTTGTAGGGGCTATTTAATTCGATTGTTTTTTTTACATTTGATATGATATATAAAAATTTAATGTGTTGTTATTATTACCAGATTTTCTTTTGTGTGATTCACAGATGAAATAAGATTTCAACCGAAAAAATCGTGAATTCGAATGTTCTAATCCCTAACATATAGAATTATGATGGAAAATTGTGGAAGGATAAACTCCTACAAAATAGAATACCTAATACACTTGTGTAACTTCATTATGCAACACCAGACATTCAGGATGGAGTAATGGTGGCTGAGATTGAAGCAATGGATGTAGAGGAGGAAATACAATGACACAATTTTCTTTGGTGGAGTATGTTTTTGGTGCTAAACCGATATTCACATAAATGTAATACTTGGCAAAATCTTAGTAGAACAAAATTAGTGAACCTAAACTTCATTCTGATGAGGATAGCTATTTCCTCCAGTTCTCCTCTGAGGATGATTGTCAAGCAATCCTGCAACAACCTTATTGGTCGATACTAGGGAGGCCCCTAGTTCTCAAACGTTGGCATCCTGGGTTTCAATTTAACCTAGTAGAATTTCAATTTTTACACAGCTAGGTGCACTTCCTAGGTCACCACTCTACCTTTGGTCAGTTAATTCTTTGAACAAGATTGCAAGCATTGTGAGAAGACCTATTAGGATGGAAGGTATGGCATCGAGGCAAGATAGAATTTCATACGGAAGGGTATTAATTGAGGTCTATACTCATAGAGATTACCCTAATTCCATGATGATCAAAACTCCTTCAGGGACAATAACATAAAAGGTGTAGTATGAATGGAAGCCAAATTTCTGTTTGAATTGTAAAATGGTCGAACACCTCACTAATCAATGCAGACAAACCTAGACATTGCAGAAATAATAGGTGATAGTGAAGGACGGGAGAAAACCAATTAGCAAGGATCATCAGCCCACTCAGTCCCCTAAAAGTAACAATACTCCAACGCCTAATTTAGAAAAAAAAATCCATTGCTTCTAAACAGACTAACTATCAAGAAAGCACAACTAGTAATCCCTTGGATCCGGCCACCCTTGAGGCTTCTTTACTAGGAGAGGGGCTTCTAATGGATCTTGAAGGTAATGTTTATCTATGGACTCGGATTACCAAGGATAAAAAAGTGACTGAGGAGGAGTACTTCCCCAAGTTTGACATCCATTTACGTTGATGATAGGTTGCAGGAACATTAGAGAGTTTAATGACCCTTTAAAGCTGATACAGGAGCAAATGGTCAAGACTTAGCATTTATTATTATGGAACCTATTATCCTCTATTTATAGAGGATCCCCTACAAATTTGAAGGTAATCGTATGACTACAATGCTAGTTATGGACTAAACTTGTAAAATAAGTCACTAGTGATAGAGGAGTGTGCATGGCATGAATGGAGGGTAAAAATGTGTTGCATGGAAGAGCTGAACATGGAATATTCAAGAGGAGACTTTAATCAACAATTTAGATGTGCAATATGGAGTATTATCACGTTGATAATTGTTAAAAACATAAGAAAGTTGAATTAGTAAAAAAGTAGCTTAATTCTATCTTTTAGGGTTATTTTATTCTATCTTTTGAGTGTGTTAAGAGTAGGGAGCAAGCTAATGATTTTTGTGTCAATTCTTATTATATTTTTAGGAGGATTATTTTTTCATATTAAGAAGGTCCAATGGTTATAAAAACCATAGGAATTACATGACACAAAGGAGACGAAAAATTGATGAAATTGCAAGTTTTGCATAATTGAATTCTGTGTGAGTTCTTCTCAATAATAATCAATTATGTGTGAGTGATTATTATTGAAATCATTAATCTCTTTATCTGCGTGAATTAGATATTAAGATCTATCCTTCAAACCCTCCACAAAATCATGCCATTCTAAACCCTAAACGCCATATACAATCGCCATCAACATCACCATCTTTAACATTCATGTTAAACTTATTTTTCTTAATTAATTTTATCAATTTATGAACTTAAGATAATAATATTATTATTATCAAATGATCATAGTAAAAATCTTAAATTCATAATCTAATCATCAAATCACCATTATTAAACTCGTTCATCATCATAATACTTATAACACCATTAAACCCTAATCATAAATCCTAACCCTAGCCCACAAACCAAACCATTCTAAAACCTTCATCATTCGAGCATTATCACCATTATCTCTTCTTTATGGAATCATAAACATCATCATCATATTTTCATCACTTTTGACTCATCATATTTCTTTTAAAACCCTAACCAAACCATAATACCACCCAGACCATAAGTACATATTCCTACACACATCAATTTTGGTATCAGAGCTTAGGTTGTGGTGTGGTGTGACAAACATGATTAATATCCAATATTTCTTCCAATTTTTTCAAAACCAAATTCCTACTTCCAGATTATTGTAATAACTGATCAAGGAGGTGCTAAGATTTAAATTTTGGTGACTTGAGAGAGCATTTTTGGAAGCACACCATTCGTGGGTGTAAAGAAGGCATGGAGAGCCAAGGAGAAGATTAGAGGGACGTTCTGAAGGCATTGGTGGAGGAGATCAAGGAAGTTAAGTTGCATATGGGTAGAATGGAAGCCTCACAAGCCCAAGGATCACATGTCCAACATCAAATCTGAAGAGATCAAGTAGGAGATAATTATAGAAGGGACGCACATGAACTAATGAAGGAAGGAGGAGAAGAAATTTTAGTGAACTATATAAGAGCTCATGACACTTCAAGAAAATCATATGATGATGTGGAGAAGGGGATTCGATTTGACCTACCTGATTTTGAAGGTAATATTGATCCGGAGTCTTTTCTTGAATGGTTGTAAATTGTTGAATCTATCTTTGATTATAAGAAGCTTGATGATGAGAAAAGATGTTGAATTGCCATATTAAAATTTAAGAAGTTTGCGAGAGTATAATATGACAATTTTAAGAGGAGAAGAGAAAGAGAGGGAAAAATAAAAATAAGATCATGGGATAAATTAAAAAAGCATTTAAAAAGAAAATTCGTACCTAGAGAATATGAGTAAGAGAATTTCATTAAAATGACTACTTTGAGGCAAGTGTTGCTTGGAGTAGAGGAGTACATTAGTGAGTTTGAAAGATTAGCTCTTATTTCTGATGTTCAAGAAAGAGAATAGTAAATATGTGCTAGATTTATCAGAGGTCTAAATATGAATATTAAAGAGAAGGTGGAGGTGTACCCTAATGAGTTATTTGAAGACATGGAAAAATTAGCAATCAAATTTAAGAAGTAAATGAAGAGAACCAAGCCACCAAACAAATTAACCAATACACCATATGGTTCGAACTTCGAGTGGGTGTTGAAGCTATTATCCTCTCAAACCACAATTCAAGACAATACTAGAAGGTTCAATTACAAAGAAAAGGGTAAGGATAAAATGGTTGATAAGGGGAACAAGCATTGTTTTAAGTGTAGAGGCTATGGTCATTTTGCTTAAGATTGTTCAAATCAAAGGGCAATGACTTTGAAGGAGATAGCAAGTATAAAGCTTGTGATGAAGAGGATGAAGAACTTAATGAAGACCTTGAGGAAGGTAGTGAAGATCCAATAGATGCTTTGAAAGATGGCCAAGTCGATTGCTATGTGTTGCAACGAGTGCTTCAAGTGTAACACAACCTCAACCTATTCAAAGGGAGAAGATCTTTAAAGCCAAATGTAGAGTTGAAGACAAAGTGTACGAAGTCATTATCAATAGTGGCTCTTGTACCAATGTTTCTAGTGAAAGAATGGCGAATAAGCTCGGATTGAAGACCATGGATCATCCAAGCCATATACACTTATATGGCTCAACAAGGACAAAGGTGTAAAGGTAACCAAACAAGCTCTTATATCTTTAAAAATTGGAAATTATTTTGATGATGTGTTATGCAATATTCTACCTATAGATGCTTGTCATATTTTATTAGGGAGACCTTGGCAATTTGATTGGCAGGTCACACATGATGGGGTCCTTAATGAGTACATGGTGAGCAAAGGCAAAAAGAAATTTAGACTCAAACCTAATATTGATGGGGAGAGTTTAGCTCTAAGGAGTGAAGGCAGGAAGAGACCAAGGGTAAGAAGCAAAAAAAAAAAGAAGAAAAAAAGAGAGTTGAAGACGAATGGGAAGAAGAAAAAAAGAAGGAAGATGTCAAAGGTGAGGGAGGAAGAAGAAGAGTAGCATGGAGTTGTTGATCCTTAAGGAGTTATAGATGATTGAAGCTATCAAGAATGAGAAAGTATGCTATGCCTTGGTAGTGAAAGAAGTTCAAAAAGGGGGTGTGTTAACAAGAATCCAAAATTGCAACAAGTGTTGAGAGAGTATGCGGATGTTTTTCCAGATGAGTTTCCACCTGGATTACCTCCTTTGAGAGGTATCTAACATGCTATTGATTTTATGCCAGGAGTTCTATTACCAAATAAGTGAGCTTATAAATGCAATATGGAAGAAACTAAGGAGCTGCAAAGATAAGTGCAAGAATTATTAGATCAAGGCTATATTCGAGAGACCATGAGTTCGTGTAGTGTACCATCTTTATTGGTGCCTCAGAAGGATGGTATATGAAGGATGTTCATTGATTCTAGAGAAGTCAACAATATCACAATTAAATAGAGATTTTTGATACTAAGATTGGATGATATGTTAGATGAGCTGTATGGAGCAAAGGTGTTTTCGAAGCTTAACCTTAGAAGTGGATACCATCAAATGTGGATAAGGGAAGGGGACGAATGGAAGATGGCTTTCAAGACTAAGTGCAGGTTGTATGAGTGGTTAGTGGTACCATTTGGGCTATGCAATACACCAAGTTCATTCATGAGGTTGATGATCGAAGTAATTAGACCTTTCCCTGGATTCTTTGTTATTGTCTACCTTGATGATATTTTGATATATAGCAAGAGCGAGTTCAAACACATGTAGTATTTGAAGAGATTATTTGATAAGCTTAGGAAGGTGAAGCTCTTTGGTAAAATGGAGAAGTGTGATTTTATGATGAAGAGTGTGGTTTTTCTTGGTTACATTGTGAGTGGAGATGGTAATAGAGTTGATCCTTCAAAGGTGGAAGCTATTCAAACATGGCATATTCCTACTAATGTACATGAGGTTAAGCGTTTCCACGGATTAAGTTCATTTTATAGGAGTTTTATCAAATATTTCTCCACAATTGCAGCACCTATTACACAATTGATGAACAAGGGAGATTTCTAGTGGAATTAACATACAATAAAAGCTTTTGAAGACTTGAAGACAAAACTTTCAAATGCACCGGTATCATCTTTACTTTGCTTTGATAAATTATTTGAAGTAACGTGTGATGTCAGTGGTGTAGGTATTAGAGGGTTACTTTCACAAGAGAAGAGGCCAATTGCATTTCTCAGTGAAAAATTGAATGGTGTAAGAGTCAATTATTCAACTTATAATACGGAGTTCTATGTTATTGTTCGTTATTTGTAAACATAGAGTCATTATTTGAGACCCACACTTAGATCATGAGAGTTTGAAGTATCTACATGGTTATAGGAAAGTGAGTCCAAGACATACCAAGTGGATTAGGTGTTTGCAAACAATTGTGTTCTCTACAAGATACCTGGATGGAAAAGAGAATTTGGTTGCAAATGCATTGTCTAGAAGGGCTATGCCACTTACAATGATAGATGCCAAGGGCTATGCCTATGACTCCATGAGTTGTGATTAGCGGCCCGGTGTTTTCTATCACGGATGATAGATTGTATATGGTTCTCAGAAAGTCTTTGGTTTCGAACGAAGTTGAATTATATTCAAGGGCAGTGATGAGAAAGGGAAGAAGCCTTGTTGTAGTGGGAAGAAATTAGGTGTTCGATAGTGTAGATATGGATAAGAGTATTTGGGCAAAATCTTATATTGTTGGTTCATCTAGGACATTGATGTTTGTTGGAAATCTTGATAAGATTACTGCTTCTACAATCATAGCCTTGTTCCTACATACCAAAAAAAAGGCATAGAAAATGAGTCACAAATTAATAAATAATAGTAAAACATCTAAACTATTAAAGTTAATTAAGATGATTGGTGATGTTTGGTTTAGTATAGTTAAATGCCAGGTCCTTTTAAGATATCAAATGTCTTAAGTTTGATTTTTTGTCTCCCTCTATCTTTATGATATCGTTAAATATATGGAAAATTCTACTCGTTTTTATTACCGTCTATAAATCTTAAAAATTAAAAAGAATAAATAATTAAGAGTAGAATTGATTGGAGCCCATCAAAATATATAATTCTAGGTAATAGCGTCATTTTCTTATATATTAAGTAGCCTTAAAGATAAGAATTAAACATATTTTCTTATAAAACGACGATGGTCTACGATGATGATCGTCAATGACTAGGGGAGTGATGGGGTGACCTTATTGGTTGATCCACCAATATTTGGGTTGTGCTTGGTGGTTGTGGTGGTGAGCAACAACAACACAAGGAGAAAGAAGAAGAAGAAGAAAAGAGGGAGGCTAGGGCAGGCTTGATCAATCATACAATATGGGCTACAATGAGATAATAATAATAACAATAACAACGACAACAACGACAACAACAACAACAACAACAACAACAACAACAGCAATAATAATAATAATAATAATAATAATAATAATAATAATAATAAGAAGAAGAAGAGGAAGAAGAAGAGGAGGAAGAAGAAGAAGAAGAAGAAGAAGAAGAAGAAGAAGAAGAAGAAGAAGAAGAAGAAGAAGAAGAAGAAGAGAGAGGCTAGGACATAGGACAGGCTTGATCAATTAGATAATATGGGCTACAGTGAGATAAACAAAAATTAGGGAGAAAGAGGGCAGTGAGTAGTGTATATGGCGTGCGAACGAGTGTATAGGGAGATGTAGAGGGTGATGATATTGATGGTGATGGTGCAGTTGTAGGGTGATGATGATGGTGGTTGTAGGGTAAGAAGAGAAGCATGGAAAGGGTGAGGGATGGTAGGAGCAAAAATTCAACGGAGAAGAGGTGAAGTGATAGTTGTGTGTGGCAGGGAGTAAGATGAAGCATACACAAGAGAAGAAGTTGGCTTCGAAAAGGAAGAAAGGAATAAGAAGAAAGAAAAGAATAAGGGGAAAAGGGCTAAGTTAGGATTAGATAAATTTGGATTAGCTAAAATAGGTAGGATTAAGTATACAAATCAATTAATATTAAGGTATTGGGTTAAGTATAAAAATTAGATTTTCTCGATATTAGAATCAGATAAGGTATTAATGATACAAGATTAGGTTTAGCAAAATTTTGGGGTATTACCTCCTGTCCTTAAGTGTGAACCCCCTAATAGGGTTCGAAGAAGCCTATAGAGCAGACGAGGAACCTTAACCAGGCATGACTAACAAATAAATAAGCATCCACAATAGTAAAGGAAAGGTTATTGTTGATCTCCAACTTCAGGAGGCCAACTCTAAAGGACCTAAAGTCCACTTGTTCTATGTAAAGTATAAATATCTTATTAAGGTAATCATACAATGCACACAAGCAAATATTCTTCATTAATTCCTTTTCTTTTATTATCTAATTTCTACACATGGGATTTTTTCCAAATAGACAACTCTCCAAAATAGGTAACTTTCCAAAAATAGACAAGCCCAGCTAGAATAACCGGCTTTCAAAATCTAACTCAGCTCTTTAACTAGAATCTAAAAACTAATGACGACGACTATGGAGGTATTTTGGAGTTCTTTATTTACAATATTTATTGTGGAATTAGATTGACGATTATCGACATCATAGATGATGATTTTTTGAACATCTACAATTTGTAATCCTGAAAATAGCAAGATATGATAAACCTCGATAATTTTTAGTTAATATGTATTAATAATTACACATCTTATTGTCAAAATCTTCTTGTCATTTGATGGTCACATATATAATGATGTAAAATTAAAAGTATCAATTTAAAAATTTAGTGTTTTTTATAATTAAATAATACGTATTAATGTAATAAGAATTTATTATGCATATGAGTAAAAAAAATAGCAATAAAACAAATGAAAAAACAAAAATTCATTTCATAAATCTCTGATTGAATAATTTTTTTTTATTTTTCAATCTACACTATTAATAATTATAATGTAGTGCTAAAATATGACTACTGTTCTGAAAGGAAAAGCTCAACAAAGTCGTACTGTTGTGATAAGGTTTCAATCTAGGTGTCCGAAATACGATGAAGAACATATGAAATTAAGAAAGGCTAACAAAATGGAGCAAGTTCAACCACAATAAATGGTGATGAGGAATCTATTCTTTTGGCGGAAGAGCAGAAGAGCACAAGGAGATAATTGGGCATTAAATTCGGTACTGTACAACAAACATGCTACCCGACGAAGTGGTTTACGTCCTATGATTGAGAAATGTAATTAGAAATATGTTACATTGTCTATAGTGAAGGAGGTGAAAGTGAAAGGGAGTAGAGAAATTATCAAATTGCTTGGTGGAGGTTCAACACATTCCAAAACTTGAGCATGATCTTATTTATCGGGGAAGGTTGGATGACTTGAACTACATAGTCAAGGCCACTAAATTGAGGGGCAGCAATCTTATGAAGTTAGGACAACTAAAGAAACCTTATTACACTAAAAGCATCAAACTCAATTGAATGTGTCTTAGGACCGGCGATGGAGCTAGAATTCCAAGTCTATAGTATTCCAGTATGACAATAATAATAATAGTAATAATAAGTTTATATATTTTATTAATCATAATCAATACACTTAAAAATAAATTCAACACATGAGCTAAAAAACCATACACTTTTATATAAACATCTCATTAAAACATCATTAATAAAATTTCAATATATATATATATATCAAAGAGTTAAAAATTTAAAAAGTATGTAAAGCAAATTGATTGAAAAAAAGGCGTTCAAAAACCTTATAGCTCATGGATTTTGTGTAGCATTAAAGAGATATACTTAGAGGTATTAACATCGAAACAAGAGGATGCTTATTTTTAAGTATATATGTAACTAAAATTTGACAAAAAAGTGCACCACACCAAGCTTGATTCTCCAAAAAAAATATGGTGTCCTCCCGTTGTTCCAAGAAAATTTAATAACAAATATATCTTTCTATCGTATATTGGAAAACCATAGAAACTACCTAACTCCACTGCTATTTAGGACACTATTGTGTTGATTCATAGTGAAGAAGAATGTCACTATAATGAATAGCACGAGACATGAGTAGAGGTGTCATGGGGCATGACCATGCTATGGGTAATTCTTTTTGCATGTATGTATATGTATACATAGGGAAATATATAATGAAAACTAGCTCTTTCAATGAGAATTGAGAATTAGTATTTCAAGTTGAAGAACTACCTACAGTAAGTGATGAAAACTACTATTAGTAGGTAGAAAAACTACTATAAGTAGTTTCAAGAAACTATGCTATTTAAGTGTTAGGAAAAAAAGCGGTGACATTGTGTGTTTATATTTTGGTTTTAGAAACTACCTATCTTAGGTGGTGTAAATTACTTTTAGTAGGTGGTAGAGACTATTATAAATCTTTCAGGAAACTATAGTATTTGAGTGTTGAAAAAAAAGGGTGGATTTTTTGTAAATATTAAGTATTTATGTTTCTATAGTAGGTGGTGAAAACTACCTGGTGGAGAAAACTGATGTAAGTCTATCAGAAAACTCAAGTATTTTAATGTCAAAAAAATTATGGTGGTATTTTTTATAAATATTTAATATTTATGGTTCAAATTAAAAAAACTACTTACAATAGTCGGTAGGTGGTAGGTGGTGGGAACTACTTCTAGTGGTTGGTGGAAACAGTAAGTATATATATTGTAACATAGATAAGAGAGATTAATGTAAACAATACAAAGAGGTTTGAGAGTTTAGGTGAGAAACTCTGCTCGACTATATAGCTAGATTATGTACGTTTGAGATACCGACGTAAATTGTTTAGGCTGTGAGGGAGTAAGGATTGCCCGTTATTTTGTTAATTAGCTAACTCGTTACACGGTTGAATCGGTAATTATAATTAGGTTGAAAATATGAACCACATAGTCACACTTGTTGAGTTTAATTCCAACATTTATTAATATCTTTATTCGTACATAATTATAAAACCACATGTCAAAAGTACGACAGAAAGTTATTGTTAACATTCAAGTGCTCGAACTTTTTGGCGAATTCTTTACATAGCACTCTGGTTTCCTTTGTAATTAACAAAACGTAGCCAACTTTGCTTTGGGAGGATTGACCAGGCAAGTATCAAGAAGTTTGTAAATGGAAGTGTACTTGTAATCAGGATACATTTTTGACGCCTCTAAGTCATCCTCGGTTAGCTCAAAGCTGACTTGGTCGCCCTTTATGAATATGTTGTGAAGAATTGCAATCGGTATGTTGTCCGGATGTGGAAGCGCTGCACCACAGTTTAATTCCGAAGCACATTAATTTAGTATTACATGTACTGACTATACCTGCCTGAGTGAATAAAGAACGCAGAGACAATGGGTAGCTTACTCTCACTGAGTTCGACCAACTTCTCTGCCGGAAGATGGATCTTATTGAGAGTACGCTTCGTCTTTTCTTCCCAATAAGCTAGTACGTCCATCTGAGAGGCAATATTCCCAGGAGGTCTTATGATGAGGACCCTGTCGCGTGCTCTTGGGTCGGTGGAAGCTTTCACTGTATACGTCGCCACATCTGCTTCGTAGTTCCACACAGCTGCATCGAATTATTTTAAAAATATGTTAAATACGTTAGTATAACATATGAATAAGCAAGCCAACTATTTGTATAACAAGAGTTGTAGAATAATAGATTCCAAATTAATTCAATTCACTTAAAATTACCGTTAACCTTTTTTGACCCAAAATATACCTCATCACTTTTCTACCTAGTGTTCGTTTGGTTTGGGATAATATGGATAAAAAAAGTACTTACATATTTTATATATCTTATATAATTTAGTTAATATTAAATATTTTTATTCTAATAAATATCTATTTTAGATCTTAATTTAATCTAAAATAGATATTTTATTAAAAATATATTTATTATTATTAAATACTTAATATAAAAGACACAAAATAGGAGATAATTTTTTCCATATCTATTACTACCATACCAAACAAGTCCAGGTCGACATAAACTTTTAATAAAAGTAATAGTACTAAATAATGGTGCCATAGATGCGAACAAGATCTTACGTTGATAAATAATAGAAAATTATACAAATATATAAGTTCAGCGGGCTCTATCATCCATTAATTTTGGGATGTATATAATATCATAAATGAAATTTTAGTCAACGAACATGGAACTACTGTTTTATTACCCGAAAAGGAATCTACAAGGTGACTTCCTAATTTTGAACGTATTTTATGGATCTAAAAACTTACCAGTTTTGCATATAAGAAAAAAGTCAGTGGTAATGCGGTGATTTCTCCCCTAAATTAAATCACCTTCTTTTGCGCCCATGGCATACCCGAGTATAAACACGTAATACCCGCAGGCAAATAAAGTCTAATAAACTTACTCTTGGCTTCTCCGGTGCCGTAGAGAACGACCTCTTCACCTTTTTCGCGAGGATGGAGCATGTAATCAACGAAGTATGCAGAAAATGTGTTGGCAGAGACATATGTATGCGGGATTCCTGCAGCCTCCGTCGCCCTTCGGATCTTCTTCTTGTTATCAAGCAGAGCTCTGAAAGGCGGCAGCGGGCTTAAGGATCTATCAACTTCATTTCCATATTCAGATGGAACGAATCTCTGACACATAAATACACAGTACCAATTTCAAATTAAGAAGCCAATTAATTAATAATTAGCTAATATAATATATCAACATGTATATATAGACCACATATTCATTGTGTTCTAACGGAAGATTCATTAATTAATGTTGGATAAAAGAAATTAATCAACCTTGATGTTGCTAGCCTCTTTCATAGCATCAACTAGTTTGAGTTGATCAAGATGTTGCGGAACGGCAAGCGTAGATATCACAACATCCACTTGCCGTAGTGCATCAACAAGTTTGTCATGCTCATCCAAGCCGCCCTACGCACACATACACAAGAATAAAAGAGAAAGCATGTTGATTGATATTGAATAACAACAATTGATTCTCAAAGGACTTCCGTCTACCATATATCTCAAACGGTCATCAAATACACTATAGCTTCACGAGGAGCTTCTAAGAAATTTTATTTAATAAAAGGTTTTATGAACTCTTTTAACCTGAATATTTTGTACGGGTATCCTAAATTAGAATTCAGAAACTTTTCGAAAGTTTTCTAATTCCACCCAATAAAATTTTGGAATAAATATTTAGTATATTTACATAATTTCATTGATAAAAATAAGAAAAGTAATACAATCTATCTTAATTTTATGTATAAAAATATATAAATAAAATTTCTTCGAGTTGGATCGGATTTTGCCATTTCTAATACCAAAGGTTCCGGATTGTAATTTTCCTATCTAAATTTTTTACTTCTCCCTAAGGTGATGGCAACATATATGTAGTGTTTGCCTGTTTGGTACTGTCCTTATATACCACTTATGACTTTAATAAAAAATTCCCATGGATAAAGAGAGTAAAACTAACGCTTCGTTTCATACATGGAAAATGGTGACTCCCATGGCTGCAAGCTCTTGATGGATCATCTTCTTTGGATCATCTTCTCCACGAATAGGACGAACATAGGCAAAGGTCGGGAAACCGAGGGAAACGCTTGCTTTGACCATGTACTTCCCTAGGTATCCTGTCGCGCCAAATATGAGTATTCTGCTCCTTTCGCAAACAGCCATTCCTTCGCTTTCTCACAAGTAGTGTATTCCTACAAGGGCGGATATCTGTGACTTTCGATGAGAACATTATGGTTTGTTGGTGGGCTTATATAGCGAAAGTAAGTGCATTAACTCATTGACAGAGTAATGTACCGGAATTAAATTATACTACCAGCACTAAACTACTAAGTCGATTAATCATATTGGAAAGATTAAATAATGGGTCCTTGTGGCCATTAAATATTATTCTCCGCTCCACAAGTAGGTGGTTATTACTGCTTATTTATCTAAAATCTAGCCATTCTATTATTTAATTTTTCTATATAAAAAAATATTTAGAATAGTTGAAAATTACTTTTCACTTTTACCTTCAAATTTTTTTCATTCATTATCTATTCATTAAATAATTTTCTATATTTCAATGAATGGTGTAATTAAAATTTTAAGACTATATTTATTATTTCCTTAAAAGATATGTAAATAGTTAAAATAATTTCTTTTATGATTTGAAGGGAGTATATATATATATTCCACCTGTTTTTCTTTATTTTGAAAGTTGTATTCTGTAACAAATTTAATTTGAGGTATCACAAAATAAAGCAACTATATATAAAATATCTGGTTACTATACAGAAAATAATGACAATAAACTATCGATAATAATCTTCATTTAGTTCCCCGCCAACAGTTCCAAAGTGTAAGATGCATAAGGGATTCACGGTCGTAAAAAAATGATTACGTGAAGTGAGGATTTCACGTTGATCAAAGCTAGCAACGTAAGGATCTCATGTTAACATAAGGTAGCAGTTACTTAGATTGCCTACACTTTAGCAATAACATTTGGTATTTTAGTCATACCAGACATATACCATCTTGATTTAATTTTTGTAAAATTTGCGTGAAATAAGATTTTTTAAGCTTCAATTAAAGACCAAGTTCATCCCAAAACTCCAAGTACATAATTTATAAAAATTCCTTGGTTCAAAGGCGCCAACCTCCATATTTGAACTTTAAGAGCATTTTGGTCTTAACTTTTTCATCTTAACATATTTTTGAGTGAAATCAAGGATTTTATAGGAGTCAATTTAATAATCATATTGAGAGAGATATGAATTTTCAAAGCTAAAATGTCCATTCACACATGGAGCTAACATTTAAATTTGTCAGTCTCATTTCATAAATCACCATAAACTCTGTAATTTGAATTTTGATGCAAGACATGCCTCAAATGAAAGCTTGACAATTAAATTTCATAGAAACTTGACTTCACTCAAAAATATATTAGGAAGAAAAAGTTAGGATTTTTATAGGAATCGATTTAGAATTATATTGAGAAAGTTATGAAATTTCAAGGCTAAAATTTCCATTTGCATGCGGAGCTAACATTCAAATATGTTGGTCTCATTTCATAAATCACCATAAACTGTGTACTTTAAAATTTGATGCAAGACATGTCTCAAATGAAAGCTCAACAGTTAAATTTCATATAAAGTTGGCTTCACTCAAAAATATGTTAGGAGGAAAAGGTTATGACCAAATTGTCCTAAAAGGTCAAAACCAAACTTTGATCGGTGGCCTTGAACTTAGTTGTAAATTCAAAGAAAAAAAAAGATATAAAGTTTGTACTTGAAGTTTGGAAACGAACTTGGTTCCTAATTAAATCTTAAATAGACTACCTTCAACCAAATTTTACAAAACATAAATACGAATAGCATCAGTTAGGCTATAGCTAAAATACTATGGTGAGCAGTTGCTGAGCACACAACTAGCTTATGACAATGTGTAACCCTTACCTAGCTAGCGTATGCCAACATTCAACCTTCATGATATTGGCTTTGTCCAATATGAGACCCTTATGACCTCACAAATTGCTTTGGTTGGTAGGGAGCTAAATGAAATATGATATTGATAATTTAATGATCATTGTTTTCCACTCCCTCTATTTCATAAAAAAAGGTCTTTCCGCAATTTATACACTATTTTAGGAGACAATAAATATATCCCTTAATATGGATATTTTCTTAGCTAGATTACCAAACCATCAGACATCAGCTCAAAGGATATGGATCAACCACACAAATATCCTAAGCTGGTCCCAAATATGTCCCAATTGATTCTAGTTAGTCTTGGACTTGTCTCAAACTGCTAACCTACAAAGTTCCACTTCTAGGTTGGCAAACCTTATAACACTTACAATAACTTTCCAACTCTTTGCCACACATTATTCCCCACTTTCCTCGCCTTAATTTAACCCTTATATATATGTGTGTGTGTGTGTGTGTGTGTGTGTGTGCTCTTGTAATCATTTCAAGGACATGAAAATTATCATAGTATTTTTCTATTTTTTCCCTCTCATCTTTCCTTCTTTCACATTAGTATCCCGCCACTATTGACCTTTGTCTTGATCCTTAAGAACACCTCAATTAAGTAACTCATATAATATCCCTTATATTACAATTACACTTTTAATTGTATAAAAATATAATAGTTAATGCATGGATGAAGAAAGAGAAAAATTAAGGATAAAAAAAGCATTAACTAATGTAAAAGAGCTTCTTTTATTTTAAAAAAAGTCTACTTAAAATGATTTTCTTTATAAAATGGAGAGAGCATATAATAACCGGATGTTTTCCATATAACAAGAGTCATTACAAAAAGAGTGTCCTCCATTTCTTTCCCTAAAAAACATGCTATCAACAATTAGATACTTATGCACCAAAATAAAGAGCATAAAATAAATAAATGGATGAACATAACGATTAAGTACTCCATCTATTTCTAAAATAAAATCTTTTTAGAAATTTGGGCAAATTGCATCAAATGACTATACTCACCTAGCAAGGTGGATATGATGTTATTTTGACTAATATATTAATAACTATTCTTCACTCATTTAAAAATACACATGTGCATAACAAGAATACACAGTTTAAAAACATTCATATTTTCTAACTAAATACACTCCTTTTGTATTATAAATACACAAATTTTATAATATAAATACACATATTAAAAAACATATAAATACACATCTTATAGAATACACACGCGCACACACACACGCGCTAAGAGAATATAATTGCACATCTTATAACATATATATAAATACATATCTTTAAAAAAAATTTATAAAAATACATATTATAGAACATAAGTACGCATCTTAATATATATATAGACACACACACACAGACACATCTTATAGAATATGAATACACATCTTTCAAATTTTTTATAAATACACATCTTACAGAATACATATATAAATACAAATCTTATAGAATTTATATAAATACACATCTGACAAAATATAAATACACATCTTAGTAAAACTACATGCCCTAAAAAGGTTACGCATTTTTCACATATTTTATAATAAGAATATACTTTTTAGATATTTTGATTCTTTTAAAATAATAATAAACCATTTTATAAAATATATTATGACAAATGTATGAAAAAAATGTATTATAAAATATATTTTATCCTTGTTAGATGTGTGTTCTTATAAACAAATGTATATAACACACATCTTGGATATGATTGTATATAATGCAAGGTGCGTATGAGTGTATCATGGACAAATTGAACAATTTTTAGTTATCTTATGAGGTAATTAATGTATTTATATTATTGCAATTCAATAGAAAATAACATAATTATTAATATATAGAATAATAAAAAGAAAACTTAGGGATACAAATGAAAAGTAAGTTTTAACTTTAAAAAATATATTTTTGGAATAATTTTTTTAGTGACAATGCCTTTTTAGAAATGGATTGAGTTGTACTTTACATGATCAATATAATTACTTTGAATTTATTATTATTTCTATATTTTTTTTTCATTTTAAGATATCTCACTCATCAATTCATGAAAAAAAAGTTTCAAATAATTCCAAACACAATTTTTTTTGGCAATTTACATTATACAGTTCATCCCTTAGAGTACAAAGATTTTTTTTTCTTTTATATTATAATTTGATCACTTTCCATTTGTTGGGTACTTTTGTTCAACCATTAATTATGATATTTAGTATGTTATATTTTTTTTCTTCCATTACTAGGGATGAAAATGAGTTATATTTATCCAAACTTCATAAAAAAAAATATGCATTTACTCTGCCCAATTTTGATAGGTATTTTTCTTCTTCCTCCATATATATTTAACCATAACCTTTTATACATTCATGGGGTAAAATCCAATGGGATTCGAGTGAAAAAAATTCCAATATTAGAAATATATAATAGCTTAGATTGTTATGATATAATTATATTTCCACATTTAATATAGGAAAATATATTAATAGGTTATTTAAATAAAGGAAAAATAACAATTTCATATTAGGTAAATAAATGTGGGTACATGTACAAATATAGATTTGGTGATCCCTTATTTATAATACTTCAAACTATTAGTAATTTCTATCAATACCATTAAAAATGATTTATGAATGATTAATGATTAATGATGTTAGTAATAATATTTATAGGTATTATAAATTTCAACTAATACTTAATGTTAATTAAATTCATGAATTATTATATTTAATTAATAGTGTCTAATAATAATTAATATTTATATTTATCTTAAAATTTTTAATGTTAAACATTATTTTTGTTATTAAAAATAAATTAATATTAATATAAAATATATTTCTATTAATGATTAATTATTAATATAAATAATTATATGATTAATTATGAATATTAAAAATAGTAATAATTGATACTAACAATTATCATAACAGATATTAATAGGTAATCATAATATTAAATAATGGTAATAATTAATATAATGAATATATGTAATCAATAATAATAATTGGCATTAGCAATTGATAATTATGAATATTAATTATTATTATTATTATTAATATATTTCATAATATTATATACATAAATAGTTTTAATTATTATTAATACTTTTATTTTTCATAATATTATATAAATAATAATAATAATAATAATAATTATTATGTTATTAATAGTCTATAATAAAAAATACTATGAATTAATAATAAATGATCATAATAATTGACATTAATAATTAATAATAATAATAATTGATTTTATGTTATTATCACTTATTAATAATAATTATTATAATATTATTATGAAGTAATAATAATAATAATTACTCTCTCTATATCAAAAAGAAAATTATTTTAGAAAAATCAAAGCATACTTTTTATTTTTACCCTCACTTTTTTTTTAATATTATATATATATATATATATATATATATATATATATAATATTTGTTATTTTTCAATAAAAGGTGTAATTGTAATTTTAATACTACTTTTATTTCTTTCTTAAAAAGTAAACAATTGTCACAATAATTTCCTTTCTTATACCAAGGAGAATAACATTGAACAATAATGATAATGACAATAATAATAATAATGGTAGTAGGTGAGTATGATTGATAAAGGTATAAGAATAAAAATATAGAATAATTTAAATATTTAATAAAAGTTAGCAAATATACTTATAAAGTAATAATGTAATAACTAATATAGATAATAAAATTTTAAAAATAATATGTAAAATAAATAATCTAAAATTTGTCAAGTAGTAAATAATAAGGTGTAAAACCAGCGCACACTTAATCTATGCACGTTGACTAGTGGTATGAATTTAATGCATGTCATGATACAGATCATATTAGTGACTTCTTGAATTAATTTAAGTTCATTTTGCAAAATCATTATTTATCTACTCATGGCCGCTCAAGATTCCCTGCATTTCTGCGATAATTTAGCGCGAGACATTGTCATGGTCGGAAAACTAACAAATTAACAATACGTCCATGACTAAAAATACTTGCGTCAATACAGGGGTTGTTTGATTCGATTGTTTTTTACATCTGATATGTTATATACAAATTGTTTTTATTACTAGATTTTCTTTTCTGCGATTCAAGGATGAAATAAGATATGAGAATAATTTAGCTTTTGTAATCTAAGCATGAAAATATAAATACAATTTGCATGTAAAATAATTGAATGTACAAAATTTGAAATGACAGATAGATACATTGCTATTACGATCACAATGATCTTATAGAACTACAAGGAAAAAAAAAGCAAATTAGTAAGGATAATGTGTCATTGCAAATATGTACTATCAACGATGACTAGTTATTGCTAATAATAATTTTGGAGACATTAAAATTTTTAGAAAAAATTTGTCCCTAAAATTTACTATATGAATGGTGGAAAATTCTTCTCCTAAAATTTTCATTCACAATTTTTTTTATTAAAATACTATTAGGGATGACCTATGGGGTGAAGAAAATGGTGGAGCATTTGGAGCATTTTTTTTCCCAATCAACTCTGCATTATTAGTGATGACATATCGTTGCGAATAAACTTAATATCATCTCTAATGGGTCATGTTCCTTACATGCTGATTTTTCTTTTCCTATTATTAGCAACAACATTTCTAGATATTAGTGACGACTAAACTCTTATAAAATCCTACCATGCCTTGTTCTCCTTGCCCGTATCTTTCTTTCTTTCATCGCTACAATTTCTCCACTTTCGCCGCCATTCGCCTCCTTGCTAGGTTTTTCTAATCTTAGGATAACACCTCTATTTTTTTTACTATTAATAAATTTTATTTTAAAAATATTATAGAAGCAAAAATATATGTCAATCTTATGAAAAACAAGGTGTTACCGTTTCATTTAATGTAAGATAAATGCCTCACTGCCTACCTTATTAGAGAGAAGTCTAAGTATCTAACTAACCAAACATGAAGGAAAATTAGAGTGCGCAAGAAAGAGTTTAAAGGTATGAAAGTCAATGCATACAACCCAATGCTAAGTAAGCCTTAAAATCCATAAAAAAAAAGGTACACGAGATGAAAATTTTAACCAGAGGAAATCCATTACAAGAAACAATGTCTTAGTCTTTCAAGGACTATAAAGGAAAGTATATGGAAATGCTTACGCTCAAACAACCCAACTATGTTGAAGAAGAGGATGGACCACTCATTGAAAATTCTTAGGAAACCTGCATATGACCTCCTACTCATGGGATTAAGTAGGGTATTACAATAATAACCCCATCAGTATGCACACGTATTGAGCAAACCAATCTACCACCAATGTAGATTAAGATATAGGCAAGACATGCTCATGGTACGACAGACCAAAATGTACATGCAATACTCCTAATATGTTCTTTGCATACTATCACACCATATTGCAAAAGATATATTTAGATCCATCAAAACATGCTTAATCATAATCATACCAGTATACAAGGATATAAAGGTTATATTACACATATAGTATTCTTAAGGAAACATAGATCACTAAGATTATCTACACAATATTGTTTAGAGTGTAGCTTGTAGGGTAATGTGCCAATATATATACATATATAAAATTTCAACCATAGATTCTTACAATATGAGGATTATAATTATACTAAAAATTGATCATGCAGTAATTTCTAGAAACATGCTCAAATCAATAGAATAGCATTGCAACATCCAAATGAGACATATGGAAGCACATGTTGTATGCATGCGTATATATATTCATCATGATGGATACGCCACATTAAGCATTCAAGAAACATTTTAGTGGTAGAATATCTAAAGAATTTAGATTACAGGATTTTCTTAGAACCAACTGAATACTATCTTTGTTTAGAGTGGTAAATGCATTCCTTTATGCCAACTTAATGAGCGGCGAACATGATTACACAATTATAATACCCTATAATTTTAAATATTTTAATTTACTCTTTTGACGATCGTTCTTTAAATTTTTATGAGGATATAATGCCTCATATTTGGAATTAAAATTTTATTATATTTATATGATTTTATTTATTTTAATGTTAAGAAAAAACTCTCTTTTCAGTTTTAAAAATTTTAAGAAAACAACTGTTATCTTATAATATTTTTGGTAACTCAAAAGTTACTACTTCAAGGAAATGGTTATTTTTATAGGATAGTGTGTTGAAAGTATTTAAAAGATTATTATTTTAGTGGTTGTACTTTTTCTACAATTTAAAAAGTTATTTTAAGCTCTTAGTTTGCATAAAATAGTAAAAGGGTAAAATGAATTTTCTAAAGAAACAATTTTTGGAAAAGAGAGAGAGTAAGTTATGAAAATAATAAGATGTCTAACTTATGAGTGACATAGGGTGATATATTATTTTTATTCAAAATAAAGTTTGTTAATTAGTTAGTTAGTGAGATTAATTTATTATAACACTCCCATTTTTCACTACAAAAAAAAAATCAGTTTAAAACAATTAAAAGAGGAAAAATACTAAACTTATCTAGGAAAAGTGGGGTGCTACCGTCGTACCTAATACAGGATAGACATCAGCTGCCCATCTCATATTAGACACAATAATAAACCATACCAACCAATTTAAAATAGAGTGTGTAGCTTTAAGTTTCATAAATATTCAAAAGATTGTTTACAACAAATGATAAGTTATTATGATAAGTTACCCTAGAACCGTGGTCTATCACAAATCTCATAAAAACCTCCGGATGTCCTTGCTTTCAAGCCCTAAATCCAATTGAGGTAGGCACACTACTAACCATCCCCAAAAACCTGTACATAACCCTTTGCTCATGGGAATGATTAGGTGACCAAACAAATGGGCACATTAATACACTATGTACTAAGTAAGCTAAGTTGCCTCATCAACGAAAGTCAAAAGCATACCAGATTCAATCATGACATGGATTTCATATTTAACATGTGTCATGCCAAAGCCATATGAGTAAGTGTATCTACTCTATCAGAATCAGATAATGCATTAGGATTCACTATCATGCATAACTCAGGCAAATTAGAATGTATCATGCTCATTATCATAGTATAAGATCATAGGAAATCATATACATGTACTAAATAGATCATCCAAATGAACACTATGGTTTATTTTTCAATGTATTCAATCGATTGATTACACCATTTCCTTAAACATATATTTATACTAGTCAGCATCTAGTAAATCATTCTAGATATTAACCACTTATTCATTCGAGCCATTATCCAAATATCCATTCCAACTTTTACCCGTATTATCATCGAAACCATTTGCTCCCATCATTATCCAATTATTCATCATCGAAACCATTTGTTCCAATCATTATCCAATTATTTATCATTGAGCGATGGATTGTGCACCACCCCATGGTCATACATACCATGGAAGCCTATCCAAACCAAGGGACATAAAGTTTAGGCCGAAGCTAATCACCACCATAGACATAAGTCCAAGATAAAGATAAACTCCTATATAACCAGACCCTTTAGTGTCGATAACCCCTATTACATCATCATTGTCTAGAGTAGGTAAATCAGCAGGATCTAGTAGGATCCCACCCGAAGGCAAATTCCAAAGGCACCAATAAATGCCCAAAGACATACTAACCCCTGATAGCTAATTAAGGATTGGGTAACCTAGACCCATACACAACTCGATTATCTTTCAATTTACGTGATTAGTACATTATTCATGAGGTTACGTGATCACACAAGGCTTATACAAAGAGTAAGTAAATCATTTTCATATTTCTTCCATATTAATCCATTTCCATCCCCCACCCATGTATGGGGTTTCCATTTATTATTGTTCAATGTTAATCATGCCCATTATATTATTTCATTCAAGCACATGTCATGCTTCATTACTCTTTTTCTCAAAACCATTACATTTTATATGTGGTATACCCATTAAGCTTTTACAATACTCTTTGAGTATGTCATAAATTATGGTCCATTTAATCCATTAATTAAGTTATTAATTTATGATAATATCTATATTTTATCCCTTAATTAATCCCATAATAATTCCATGCAAAGCCTCAAAGTATAACTAAACCAAAAGGAATAAAATCACATAAACCAGATAAATTAGTTGATTGGTCTGGTCGAACCGGTCAATCGGTTTGGGCAGACTGGTTGATCGGTTTAGCTTGACCAAACCATGCTTTTCTTTAAATCGGTTAATCGGTTTGGAAAAAACAATTGATTGTTCATAGACTAGTCGATTAGTTATGCTTAACCATTCGATGGGTTTAAGTAGAGAGTAAGACCAAGGCCTCTATAGGATTACTAGTCGATGAATTGGGTCAACCAGTTGACTATTCTAAGAACCATTCAATTGGTTTGAGCTAAGCAATCGATCAATTTGACCTAACTAATTGACCGATTTACCCTCTAATAGCACTAAACAATCATTTTCACACATATCATGCTTATAAATATTTTCATACCATACTGGAACATGTTCTAACATCACATAACACATTTTTAGCTTACTTTAGTTGCACATTTCATCATTAATCATCACAACCCTTTCTTTTCTCAAGATTCATGCTTTTAACTCATAATATACGATCTAACTATCTAAATTAGTTCTATAAGCTATATATTCATGCCAACATGTACTATCAAATTTAAAGAATCCCATAAGATCTAAGATTATCCATAACCCATTTTAGAAGCAAGAATAACTTACTAATGCAAGCATAACTTTCCTTAAATAAGAAATCTCAACCTGTGAAATCCTCAACTTTCAAAACCTTAAAAACAATATGTTTTAACTAAAAAAATTTGTGCATAACTTCTATAAATTCAAACTTGAAATAGAAGGTAAAGAATGAACATACCACACCCAAAGGAAAATAGAGGGTAAATCTACAAAACCACTTAACCTTTTTCCCAAATCTAACTCTTTATTCCTTAACTATTAAAACAAGAGGGAGCTAGAGAAATTATCAGAAGAGTGAAGGGAATTCAACTATAAGGCTCAAAGTAAAAAAGGGAGAAGGTGAATGCTAGAGAGATTACTATTTAGGTGGTTGAAAGAAAGGTGAATAAAAAAGGCGATTAGGGCTATTTATAGCTAATAAATCGATACAATTCACAAGTGTGGTCAGGAATAGATCGAAAACCCTAATTCTCACCGTTTGAATTTGAATTAAATGAATAGATTTCGTCCAAGATATGGTGACCTATCCTCTAGAGCTTAAATGGGAATTCTTGAGGAGTTCAGGTCATTTGGTTCGGAAATGCAATAAATAAGAGGGATAATAGGAGGTTAGTGTGGAAGGAATCTCCCAGCTGCACAGAATTGAGTATAAGATCAAAGTAATGATCTCAGAATTGTACAGAGAAGAGAGGTGGAAAAAGATAATGCTGAAGTTATCTCCCCCTCAATTTTCCCAATCAACTCCTCATATCGATGTGAGGTAGTATTTTTGAGCCAAATACATTATGAAAAAGGCTAAGAATCTAATAGGAATAATTCGACATTGCTTAAAAAAGTTCAAGGTTATAAGAAATTTTTCCCAAAATTTGATTTTCAAAAATATTCCAAAATCAATAAACCATTAGAGTTGTTTGGCCTACTAGTTGACTATTCTATAGATCAGTCGATCGGTTGCTCAACCAGTTGATTGGTTTAGTCGAGTAAAAACTATTTTGTTGAAACGACAAACCAGTTGATCAACTCACCTAAAAAACTTATTACATTTAATTTTCCAACCTCATTTTAAATCCAACTTTGTCTCAAACCAAAGTTTAATAACAAATCAAAATCAAACACCAAAATTGGCATAACTTCTCCTTCAACACTTTACAAAAAGATGGGGTATTACATTTATTGATTTGAAAGTTCATTTATATATTCATATGATTAAATATTACATTATTTTTTGTAGTTAGTGAAAATATTTTGGAGAGAGAAACACATCTTGTAATATATGATAAAATTTTATCTTTTTTATTTATTCATTATTATTTATAATTAATATATACTAATTATTGTAAGTAATTTTATATGACTTACCTTTCTTTATCTAGTTTGTCCAAATTTGTAGATAAAAGACAAATAATTATTAATTTAGCTATAACTTTTCCATTCAAATACAAAATTAAATAGTTTTTTTTTTTGTTTTTCAAAGATGAATTTAATGTATACAATGTTTCTCTTTTGAGTTTTCCCAATATCTAAACTAAAATTAGTGAAAATTATCATTTAATTTTAGGGATATCTTACATAAGTGATTTTGTTATATCCTTTTATTTTAAAAGCCCATATAAACCCATACTAAACCCTACTAGCTAAACACATAGTTTTATTTCTCCTCTTGTGTCGTGTATTATGTTCTATATCTCCCACAAATATTGTTTGCATCTTAAACCAATTCATCAAGACTTTTACTTTATTCATCTAAATATTAAATTATCTTTAAGATTATAGATTCAAGATCTAATTTTCGTTCTTTTTCTTTGTTCGAGTTCAAGGAATAATTATTCTTTCAAGATCATTAACTTCTGATGTTATTTTGGTGTCATAGGATCATTCCTTATTGAAGACCTTATATTCTATATATGGAAATTTTACATTCATTATCATTATTTTTCAAACTTATATACATATATTATATGTGTGTGGAATAGAATTTCTATATAGTATGGGTTTTTATTTACTATATAATTTTATACCTTCTTATCATTATATATTATGCATTATGATATATAATATTATTAGCCTAAGAAAATAAAATTTTATTTTAAATTTGTGGTCATTTCAATTTGGCTACAACTTAGCACTATTTTATAAAAATCACGCTGAATTTAATTATGAGAGTTTACCCATCATATTATATATCAAATCAAAGCTAAAAAAAAGTCCATCAGTTTTTTCATTTTAAGTTATGTACTTAAAATAAATGGAATTATAATACGGGTTGGTTAAATCTAAAAAATTAGTATAACTTACGAGATTGATTTTTATTTTTTATTTTGTTTTTGACCAATGATTGAGTTTTAATGGTTTTATTAACACTAAATATTAATGTTTGACCTAGGTTGATTGAGCTTGATCTTTAAATATATATATATATGGTTTGAACACTTTGGTTAAAAATTTGTTTTGGATTTGGAGAGTTGGTTATTCTAGTTTGACTTTTCTATTTTTTGAAAGTTACTTTTTTTAAAACTTTCCTATATTAAAAGTTTCCATGTTTAAAAGGTGGATAATAAAAGAAAGAGATTTAATCAATAATAGTTTCTTATGTGCATTATGTGATCACCTTAATAAGACATTAATACTTTAGGTGGAACAACTAGGATTTGGGTCCTTTAAGGCTAGCCTTCTGAAGTTAGGGATCAGTACTAACATTTTCTTTTCTATTGTAGATATTATTTGTTTTATTCACCAGTTTTGTTTGGTTAAGGTTCATTGTCTACACTATTGGCTTCTGTGGACCCCATTAGAGGTTGTGCACACTTAAAGACTAGATGACCAGGGTTGGATTTTACCCTTTAGTGCTATGACTATTGGGATTTCCTAGGAGGTGGATCTCCTATAGTTGGCTCCGGTTATTGTTGGATCTTCAAACTTATTTCTTAGATGACCCCTTGGTTGGTTAACCCACTTAAATAATTTGATATCATGATCACCTAAAGTGAAGATCAATAATTGGATATTTGTTTCATAAGGTTTCCCAATATGATCTTTTGTGCATATGCATTTATATATATACTTCTATATTATATTCCATTATACTTTATTTGTTAATTAGTTATTCTCCTATCTAAGTTGTTACATATTTTAAATGGACCTACGATGATCCATGATGTACATGGTGAGTAGATAACTTAGTGAAGATTGAGTATGAATAGGTTCAAGATGTAAATGTCATACATGGTAGGGAAGAGTGAGAATGGTGGTAATTTTTTATATTTCTATTCATTGCTAATGGATACTTTCATAGATTCTCATTGTGTTAACTATTTTATATCTATTCTACATTTAATTAGTTTTGTTGAGTTTATTAGACCTTTTTTTGAGTTAATATTAATGTTTGATGTATTTCCTTACTTTAACTAGTCTTAGGAACTAGTATAAGCAAAATAATAGTGTCTACTTATACTAGTTGTGGTGGTAATACCCTCACTGTATTTATCTTCCGCATATATTCTTCCTTATTTTTATAGCGTATTGGTTATAAAAAATAGGAGTGTTAAAAAAATAATTATAACTTAAGTAATGTGTGAGTTCTTAAATACTCCTAAAGCAACGTATCATTTCAGTTAAATATTGGTATCAAGAGTGAACATAAAATAAGATAAGACCATTTTAATACATTTTTAGGATTCATTTTAGTTATTATCTTGTGTTAGGTGCATATAGAACTCCTTTACCTAATTATTTGAAAAATATGTGAGATTATTCCCCACGGTCTTTCAATACCCATGGAAGTTAAACCAAATAAACAGACATAAAATCCTTTCCGAAGCTACAATAATATGCAGACATAAGTTCTAGCTTATGCTGAAGTAACTCTCTTGTGGTGACCTGGCCTTTTAGTATCGCTACCCCTAGTACACCATCAATTTCTAAATGATCTCACCCAAAGGAAAAATGTCTAAAGTTAGACTAACCCCCGATAGCTAATTAAGGATAAAATAATCAAGACCCATAATAATTCTCTTCCACTTCAAGTGATTAATATCTTATTAGATCAAGATCTCATAACAATCTAATGTCCACACATAATATCACACCAAGTAATAATAATTTAAATACAAAGCAACCATATAAGGCTCTCACACATCCAGTATTCCCATTAAGAGTATCTTAAGCGATCATTTCATTACTTGATCAATTATGCCAAAAGGTGAAATTATATAATGTTCAAATCAACCATAAATGTCCAAGCCAACATTTGATTTTTATTTATTTCTCTTTGTTCACAACTCCAATCTATGTTAAAGCCTTAGTTTCATTACTTAACTATAATCTTACCATACATTAAAGAATATTCCAAGTTAACCTCTTAGGCTATAGATGAAGGTCCAATTGGAGGTGATCTAGAGTCCAACCTAAATCATGTTATTTATCCAGTTATTTTAATATCCAAGTGAAGGTTGCTTTAAGGCCATCCTATAGGTCCATGTTAATTTCTTCCATTCATGCTAAGTCATTTAAACTTCTAAGGTTCCATATTTTAAGGCTATGAAATAAGTCGTTAGAAGTCTATTAGTCATCATTATGATTCATTGCATAGATACTAGCCATAAGTAAAATATATTTTTTATTCATCTAATCATCTACTTTTGTCATGGTCAATAGAAATACCCAATTGTTAGGTTAATGTCAATATTGTTCTATTAGAATTAATTTTCTCTTTAATAACTTTAGTCCATCAATTAAACTTAAATAATCTAGGAAAACTTATAGATATTAGCATATTATGTTACCTTCCAAGCATAAGGAAACTTAAGTATCACATTTGAAAAAAAAAATTAACAAGAAAAGAAAATATGGTAGAGAGGCGGTCGATGGGTTTTCAAGGACCAGTTGATTGGTTGTGCTAACCAATCAATTGATCTGGGCATTGCCAAACCTTCCTAGTGGTGGTAAACCAGTTAACTGATCAACCTTATGGATTGACTATTCTAAAACAACCAGCTAATCGGTTTGGGTCAACCAATTAATGGATCTAAGAAAAGGCTATGGCTATTAAGTTCACATACCGACTAGTCCATTGTTTGAGTCAATTGATCAAATCTTCTAAGAACCAATCGACAGGTTTTATCGAACTAGCCGATGGATTTAGTCTAATACCAAGACCACTGAAGTTACAAGCCAACTGATGGTTGGGTCTAATAGACCAATTGATCAGTCCCAAGGAATAGTCTATCTATTATGGAGACTAGTTGATTGGTTAGGACAAAAATAACCCCTGTCAAACACACTCACACACAATTACATTTTACAATCTTTAATATATCAATTAAAACATCAATCACAGGTCATATAAGTATCTTAACAGGCAATATTCATGGATTGGTATGCAAAATACTAAAATCATGTTAAGAATATAAAAAAAATGGTTCTTACACTTTATGAAATTAATAAGAGCTAGGAAACTATACATCCTATTCTCTTTATGCTACGCCATCATGAAAATGACTTATACATCACATTATGCATGCTAATATTGATGAGATGCTTAGGATATCAAGGTCAACTACTAAATCTAAATCATACTATAAGGCTTATGCATACAAAGTCTCAAGTTAGACATCCTACCACTTATTTCATTTATGTAATATTAATAAGATTAAGCAAAATTTCATCCCTCATACTCTTGCTTCCATATAAATACAGAACATCTACTATACCCGCTCATACCATTTTCCACAAAAGTAGGGAAGAAAATGATTTACCTCAAATGAACTTATAAAATCCGCCAAAGAGAGCAAAAGTCTTGGAAAGTCCAAACCCTTTTTAACACTTGAACACCTTTTTAGAAATCAAGATTAAAACTTAGTAAACTTTTAAAATCATACAAAAATCAAATAAAATCAGAGACTGAGGAGAGAAGTTAAAAAGAAACCACCTCCTCAAGAAGAAAACAAAAAAGCTAGAAGATACTAGCTAATCCCTCACTCTTTTCCCAAATATAACCCTATCTTGTATAAGAAAAAAACAAGAAAGAGTTAGAGGAAAGATTAGAAGAGGAATAAAGATCATAATCAAAGGCCAAAAGAAGAAAATGTGGGTGGAGCAAGTATGAAGAATAGTAAGGAAGTTCAGAGGTTAGGGAAGGAGGAAGAAAATTGAAGGCTTTTATTAAATATGTTGAGGGTTTCTAGTAGCAAAGAAGGATAATGGGCTTTATAAATCAAGACCCTAAACCCTAGCCAAATCTAAGCTTTCAAGTGTACACTTTGGAGTTTCAAGGCTACCTTTTTTGTCTTTGAGATCAAATGGTGAAAGTTGAATTGTTCCTGAGTAATGTGCCTTAGAATTTTGAACACAAAAAGGGAATAAAGACAACAAAGAGAGGAAATAGAAGTTAAGAATCTCCCAGAAGATAGAGAAAAGAAAGAAGAAGAAGACAAGGAGTGAAAGTCATGGAATTGATTTATGTGAAACTACCCCTCCATAAATTTGTTGAAAATCACTAAAATAGTTAGGTATGATCAAAAGCTTTGTAAAAATCATAAAAAATTTCTCATACATAATCACGATGTTGAAAAATTTTCAAGGAAAGACTCGTTGTGAAAACCGAGTCCAAAGAATAATAAGCTTAGTCGAAGTAGTTGATTGGTAGCCCAAGCCAGTCAATTAGTTTATCGGGTTTCAAAACTCAAATTTAAGGAATAAACTAGTAGATTGATTCTGATAAAGCCAATTATCTTTCAAAATCCAAACCAAGCTCAACGAAAACTACACCAACTTTAAATACACCTCTAAACCACAATCAAATATACTTAGATGACAATAAAATACATTGATTAACATGCATTAGAGAGCCTAAAAATTGGGGTATTATAGAAAGGTAAGTAAAGTTTATTTTTGTTAATCTATTGTGTTTATGATGTGTATTATCATTATTAGTTGATATTGATTTAGTTTTTATAAGACTTTTTTTATTTATCAAATTCCACCATGGCCACCATCACCTCCACTGCCCCCACCACCCATTTGTTTATATTTGATTTGTTTGGATAATTAGTTAATGAATAATTTGTGAACTTTTATAAAAAATTTACGCCCCCAAAGGACCATCGTGGCCACTCACCGCTACCATCTTCTACCAAGTATTTTTTGTATTTTCTGAATTTTTAAATAATATATACATTTTTAATGTTATTATTAATTATTTTATAAATTTTGGAGAACATAATTATATATATATATATATATATATATATATATATTAAAATGATTATAATTTTGTTGATGTGTGTGTTGTGAGTAAATGTATATATGATGATAATTATATATGCATGTTGGTAAATGTCATTAAATGTATTTATTGTGATTAAATAATTTATTATTAAAAATGTATAAGATTTGTGGTGATAATTTTATATGTATGTTGGTAATTATGATTACATAATTCATTATGTATGTGGTATAAAAATTATGGTGGTAATCGGGTTTGAAATCAAATATACAAAAAGAAAAAAAGAGAATGGAGCACCTACAAAATATATGACAATGAATGAATATGAATACTCGCACTCAATCAAAACTCGCACTCAATCGGGTTTGAACATAATTTATTTTTACAACACCACTAGGGCAAAAAAGGAAGGAGAGAGGTAGAGGGAATGATCTGGTTCTAAATGATATATGGCTGGCTAATAGGAAGAAGCCACTATATATATAATTTGCTAATAAAGATGGCACGTATAATTATGTGAGGGTATATGAGCCAAAACTTTCTCGTTGTGTTGGAAAGGCCGTAGTAGAGTTCATTCTACTATTATATAAATTATAGGCTCATGTTCCTAAAAATATAAGTCCTAAGATTCATCAATGACTTAAGGTATTTATATATTGTTGGTTTAAATATATGAATTATATTATTTCATAAATTACTAACATGGCATACATTAAGATTGTAGCAATATTTTGATCTCGATTATTAAAGACACAATCATGTGTGAGATCATATTCTGCTTGGTCTTAGAAGGTTGTTTTGGGACTAATACAAGAACAAGAAGAAGATGCAATGGCAGAAAGATAATAACAAGAAGTCGGCTAGCTTTGACTAAGAATTCTAGAATAAGTGTGTAGACTACTACGCATTTGATAAGATAGAGATAAAAATTTAACACTGCTATTGTAAATGTTAAAAATTATGACTTATTTATTAACTTTATTTTATATGTATAAGTAACGTTTGATAAAATTAAGAAAAAATAGGTATAATCTAGAAGATCCTTATTTCCATGGTCTAGATATATTTCAACTTATTGACATAAAAAGGTATATATATGACAAGGATTTACACTTGAAGGTTGGCCAATGGATCATCGAACATGCAAGAGAAAATTATATAAGATTGATAATATTATCTTTTCTTATTTATAAAATGATATCTATGGATTTTTGTATTAATATAATATTCTTATATTTTTAGGATGAGATGATGAGGCTATGTAATGAGGCTCGAGGAATACTAAAAGGTCATGAGTTTAGGATAATTGATGACCCCTCCACTAGTTCTATAAACCTATCAATATTTGATGAGACCAAGATAATTGATGTGGTTCTTATTCATTGATGGAGATTTAGGAAGAGTGTTGGGTGCCCTTACTAGGTATATTTTCATTGTCTTTTGTTAGTAGTCACCCTCCTTTATTAGAGACTAGTGAAACATTGTCCACCATTACCATCCTTTTTCCTATTATGGCAGAGATTTATGAGATTGTTCCATATCAGTAGATGCAAAATGATGAATTACGAATGATAGTGACACAAATACAAGGATACATATATGCCCCTTAGTTATCAATCCAGGTTCAACCTCCCTATAGTCAACCTCAATGCCAAGTTCAACTTTCATATAGTTATCCCCACCACCAGATTCAACCTTATTAGAATCCATCTCTCCTAGCAGGAAGACAAAGATTATGATTTATTACAACTTATTTTCATTTAAGAAATTTTTATTTATATGTAATTCAAACAATTTCTTAAATTATAAATATTAACATGTTGTTATTACAAATATTTTTAGTATTAATTTCTTTGATTGCTAATTAGTTATAAATATTTCACTATTGTTATTTATATAATACTGTATATTTTATGGAATTAAAAAAATTATTGAGATTTTTATTTTTATAGAGGCATAATATTTCAAAATTCATCCCTACTTCAAGTATTAGGGATGACATATTGTGGCTATTTTTAAATTTTTTTTTTGCAAATATTCAAATTTTTCTGGTAAAGTAATAAAATGACATTGTTAATAAAGGTATTAGCAACAACATGTCATAGTAAAAAGTCATATTTTAAAAATTTTCCAACTAAGATTTAAGTTTTTTTTTGAATAATTTTTGAAAATGTTGCTTAAATCTTATCAACGACCACACTCCCCAAATATTTGAAGTTTGCAATTGGGCGACCAACTTTTGGACTTCACTAATCTCTAATAGTGTAATTAGAGATGACATTATCATCGCTAATAGTTGAATTGATGACTACCATTTTATTATTCTATTTTTATCCTATGGACAATGTTTTCACAACGATTATGAGAGTATTTTGGAATTATTTACATAAAATATTAGTTGTCGGATCATATTAACCATGATCGGCATTATAGATGATAATTTTTTGAACCTTTACAATTTGTAATCCTCAAAATAGCAACATATAATGAACCTCGATAATTTTTAGTTAATATGCATTACTACTTGCACATTTATTATCAAAATCTTCTTATCATTTGATGGCCACATCTATAACGATGTAAAATTAAATGCATCAATTTAAAAGTTTAATTTTTTAGAGTTAATTAATATGTCTCAACATAATAAGAATTTCTTATGCGTAAAAAAAATAAAATTCATTTCATAAAACTTTGATTACTTATAAAAAATTAAATTATATTTTTATTAATATGAATTATTATTAATTGTAATGTAGTTCTAAAGTATGACTATATATATATATATATATATATATATATATATATATATATATATATACTAAGACTTTCAATTATTTGTACTACTTTTAATCTTATTTTAATTCATCTTGTTATCATATTTATCAATTAGTTCAATATCCTATGTATTATATTATATTATATATTATAATTTTAATAATGGTATTTTGAAGAAAATATTATTTTATACTCTTTATAAAAAAAATAATAATTAAGGGTATTATTCTTACACATTGTCATTGAAAATATTAAAATACAAAAACTATTAATATGAAAATTGATAACAACCATTTTCATATGATTTTAAGTTTGAAACATTTGATTTTTATTATCCTTTTTTTATTTTTTATGTATTATATTTATAATAAGATTAAGTTATATGAAATAATTCTAAATGTGTTTTACTAACCTTTAATGTGGCATATATAAGGATAAGAATAAATATATCTATTATTTATATACTCTTTATTAAAACTATTTTTTTTAATCTTACTTAATTTTGATTTATATATTATATGCTTTATTAAATGTATTTTTATTATTAAAATTGCTATATATTAAAGTATAGTTATAATAGTATTATAAAATAAACCTCTAAGTGTATACTATTATGTTGTTGTTTTTTAGATATTTTTTAATAGAATAGTATTAAAATATAAACCTATTTGTCCATTAATGAGGTTGTGGTTCACTAGAGAAATTGCACATAATTGACATAATGGGCCAATCCAAATTATTCATTTCAAAAAGATAATAATCCTTAATATCTATCTTGTTTACCATTGGATGATATTGATCTTATGCTTGAGTTGTTATTTTCCATTTATTCCCTTACTATAAGAATATCATCTCCAAAATTGATTTTCCATCAGAACCTTTCACTTTTTTAATACTAAATATCAGTTCAAACCCTATATTAAAAATGATAAATCCTAATATTTCTAGAGAATTCTACCATTTTGTCCTAAATTGAATCAATTATCCTTTTTCTCTCACCTTACTACCTTCTCTCTTAATTTATTTACTATTGAAAAATCTTAGAACTCCCCTAATTCTTCTAACATAAACTACCATAATTCCTTATTTCTTATGAAATTTGCAACTTATTTTCCTAAATATCTTTCATATATAAGGCTAATCAATCACCCCATTCTTCTAATTACAAAATACCATAATTCCTTATCTCTTATGAAATTTGCAACTTGATTTTCTAAACATCTTTCATATGTAAGACCAAACAATTTTATCCCCCCCCCAATTCTTCTGACCACAAACTATCGTCATTCCTTATCTCTTATAAAATTTACAACTTGATTTCCTAAACTGCTTTTTATATGTAAAGCCAAATAATAAATTTTCAAGAGATTAGATTAGTAATCTAAATGTGATTCGTTCTCTTGAAGTGAAACCTTATATTAAAATAGATAAGTTTTAAGATTTCTTGAGAATTCTGCTTTTTTTTCCTCAACTAAATGAGTTGTCATTTTTCTCTTAGCTTAGTGCCATTTTCATCTTATTTTATAATACCCCATTCTCTAAAACCATAATTACCATATGTGATTGGACTAGTAACAAGTCTCCTAGAAACATATATATTCTATTATCAAATCTCATTTTATTCATGTTAATTTTTATAAGTGCCCTATATTTTGGATATTTCTTTTGGAATTTTTATCCCTTTTGTTTCTCTTCTGTATGATCTAGAGCATGTACTCCATAATCTATTCTTATGTTTAATTTATTAAATTCTTCTATTATTTCTGTCTATTTTCATAAGTTTTGATTTATTTGTTTCAAATATTTTAGCTTTGCACTTAGTATGAGGAAGGTATGGACTAGACTTGTGTTAAGTGTGGGTTCCCACTATATTATGTTAATGCTTTCTCTTAAAAATAAAAAATTTTGTAGTAAATTTTAGGGTGTTACATATTTATTGATAGAAAATTTTGGAACTCTCATTCAATTCTTCTAACCACAACTATCACCATTCCTTATCTCTTATATAATTTACAATGTAATTTCCTAAACCTCTTTTATGTGTAAGGCCAAACAACCATTTCCCCCTCAATTCTTTTGACAATAAGCTAACACCATTCCTTATCTCTTATGAAATTTACAACTCGATTTCCTAAACTTCTTTCATATGTAAGGCGAAACAATCATTTTTCAATAGAATATATTAGTAATTAAAACATGAGCCATTCTTTTGAAGTGAAACACTATATTAAAAATGATAAGTCTTAAGATGTCTAAAGAATTTTGCCATTTTATCCTCAATTGAATAAATTATCCTTTTTCTCTCACCTCATTACCTTCTCTCTTACTTTATTTGGCATTGGAAAATTTTAGAAATTCCCTAATTTTTTTTCTACCACAAACTACCGCTATTCTTTATCTCTTATAAAATTTATTTATTTGTTAATTTAACTAATAGATATTACAATTTTTTTATTAGTACTTCTAATGATCATCATCATCATCATTTTCTAATCATTATATAATTCTCGTCTATAGATATATTTTTGTTATTTTCGTTTGCCTTGGATATTTGAGGAAATAATCATACCTTTTTTTTTATTTAGCTACTTAAATATGGGTATGCATGTATGACATTCCTCTCATGCTGAGGTATCAAAACTGATAATTAAGTTTTTAAGTTTATATTTTAGGTCACTTGTCATCAATAATATTTAGGCAATCTCTCTTAATTTGTTCACATGCACTCTCAAGTTGTAGGTTTATGATTGTATATGTTTATTTTTCCCCAAATATTATACTTTGACAAATATTTTTATATCATTTGTGCCTTTTTTCATAACAAAATACAAATTTTAGTTTTTTAATTATAATTTTAGTTATTTTTGAAAGCATATCCTATTTTTTTTAACTATTTAATTTTTTGACTTGGTTTTTCTATAGTTGTAGCAAAGTTAGTTGTTGTAGTAGTAGTTGTTGTTGTTATTATTTTGTATATTATGTGAAACTTACCATATTGTTTAAAGAACTTTCAGTGATGAATATATAACATGGATAATAATATATTCTTTCTAGTTAAGTGTTTTTTATTTAATGACCCTTTAGCTTGATTATTTATTTAAGGATTTGTTTAGAAAGTTATTTTTTAATTATTTGGATTTTTTTTCATGTTATATTAGAACTCTATAGGAGAGCTAGATTAAAAGGTCATTATAATTACTAAAAATTTATTTATTTCATTTCAAATGAAAGTATTCTCCAAAATATTTCCCCTTTTTATTTTAAGTTTTATGAAGCTTTGTAAGGTATATATATATATATATATATATATATATATATATATATATGTTTGTGTGATGTATCTTTACTTGGAAGTTATATTTTTTACACCTAAAACGTGAACATAAATTACATGATAATGATAGGTTATTTGTTTTTTTAGAAATGTTTGTTGCTTAAGAATAATTACTATTATGGGATTTTTTGTTAATTTGTTTGTGTTCAAAAAATTAATTATTTATCAACTCATTTTGTTTAATATCTAAATTAATGGTAATTTTTTTATAATTAACTAAGTTTATGTGTATAGTTTAAACACATTAATTATATAGTCAATTTCTACAATATTGATTATACACAAAAGACTAATAACTGAAGTTAATGGTGTTTAGAACAATGACTACTACCTTTGAAGTGAGATAATATCAAGTTGGATGATGTTCTCTTGCATGCCATTGGGTTTTTTGCTACAAAGAGTTTTTTAATAAAACACAATTGCCCTTTGTCTATTGTGGTTTTGTGAAACTAGATTTGTGATTTCCTAATTGTGGCATGAATCTTGTGTCCAATATTAGAAGAGAGGTTATTAGTATTTGGCAAACATATCCCATTAAATGCTAAGTTATTTTACCTAACAATCATAAAAAACACCTTTTTTTTAGCTTGATCAAGTTATTAGTAAGATTTTAAAATTATAAGACTATTTTGTTGCTGTGTGTTGTTATAACATAAGAGATGTAATCTTCATGGACTAATAAAACATAAGATATTGTCAAACCATTAAGGAAGCAGAAGATCATAGAATAGAGATGGATTTACAAGTTTGAACAAGGAACCTCCTACCCATACTTTTAGTTACACGTGGGTTTAGTCAGATTCCTGATGTAGACTATGCTAAGTTATTTTTCCTCTTGTTGTCAGACATATTTTCATATGTAACTTACTTGTAGTTATAGCTATGCAGGACTTGAAGTTAGAGTAGTTGAATGTTATAATATCTTGTAACACATGTCTTCATTGTCAAGGACAAGTGAAATCATGTGTGTTCATTCAAGAAGTCATTGTGTGGTCTAAGATTTACTTAGATAGTGGTATAAGAGTTGGTAAGTTTATGATTGATTATGCATATATATATATATATATATATCTCAATATAAGGTTCAAGGACAAGTAAAATCATGTGTGTTCATTGAAGAAGTCATTGTGTGGTCTAACCATTCACTTAGATAGTGGTACAAGAGTTGGTAAGTTTATGATTGATTAACATGGGTTCTTTAAGAGTGACCATGATATATGTTTGAGCTTACATTAGGTGTTTGCAATGATTTTACATTTTCCATCTTGGATTCAATAAGATTAATGCAAATTTCTAATGAAGAAACTTAATGATAACAAGGGTTAATAAAGGATATAACTTATGTGGTTTAGTAGTTTATAATATTTTAAGTATTTTTTTTTACCATCTTGATGATTCTCAAACCCTTACAAAAATGTGAAATAGAAGGAGTAATTGAGAATCTAGCTTTCTAAATCTAGCTTGAAAAAGTGTTAAAAGTCACTTGTAGCTTAGCTAATTTAAAATTTGCTAAGTCTTAAAACCCAACCCTAACTTGATTATGTTATATCATATATCCATTTGTTGTTAGCTTCATAGTTTTAAAAGCCAAACCAGGCATCACATTAGTTGTATTATTGATTTACTGATTAGATCAATGGCTTGTACTAGTTGGAACAATGGTTTGTATTGGTTTAAAATATATAATATTAAAGATTAAATAGCATAAGAAAGATACAAATAATGTTTTAAATTTTACATAAAAATTATATTATTTAAACTCTAATATAATTAGGTCAAAACTAATAAATGAATGAAACCTATAAAAAAACTCTTAAATCCTTTTAAACTAAAAATAAAAGTATCATAGAAAATAAACAAAATACTAAAGCCCAAAATGTATCAAAGCCTAACCACACAATTGATATAAAAACAAAAATAAACCCTATAGACCTAAGACTCCCTCCCTAAGGCCTCAACATAACTCAAGCACATGACTCAAATCGGTGTATCCTTCTCCAAACCATACTCATCCTATCAATTTTATGTTTTCTAAATCATTCCTTGATCAAACATGCCCTTCCCCCACCCTACCCCAACTTATCTTACATATGTTACTTCCTCTCTAACCATCATTTTGAAATCTTAAATTGTTACTATATTTAAGTAATATAGTTACTTGAATACTAAAAATAAATCACTAATGAAGAATCAACTAAATGAAACCACAAATTCATTGGGGTAGATTGTTAAGAATGGTTAACTTCTATGAAATCAATGGTTTTCATCAAGATTGTGAGTTTATCAGCTTCTAAAAGCAACATGAAAGGGAGTTCGTGTGTAGGGAGGAAGGAAATCCACAAAATAGATAAGAGAAATCAAAGAGTGTAAATGGTGTACAAATTTTTTAATTTTTTGCTGGGTTACAATTTTCAAAATATTGACTACTTTTAGGTAGTTTACACCATGCTAATTCCATAATTAGTTTGAATGGCTATCTGGACTGGTAAGGTGATAATTCCACCAGTTGTTCTAGCCTGGTATTTAAAACTATGGTTGGATTCCATGACATATGACAAAGAACAACAATTTCAAATACTATAATAGCCAATCACCACTTGGGATCTAATTTGTTAGATTTGTTGTTAGATAGTTTAAGTATCTTTTAATTAGCTTGTGCTAGATGTATAACCATATGGCATATGATAAGATCCTCAATGTGGTGGATGCCCTTTCTATTTTAAATCATATGGAACTTGGTTACATGAGCGAGAAGGGATTGTAAGTCTTATCTAAGATGTCATGAATATCCTTACTCAACATACATCAATTGAATCTTGTGATTCTTTTTTAACTAGTAAAAAGCATAGTCATCTTTACTAACATGTTATCAAGAAGTTAAAATATTTTATACCTTCTTTATAAAGATATATATAGCCTCATGGAATTTGAACCACTTGGTCACAATAAATATGTTGTTACTTATATTGGTTATGCTTCATGAAAGGTTTAGATTTATTCATTGAAATCAAAAGGCCAGGTGTTTCAAATCTTTAAAAATTTCCATGTCATGATGAAGAGGAAGATTAAGAGATATCTTAAAGGAATCTAAAGTGGCAATGGCATAGGGCACACCTAGTATGAGTTTTAGGATTATTGGAAAAAATATGGTATCTACTATAAGAAGACTATTCCTACTAAGAACCATAATGGATTAGTAGAGAGGTTGAATTGCACCAATTTGGATAAAGCTAAATTCCTACTAAATATAGGAAATATATCAAAGAATTTTAGAGTTGAAGTTACAACAATCATTTATTACCTTATTAATGGAATGCCTAATGTACTATTAGGTTATAAAACTCTAAAAAGTGTAATACCCCATATTTCAAAAACCTAAGTTAAATCAAGATTTATATTTTATGGAGATAAATTTATTCTATTTTGATGGTTTATTACACCTTTTAAAATATTTGGAACTCTAGTAACATTTTTGGAAGCATTTCATTTGAGAATCATTACCCTTTCTCACAATTTTGATTCCTTGAGACCTTTCAAGCACATTTGGTAATATATATATATATATATATATATATATATATATATATATATATATATATATTCGCTTAGATCATTATACATTGATAAAATTTGAATTAATTGGAATTTTTTGTGTCTTCTAGTCATTATCAAAAATGGTAAATGAAAGTTTTGATGAAAAATGATATTTTCATCTTAGTTAGCTTTACTTCATTTTGTGGATTGAAATGATATTTTTAATTATCTAAAATTTATGAAAATTCAAGAATTTTAATATTTTGATTCTTAAAATTTAAAATATTTTATCTTTATATTTAATATTTTAAAATAAAATTTTCATTGTTAGACAAAATATGTTACAAAAACTTAACTTATGTACTTTAGTATTATCGTTATCTTTTAGGATTCAATCATAGTCATTCATATCTATCTTATATCTAATTCTAACCTTCTAATATATGCTAATATGTGGCACCAATCTCATCTATTCCATACGTTGCTATGGAATAAAAATACCATTTTAATCATTTAATTTCATTTAGAAATCACATGCCATGTTTCCCCTCCATTCTCCTTTCACCCTAATCTGTGACCATCTCCACCCTTTTTCTCTATTATTTCCAACTATCTTGATAAATGGTTTCAACAATATAGCTTATACCCATGGAATCCACCTCATAAATGAAACAAATCATCATAATTACATGATTAGATTTTAATCATCAACTTCCTTGGTTGCTAAGTCTTCTCCCCTTATATAAACCTTATTTTTATTTCACTTCTCTTCCAAGAAAATCCATGCCAAATATCCTCCTTCTCACTGTCCTTTTAAATTCCACTCAAATAATCCATGGGAACCTTTTTTTAAGCTTTCAAACATTAAATAATTCAATCTTAGTTAATCCTTTCTCTATTCTCTCATTTCCTTTCCTCTTGTTATGATTTTAAGTACTAATATCTTATGTGTGTTCTATGTTTTATTCTAGGTTTCAAGAAGATGAATTACATGAGTTGTTTTTTTTAAATATATATCTCAGAATTAGGTAAATCTAACCTACTCTTTAGATGGTAGAATTTTTGTGAAAGCATAGAATTAATTTAGTTGTATAACATATTATGGGTATATCTATATGTTTCATGGGTTTTATAGATTTATATGAGTATTAAGTTCATTAAAGATAACGATTCATGATTTTATGATGCTAAAGAGCATGATAATTACATATATGTTGGTATTTTGCTCATTATTTTATGTAGTGGAAGTATGAAACATGGTGGTTTAAGGTCCATTGAGTTTTGTGTTGAATGATGTTATAAACTACTCTGAATTGGATATGATTTAAGTATCAAATTAAATCATAATATTTCTACTTTCCAACACAAATTTTGGATCTAAAAATATTTAAGTATTGAAGAAATTATGATCACTTTTCCCCAAATGCACAAATCTATTTTATCCAACGTTGAGAGTTTAGCCTTGAGTTATGGTTTAATTTTGATGTTAGATTTAAATATTGGTTATTTTGATCAGTCCATGTTGTTTATTGAAATTTATATATGTAATTTGATATAAAATATGGTATCATTTAAGTTGGTAGAAATTATGTTATGATGGGTCAAAGTTTTGTTAAGTATGTTCATATGTGTTAATGAGCACAATCCATATGCTCTTCACTATTTATTGAAGATGTGCATGGTTTTATTATGTGTATTCTTGAGACCTTTTTTCATCACTAATCATGTCTTAATTACCCTTTAATGACATAAGTTAAAGGAAGATTAATCATGTTTAGACATAGAATGACCAAAGTAGCCTTAGAATGATAAAATGTGGAATGTGTGAATAGTGAAAGTCATACCTTGACTTTAATCAATGACCATTTATTGTTAACTTTGACCATGAATAGTATTTTGAAAAAATGACATATGACTTTATTTCATGAATTTGGACTTGCACATATTTGCTATCATTGCTAAGTTCAATGCCATTCTTAAACATATGTGGTCTGCTTTGATGAACTAATTTGCTTAAGTTCTAATTAAATGAGGGTAAACCAACCTTAGTGGACTTGTAGTCCAATTTAGGTTTTATCATTGACCACATTGTGGGTAATTGAATTATGCCTATCCTTGGCCTTTCATGGCTAGTTGATGGTTATGACCTTGAGTGATCAAAGTCTTGTTGTGTTGATTTGGATGTTATGTTGGATGTTGAGATCCATGTTTTAACTAAAATATTAATCATTTAAAATGAAGGATGATTTGAGTTAGGAATACATATCGTGCCTTGGGCTAGGCCCTTGAGTGTAAAAGACCTTCGGGTTGAAGGGGTCATTTTTACTTTATAGGTTAAATCACAAACCCTATAGTGGTATGCATATTTAAGGATTTTAAGATTTAATTTTTATGTCACAACAAGTAGTGTGTTTCCAGGAATGGCTATCCTATGAGTGAGTACGTTTCTTTAGTTGATGACCATGGGGTTTTCCATGGTTAAGATGGTAATCCCTCTCAAAATTGAATGGAATGGTTTGATTGTATCACATGAATAGGGGTTAATAAAAAGAAAAGAGTTTTGTGTTAGATGATATCATTTAAAATTTCAAAGGCTTAGGTACATTAGTATCTCAAGTTGTGTGTAAGCTATTATCACTTAAAATATCAATGGCTTGGGTAATTCCTGAGTTGTATGAGTCACTATGAGTTTGTGTTAGTTGTTTTCACTCTAAACATCAATGGTGCATTGGTTTGTGCTATGGTTGGTTGGGATGACATATATATATATATATATTATCATCTATGTATGATGAGATGTTTTTATCACATGTGAATTTATACCTTTATGCATGATTTATTACTTTGGTATGTTATATGTTATTGGGTATGTTACCTCTTTAGAGGAGTTGCAGTTTGCTCAGTACAAGGAAATTATATTGAAGCTACTCTATTTTAGGGGTATTACAAGTTTTGTTGGAAATGGTGAAAGTTTTGAGTTTGAGTTAGAGAGTAGGGCATTTGTTATTTTTGTCCCATGTTAGGATTTCTAGTTTGTTCATGATAATTTGTTTCAACATATATAATTTTGTAAACTATAAATAGTTTTACATTATCCTATAATTCTCTTTTAGTTTGTTGAATTTTAAGCCTATCCTTGCATCCGTCATGGGTTAAGTTAATGAATATTTCTCTCCTCATAATATATGTGGTAGTATCATCCCCCATTTACATTTTTAGTTTCCACATTATTGTTTCAAAAAATAAATATATTGTTCGGTAAAAGTGTAGGTGTTAGAATTAGATGTATGGTCAAGTAAAATCATTTCATATTTCCACTTAAGTGTGTTTGGGCATAAAGCTATTGCATAGGTACCCAAGCATCAGAGATCAAAACTAGATGACAAGCCTATACTATATATCTTCCTCGATCATGGTGATATGTAGATGAGCTATTAGTTATGGAATAAAAAAACTGAAACAATATTCAGAATTAGAGATATGGTATTCTTTGAAGATCAAATTGATGATCATTCTAACAAAGAGATAGTTTCTTATTCTTGCTGTAATAAAACACCACTCGCAAAGCTCAAAAGTTTTTCAATGAAGGTGCTCCTAATAATGTTGAAATAGGAGGAGACAAAAATGAAGATAATGATTTGGAGAATCATGAATAGAGAGAGTAAAATGTTGAAGGGCAACTAGAGATAAACTAAAAACTAGTACAGAAATCAAATAGATAACCAAAGTCAATTACAAAAATCTAAGTATATGTTATAGTCTTAGATTATATATGTATAAGTGATATACATATTAATCACATAAAAAATTTATTTGATATTTGAAAACATGTTAGGAATGATTTATAAATATTATGCATATGTTTGATTTCAAATAAAAAATTATAATGAAGGTTTGGAAGGCCAAATAGTTTAAAGATAAAACAACAACACAATTATTAGGCTTGGAGAGCAAGGGTCAACAATGATAGATGAATTCCAAATAAAGTAGACTAATAGCATAATAAAAACTTCACAATTAGATGTGGAAGACCAACGATTTACTAGAGGTTCCTGGAGGTCAATTCGAGGTTGATAATTTTCAAAAATAATGTTGTTGCTTACCTGATTCTTGGAGTATTCCCCCCCCAACGGCTAGTATCAAGGATCCTCACCTTTCAAGAAATATAAATAAGGCTTCATGGATTAAGAATAAAAGGAATGATATTTCTACAGCTCTTTTAGTTCACAACTTTCACATTATATTCAAATGAAAGAGAGTTTTAGTTTCCAATTTTCAAATTCAAATATATTTTTCCTAATGCTTAATTTGTTCTTCACATTATACTTGTAATTTTTATTTCTCTAGCTATATCATAGTGTTCACTAATAATCATTCACTTTCAAATTCTTACAAGTTAAGAATAAGTGTTTTTTAGCATAGCTAAGGTCATGCTTTCCTTACATTATTCTTGATTTGATCAAGAAGATCATATTAGCACAAATCAAAAAAAATTTGATTGGATCAAATTACATTCGATTTGATCAAATAATATAATATAATGATAATTTGAACAAATATTATTTATAATAATAATAATAATAATAATAATATAGTATTGAAAATAATATTGGATGGATCGATCAATCTAGTGTGAACCAATCACCTACCTAGTTTTGGTACCACACATAATCAGTTTTATAGGAGAAATGATAGGTAAGTAAAATATTAGAGCTAGTTGGTTCTTTACTAGACCAACCCATTTTTATCCTTCTACTTGATGTCTACCCTTAAGTTTAAATAATTCTTTTTCTTTTTAATTTAGAGGCATATCCATTCGTTGCACTAAACTTAGTATAATCGCCTTTCTTCTATCATCATTCTTATGCCATTGTTCGGCTTTTCTGTTCATCCTTTGTCCTCTTCAAGCTTCAGCATTAGCTTCATTCGCTTCTTGTCTTCATATCCCATCAGCTTCTCTATTCTTTGTTGATGTCAACTTGGTCCTACTATTTTGGCTGATCGTCATATCTAACTCCTTTCCATTTTGCCTTGCATCGTCTTCACATTTTTCCTATTTTGCCATATATTGCCTTTTATAAGCTATTATTATTGAAGGAATTATCATATTGTATTCATGATGTTGGAGAAGCTTTGGTGTTCATTTAGTATACTAGTAAGTTGAAACAAAGTCATAACTTGCTCAATAAAGGGTTTAGAATTTAGGTTGTTATGCATATCACAAGTCTAATCTTTGTAAGATTGGGTTTTGGAAGAAATAATTTTAATGAATAGGAATTTTCCATACTAATTGGTTGACTTCTTTCATACTTTATATTTCTTTGTTTTATGTTGCATCATAATTCTTTATTTCCTTAATATTATTATTATTATTATTATTTGAATTTTCATTGGCATTTGGCAATTAAGTGAAATTTTATAGATGTCTAGCAATTGAAAAGCCCGAATATTTGTTATTTAATTAAATTATACCTAAAGTTTTCAACTTCACCAAAGAAAAGAAAACCCATTGATTGCATCTTTCACTATACGAGTGTCGGTGTTATTGTTTTAATTTTATACATTGAAAATGCTTGATGAAATTAGAGATGATGGCATATTATGCATGAAAATGTCACCCCTTTATAATGTAAAAGAATATATATGGCTAATCCATATTAATTGAATGTGTAATTGCTTTTTAATTTGTACAAATAAAAATTTAGCATTTTAAAAATTAATATGCTTCATTAAAGCTCCATTTGGTTCCTGTAAAGTTTTAAAGAAAAGAAGAAACAGTTAAAAAAATAAAATATTTTTTTTTTGTATTTGATTTATATAAGAAAATAAAAATAGATGAAGAATAAGGAAAAAAATTGTTGGAAATTGGCTATTTTATTTTCTTTAAGCAAAGTTTGAAAGAAAATATTTTGATTTTGATTTTCTTTAAAAAAAAATAGTAGTGGAACCTTATAATATAGGAATATTTAAGTGATTTTTGATGTGTGATACTGTTATGTAATATTATTTGAATATATCTGGGGATTTATATATGAGATTATGTTATTTTGTGATCCATGGTGTGCCACACCCATATTTCAAAATTAAAAAAAAATCCCATTTTAAATAATGATTTACAGAAGGTTAAAGCTAAAACAATGATTGAAGAATATTATCACCACATCTAACATAATTTAACTATCCACTACCCATCTCATACTAGACACAAGGCATTTAAAATAACTTTTTAATTAAAAAATGAGATTAAAGATTACCATGATAAAATTGAACCAAATAATGTACAATAATATTTTTGTGGATCGAAGTGCAACAAAAGATAGTAGTGCAAATGATATATAAAAAGGATGGGATATATGAGTTTAAAATATTTGGATAATATAAAAAGGGCACCCTAAGGTGTAATATCTGGATAGACCTGTAATACCCCATCCCAAAATCGTTAAAAATTTGCTTAAAAGTATGTTGATATAAAATAAATTAGTTTTGGTTTTGGTATGGGCTTGAAATTCTAATAAAAATGTGAATTTTAGGTGTACTAATCAACTAGTTTGCCTAACCAATCAATCAATGCACTTAGAAATTGACAACTTTGTTATCGACAAACTAGTTGATTGGTTTGCCCAAACTAATATGCTGGTTATCTTGCGATTTTAGATTAATTTTTGATTTTTATTCAAATCTCTTTCCAATATTAGTGAGAACTTCTAAATAGAATCCAATTGTGTTAATAAGCATATTTTAGTGCTCTAGGTTTATTTTCACATTATTTTGATCATTATATGATTTTAATTAGCCATATTTTTCGAAAAGAACTTTTGATGCAATCCTCACCTTCTCTCTTCTCCCTCACCTAACCCTTTCTCTTCTTGTAGCTAGGGTGGGGGTAAATTTCATGCACCATCCCCTCACTCACTAAGCCACTTCCATGTTCCTTATTGATTGCACTTAACCTCCCATCACTCCATCAAGTTAGCTATCAATTCTTGGTTGCCCACACTCAAACTTATCAATCTCATCTCCCTCTCTCCTGTAAATATCAACCAAGCCTCACCTCTGTACCCATCATTTATGATCTATTTTCATTCCTCACATATTTTTCTTGCTCTCTTCTCCCTTTTCTTGATGGAAAAATTTCCCAAGTGTTGAGCATCCCTCCATTCTTCCCTTTTCTTCTCTGTATTGAGGAAAACATAGATTTGCTCAAGTTTTCTCCCTTCTGTGGTTGAGCATTATATCCTTTATTCCTCTAATCTTGGCTTTATCTTTCCCTTGTTTTCCTTAAACGGGGAAGAATTAAGGTTTGAGAATGGTTGAAGATTTCAAATTTCTCTTTGGCACCCTATTTTAGAGAAAAGGTTGTGTTTTGTGTTCTTCTTCTTCTTTTGATTTTTCCTTGATTTTAATGAAGTTTTGAAAGGTGATTTTTAATGGTTTTAAATTTTATTCTTTTAGGAATCGAGGTTCTTCTAAATAGCCATCAAGTAAGAGCTTTTATGCTAGAAGATTTGCTTCAAGGTAAGCCATTGTTATCTTTAACATAAATGGGGTTCTATTGCTTATTGGGGTTCCATGTCTTGGTGTGTTTATGTGAGCATGGTCTAATTTTATATTCTAGAACTTGAGCATGTGGTAGAATTTCTTCTTAAAGTGAGCATTATTAGGTTTCTCTAATTTTATGCATAAGTTGGCTATTTAAGCACGATTTGTTCAAATATTTACATTACTATGTATCCATGTGATTCTATGTGTACATCATGTATTTTTATGTGTTTTATGACATAAAATAATTCTAGGATTAAGATGGTAAAGTTTGGGTGTGTGTATCGCAAGTCTGGGTAATGTTTTACTCAGACCAATTGCATTATTTAGATCATTATATGATTTTAATTAGCCACATTTACATTTTCATGTATCCATGTGATTCTATGTGTGCATCATGTATTTTTATTTATGACATAGAAGGATGCTAGGATTAATATAGTAAAAATTGGTAAATTTTAGGTGCGTATATCGCAAGTTTGAGTAATGTTTTACCCAGACCAGCCGATCAGTTCCTCAAACCTTGTGACTGGTTGTGTGAGTAGTCGTACGGTTTGAAAATTTGGATAGGTAGGTTGTGAGATCAGTCAATTGGTTTGTTAAATTAGTTGATTGGTTTCAATAAACAATTGATCGGTTTGTCAAACCTATCGACTAGGGTTTCTACAAACCAAAGTGGTTTGGCCTTTGCTTAGACCCATCAACCAATTGGTCCAAATTAGTCGACTATTGTCTCTACAGGCCAAAATGGGTTAGTCTCTATTTAGACCCATCAATCGGTTAGACCAAACCCATTGATTGGTTCCTATGAACACTTGATCGATGAGATCAACTAGTTGACTGGTCCTCTAGTGTTGTTTTGGTCTAAGTCTGGTATGACCAAACTAGTCAACTAGTCCTAAGGATCGATCAAATGGTTTGACTTAATACCACTTGGTTCACTTAATAATTGTTGTTATTCTCTTGGGCCTTTTTTGTTAATACCTCCATGTAATTAAAACATTTCAGTCATGATTGAAACTATGATTAATAAGAATCAAAATGATTTTTTTGGGACTTGAATTGGTTAAGTTTGGTGTCATCTATAAACACCAAATTGGTGGCTTGTATGCCTTGCGATATTTTTGGCGTTATCACTTGGAAACACCCAATTATTTATTTATGAATTTTATTTGTGATTGGTGATATCACTTAAAAATACATAATAATGGAATAAGATTTCATTTGAGCATTTTTCTTAGACTCTTGGGGTAGTTGACCAGGATTTAGTGGGCGGGTTGCCTTATGGTTATATTTTCATTGAGTACCTATTTCTTTCTCTACTGGTTTGTGATTAGTAGGAGGTACACACATATCTTTGAGATATAGGATTATATTGTGGCAGACCGACATGACATCAGTGTCTAGTACAGGTGGGTGAGGTTTCCAAGTACAAGCCCCTTGGCACTTCATATTATCCATTGCTTAGGTATTTGTGGTATCCCAACTTTTTTAGCCCTCAAGATAGAGACATTCAAGGCGTGGTGGGTAGGTATCCTAGTACAAGTCCCCTTGATGTATTGCAACCACATGTGGTGGGTGTGGTATCCTGATTTGTGTTAGCCCTCGCGGCAGGTGCACTCGATGTTTGGTGGGTGATGTATCCCCAAAGAAATCCCCTTTCATGTATCATTCTGTGTGGTGGGTGTGGTATCCCATTGTGATTACTTATGTTACCATGAATTTTTTTTCACAGTGGAGAACTAGATGTGGTCGAATGAACTATCTTATTAGCTGAAATTTGTGTGGTCGCTAAAGGGAGAATTCTAATATGGTTATATTGTATGGTTTGTGATGCATTTACCATATTGTTATCCTTCCGTGATTTCCATGCAAACATGTCTTCTTGTATTACTATTATGAGAATAAGTGTTAATTTGTATTGGTATGCTTATGAGCATGTTGTTATGTGACTTTAATATGCTACATAAGCCATACCATATTTTAGTATGTTTTACTAGTACTTCACTTACTGATACTACACTTGTGTGGTCATTGTGATGATCCAGCTTCTAGTGGGGGAGTAGAGAATGATTTGCAGGGTTACAACTCTCAATTTTATTATGTTGAGGGTGATGACATGGGCTATTGCTTGGGGAGAGTTAGGCTAACCGGTTGGAGGTATTTTGCCCAATGAGTTGAGTAGTTTTTGTATTTTCGGTTATTAAAAATATTTGCTTGATTTCCTATATTTGGATTTGTAAACTATCATACTATTTCTATCTGTAATATTTTTCTCACCTTTGTTATCTCGTACTATCGCATTAGTATGACGAGTATGCATCTTTTTGTTCATTGTTCCGTTTTATCTCATATTAGGCATGAGCTCGGTGATGATCATATCTCTCTCATGGTTGATGTGGAGGTAACATTCTCTAGTTTTATTTTTCAAATATTTCCACATTGTCTTTAAAATTTTAAATTTTCTAGTTAAAAAATTAGGGGTATTACAAGACCTAGCAAAGTTGACCCAAACCGAATGATCAAAACATATGGTTGGTTTTGTCATGATAAAAAAAATGATATTGACTTGAAATTTGAAATAGCCAAACCCTAACCCAAAATTTTCTAAAAGTAGCCTAACCTGGTAATGACTTGTATCTAAATTGATCCGAATTAAAGTGACCAAACCAATAATAAGCCAAACCAAACACTACTCAACCTGACGAACTTGACTCTGACTTGAACTCGAATCAACCTAAAATCTAACTCAAACCCGAACTAACCAGAACTCAAACCTAAACTTGAATCTATATGAACTCAAACTTGAGCCCAAATCTATAGTTGTTTATTCATATATGATATTTTTTACTTTATGTACTCTTCAAAATTTGAAACAATGTCAATCTATGTAAATATTTATAGGCACAAATTTATTAAATTTGCTTCACTTGGTTTGATAACTTCTTACAATGTCAACTCCACATTTTGGACCATAATAATCAAAAATTAATGATAAATAAAAAAATTATAAAATCAAGAGCTATGAGCATAACCATTTAATTCAATTTCAAAAGCATTATACAATGGCATACATATATTCTACATTAGAAGAAATTTGATCGGATGGGATCTACAATCTAAGTAATGAATATTCATGACAAAAGATCAGCATATGTAACCTTCATAATCTATTGCATAACCTTCTTACATCAGTAATATTCCATTTTTGACCCTTAAAGAAAAAGTAGTGCAAAATGCAATATAGAAACAACTATATAAGTGAAAGACCACAAAGTTTTGCTTCTAAATGGTTTTTATGTTTAGATTTATAGAATACTTCAAGAATCTAGGAATAGCTTGTGTGGTTGTGTCATGTGATATTCCAACGCACATTCCTATAAAATGAAATAAAAAAATGTTAGAGAACTAATCCTCATATTCGATTTTTTACAAACACTTTTCTCAACATTATGAATGCACTACTTTTTTGTATTAATGATTCAAGAAGACTCGACATTCAAATTCATCATTTCATCATACATTCATTGTATGATACAAGGTGTAAAACAATATTAGATATGATGATAATTTATAACGAATAAATACAAGAGAAGTCCAGACAAAAGATGTACATGGGAAAACTAGAGCACTGATAACACACCTCCAACTTATTATTAATATGAATTGACATTGAACCATAAAAATCATATGGGTCCATCATGATTACTTGATTATTATAATAATTACAATAGAAATAAGGAATATGTGGACAACACATGGCTAATCATAAAATGAATCATACTTCTTCTAACATGATTATTTTTAGCTTTCAAGTGTGAAAGCATCTTACCAACTATTTACATTATGTAATGAATGCTTGATACCTCTTTTTAATGGTTGAAGAAGAATATCTCTATTTGATTATAATAATAGTGGAGCCATAGGGTAAGTGACAAAAAAATTAATTAAAACAAAGAAATTTACATTTAGGTATTATAATACCCATCTCTTAAAATCCTTCAAAATATATTTAAAATTCTATTGAAATAAAATAAATTAATTTTGGTATTGAAAAGAACTTGAAATTATAATTAAAGTGTGAATTTTAAGCATATCAATTGACTGGTTATCCTAAATGATGGAATGACATGATTATAAACTGACACTTTTATTCCTTGATAAACCAATTAACTAGTTTACCTAAACCCATAGAGTGGTTGTCCTAAATTTTCAGATATTTTTTATTATTATTTTGGCATTGGTTCACTTTCTAATGTTTATGAAAACTTCTAAATAGAATCTGTATGTGCTAATAAGCATATTTTTATGCTTTGAAATTATTATTGCATTATTTAGGCCATTTAATGAATTTATTTAGTAGAAAAGTTCCCCAAAAATACTTTTGAGGTATTTCTCACCTTCTTCCACTCACCCTCATTTTCATTTCTCTTCTGAAATCTAAGGGTCCATGCAAATCATTTTACATCTACCCTACCGTTCCTACCCCTTGTTATTCATCTGATTGCACTCTATCCCCCTCACTCTCATCATTCACCATCCTACACTTTGTTCCCTCACACTCAACCAAAGTCAAATACCCCCCTCTTTCTTTTCCTATTTGATATACCAACCCAACTCTCATTTATATTCTATTTCTCATTTTTCACTCCTTACCCTCTGGACTTGCTCATACTCTCCTTTTCCCATGTGAAAATTCCTATGTTTTGAGCATTTCCTCACTTTTCTCCCTTTTCTTTTATGCTAGGGAAAAAAATAAAAATTTACCTCATATCTTGTCATCCTTTGGTATAATACTTGTAATATCCGAAAAATTTGTTGAACCTAATCTCATATCTTTAACCCTAATTTGACTCTAATATCAAGAAATCTTATTGTTGCCCTTAACCAAATTTCTTAATCCTGAAACTTTAACCAAAACCGAAAACCAAAAACCAAAACCTTGATTCGGTTAAACCGATATTCGTAAACCAAAATTGAAATCCGCTAAAATTCTGCTAATCTAAATTATTTGGCTAAAACTAAAATTTCTAATCTAATCTTATTTCCCTAACCTTCCCTCTTTTTCCTTTTCTTTCTCCTTTTCTTTTGTTCCTTTCTTTCCTTTTCTTCCTTTTTCTTTTCTTTCCTTTTTTTTCTTCTTCTCTACGCCAACATTTTTATTTTGTGGCGTAAGAATCTTTGCTTCTCCCGCACATGCACCCCCTCCATTTGCCTCCCTTGCGCTATCACCATCACTTACCAACTATGCCATCCCTCGAGCCACTATTCTTCTTTTTCTTCTTCCTTCTTCTCCCTGCGCACACCTTGTTTTCGTAGCCATCACCTGCTAGTCCACCACCCTTCCTCTTCTTTCTTCTTTATTCTTCTCCCTACCTTCTCCTCCCTTGCACATCTCCTTCTCCATCATCACCCCGCCATACCTCTGCTTAACTCCCATCCATCTCAGCCATCACCATCCCCCCTATCTTTTTATTTCTTCTTCTTGGAATAAATTCATCATCACCACTGTCATCACCCCTACATTTTTCTCCTCCTTAGCATGCCACCCACTAGTATAAATACCCCCAACTCTCCATATTATTTCCATCCATCAGCTCCCCGATTTTATCCTTCATATTCCTCCCTCTTCCCTATTTTTAGCATCCGCACCACTAAATCCATCATTGAGCATCACCCAAGCCTCCACTAGCTGCCCTTTGGTTGGTGGACCGACCTCCAAGGTTGCTCTAACCTTCCCCCTCGCTATCGCCGGCCATCGCCGCTGACCACCACCTCTTTTCCCTTCTCTTTACCTTCGTGTGTGGTAGAGTTTAAGAGTGCACGACCCATGCACGGCCTGCTGCATGACCATGCAAACACTCAGATACCCTACTGCACAATCGTGCAACCCTTGCACCGTCTGACCGTGCAACATTTTTATTCTCAGCTTGATTCTACATGGTTATGCAACTTTTGCACCGCCTGGCCGTGCGGTTTCTTTTCTCTCAACATGTTGTACTCTAGTGTTGCACGACCATGCAACTTTTGCACCGCCTACTAGTCCAACTTCACATCTTAGCCGTGCAACTCTATTTTCACCCTAAATCTTCTCCAAATACCACTAAAATTTAACCATAGCTCCACCACACATATTTCTACACTTTCGTACAATCCAAGTTCCTATTTGACTTTTGTAAATTCCATTTTTACCCTTCTCCACCATAATCTCCTTCTTGAGTTTAACCTCCGATCCTAATCATATTTTATCTTGTTTTATAGGTGATTTTTTCTGTGATCTCGGAGGAGGTATATGATTTATATGTATAGAGCCCGATGTCCTTATCGATAAGGATAGATGTCATAGCTAGGGTGTTATGTTCTCCATATATTTCCTTTATATATATGCTTTGCATTGAGTATGTTGTGGAATAATTTATTTATGGAAATGCTATGAAATGATATTCTTGAGAGTAATGAAATTATGCAAGTTCATATTTGGGTATAATATTGGATAAAAAATACCTATGGAAAAGTAAGGATACATGTCATAGCTAGGGTTCTATGTGGTCCATGTATTTTCCTTATATTGTTGATGTATACTTTTGTGTTGAATATGTTGTATTGAATAATTTAATTATGGAAATGTTATGAGATGATGTTCTTGGGAATAATGGAATTATGTAAGTACATGTTTGGGTATATATTGATTACAAAATATCTATGAGAGACTAAAGATATGTACTTCGGATAATAAGTGGAAATGTATATGCTTTGGGTTTTATAAAGCTTTGGGAGAATGGTCTTTTAAGGATAATTACGTGGTTATACTTATGTGTTTATTGTATGTCTTGAGTTTGGCATAATAATATACAATCAACTCTGAATAAGATATTAATCATGTAAAGTGAAAGATTACTTGAGTTGGGCCGAGGTGCTTATATGGCTCTGTTCCATCTGATAATAATAGTGGCCCGAGTGTCTTGTCCCCGAGAGGTGCTCTAGTTTACTCCACAAGATTAAGAATAGTGAGGCCCCATACTCAATGTGAATAAAATTACAATCAAGAGTTAAAGTATAAATGGAAATATACTAATCATTTAAAGTGAAAGATACGTGAGTCAGAACCGAGGTGTTGAGTCCGTTCCATCAGATAATAATAGTGGCTCATGTGTATTGTCCCCGAGAGGTGCTTCAGACCGTTCCACTAGTTTAATAAATAGTGACTCAAGAGAACTTTTACTCTGAGAGATGTTGGCTCCGTTCCACTGGATAATAATAGTGGCTCCGGTGTCTTATCCCTGAGAGGTGTTTCAGACCGTTCCACCGGTTTAAGAATAGTGGGGTTGCTGAACTCAACATAAATAAAAGATTAAAATATGGCATATCTAATGAAAGATTTGGAATCAGTAGTTATCTAACTTTCTTTTATTTGTGCATGTATGATTTGCTTATAATAATTCTTGTATTATGTGTAACTCTACTTGACTGTACCATTACCTTACTTAGTTTACAAACTAACAAAATCTTATTTTAATAGGGTTTTGCGAAAAACAAAAACATAGGGTGTTACGCTAAAACCTAACATATAAAAGATACTCGTTATATCTAATCTATGTTAGATACAGTGCTAAAAGAAACTCATATCTAAATATTAGGTGTGGAAAGAAATTGATCTTACAACATGATAAAATTATGAGATAGAAGAAAATAGATAGAGGTGAGAAAACAAAGAACTAAAATTCTACATACAGAGAGAGATCTAGATAACTATAAGCTAACACCAACCCAATTAAAAGCACGGAGCTAGTAATCACATAACAAGCATTAATTCATCATTATCTATAAAATAAGATGACATGTGTTCATGCGAATGAGAAATAGCCATAGAAAGGATGGTAAATATACTATATATTGAGTAAGGTAATAATATACATTAATAAAATAAGGCATGCATATCACATAGGAATCATAAGACAAGATAAATATTATTTATGCATATATGCTCATGACATCATATAACTAAAAAAAAAACAAGATCAAGGTTCAACATTAGATGATCACAATAGAATACACACCAACATACAATACTAGGTAATATGATTATTCTAAATGCCTAGCATAACATACATAGATCATAATACACTTAAAATAAAGCATGTTATAACACACATTACAATTACTTCCATAACATAGGGTGAAACTTGGAGTATAAGCCATATCATTTCCTTTACTAAGTTATTAAATAACTTAATTCTTTTTCACATTGAGTATTGGAGATAGTTAATAACATAAAGCTCCTTTAGGGCATGATGTTCCTATGAACTACTATTTTCTATCTAGTGGAACTAATTTATGGGGAAAATATCTTTCTAGGGTAATACACTCTTAAGGACCATTAAACTAAACACTTAATCCTTAAATATGCATACCTCTATAGGTTGATGGAATAAACTTGTATAAAGTAGACATAGGTCACTCTAGTTTTGAAAAATGCAAAATAAATGACATATAGCTCTGTCAAAGACATGATGCTCCTACAGGCTACTATTATTTTTAGTGGAATAAATAAAATTTTTCAGTCCTGACTTACATAATATTCCACTTTAAGTATAGATATTTTACTATATCATTAACTAAGCATTAAGCACATAATGATGCAAGATTTTGACTTACTTATTATCATAACATTTCCACTTATATTACCATTAACTTATCATATGGGATGCCATGTATCACTAAAAGCACGAACTACCAAGTATTATTAAATTCATCCCAACAAATGTTATTATCAAAACGCTTAAAATTATGGAATGATTAATCAAATGAAACATGCTACAAATACCTAAAGTAATGCTAAAACACAAGGAAAGATAACAAGTACAATAGAAGGCATTACTCAAGTGGAAAACCCATAAAACCCTCACAAAGTCTTAATAAAAATCTAGCCATAACTCCATCCATAGGAATCTTAAACTCACAAAATTTAACATAGAATCCCAAAATATCAAATTCAAAAATCAATGTTTAACTCAAACATTTTACACTAAAAATACTGTTGTTACCCTTAGGATTTCTAAGCCCTTTTAAGCCATTTTGACATAATATTAATACTTGTGGTAACCATCTTAAACCAAACTAATCACATGTCACACTTATCAAAATTCATCCTAAATAATATTTGCATAACATCAATTTCTAGATTTAACTCCAAATGACCAAAATGCCCCTATATGAGCCAAACACATAAAAGTTTCTTATTAACATAACTTGATCCATACTTAAACAAAACTTGTCACATTACCTATCAATTTTTATGCATAAAACTCAATGAATATAATGACATACTTATTTTCTAAAAACTCTCAAATTTGACCCAAATTCCCTTGTTCAAAACTCCCATATTCAACTTTTACCATACTTAACCAAATCTTCAAATAATCTCCCACATCCCCAAATATACAATCAACATAAATTAAATCCACCCAAAGGCCCATAAAAACCAAAGGGTTTGAACCCATGAAAGGCAAGAAATCTAAATATCAAGCCTCAGCCTATTATTTACCAAAGACTCTTGATCACATGATATAACACTTAACAACATGCTTAATAAAAATGTAAAATTATAATATCATACTTGAAATTTAAGAGAATGGCCTAACATGTTAATTTCATATAGAATTATAAAAACACATGCTGCACATGAATTCACAAGATAATTACATAAAAATAAGCTTTAAGAATATAATCATCATTTAAAAAAAAAAAGCATGATAACATGGTAATTATATTAAAATAACATATAACATCAAAAGTTCTAAACTAGAAATATGCATCCTTACCAAAGGTTATACCAATCTCTTAGATAAATAATAGTTCTAAATGCTTCCTCTAATACCTTAGGATTACGCAGATAATAAAATATTAAGAATGGTTAATAAAATAATAAGATTAGCAAGGGAAAAGGTAAGAAGGAGATTTAGGGGTGGAGAATGATAATTTAAAAAAACCTCAAAGAAAAACTAAGAAGGAGGGAACCACTGTTGTAGAAACAACTTATAGAGAAGGGGAGGAAATGAGGTGAAGACTTGTATTTTTATTGAGTTTTTCATGGCTTGAGAAGGCGTGCTAGTGTTATGAAAAGATGGAGTTGCATTAGGAGGTCATGCTAGATGATTAGAGCTATGTGAGTAGGTGATGCAGAGGAGAAGGTACTTATGTAAGAGCTTGGTGAAGGTTAAGAGGTAGCTACATGAAGGATTGGCAGAAGTGGTGGTTGGTTGCGTGAGGTGGTGGCACTAGTTAGGGACTAATTGTGTGAGATAGTGACACTAATAAGGTGGTGTTGTGGTGTTGGAAAAAGCTCGGTAGGCTAATGCAAAGTGGGTATAGGGTTTAATGGAGAGGAAAAAGTCAAAAAAATATTAGAGGAGGTACAAAAAAAGTGCATAACTACTATAAAGGAATCAACGGAGGGAGTGCACAACTGACATGAAGGGTGTATTGGCACAACAGGGAGTCTGTGTTGTAGAGGAGTTAGATTGCAAATGGAGGTAGTTATTGGTGAGTTAGAGTGTAGAACACTTGAATGAAAAGTATGTTGATTGAGGTGAGAGGTTGGTGAGGGTTTGAGTGGGTAAATAGGCATAGTTGGGATTGAACAAAAGTAGGAAAATAAAATCTAGTTGGCAATGTAAGGAGTGGTCAATCGCGCGAGAAAAGATAGGGCAAGGGTTTGGAGGGTAACAAAAAAAAACGAGGGTTTACAGGTTAAGCTAAGTCGATTAGCAAACGTTAAAGGGTAGGGAATGATTCAGAAATTGAAAATTCAAAGAATAAGATTGGAAAATTTTAGTGTGATACGAACACACCCTAACATCAACAACGACTAAGTTATCCAGAATAAAGCAATCAACATCAATCGGAATAGGTAGTTGAATTTTAATTTTGAATTAATATATAACACCCTAGTTTTTTAATAGTGAAAGATGAAGATGTTATATGACACTTTCGTATAAATCTAGAAAAAAAAATTCACCACGACCTTAGCTAGAACTATTTGTTTGTTTCATACATTATTATTATTATTATTATTTCTTACACTGTCATATAAATTGGGTCGAACGGTCCAGTTGACCGAATCATGACGGGCTGTCCTTTTCGGTAAGAGTTCTGGTCCGGTTTTAAAAATATGGACCAGGACAGGAGCCCCTACTATGTCTCGGTCATACATGAATGGTTCCAAACTCGAAAGATGTTGCTTTCGCACATATGCATTTAATCCCACGTCTCAATGCCTAGCGAGTTACGCCTTAAAGAACTCCATCCTGTCTCCTTCATTTCACCCCTGGAGAATTTGCGTACTCGACCCAATTTAATTCCTCTCAAAATACCTATCTATCTATCTATCTATCTACCTATCCATCCCACAGTAGTTTCTTCCCCAAAACTAAATACCTGCATGCTTCAAATATATATATTATAAAAAAAAAATAAACACATTGAGTTCCATAGTTTCACGATCGCACACGAGCTTACCGGTTATAGAAACAAAATCTGATCATACTCAAAAGGGGCCCGAAAAAGCACGGAAAGCTGGAACTGCGTGAAAAACAGGGAACTTGAAGGGCAGGCAGGGTTTTGAATAGCTTGTAAGTCAAAGGAAGGAAGGTGCGTGTACGTATACATCCATGAATCTCAATAGTTAGCTGTATTATTTAATTACTACTCCCCGAGAGCCTGAATATTAGGTATGATTCATTAATACTTAATTAACTTTTGTTCCTGGACTTTCTAATCCGAGCGACCGTAATCATATACTGCTAATTAGTTTTTACACGCTTCCGATTTCATTGCAGATATTGTTCTGCGATGATTACACAATTAATCTGTCCCGTTTGCTTTTAGAATTAAGATATACGCCATCTTATATTAATGTTGCAGTAATGTGGGGAGTATGGAACGCGGGAACTAACCGGTGTCATCGTTTCGTAATTACGGAATCGGATATTCGATTTCAATAATAATGGTAAACCCACAAGATGGGAAAAAGTTATATATATATATATATATCTATATATATATAAAAACGAAGTTGTCTAGCAGACAATATACGGACAAATTTTCCCGCCTAAACTATATCATTTATTACTAATCATAAATTATTGCTGCCATATATTATTGCTAATTAATAAGATAGAATAATTAATATAACTATTTATTAATATAATGTGGCTATTCATCTCCTATGTGCATTGAATGTATATAACTATTCATTTGCTGCACAACAATTAATTTTAATAAAGTATTAACTATATATTTTCTAATCACATATTTTTTTAATTAATTATCCGAACATAAGTAGAAAACTATTCATTTCCTCCGTACTAATTGTATTGTCGGACTATTCATCTCTTGCATATTAATATATAAATAATTAATACACCAAAACTATTCATTTGTTGTACATATATCGAATAACTGATTTTAATAAAGTATTAATCAAATATTTTCTAATCAAATATTTTTTTTAATCAATTACCCGAACATATGCGGTCAACTATTAATTTCTTGTGTATTAATAAAATTGTCAAACTACTCATATCCTACATATTAATATATAAATAATTGAAAAATAATTAATATACCAAATAAAGTACATAAACCAGTCAACCAACACATATACATCTACTACCATTAATACAATGCAACTAGCAAATACATATAACTAATTTTAATGAAGTATTTTTTTTAAGGTTAGATCAACATCAATCAAATAGGATGATGATGATGTTAATAATAATAATTATTTATAATAATAATTTTATTATTTATGATTAATAATATGACTATTATTATTAATATAACTATAATAATTATAACTATTAATATAATTAATACTAATATAATTTTGATAATTACTATTATCATAATTTATAATATAATAATGAATATTAATATAATTGATTATTACTATTATGAATATTATCATGATTAATAATATAATTATTATTAAAAAAACTAATAACATAATAACAACATTGGTTATTATATAAAAATAGAGTTGTTTGGCAGATAATATATAGACAAATTTTTTCGCCTAAAGTATACCTATTATTACTAATCATATATTATCACTGTCATATATTATTACTAATTAATAATGTCAAATAAATGATGAAATAATCCTATGTATTAATTGATTTGTCAAACTATTCATTTCCTACGCTGCATAATAACAAAATGATATTAATCTCATACGTATTAATTGATATATTCATCTATTGCACATATGTCGAACAATACATATTAATCAAGATTTTTTTTAATTAATTATCTAAAAATATGCAACCAACTATTTATCACATGCATATTAATTGAATTGTAAAACTATTGAATATATGAATGTAACACATATATATGTCGAACAACACATATTAATCAAGTATTTTCTTAATTAATTACTTGAACATATGCAACCAACTATTCATCTCATGCATATTAATTGAATTGTCAAACTAATGAATATATGAATGTAACTATTCGTCTCATGTGAACAGCAAATTCATATAACTATTCATCTTCTATCATTAATACAACACTATTATTCATATCCTACATGTACCAAATGCATATAACTATTCATCTGCTGCATGTATGTCAAACAATACATATTAATCAAGTATTAATTAAGTATTTTATTAATTAATTACTTGAACATATATAGTCAACTATTCATCTCCTACATATTAATTAAATTATTAAATTATTCATCTCTTATATAATAATATATAAATAATTAATACACCACCCGTGCATTGCACGGGGAAATATAACTAGTATATATATAAGAACGGAATAGAGGAGCTATCTTATTTTAAGATATTGATGTGTGCGTTTTGGTTTTAAAAATACGAATATACCTCATACACAATGATGCACAAAGACGCAGGGACGAAAACGGAAAGAAACACGAAATGCCAAATTCCGAAAAATTAGGAAACACGGACGAAAGAAAACGGCAAATATATATATATATAAGTTAGTCATAAATTAAAATTCAAAGTTTATATAACCAAACCAAGCTAGTTATAAATAAAAATTTAAAGTTCATATAATTAAACCAAAATAGTTATGAAAAGATATTCAAAGTTTACATAATCAAAACATATCTCAATTTCATACTAAGTTACTAATAACCATAAAAATCAAAATAACTAGATGCAATATTCATCAATTTTACTCTCCTTCATTAGTGGCATCAACTACTTCCACTTTATCCCCATCAAGATTTGTTTCATCAAAGATCACCGCCTCCAACTCTAGTACATCAAGAGAAAAGGAAGTGATATCAAGCAATCAAATGTCTTCATAAGAACTACAATAATCACCATAGATGTCCCACATTATTGGTTTTTATTTTTTGTATTATGGAAGTTTTTTTGATAGAAGACGATGATTGTTATGAACAAACATCAAATATTCGGCACGTATAGGAAGCAATCTATTCCTCTTCATAAAATGAATGAAACCATATGTAGTTCAATTGCATTCACTACATGAAGAAGAAGATACTTGACCAAGAAATTTAAGAGTAATATTTTGAAGCAATGGTGTACTTAAGGCATGAACTCCCCACCAAGCCTTTGGATCAAGAACATCTCTATCATAAAGAGAATCAAATTCTCCAAATGAACCATGCTTAAGAGAAAAATTAGCAAACTCCAAATTAACTTTTGAACAATCTTCTTGGATAGGAAAAAGTCTTCTAAAACATTTGTTTCTTTCAATACAAATCTCCTCATCTCTAGAAGGAGCAACTCTAGTTGACTTAGCATCTAACCAAGCATCACCATAATACCTTCATTGAAATGAGAAAATCAACAAAATAATATATACTATTATTAATTGTCAAATTGAAGAAACAATGGAATATTTTAAAACAATTATTGAATTGGAGAGTTAAGTTTACCTTAGATTTAATGAGTATGCCAAGCAATGAAGAGGTATATTACTTTTGGTCCAACGAGCTTTGAGTATGACATATATCTCTTGAAAGAAAGAAGATACTTCTCCAAGTTCCTTACCTTCATGTTTATAAATGGCATTTCTCACTTCATCAATCATTGTATCCCACATTTCATAAACTTGGTAGAGGGTTGATTTATCAGCATCACACTCTCTAATCATATGGTACATAGGTCATGTGAACTCAAGAATATAGTCAAGTTGATCCCACTATAAATCATCAAGGAGTTTTTCTTTCACAAACCTTGTTGTTCCAATGTTATCAACTTTATAACACAACCATTCTTCACTGATCACCGTTACTTGAAGACTAAATCTTATAAGCTTCATTATCTTTAAGGTAATAACAAATTGAGTGAAACGAGTATCAGCAACTGAGAGCAACTTTAATGTAAAAAATCTATTGAAGATAGATAATGTCATGGAATGCATTATTATAAAAGTCTTAATTTGTATAGTATCTCCATAAATTTCAGTTATCCAATGGCACTCTTCATATGTATCAATATTGTTCTCTACATTTTTGCGGCACAAATATGTTTCAATGCTGTTAAGAGGATGAACAATACAAGGAGTCCAATAGATACTATAATAGCTGCTTTACAATGATCTATTCATTGATCTCACTAGCTACTTTACAATTCGATGCATTATTGGTGATGACTCGTACAACATTCTGACAGCCCACATCCTCAGTGAATTCTTTTAGCAACCTAGAAATAAAGTCTCTCTTTGATCTCACCTGAAGCATCAATGTCCTTTAAAAACATAGGACCCGTATCACAAATCGCAATAAAATTTATCAATGGTCTTTTTTGTGGATCATTCCAACTATCAGACACAATAGTAACACCTTTTTTCCTCCATGTCTTCTTGATTAGTTGTACTAATCTCTCTATGTTTGCCTTCTCTTCTTGAAATAAACTTGTTCTCAAACGATTATAACCCAATGCAATATAACCAGGTAAATTATGGTTACCAGCAAAACCAAAGGCTTCCATAAAAAAAAAAGGATTTCGTGTCAAATTAAATGAAACACAACCAATGTAAAACATTATAACAATCAATGTATCTAATTCATAGTGTGCTTGACTATTAAATGCTTTTTCTATAGAATTGTTCTCATTTACCCTTCTCTTCCTACGGAATCGGATATTCGATGTCAATAATAATAGTAAACAAACAAGATGGAAAAAAGTTATATATATATATATAAGAACGGAATAGAGGAGCTATCTTATTTTAAGAGACTGATGGGTGCGTTTTGGTTTTAAAAATACGAATATACCTCATACATATTAATAAGTTGCAATCAAATCGAAAGTATAAAACAAAGTTGCTGTCATTCTTTCTAAAATTTCAGGATTGGCTATTTCGGTGTCAACGGTAACAGTAATGATAGGACCCAGTCTCCAAATGAGTGTGCGATGATATAGGGTAATCGTTTTCTCCGACCCGGGACTCCCATCCCAACGTACTTTCGCGTGATTATTGTCCGTGATTAATTAATATAGACCCCCCCCCACCCCAAAATACATAAAAGTTAGGGAAAAAAAAAAAGGTACCGTAAATGTACTCAGAAGTTAGGTCAACGTACGCCATCCAGCAATTCGTGGGCAACCCATGCGGGGGCGAGGGGAAGTGGAAACAATAAAATACATAAATAAACAAAGATATTTCACAAATGATAAGTTGTTGCACCTAACTTCCTTTGTCAGACTCCGTGACTTGCTGAAAAACTCCCCGCTCATGTCACAGGCTCACAGCAAACTTGGAAAATCATATTGTTCACGTTTTTGCCCCAACTCCTGACATCATTTGGCTACACATGAGTCCACTGTTCTCTCCTTCTTAATTTGGCCACTGCAAGTGTAGGGCCCTCAAATGGCATGCATGCAGCACGGATGACGATTTATTCATTTATTTATGCACAAAAACATCGACGTCTGCCTTGCGCATGTGTATTTCTGTATCTTCTTTTAAATTAAACGGAGTGGAGTAAGGAACTTGCATCCATCATTGCTCTTGCTTCACTCGTTTTTCAAAGCAGACGAGAACCCCATAACAACCATACCAGTAGAGCTAGAGGAAACCCATCGATGGCCTACGGAGAAAGTATCGGTGTGAACTACAACGTTGAGGAAGAAGAAGAAAAAGAAGAGATCAGAAGAAGGCTTTTAGAGAATAAGACGAACACAGCTTGTGACGCTGATGAAGAGAATGGATTGAAAGGGGGCATACAGAGTTTATGTGAAAGCGGCCGAGGTGGAGGCTATCCATGGATGGTCTACCTTAGTACCTTCCTTGCTGTTTGTGGATCTTATGAATTTGGTGCTTCTGTAAGTCCACTCCACTACGTATATAATTAACCAAACTTATTAAATTAGCTAGATTCGGTTAGAATAAAATGATTTATCGGTAGTAATTTCTTCGATGCTTCTGCTTTGACGAATTTCAGGCTGGCTTTTCATCGCCTACCGAGTCTGCTATTATTGCAGATCTTGGCCTTTCAACATATCAGGTCTCTCCCTGCTCCAACTGTATATGTTTCAAATTCTTCTTTACAAGATTAGATATATCAGAAACTCGAGGTTCAGATTTGGTTTCAGCGTTTTTTTTTTTTTGGCCTGGTGGGGGGGGGGGGGGAGAGTTGCAACCATACATCTATAGATACGTAGAATTAGAAACACAGATATGAGTGGTCAGTAACCACAGCTTGCATCGGTTTGCTATCTTACTTGCTTTCTGCAATTTTTTCAGTACTCATGGTTTGGCTCTATCCTGACTTTTGGTGCGATGATCGGTGCAATCACAAGCGGCTTCATTGCTGATCAAATTGGCCGAAAAGGGGTGAGTAACTAACTAAAAAGTGAACCAATTAAGCAGCTAGGGAATCCACATATATTAAATTCAAACTTTGTACATACTGTATTCTACTCATTAAATTGTTTCATTCGATGCCGCGGAGACTGACCCATTATACATGTGTATGTATCACGAGCAGGCAATGAGAGTATATGGTAGCTTTTGTGTTGTTGGTTGGCTTTCCATATACTTTGGCCAGGTACTAATTCATTCTTACCTTCATTGATTTGTACTAATTAGCATTTCCTTATCGTCCGCCAATTGAGTGCTGCTGCTACATCGTTTCGGTTTCGATTTCGGTTTCGGTTTCGGTTTCGGTTTCGGCTAGCTAGCTCGTTTCTTTTATTTATGATTCTTTCTTTTTCTCCTCGTCGCCTTGATTACGGATATGAAAGAGTGCGGTAGCATTAGACCTTGGAAGGCTTTCAGGCGGTTATGGAATTGGAGCATTCTCTTATGTGGTGCCAGTTTATATTGCTGAAATTGCACCTGTTAATCTTCGAGGCTCACTCGGAAGTCTTAATCAGGTATGAGTACGACATTCCACGAAGTCACATGTTGTATCCATGCATGATGTTGATGTAATGTAATGGTGTTTAATGTGTCCGGTTAGTTATGGCTTATATAACGCAACCCATAAAAATAGGTTTATAAGTTATACAGTTAGTATTTTATAAAAGTTCACATACCGTGGATTATAAATTAAAATGGGATAGTATAGATTAGTCCAAAAATTGTCATGGGTTGTTGTAAATTAGTATTTATTATCTCTACTATACTAAAAAAACCGCCACCACAACTTCAATTTAACCAAACAATTGATGGATCATTTTTATTCAGACCTCCTCACACTTAATCGACTCCTCCAGGCCCCATCCAACCTTGTCCTACCCTAACGCAACTATGCTCGGGCCCACCCTAATTACCTAGTACTCTTGCCCACCTTAATCCGACTCCACCAAGCCCAGCCCCATTCAAACCCAACATCGCCTATGCCTACCGCAACAAAAACTACCAAACTCTGTCCAAACCCACCCCACTCTATCTTCACTCCCTAAGGCTTGTTTAAACTAGACTTCGATTTGGCCTATCATGTCCCGAGCTAGCCTAGCCTAATCTGGCTCCTACTAGGTCCACGCTTCTCCTGACGTGGTTCCACTCAAACCCAACCCATTCTATCTAGGCACCTTCACGATCTAACTTTACCAGGATTACCCTATCCTAACCCAACTCTGTCTGGCCCGCTTCACCGTAACCTTAATCTGTCAGGACATGATCCGTCTGAGCCTGATCTGTTTTGATCCAACTATTTGGGTCCACTTATTCTCAAATTCATGGGTTGGTTGGTAGAGTTGGGGATAAGTTTGTTTGTTTATTAATATATGTTAACCCATAGTCAATCCCTCTAACTCGTGAGTTATGATAGATTAGATTGAAAATTATTAATCATTTACTCTAATCTATTAAGGATTTAACCATGCATCACATAGGTTATATGGGTAAAAATAATATAGATTGGGTTAAACCATGATAACTCATTTAAACATTTCTGATGTAATGAGTGGGACATATGGCAATCAAATTACTATGAATAAGTAAAAAGAAGTTTAGTGCATAGAGTTTATTAGGTTAAATACTATTTTCATTCCTCTAAAATGTGTGTTTTTCTATTCTTGTCTTTGAATACATGAAAAATAAAATATGTTAGTCCCTTTAAATTTCATTTTCATTCAAATTGATCCCTCTAGAGTATTGCTTTCTTTGCCTTTGAGATTACTATGAATAAAAAAATAAAATTTAGAGTGACTAAAGTAAATATTTTTTTTTTAATTTTGGGGCCAAAATAGGAAAAAAGAAATTATATCCTAGAAGAACGAAAACAGGATTTGACTTGTTATATGTATAGTCTGATCATCAATTGTGTAACGTCGCAACAGTTTAATTAATCCAACTGTTTTGTCTTTTGTCCGCTATATTCCCCACAGCTGATGATTGCTGCTGGAGTGTCCGTTGTCTACGTTTTAGGATTGGTGTTATCATGGAGACTTTTAGCTTTAACGGGTAACTTTTCCAATCCTCGTTTTTATTCCATTTATATAATTGATCTCATGTGCAGCGCAGAGACCCGAGTACAGAAGATGCGAGAGCATTCAGCGGAAAGCTACATAATTCTGTAAAATAAGGAGGAGGGTCTAACTTTGGAATGGTGGTTCTTTGACAACGCAGGAGTTTTTCCGTGTGTTGTTATGCTTTTGGGTTTTTTCTTCACTCCCGAATCTCCCAGATGGCTGGTAATTAAAAGGCTAATTCATATAATAAGTCGGTTTTCCCTTTTTCTATTCACTGCTGAGAGAAGAGAAGAGAGAGAATTTCATCCGATAGCATTGACGTTGGAGGCTGTAGTGAATTGATAATTGTATTGCAGGCAAAGAGAGGATCTCAAAAGGATTTTCGTACCGCACTACAGAAATTACGTGGCCGAGATGCTGATATATCCGACGAGGCAGCTAGCATAGAAGTACTACTTCAAAAACCTACATTTTTCTTTCGACTTATTTCAGCTGACATATAATTTTAGTGGTATCTCTAATCTTTCATCTACTTGGATGGCTTATTTCAACTGACAGCGTTACATACAAGAAATTGAGCTCCTCCCTAAAGGAAGCCCGGTTGATTTGTTTAGAAGCAGATACAGACGCTCAGTCATCGTACGTAACAGACCTCTCTCTCCCGGTCTCTAGAAAGTTGATGCATTCTTCATTTCTTTGGTTTCCCATAAGAAGCCAATTTCATTTGCTCTGGTTATATATATACATACATGTTTTATGTTGAATCAGGTAGGAGTTGTACTGATGGCCTTCCAGCAGTTTGGAGGAATCAATGGATTCAATTTCTATGCCACAAGCATTTTTGAATCAGCAGGTACTTAAAAAGACTTGATGTAGGGTATGAAGTGGCTGGCTAGAGAGCTAACCGATTACATACTTCATAACACAACTAGAGAGTCAAGTGCCTTCAACTGACCACCGTGTGCTCACCCTGCAGGGGTTTCTTCGACCCTTGGGACTGTAATCTATGGCCTTCTTCAGGTTGTGGCTTCTGGGATAGGTGTAACTTTGATCGATAAATCTGGAAGAAAACCACTTCTTTTGGTAAGTTTTCAGGCTTTTTCAAGTGTCACGGGGGCATAAATTGATTCGTGTGCTAAACCAGCCATCCTGATGCCTCAAAGTTGTAACTTCCGCATCTGTTGTAGATTTCAGCATCTGGAATGGCATTAGGTTGTATTCTAGCAGCCGTTGCATTCTATTTGAAGGTATGCGCTAGCTATGTTTTAAAAAGGGATCGCATTACTCTTAAGTTGATGACATTCTTTGTTTTTTTTTCCTCATGACCACATTCTTACATATAGCCATAAAATATATATTTACACATATATACATGCAGGCTCTAGATTCAGCAGCCCCTGCAGTCCCAATTCTTGCTCTGACTGGCATATTGGTACGAACAATACTCGCAGCCTCGAAGGCCTAAAGCTTGCTTATTTCATTCCGAATACTTCCGAAGGAAAATGTTAGGTTGATAATTCTTAGCGGTTTGTTTCTAAACCTGCAGGTTTATGTGTCGTCGTTTGCGGTAGGAGTTGGACCGGTTCCATGGGTCATAATGTCCGAGGTAATGGGGATTATAATCAGAGGATCCACCATTTATATGGCAGCTGCGCTACTGCTAGTTGTTGGCTGTTTCTGTTATTTCAAATATTCTTGTGTGTTTTTTTTTTTGGTTGTTGCTGTTGCAGATATTCCCGTTAAATATAAAAGGATTGGCTGGAAGTTTAGCAACGCTTGTGAATTGGTCCAGTGCTTGGGCTGTCACCTACACCTTCAACTTGCTCATGGATTGGAGTTATTATGGTATCTTGATCACGACAATATTCTATAATCTGAATGAAAGGAAACTGTTCCCTTCTCGTGTTGGCTGCCAACTTATACGTGCTTGTTAAATTTTTTTACTAGGTACATTCATGATATTTGCTGCGGTAAATCTCCTGTCTATCATTTTTGTTGTGGCGATGGTACCGGAAACAAAGGGCAAGACGTTAGAGCAAATTCAGGCAACGCAACATTAAACGATGTAATATAAAGAAACTAGCACCGAAAGTTTTCGAAAATATATAGAGAAGAGCCTGCAGCGAGGATTGATCCCTAGAGTAATATAATGAAAATTATGAAAGTTCCTTTTGTTTTTTTAATTCCTTGGCTCAAACATTCAATTATGCTATGCGATGGTGTAGGAATAATCAATTGTAATTATTTTTCGACGCACAGTTCATATTGTATTATTTGTCCTAATGTTTGAGATCAGTGGTAGGCATGATTGTAAATATACATTAACAAAAATGCTTGAAAATTGCTAATGTGTAATGTTGTAACTCGACCACTTCCTTAGGAATTTTGAGGATTTGGGTGTGGACGTGGGCGTGGGTAATTTATACCATACAATTGTTGGGAAAAAAGGACAGGTTGACAGCGGAAGACATTTTTCCTTCTTTGTGTGATTAAAAATAGGCCAAACAAAAATAAAAAAAATAGAAAACAAAAGACACCAAATATTTACATAGAAAACCTTCAAGGTGAAGGGAAAAACTACAAATCTTCCACTATGATGATAGTAGGATTACAAGTAATTCTTCACTAGTATGAACTAGAGGCTCACTCAACTTCTTTACCTAAAAGATGATGGATTACAATGGATGGACTCTCTTACCAATTAAGTGGTGGAACACTCAAACTTTGCTTGAAAAAATATGAGAATTTCTTTCAAGCACCTCACTTTTGTAATGGCTCTCACTTTCTCTCTCTATGTAGAGGATTGCTTGCTTTATTTGTGATGCCCTAAGACTTCCCAAAGACCCCTATTTATAGGAGTAGAAGGGGGTAACCCATAAGCTATAGGATAACTCTAGAATGCTCTCCCATTAATTTCAACTAATGAACCTTGGTTACTTGCACATGGTGAAATGCACTTGTCTTTTCCAAATTTCAAAGAGGTCAAAAGTATTAACCATCTTTGAAACTTTACTATACATGCATCATCCCCTTTTTTTTTTAATTATTTATTGCTTTGTGAATCCCCTAATTAAGGAGGGACCTCAACAATCTCCCCCTTCTTGACTTAATTAGGGGGAACCAGCATGCCAACACCTTCACAACAATCTTTAAACTTCTTGATTGTTATTATCTTGGTCATCATGTCTGACCAATTCTTGTCGGTGTGAACCTTCTCGATTTGTAGCCGCTTCTTTTCTAGCACATCCCTTATCCAATGGTATCAAACATCGATATGTTTTGTGCGAGAGTGATAAGCTGAATTTTTGGCCAAGTGAATGGCACTCTGATTATCACAGTATAGAACATATTTCTTCTACTCATGACTCAACTCTCGAAGGAAAATTTTCAACCATAACATCTCCTTACATGCCTCTGTAGCTGCAATATATTCGGCCTCTGTAGTAGATAAGGTCACACATTTCTAGAGCTTTGATTGCCAAGAGATAGCTCCCCCTACAAATGTGGTCACATACCCCAAAGTGAACTTTCTCGAATCAGTATCACCAGCCATGTCAGAATCTGTGTATCCCTCCAACACAGGTTTCCCATTGCCAAAGCACAGACACCTCTTAGATGTACCCCTGAGGTATTGAAGTATCCACTTGACAACTTCCCAATGCTCTTTTCCTGGTTTAGATAAGAATCGACTCACAACTCCAACTGCATGGGCGATATCTGGCCTGGTGCAGACCATGGCATATATAAGACTCCCAACTATAGATGAATAGGAAACATTCGCCATTTCTTCCTTCTCTTTCTTGCTAGTTGGACTTTGGCTTTTTCTCAACTTGAAGTGACCAGCTAGTGGAACATTTACTTGCTTTGCCTTATGCATGTTGAACTTCTCAAACACCTTCTCAATGTAGTGCTCTTGAGACAACCATAACAACTTTTTGGGTTGGTCTCGAGTAACCCTCATCCCAAGGATTTGCTTTGCTGGACCTAAGTCCTTCATTGTAAAGGCACCCCTCAATGCTTTCTTAAGTGCTGCAATCTTCTTCTTATCATGCCCAAAAATCAATATATCATCAACATTGAGAAGAAGGATGATAAAATCTCCACTTATGTACTTCTTCATGAAAACACAGTGGTCAGTGTGATTCCTTTTGAATTTGTGTTGTGTCATGAAGGTTTCGAACTTCTTATACCACTACCTTAGTGCTTGTTTAAATCCATAAAGACTCTCTTAGAGATGATACACCAAGTTCTCTTTACCTGAAACCACAAACCCTTCGGGTTATTCCATATATATCTCCTCTTCCAAATCTCCATGTAGAAATGCTGTTTTGACATCGAGTTGTTCGATCTTAAGATCGAGACTAGCAGCAAGACCAAGCACAGCTCGAATTGAGGTCATCTTAACCACTGGAGAGAAAATTTCTTTGAAATCAATGCCCTTTTTCTAATTGCACCCTTTGACCATAATCCGAGCCTTATATCGAGGCTTCGAGCTATTTTCTTCACTTCTAATCTTGTACACCCATTTGTTCTTCAAGGCTTTCTTACCCTTGGGTATCTTGACTAGATCATAAGTATAGTTCTCATGCAATGAGTCCATATCCTCTTGCATGGCTTTCATCCATTCTTCCTTCTGGACATCTTCCATGGCCTCGATGTAGCTTTAAGGCTCCATCTCAACAGAGAGTATATATTCTCTTAGATCATACTTAGAGATAGGTTTTCTCACTCGAGTTGACTGTCACAGCTAAGGATGTACCACAGGCTCTTCTATTATTAAAGGCTCAACTGATTCAGCTACTTCTGCATCATTTGGTGCAGATGATGAATCCTCTATTGTACTCCTATTTTGATATGGTTGAGCACTAGTTTCATCATTGGTTCTTGTCTGTTCTCTTAATTCATTATGTACAACTAGAGATGACTCTTCATGAGGACGGGTGCAAACCCTAAGCTTAGGTTTTTCTAGCTACTTGAAATCTTCTATTGTCTGGTCCTCAAAGAACACAACATCTCGACTTCTTACAATATTCTTCTTCAAAGGATCCCACAGCTTATAGCCGAACTCATCTTGAGGTGATCGAACATAAATGCATTCTTTTGTCTTTGAGTCAAGCTTGGATCGTTCGTCCATAGGAATGTGGACGAATGCTCGACACCCAAACACCTTAAATTGATCATATGATACTTTCTTTTTTGTCCATGCTTCCTCCGGTATTTCACCATCCAAAGGACCTGAGGGTGAGTGATTTATGATATGGACAGCGGGCTTCACAGCTTCTCCCCAAAATGACTTAGGTAGCTTGGCATTTGAGAGCATGCATAGAACTCTTTCTTCTATTGTGCGGTTCATTCTTTCGGCCACCCCATTTAATTGTGGTGTCTTGGGAGTTGTCTTCTCGAGCCTAATACTATATTGCTTACAATATACCTCGAATGGACCATGATATTCTCCACTATTGTCAGCTCGAACACACCTGAGCTTTCTTTCTGTCTCACACTCCACTCGAGCATGGAACTCCTTAAATGCCTCAAATAATTGGTCTTTGGTCTTCAACAAAGACACAAACACCTTTCTTGAATGGTCATCAATGAATTTCACAAAGTATAATGCACCACCCAGTGATCTCTCCGTCATCGAGCATACATCGGTGTGCACCAATTCAAGAACATGCTTTCTTCTATGAGGAACATTGCTTCTAGAAAATGAAACTCTATGTTGTTTTCCTGCCAAACAATGAGTGCAATGCTCAAGAATTTTACCTTTTGCATCTGGGAGGAGCTCTTTTTGAATAAGGACTTACAATCCCTTCTCGCTCATATGCTCCAACCTCTTGTGCCACAGCTCTAAACACAAACTATCATGGGCAACATTAGTCTCCCCCTTACATAGCTTGGCTTGTGTAACATACAACGAGTCTTCTTTTCTTCCTCGAGCAACAATTATGCTACTTCTTGTGAGTTTCCATTTTCCAACACCGAAGCTATTCATGTACCCAGCATCATCGAGCTTCCCGGCTGAGATGAGGTTGAGACGCATGTCTGGAACATGTCTCACTTCCTTCAAAACAAGTTCACATCCTGTGTTGGTTACCAGAATGACATTACCCATTCCCACGATCTTGCTTGAAACTTGATTTCCTGTCTTCACATTACCAAAATCACCACCTTGGTATGATGAGAAGAATTCTTGATGTGGGGTGACATGGAAGGAGGCACCTGAGTCAATAATCCATGAGCTATCATTGTCAGAAATATTAAGATAATTGTCTTGACCAATGAAAAAGATATCATCAAGTTCAGTTGTCACCACAGCTATTGTGCTCTTATCTTCTTTCTTCTTCGGCTCGATTGTGTCGATCTTGACGGTCCCGTTCTTTTGATCTCTCTTGTAACTTCAACATTCGGATTTCTTATGGCCAGACTTGCGATAATAGTAGCATATGATCCTATAACAAGATTTGGGCCAACATCTTGACTTTTCATGACTCCTAGTCTTACTCCTTCTTCAAGTCTCACTTCTTCATCGATTTTTGATGACATTGGCCTCATTGGACAGATATTCTATGTTCCTTTCTCCTTGATTCTTCATTCAATAGGTTGTTGATGATGCTATTCATGGAGAGATTTCCTTCAGGAGCCAAGTTACTCAAGGTGACAACAAGAGTATCCCAACTCTTAGGTAGCGAACTAAGTAACAAAGCCTATAATTCATCATCGATCTTCATCTCAATCTTTGTGAGTTGATTTACGAGCCCCTTGAAATTGTTCAAATGCTCAATCATACTTTGGCCATCGTTGTACTCCAGCTTGACCAATCTTCTAACAAGATAAGCCTTGTTTTGGGGTGTTTTCTTTTAAATCATTGATTCAAGATTCTTCCATAACTCATAAGCATTTGTGTAAGTTGACACGTGCTTGAATAGGATTTGATTGATGTAATTACGGATCATAGCAACTGCCTTTCAATTCATGAGTTCCTATTCTGTGGCATCTTTTCTTTTTGGCATCTTCTCCTTTGTAATAGGTTCATATAGATAATTACAATGTAGGTGATCCTCCATCATAGGCTTCTAATATGAATAATCATCGACGGTAAGCTTGAACATGTCACCATCATGAGTGATGGTACCCTCCATTTTAAATCACACAAGAGAATATGATAGCCTTATGAACCAAGATCTAATACCACTGTTGGAGAAAAAGGATAGGTTGATAGCGAAAGACCTTTTCCTTCTTTCTGTAATTAAAAATGGGAAAAAATAGAAAAAAATAGAAAAATAAAAGACACCAAATATTTATGTGGAAAACCCTTTGAGGTGAAGGAAAAAACCATAAACCTTCCACTATGATGATAGTAGGATTAAAAATAATTCTTCTCTAGTATAAACTAGAGGCTCACTCAACTTCTTTGCCCAAAAGAGGATGGATTATAATGGATAGATTATCTCACCAATTAAGTAGTGGAACACTCAAATATCGCTTGAGAAAATATGAGAACTTCTCTCAAGCACTTCACTTTTGTAGTGGCTCTCACTTTCTCTTTCTATGTAGAGGATTGCTTGCTTTATTTGTGATGCCCTAAGCCTTCCCAAAGACCCCTATTTATAGGAGTAGAAAGGGGTAACCCATAATCCATAGGATGACTCTAGAATACTCTCCCATTAATTTGAACCAATGAACCTTGGTTAGTTGCACATGGTGAAATGCACTTATCTTTTCCAAATTTCAAAGAGGTCAAAAGCATTAACCATCTTTAAAACTCTACTATGCATGCATCATCCCTTTTTTTTAATTATTTATTGCTTTGTGAATCCCCTAATTAAGGAGGGACCTCAACAACAATCTACTACATGATCTAGAGCTACAATACATTTATTTCTAAAATAATTACTTCTAATTAATTTATTTTAATTTTGATATATTAAAAAATATTATAATATTTTTAAAAATTTTAGAGATTTATATGAATATATTTTTGATAGAAAATTAGTATATTAGTGGTGAAAAATTAGTTTTAAGTAGAAGTATAGGAAAATACCTACTGATTAGTCCTTACAATTAAGAATCACCATTCCTAATTAAAATTTAGGATCCTAAATCTAAACTTTAGATTTAAAATCATAAGAATTTTCTCCCAAATCTTGTAGTTCAACCTCGGATTATGAAGCCTATAACAACTACTATACAATAACAACCTTTATATATGCTAAAACTAACTAAGATGCTGAAGGAGAAGATAATAGATGAAACTAACCAATTAAGATTTTTAATTGTAAATTAAAACTTATTTGATAGTATTTTTGGTTATGGATAAACACTTTCATTTAGGGTCCATAATGATCGATTAATCTTATTCCCTAAATGTCTTAATTGATCAAACACACTCCTTCTCTTCATTATCCTCCATTCTAGATTGTCTAAACATGGGCTCGAATCCTAATAGTGAATATAAGGGGGTGGTGAGGGGAAGGGTAATGAGTTTTATGAACCATATGTCCTTAGGTGGTTTCATTCTAACCAAAGTATAGTTGATGCACATGCCATATCATTATTCTCTTCAAACATCTATCTAATGTAATAGTGGGCCTTCTCAAACTATAAAGCTTGGGTGTGTCTCCCTTCCGTGTAGCTCATGCATTTGAATGTGTTTTGTATATTAGAGTTTAATGTGGGAAACAATGGATGATTTGACTCCCCAAAGTAAATCTAACCACCCAAAACACACTTTCATCCCCATTTTCAACCTCCGAACAAGGCCCCACCATGTAAATCTTGCCCTTATACAAAGCTCACACCTCCCATGTAAGTTTTTGCCCTAACCCCTCACTTTATCATTTCTCTTTTTCATTAATCCACACTATTTCATGAGAGAACTAAGGCACTTTCCACATAACACTTTACTCACTCTACCCTTCTTATTTTATTTCATTTTCCTTGGCCACTCAAGTCCCACCTAAGACATCTAGGCATAAATACATTATTATTCAACCATGCACAAGACTTATATCCACCCAAAGAAAGACTTAGCCATACATACAAACAAGTAATGATAATCATGCATACCATTACCTTAGATCCTTACAAGCCAAGCTGCACCACACACACTTAGTTCACATACACATATGTTTATACATAACACACAAATACACCCATTTCACAATCAAGACTCATAGCACAACCCAAATATTAACTATATCCTCACCTAGTTAGCCTTAGTCTTAAAGTAAGAGATATTACAATACCTCCTCACGGGGAATTATTGGTTTGATACCTATAATAAGGGCATCAACAAAGTTATTTTATTTCTTTCCTACTTTTTTTTTCCTTTTTTCATATTTTCTTAACCATAATGATGATGATGATGATGATGAATTATTAAAATAAAATAATCAAAACAAGTAAAGGAAGGGAAGGTGTAACCAGAATAGACTAGGCATGTGAGGGTGGCAGCGACGGCAGTAATGGTGATGTAAAGAGGGGTTTTGGGGTTGGAAGGAGGAGGGAAGGTAAGGTTTCCTAGGGTGGTGAAGTTGTTGACTCAGGTGGCTAGTGGTAGTGGTGGTCTCCTGGTGGCAGTGACGATGGTGCTCACGATGATGCCTGAGAGAAGGGAGGAAGAGAGGGAAGAAATGAAGGGAAAGAAGGGGTGGTGGAGGTGTTAGTGTGGTAGGGGAGTTCCTTCTATGTAGGAAGGGAGATAGGGAATGTGGTATGGCCAGCGATGGTGGCAGCATAAGGCAGTATTGGTGGTGCACAGAGGTGTAAAAGGGCAGATCGAGCTGCTTACTCTGCACAGCTAGGGAGAGGAAATGAAGGGAAAGGAAGGGAAGGGTCTCAGTAGGTACAGGAGGATGCAGGGAAGAGGTTGGGATGGAGCTGGGATGGTGGCATAGCCTAGTGGCAGCATCGTCTGAAGTTGCAACAAGATAAAGGGAGATATGGGAGATTGAGGAAAAAAAAGAAAAAAAAAGAGGGAAAGAAGAGTGTGGGGGCTTTTATAGGCATAGGGAAGGAGGATGAGGATGAGAGAAGGAAGAGGATAAGGAGGGAGAGGGTAGGTTGTTGTCGGGTAGAAGTGGCAGGGCAGTACAACTGCACAGGGGAGAAGAATTGCAAGGGGTAGGGGACAGGTGAGGGAGAGGGACATTCAAGGGAGGGGGACCATGTAGGGGACGTGCCAGTTACGTGTCCTGCATAGTCGAAAGAGGAAAGGAAGAGGGGAGAAGGGGGAGAGAAGCTGTGAAAATGGCTCCTCGGCGCAAGCTGGTGTAGGTGGAAGGTCAGGGGTGAGGGTAGATGGTATGGCCGTAGCGAGTACGCAATGTAAACCCTCTTGTTGACAATTATAGTACAGGTAAATAAGGGTATCGTTCTATACCAGAAATTGAGATGGCTCACCTATATTTAACTAGCTTAAATAATAAAAATAAAACCCTAAATCAAAAAAAAAACTAATGGGGTTTTAAAATATAGAAAATAATAAAAGGAAAAAAATAAAATAAAGTAATAAAAATAATTGATAACTACAATTATGATAAATATGGTAGGGAAATCAAAATCCACCACTAGATTAGATTAAAATATAATAAAAATTTCTAAGTCAGTATTTAATCATGAGAAAGAGATTGACCAAATTGTATACCAAACGCAGGTACCTACACCTTATATTACTTCCTTAAATTAATTAATACAATAAAGTTCCAATATTAATCCTATTAAATACTAAAAGTATAGTAGCAACAAATGGCTCTTATATTTAACTAGATTTAATGCATTGAATATAATCGGAAGCATGTGAATCTAAGTACCCAAATAAGTACACTAAGCATGTTTAGCTGTATTTTCCTTCTTTGACCCACATGTATCTAAACGTTTTTGCTACTTTGGTTAAAATAAAAAAACTATTAGCTAAGTTGTTATGTAACCTAACTGCAACTTATACATATAAATTCTAGTATATTTATATAGCCACCTAGCATAAATAATCCTACATACTATCACTACGAGGAAACAAGAGCAACGTATGCTTATAAATTATACTTGATAGAAATACACACACACACAGACACACACACTAGAAATTAAAATAGAGTCAAAGAATAATCTCATAAAATAAAGAAAAATAATACCATATCTCAAATCCTAATCTAGGATTTCAGTCTATTTTCTAACAATAAATAATCAGTCAGTCATAATAATTGAATTAATTACATAGAAATATATATATATATATATATATATATAATATATAAATCAAAAATAGAGAAAGAAATAACCGGAATTAATTATGGATGAAAGATGAAAATTTATTAAATTTCATCTAAAATAAATTCTACCAGATAAATTTTTCTCCCTATATTTATCTCCCTCGAATTTATTTCCGTGCAATTCCTTTTTTTTCTTTCTTTTTCCTAGCTAATGTGCATTGAAATGCAACACTACCTTTTCCATGCAGCCTATCCTTGATTTATGTTCCTTCTGGGTTTTTTTCTTCATCTGCATCAGTATGCTACACCCAGACGACTGCTGGCCCCCTAACTGCTCCTGAGTTTGTGGAGCACTTGCCTTCGTCTCTCTCGCCTTCGTCTCTCTCTTATTTCTCTTTTCTACTAACAACTCCTCTTCTAACTTTTCCGTCCCCTACGTAAGCCCCGGTGATGCACGAGGACAGCAGTTGGGTGTCGTCCCCTATCCCCAAATGTCCCGAGGACGTTTCCTCCTCCAGAAACGTCTCGCCTCTTCCAAAAATTTTTTATTGTCAGAATTTATATTAAAATTATTTAATTAATTTTTTATTATTAAAAAAATGAATTAAATTTATTAAAAAAACTATTAATAATTAAAATTAACTAATATAGTTAATAATTTTAGAAATTTTTTATTTTTTCCTCTTAATTTTAGTAGATTTGATATATATATATATAAATATTTTTTACATTTCCTGCCATTCCGTTTCCTAAATTTTTAAGAAATGACGTTTCCGCATTTCTCCCTGTCACCATCCCCGTGCAACGCTGGTGAACCCCTACTCACTGGCTCTGTTTTTTGTGTGGCTCCTATTCCCTCTTTGATTCGGTGCCGCCCCTCTCTTCGTAAGCCATAGCCCTCCTTTTATTACTACCACTCGTTAACTCTCCTTTTATTTTTCATTTTGGGCCTTTGGGCCTTTAGTCCATGGGTCGATGGTCCAAAGGCCTAATATTATTTTTTGCTTTTTCTTTTCTTTTTTTGTATACTTTACCTATAAAATAAAATTATATAATTTAATAAATAATATTATACTCTAAATCTATTTAATTTATATCATTTTAGCTCAAATAATAAAATTTATACAATTATTATCACTTAAGTATATAATCATAATTATTCACCTATATTAATTAAATAAAATAACAAAAACTAAGATTATAAGGGTATAAAATATGTAAAAATATGAACTTATCAGCACCCCCACACTTAGCTTCTTACTTGTCCTCAAGCAAGTTATAACTCAAAATAAATAAAAATAAACTAACTAGCCACATTTATAGGTCAGAAAATTTTACTTAGCATGTTCAACAAATCCTTCAAACCCCAAGGTCACCCATAGAGGACGAGTAAGGTCTTGTAAGGGTTTCCCAGATGATACACCTACAAAATCAAACACAATAACAAAAAAAAATAATAATAATAACACCACACCTAGCACCCTTAACTATTTTTATCTTAGAATATTTTACTTTCATGCGTCAAGATTCACACTCAACCAAGATTCTGCATTAGAAGATTTAAAGGATTAACTTCAACATATGGTTCGCACATAAACATGACAAATATGGACAGATCAATAATATGGATGAAGATCTACCATGCCTTTATTTCATCAAGATCCATCCTCACTATGGATACCCTCTATTTTTTTTTCTCTCTCATAGATCCATGGCTATAAATGAATAGAGACACTCACGTATGTGAGATAAGATGATAAAAATAACAAAAAACTCACATATATAAACAAAGAAGGCTCATATTTTTATGGATAAAACCTCATGATAGATATTAAATACCTTCCAAATAGACCAAACCATATACTTAACTCTTGTGACTAATCTCCATTAAATCAAAGGTTGCTCATCTCAAGAATCAAATAGAACTTACTTATTAGTTGTAATGGGTTTAAGGTATGGAAGGGTATGGATTATTCTAGAATTGTGGTGCTAAAATGGTCGAGAACTAGTAAAACTCCAATAATTGGATGAAATATAAGTATTAAGTCCACATATATAATACACATTTCCACCTTAATACCAAAATAGAGCATGAATAGAACTTTCTTAACAACATATCCATAACTCCATCTCTTCTTTATATTATATCATTTTCTTCTCTCTTTTTTCATTTTTTTTTCATTTTTTTTCTTGAATCTCTCTCTCTCTCTCTCTCTCTTAAAATTTTTTCATTCATCATTTTATTTCATTCTCTCCTTTTTTTTTTGAAGAATGATGACAATCTAAAGAATATATAAATTCTATCTCTACCACCAAACATAACCAATTCCTTTCTTTGCATAAGTTCATATATTTCTTTCACATACACTCACATACACAACCACTCTATATCCATAACGATTTTATTCCCTTCCTCTAGCTTTAAGCAAGCGTAAGAATATTGAGGCTCGAAGGTTATTTAATGTAGGTAATGAAGAAAAATATATGTCCAATGCATAGGCTCAAAGGGTTTATATGGGGTGTACATTATAGGTATACAAATTAGGGTTAAGCTATTTGGTCATATGGTGGAAAAATCCTATGTCGCCTATATCTTTTTTTCAATTAGAGCATGTTTTGACTATAAGCTTCGACTAGTACAAAAGTAAGTTCCGGTAATTTCTAGAGTCCACTACAAAAGTTATGGCAAATAATTTGATCAAAGAAATTAGACATATATGAGGTTTACAAAGAAAGTTTGAAGCCAAGAAAAGTAGATAATTTCATGTAAATTCTCTCAGAAAAAAAGAAGGTATATATGGTTTAAGAGCTCATCAATGAATGTGTTGAATCTCAACATGCCATGTTGGTGGTTAGAAAATCATACCTGTTCTTTCTCCATTCATATCTAAACATGTAGATATGTGTTCTTTATATGAAAATTAACAAAAAAAATATCCACTTGCTTTATTTCGATTTTATGATCCTTTTTTCGTTAGATTTTAAATATATACTCCTCATTAACTAGTTAAGGGCACCTAAGACTCTAAAAATACCAAACAAATTTTTCATTTTTTCAAATGTTTTTTCCATGCAAATAAATAAAACACTCACACCTCCACACTTAAATCACACATTATCCTCAATGCATATACAACTAAAGGAACATGTAATTTTAAGTATGGAGTGACAAAGTAAATAAATAAATAAATAAAAATAGCTAAAGGGTAGAAAAATCTCCTATCACATTGGGTTACCTCCCAAGTAGTGCTTGCTTTTACGTCTTCAGCCTGACATGATCTTGGTTTACTCATTCAAGGAAGGTACGTCCACTTGAGAGCTAATTCTCCAAATCCCTCCTCATTTTTATCATCTATATCCTACAAGGTAGAAAAAGACAAAATATTAGTTTTAATAAAAGATTTGACCCAGTAAGAACACAATCTACGTATATTGAGATTCAAGCTCGTGTGTAAAGAGAGAATGTTTTGCCCTATGTCAATATATGGTGGTCTCTCTATCCAAGGAAGAACATATTGTCCCATCTCAAAGTCTTTTAGCATATCTTTCCAACATAACCTCTCCTTTGGAGCATTCCGCTTCTTATTAGATATATCTAAGATGATTTGATTACTCTCTTCAATCTTAGACCCATATAACCCGCTAAAAGAGGGAAAATAAGGAGTAGGGTTAGCATAAATACTATCAAATTTGTGTAAAGGTTTACCTTGTGTTTTATGCTCATCTCCCAGTAAAAATGGGGAACAAATATCCAAAGATGGTCTATGGTAGATGAAAGTGATAGTGTTGTCATTCGTATGGTTCTCTTTGTTCACTTGATCTTTATTTTGATGAGATTCTTCTTTTACATTTATAATCACTTCTTCCACCTGATCATGCTTTTTAATATGCTCCATGGGGACCTCCTCAACTAGTTTATCCTCACATATGAACATAGCATCGTCATATTCATAACTCTCACTTGAATTTGGAAATGAAGTACTAGAGAGTTCTTTTTGTGCTTGTAATTGATTGATCATGTTGACCACATACCCATTTGCTCCTCTAACACTCATATCCTTTCATTCTGTTTAACTTAACTTTGTATTAGTTAGTTTTGCCCTTTTGACAATGCTTCAAAAAGCTTGTCCATTTTTCTAAACTTGAGGGTTCTGAAAATGGAGAAGATTATTGTTGAGGATATTGATAATATTTTGAAGCTTCATAATCGAGTATGCAAGGGTCTTGATGTAGCACTAGTCACTAGATAACGATCACTCATCTCCCATCCAAAGTTGGGGTGATGCCTCATTTACGAATAGTATGCACTTGTGTAGAGGTCATGTCCTTAGAAACCATTAACGCTTGAGCGTTGGGTTGTGTCCATCCTCCTCCCCTCTCATAGCTTGTGAATGGTAAGTATATGGATTTCTTTGTGTATGAAACACTCTACTTGTGTTAATAACCCCAGTAGCCGTAGCAACCTGCAAAATAAGAGTAGTGAGTTGGTTTAATCTATCATTAAGGGTACTTGAACTTACCTTATTTACTCTAGCATTATAGTTCATGAAAAGTTGTCCAGAGCTCAAGGATCCTCTCATAGCAACCTATGGACACTAACATTTTCAAAGGAAAAACTTAAAAGGGAAAAAAAGCACCAAAAATCCTAAAAAAAACTAAAAGAAAAAAAAAAGAAAAAACACACTAACTACTAAAAATCTTATTAATTTAAAGACTACAGTGCCCACAAGTACTCTGACCTCTAAAGAAAAGCATGACACGACACAAAACACACTAAAACAAAAAATAAAAACACACTAAAAAACCTAGCAAAACAAAGGTAAAGTTATCAATCCCTAGCAACGATGCCAAAAATTGTTGTCGCCATAACCACCACGTAATTTAAATCATCTTATTAATAATTGTAGTATTGGTAAATAAGGGTACCGTTTTATACCACGAATTGAGATGCTTCACTTATATTTAACTAGCTTAAAAATAATAAAAATAAAAACCCTAAATCACAAAAATAAATAAATAATAAAAACACTAATGGGGTTTTTAAAAAAATAGAAAATAATATAAGGAACAAATAAAATAAAATAAAATAAAATAATAAAAATAATGGATAACTGTAATTATGATAGATATACTAGGAAAACTGAAATCTATCATTAGATTAGATCAAAATATAATAATAATTTCTAAGTCGATATTTAATCAAGAGAAAGAGATTGACTATACTGTATATCAAACAAAAGTCCATACACCTTAAATTAGTTCCCTAAATTAATTAATACGACAAAGCGCGAATATTAACCTTGCAACAAGTGGCTCCTATATTTAAATAGATTTAATGCATTAAGTATAATTGGAAAGATGTCAATCTAAGTACCTAAAATTGTATACTAAGCATTTCTAGCTGTATTTGTCTTCTTTGACCCACACGTATCTAAACGTTTTACTACTTCAATTAGAATAACAAAAATATTAGGTGAATTGTTATATAACATAGCTGTAATTTGTACATATTAATTCTAGTATATTTATATGGTCACCTAGTAAGAAAATAATTCTAGATAATATCACTATAAGGAAATCAGAACAAGTCATGCACTATATAAATTATACTTGATAGAAATATATATATATATATATATATATATATATACACACACACACACATATATATGATAGAAATTAAAATAGAGTTAAAGAACAATTTCATGAAATAAAGAAAAATAATACCATGGATGAAAGATCAAAATTTATTCACATGAAAAATTATTAAATTTCATTTGAAATAAACTCTACTTGGTAAATTTTTCACTCTATCTTTATCTCTCTCAAATTTATTTCTATGTAATTCTTTTTTTTTCCTTTTTTTTTCCTAAGTGATGTGCGCTAAACTCCAACACTACCTTTACCATGGAGCTTGTCCTTGATTTTTGTTCCTTCGTTTTTTTCTTCGTCTACTTTCGTGCACTGCACCCTGATGGTTGCTACCCCTAACTACGCCTGAGTTCATGCAGCACTCGTCTCTACCTCTCTCTTATTTCTCTTTTCTGCTGACAGCTCCTCTTCTATCTTTTTTCCCCTACATCAGCCCCTGCTCGCTGACTCTATTTTTTGTATGGCTCCTATTCCTGACGGTTGGCTCCCTCTTTAATTTGGTGCAAACCCTCCCTTCGTAAGTTGTTGCCCTACTTTTATTGCTACCGCTTGCTGACTCTCTTTTTATTATTCGTTTTGGGCCTTTGTGTAATACCCCGTTTTTAAAAATCTTATTTATAAATTAATAATCGTATGATCAATTATAATTATTATTTTAGTAAGTTTAATTTTAAAAGTGTTATTATTTTTTCGTATTATTTTGATGGTTTAATTATAAATTTAATCAGGTTAAAATTTTAATAGAAATTGGATTATTTAATTTACTTCTAGTTATACCCGTAAATCTTATTTTAAATTATTTTATTAATAATCTTTTGATCCGTAACCTAAAAATAATTTTCTTAAAATTATTCTCGATTATTTTACTCATTCTGACCCTTTTTTAAACCCATTCTAATCTAGATAATTTTTCCGAACTATTTTTATACATGATACCTTAATCTATCCAAATTAAATCTATAACTAAGTAAATGAATTTCTATCCTATCCTATTATTTTACCCCCTACTCTACCCTCTACTGTGCCCAAATATCTCTCCTAAATATTTTTTATGTCTTCTCCTTGCTGCATGCTACATCCTCTACACACGCATATACACGCTACCACCGTCTGCACATTTATACATATATACACATGCACACGGCACAACACCTCACACTCCCACGGTAATCCCTCCAACCAAACAAGCCCTCTCTCCCTTTTTCATTACACATATACACATGCAGCCATAACACCATCGACCCTTCACTGCACCTCCCCAGCCGCCCTTCAGCCTCCCTTGTGCACCATTCTGCTTGACCAAACGCAGCACCCAAACCCTTCCCTCTCTCGGTTTTGTTTGGTTGTCCCTGCCCCGTTTGTTTCCTGTGCAACCAACCTCCCTCACCCTCACAGTCCCACTCGCCCAGCTTCCTCCATCCCAGCAGCTACCACCATGCCATTTTCGGCCCTACACCCAGCAACCCCTACTCCCAACTCCCCACGTAGCCTCCCCTGCAGCACCACTACCCTCTCCATCTTGTCCCAACCTTTTACCACTAGCCCCCTTCTTCGCATGCTCACCACATGCACACATACACCCAGATCCCCGACCATTTTGCGCAGCAACTCCACCCTCAACCAGCTGCCACCCTGCCTTCTCCGCAGCCACCAGCCTCTCGCACACCTGAAAACACTCCCCATCATCCAGCACAGTGTCCAGCAGCCCGAGCAACACCAACACCACACCAACCGTGCAAGCCCAACCACCCTCGACCAGCTTCCACCCTACCTCCCAGCACCTAGCCCATCGCAGCTCCTTTCCCCTTTTTTCTACCTCCCCATCGCACTCCCATGGCACCACGACACCCAGCCACCACCGAACCATCGCCCCTATTCCCTCTCTCCTCTTGGCTCCTTTAGCTTGAACTCCATCGCCCGCAGCATCGTCCACCAGCTACCATTCTCCCCCTCTGCATCTCCCTCTCGTCCTATGCAGCCCACACCACCACAGCACCTCCATCACCCCCAATCATAGCCCCTTGCATGCTCCCATCCCGCAGAAACCATACCCTGTAATACCCCCAAATTTACTACTGAAAAATTTCGTTTAATTTAAAAGAGTTTAGCGGAAACGAACAGATAAAAATGTAAATTCGGGGGCATTACCGCCACACTTAGTACTAGATCGGTTCACTCCTACCAACCCGATACTAAGTGCTAAGGCTAAACAAGATTGATCGTCATGTACAAATCATTAAATAAACACTGGTCATTAGCAAAACACAAGTCATGCAGAATTCAGAGTGCGAAAATCAAAAGGGAACAACCCAAAGTACAGTTTTAAAGTACCAAATGTCAGAGGACATAATACAGCGGAATAAAACAAAATACGATAATACAGAGAAACAAAATGGAGGATGAACTTCAGCCACATCACTCTCGACCCCCAAGTTAGGTCCAGGCTCAACTCTCAGCCCTGCCTGATGCCTCGTAAGCATCGTAGGCATCGAAGACATCGCCCCCTACCTGCAAAAACTCAAACGGGTCTTCTGCTCGTGGGAATGGGCAGCACACATGAAACGGGTGATCAGTACGCTACGTACTGAGTAAGGTAACAGACTCACTAAGGCCCACATACACAGAGATACATGACATAGCAGACATGGCATAATTATGTAGATAGCATGCAATAACACAGATAAACAATACCGGCTATGAACCATATAACTTTTTCATTAGATCTCTGATAATTATAATCGATTCACATCATAGTCTTTATCAATCCATGTGAGTGCGGGAACCCCACTATTATAGCCGGTGGAACGGTCACGAGGGCCATGCCCTACCACTATTATAACCGGTGGACCGGTCACGAGGGTAACATACCCTGCCACTATTATTTGCCGGTGGACCGGTCTGGCCCCGACTCACAAGGTGTTCCACTGTAAATATTCGTATATTTCCCATGTCTTATCATTATTATGATTGGTTTGTTGAGCATGGAATCCTCCACTATTATAGCCGGTGGAACGGTCACGAGGGCACATGCCCTGCCACTATTATTTGCCGGTGGACTGGTCATGTAGGGCACCCCGACCCTAGCCACTATTATTCGCCGGTGGACTGGTCTGGGTCAGGCTCAACATCTTTCTCTATAAGTGATTAGTGTCTTAACGTATCTTATTCAAAAGATTTTCACCCTTGACATGCATGGCTAACCATATCCGCACTTAGCCTCCCGGGAGGGCATGTCTCATATCTTGAGACTTCTGCACCTCCTAACTCGCCTCGACATCTTTCCCTTAATCCCTTTTCTCACACCGGAAACCCAACTTCTAAGTGTGTGGGTCAGGGCCCACCACTTTATACCCAAGGTCTACTCACCACCTTACCCTAGGGTTTTTACCAGAAACCCTAATCTGGCCTATGTGGCCCTTCCTTCTCTGCCTCCCACAACTCACACTATTATGACGCCCCTTGTGTCATGACCCTCAGACTCAACTCTTCCCTCATACCTCGCTCCACCTCGTTTATTCTTATCGTTTTCTTTTTCTTTTTCCACCTTCTCAAATTAGGGTTTCCTCCCCAAACCCTAGTCGATTCCTAGGTACCCTTATATTATCCTACGTACTATTTTTCACCTCGAGCCTCTAAACTCCCAAACAGACCTTCCATTACCTTCCCCACGTCCCAAAGTAACTTTCCATACGTAAGATTCGCCCCCATGCGGACCTTAACCTCCCCATGCAAGCCCCTTGATCTCTACCATGCCAAACCCTATTATTTCCATGCAAACCCTAGTTCTCCCATGTAACCTTAGTTTCTCCCACTCTTCCATTTTATTCAATTCCCCTTTTTCTCGTCCATTCACGGATCACAGATTACCTAGGTCATCCTTACCTACGTTAGCAAACTTACTTCCCTTTGGTTATCTTAATTTCTCATTTTTCTCTTTCATGCCCCCATTCCACAACACCCCATCAAATAACCTAGCATGCATGTCCTAAAGGTCACATCACATCACATCATATTTGTAGCATATCATAATAGCACATACTAGACAAGAGCACGAGAACATACCTTGGTTCCAAGCTGCGCTACACAATAAAAACAATTAACATATAGAACACAACATATAAATCGTACAAGACACCCAAGGCAAGTAATACACGTAATACACAGGCGGCCTTAGTTACGTCCTTACCTAAATTGGCGCCGGGCTTGGAGCACGCTCCTACGCCTCCTAGGAGTTTTGACCTAGTTCACCTATAAGAGGGAAATACTAAGGGTTAATCTCCCTCTACAGGAATTACCATAATTTTCCTATCTTACACTTATCATGGCCTAATACTAAGGCTAATATTAATAATAGTAGTTTATAAATAAAAGGTAGGGTATTATTATTCTCAAGGTAGTTAAACAAATGACCACTAATCAAAGTAAGTCTTAGTAAAATCCATAGTATTAAAGTAAGGGTTTTAATATTACTAATAACAATATTATTAATAATACTAATAATAATAATAAGAATACTAATAATAATAATAATAATAATAATAATGGTTATAATGATAATAATGATGATAATAATAATTGAAATCGTAGTAGTATCAGTGATAATAATAATAATGATAATAATAATAATAATAATAATAATAATAATAACAACAACAACAACCATAATCATGATAATAATAATAATAATAATAATAATAATAATAACAACAACCATAATCATGATAATAATAATAATAATAATAATGCAAATAGCAATAAGAATACTAAAAATAATAATAATAGAGATAATAACAATGATAATAACAGCTAGAATAATAAACATAATAATACTAATAATAATAATAATAATAGTGATAATGATATTAATAATAATAATTATAATAATAACAATAATAATAATAATAACAATAATAATAATAATAATAATAATAATAATAATAACAGTGGCAATACTAATCATAATAAGAATACTAAAAATAATAATTTTAAATAGTAATAATAATAATAAGGATAATAACGATGGTAATAATAGTTAAAGTAATAAATATAGTAAATATAACGATAATAATAATAATAATAATAATAATAATAATAATACTAAGGGTAAGAATAATAATAATAATAATAACAATAACCACTATAACCATGATAATAATAATAATAATAATAATAATAATAATAATAATAACGATAATGATAATAATAATAATAGTAATAATACTAATAATAGTAAGGACACTAAAATAATAATAATAATAGAGATAATAACGATGTTAGTCATAGTTAAAGTAATAAACATGCTAATAATAATAATAATAATAATAATAATAATAGTGATAATATTAATATTAGTAATGGCAATAGTAATAATAATAGTAATAATAATAATAATAATAACACAAAAAGGTTTTAGTATTAATTAATACCATTAATTAGAAGTTCTTAGGGATAAATGTTAGGACCTAATAGTAATAATAGTGGTAGTAATAATGGTAATAATAATAATAATGTTAATAATAATAATAATAATAACACTAATAATAGTTAATAATATTAAAAATCATTAACACTTTTATTATTTAGGGTTTAGGGTTCAAGGAGTTGGGGGCAACCTGGCTGGGTGGTGGTGCCGGCGGCGACGGCGGTGGAGGAAGGAAGAAATGGGAGAGGTGGATGTGGAGGCTAGGGGAGAAGGAAGTAGGGGAAAGTGGAGGTGTAGGGTGATAGGGCAGGATCCCCTGGTTGTTTTGGGGGGTGGGGCGGTGCTGCAGGCGGCGGTATAGGCAGCAACCGGCGGCGCGAAGGTGGCGCAGGGGTCGAATGGGGCTGTTCGGGGAGGCAGTTTCGCATGGCCGGGGTGGCTCGTGCAAGGCAAGGTAGGGAATGCTGGTGGTTGGGTCGTGTAGAGGGCGGTGCAGGGGGATTTTGGTGGCTGGAACGGGCGGCAAGGGTGACCGACGGCGGAGGAATGGTTGGTTGAAGTAGAGGTGGCGAACAATTTTGGTTTTCTGGGCTCCAAATTCCAAACCCGATTAAGGAAGCCTTCGAGGCTATTTATAGGCCAATCGGGAAGGGAAAACGACAAGGATGTGTGGGAGAGTAGGGGGTAGGGTTATGGCTGTTGTCCGGCGAGAGTGGCCGGCACAGGTCTGCACACGCAGACCATGCGTTGTAGGGGAGAGAGAGGGATTGTGTGTGGGAGAAGGGAGGAATGGTTGGGTCGAAATTGCAGGGGAGTCAATGGGGAGGAGAGGGGAGGAATGGCCGGTGCAGGGGGCGTGGGCTTGCAGGCTTTTTCCCGACGAGATTTTCGGTTGCAAGGGCGAGCGGGAGGTAGAAGACGACGGGGTTGGATCGGCGGTCCAGGGGAAAAGAAAAAAAGAGAGAAAAAGGAAGGCCGAACCGGCCGGGAGAGGGGGAGAGGCGCTGGAGTGCTGGGCTGCGCAGGAGGAAGGGCGAGTTAGGCCAACGGGCCGGCATAGGTCGGGGGAAAAATAGAAAAAAAAAAGAAAAAGGAAAAGAAGGAAAAAATGGTGGTTGGCTTAATTAATATAATTTGGGTAATTTTGGATGTTTAATAAAATATAATATTAAAATAATAATTAAATTCTCTTTTTAGGTTGATTTAGGGATTTTTTTGAAAGAATTTTCTTAAATTCCATTTTAATTAACAAAACACTCTAATTTTCTCCAATTAAATTATTTATAAAGTTTATATTAATTTGAAATTATTTTATCCTTCTTAATTTAAATAAATTAATTTATTTAATTAATTTCCCAAAATAAAATCCTTAATTAGCTTAAAATACCACAATTCCTCCTATTTAAAACACTTATAAGTTTCTTCTTGATTTTCCCTAATTAACTTCCTTTTATTTTAATAAAATTAAATTATTTGATTAACTTTAAAAATAAAAATCTTATTTAATAATAAATAATAGAAATTAGGATTTTTGGGGCATTTCATACCCTCACTGTCGCCCATCCCTAGCCTACAACGCCACCCCAATCGCCACCAGCTGTCGCCCTCTCCATCCCCCTACCTCACCGTTGCAGCCCTCTGCCACCGGCAGCCAGCTCCAAGCCCTCCCTCGGTTCAAGCACTGCTCACATTGCGCGCATGCAGCGTGAGTGAGTGCGTGTGTTTTAATAAAATTTTGGTATATATATTAAATGTAAGAGTATTTTAGTAATTTTAAAAAAAAATAATTTATTATTATAATTCATATTTTACCTTATAGATATTAATTTGGTAATTTCGGTATTATTTTTAGGTACGAAAGGTTAATTAGCGGGATCCGATAACTTTAGAAGGATACCGCTATGTTTACGTTTTTGCTAGAATTTAGGTAACCGTTATACCCTACTAAAATTATAAATATTACGTGATAGCACATTAGGGTTTTCGGTGGATGAAATATATTAAGCATGATTTATTTCGATATAAGTATGTGTTAATTTTTATTATCATGAAAACAGATAAAAGGAGCATGTTATCTGATATAAATTATGTCGGGTATGAAAGTATGATTAAAATAATTCTAATGGTGGAAAAATAATTTGTATGATAATTATGTATAAAATAATAGGTTGAGCATATTTAGATATAATTATGGGATAATTATTATGGATGTGTGCCCTAAAGGCAATTTAGTCATTTTTATGTATTATGATATTTATCTTAAAAGGCATGTCTAATGTGTATTAGCTGTTGTTGAATATGCGAGTATGTGTTGTGGATGGATTAAAGGTGTGAAAAAGGACTTTATGTGTAAAATTATGTACAAGGGCAAAATGGTCATTTGCCATATCTAATAATTTAAATTGCGTAAAGAATAATTTAATTATGGTGTTTTAGCCTTTTCATGGCAAATGAATAAATAAAATGGAATTAGTATTTAAATAAATAATAATCTGGGAATTTTAGTCTTAGGGGTATTTTGGTTATTTTCGACCTAAAGTTTCCAGATGTGAATAATTGAGCTTGAGATGGCCTTAATATATATTAATGTTGGCTTTAATATTGACCTTGATTATGGTTGTCTCGGATGATTAGAAATAAACAAAAACGGTTAAGTATGGAAACTGGATTTATCTGTAATATATGCGATTTCGTGGTCACCTTAATAAAATACTAATATTTAAAGTGAAAGACCTCGAGATTGGGAATGGTGGCTCCTAGGGTTCACTACCCTAAGGATGTGGTTTAGCCCATGGTTTATATTGGATTTTTGCTACTGTACCTTAGTGCCCCAGTCAGGCCCTACATCTTACTCTATTCTGTTCTGCGGACTAATAGGGGTATGCATACTTATGGATTAGGTGTCCTTGTCGGTAGGGTACTGTGTTACCTTCGTGTACTAGTGCGACCAGGGTACCTTTGCGTCCTTGGGTTGATAGTTGGTACGATACTGTGTTGTCTTGGTGCACCGGTATGACTGGAGTACCTTTATGTCTCTAGGTTGACTGATATCCCCTCGAGAAAGTAAATAAAAATGGAAATGATATGATTTGATGGAAATAATGATTATCAGATTATTAGATTGTTTGGTAGGAGCCTTATTGGATTGTTTGGTAGCAGCCTTTGTGCCTATCTGAGGTTTTGGTAGTAGCCTTCGTGCCTACCTAAGGTTTTCTGTGGTTTCAGTAGCAGCCTTTGTGCCTACCTGTGGTTTCGATAGCAACCTTTGTGCCTACCTAAGGTTTCAGTAGTAGCCTTCATGCCTACCTGAGGTTTTCTTTGGTTTCGATAGCAGCCTTTGTGCCTACCTGTGGATTTGGTAGCCGCCTTCATGCCTATCTGTGTTGGTTTTATGTCTGTGAGCATACCTGTGATATTATGGATCTTATTATGCTGTATTTATAAGTTTACCTGTGATGTTATGGATTTATTATGTTGTACCTATAAGTATACCTAGGATGATATGAATCTTAGTAAATTATAACTGTGAACATATCTGTGATGTATGTGATTGGTTGGGATTTATGCTGAGACATGAATTATGCTGAAGTTGGGTTTTAATTATTACATCAGAAAGTATCTTTGGGATGTTCAATAATAAGTTTGGTTGTTTCAGATGAATGAATATGAGTAGTACGTGACCTTGATGGAATTTGATTATTTAAGTGATTATTGTATCTCAATCATCGTATGTATATGTATATGTATTATACCATGTTAATTGTATGACTTGCATGTGTTCTATGCTGATTTATCATATTAGTTTGATATAAAAAGTTGCTTAGTACCGTAATACTGAAGGGTTCATTTTGTGGGCCCCTGCCTATTCAATGGGTAGTGGACTTTGCAGGTCAGCCTCTAAGCTCAGTCAAATGTTAATAGTTCGGATTTGGGAGCGTAGGACTATCCGATGTTTCTTTTGTTATCTTATTTGAGGTTGTATTTGGACCTCGTGTCCTCGTATAATTTCTCTCTCGATTTTCGTAAACTGCTAATGTCGTTTTTAAATTAGCAGTATTTATCTAACGTTATCTCTATCCTGATTTCTGTAATCATGATATTAATTTAAGCGGAATAATGATTTTAGCCTTAGTACATGGTATGAGAATGGTAGAGGAAACCGGACTTGTACCAAGTATAGCGGTAACACCCTTTGTTTTTATTGTTTTAGCTTCCGTGCTTAACTCTGTAAATGAAATTTTTCAGTAGTAAATTTTGGGGTATTACACTTTAGGTCTTTGGCCCTTAGACCGATGGTCCAAAGGCCTAATATTATTATTATTTTTTCTTTTTCTTTCTTTTTTTATACTTTACCAGCAAAATAAAATTATATAAATTAATAAATAATATTATACTCTAAGTTTATTTAATTTATGTCATTTTAGCTCAAATAATAAAATTTATACAACTATTATCACTTAAGAGTAAATTTAAAATCATTCACATATATTACTTAAATAAAATATCAAAAACTAAGGTTATACGGGTATAAAATATGTAAAAATATAAACTTATCAAAACCTCCACACTTAGCTTCTTACTTGTCCTCAAGCAAATTATGACTCAAACTAAAAAAAATAAACTAACTAGTCACTTTTGTAGGTCTCACGATTGCACTTAGCATGTGTAACAAGCCCTTTAAACCCCTAGGTCACCCATAAAGGACGGGTAAGGTCTCGTGAGGATTTCACAGATGATATACTCACAAAATCATACACAATAACAACAAAAAAAAAGGAATAATAATAATAACACCACACCTAACACCCATAACTATTTTTTGTCTCAGAATCTTTTACTTTCATACATCAAGATTCACATTAAACCAAGATTATGCATTAGGAGATTTAAAGGATCAATTTCAACATATGGTTCACAAATAAACATGATAATTATGGATAGATCAATAATATGGATAAATATCGACCACACCTTAGTCACATTAAGATCCATCCTCACGATGGATACCCTCTATTTTTTTTTCTCTCTCTCTTAGATCCATGGCTATAAATGAATAGAGACACTCATGTATGTAAGATAAGATGATAAAGATAACAAGCAACTCATATATATAAACAAATAAGGCTCATATTTTTGTGGATAAAACCTCATGAAAGACATTAAATACTTGCCAAATGGATTGAATCATATGCTTAACTCTTGTGACTAATCTCCATTAGATTAAAGGTTTCTCATATTGAGAATCAAATATGACTTACTTATTGGTTGTAAAGGGTTTAAAGTATAGAAGGGTATGGATTATTCTAGGATTGTGGTGCTAAAAAGGTCAAGAACTAGTGGAACTCTAATAATTAGATGAAATATAAGCATTAACTCCACATAAATGATACACATCTCCACTTTAACACCAAAATAGAACATGAATAGAACTTTATAAACATTATCTCCTTAAGTCCCTCTCTTCCTTATATTATATCATTGTCTACTCTCTTTTTTTCATTTTATTTGTTAAATTTCTCTTTTTTTTAACTTTTTTTTTCATTCATCATTTTTTTTTCAATCATATTTTTTCCCATCTTTTTTTAGAAGAATGGTGACAATATAATGAATATATAAATTCTATCTCTACCACTAAACATAACCAATTCCTTTCTTAACATAAGTACATATACTTCTTTCATATACATTCACATACACAACCACTCTATATCCATAATGATTTGATTCCCTTCCACTAGCTTTAAGCAAGTGTAAGGATATTAAGGCCTGAGGGTTATTTAATGTGGATAATGAAGAAAAATATATGTTCAATGTATAGGCTCAAAGGGTTTCTATGGGGTGCACATCATAGATAAACAAATTAGGGTTAAGCTATTTGGTCATACGGTGGAAAAATCCTATGTTGCCTGTATCATTTTCTCAATCAGAACATGTTTTGACTATAAGCTTCTACTAGCACAAGAGTAAGTTCTAGTAATTTTTAGAGTCCATTACAAAAGCTATGGCAAATAATTTGATCAAAGAAATTAGATATATATGAGGTTTACAAAGAAAATATGAAGCCAAGAAAAGTAGATAATTTCGTGTAAATTCTCTTAGAAAAAAGAAGGTATATATGGTTCAAAAGCTCATCGATGAATGTGATGAATCTCAACATGCCACATTGGTGGTTAGAAAATACTACCTGTTCTTTCTCCATTCACATCTAGACATGTAGATATGCGTTCCTTGTATGGAAATTAACACAAAAAATATCCACTTGCTTTATCTCAATTTTATGATCCTCTTTTCATTAGATTTCAAAGATATACTCCTCATCGGCAACAGACGCCCGCCCGCACACCATATTCAAGTCGTGGGAAATGTTTGTGCCCATCATACTTCGAACGTTGAGGTGAAGTCCTTGCTCGAACTGGAATACCATTGTAGACTTACTAGCTGCAATGCCAGGGGCGAACCTCAGTAGCTTTGTGAATCGTGCATAGTATTCTCAGATTGACAAGCTTCCTTGCGTCATCTCCATGAATTCCTTAAGCTTGGCCTTCTTGAGAATTTTAGTGTGGAAATGTCTACGGAGCGTAGTCTTGAAGCCTTCCCATGTCGATGATCATCCTCCTTGGGTTCGAAAGTCTTTCCACCAAGTGTCAGCTAGTCCTCGAAGGAAGTACGCTGCAATGCTCATCTTCCTCTCCTCAGGACAGTTGAGCGCCTCGAAGGTTCTATTGAAATCTCGTATCCAACCTTTCAGGATCACGGTGTCTTCTTTCCCATTGTAGGTCAATGGTCAATGATGCGAGACTCGGTCGAGCTAATCATCTCCAATACCCACCGAAGGCAGAGCAGTTTGAGGTTGAAGCGTTGGGGGAAGTTGAGCTAACCCCATGAGTGTCTCAAACACTCTCTCTAGGTTGTCGACACGTCCGTCTAGGGCCATATCAAGTTAGCTGTAAAATAGAAGTAAGTTAGGGAAGGTGCTATTTCTCAAGCTAGGTGACCTAAGCCAAGGTTACTTAATCAAACCATACCCAACTCACAAGATTGATTCAGGTTTTAAAACAAGGGAGAAAGGAGGGAAAACCTTCCTAAAGTCAATTAAAACTTGGAAAGCTTCTGTAAAATACCCTGATACTAACTCGTAGCATCAGCTCAAAATATTAAAAACCAAAAAGGGTTTTCTGAAAACATTTGATACCAACTTGTAGTACCAGCTTAAAACATTTAATTACAAGGAGAATATTTGAAAATGCTCTGATACCATATTATAATACCCCTAAAATTTATTACTGAAAATTTTTGTTTTAGTTAAAGAAAATAGCAGAAGCAAAAAGCAAAAACATAAATTTCGGAGATATTACCACCACACTTAGTATCAGAATGGTTTTCTCCTACCATTCCAGTACCAAGTGCTAAGGTTAAAAAGAACCACTATATAATTCACACAAATTCACTTTCATTTAAATCAGAATAGCTCATTAAACATGTTACAAAAGATAAAAAGCCCACTGTTAGCGGTTACAAGAATAAAAATTGGTTTGAACAAGGAATAAACAGGCTAAAGGTAAACCCTGAACATTCTCGGATAATCCTTACGCTCGTACCCGGTACCTGCTTGAATAGCACCTACAAGGGACACTGCCCATTAAATAGGCAGGGGCCACAAATGGAATACTTCAGTACTATGGTACTAAGTAACCCCTTTATACCAAACTAAAAGGCAGGCCCGCATGCAACACATCATGCATAAATAGTATAAGCCGATAACGTACGGACTAATACATAAGGCAACACCACATACAATAATGAATGCATAACACAACATCTATGTACTTAACAATTCCACCATATGCTGAGAGAGACAGGCACCAAGGATGAACTTATATTATAATAATAGATCATGAGGATGATAGTAACTCTTTTGGTCTCAAGTCATTAATGAATATCATCAATCATCATCTCTCGAATTATATCCATATGAGTGCGGGAACCTTACTATTATAGCCAGTGGATCGAAAATACACTTCAGGGCAGAGCACACCTGACCACTATTATTCGCCAGTGGACCAATCTCTAAGACAGAAGGCTCCTGGCGACTATTATAGCATGTAGATCTATCTGGCCCCGACTCACATAGTGTTCCACTATAAGTGATTAGTATTTTTCATGATTTATTCACATCCAAGATTTGGTTTATTGAGCTCAGGATCCCCTACTATTATAGCTGGTGGACCGGAATACACATATATATATCTTACAAGATAAAGTGCTTCCAGGCTACTATTATAACCGGTGGACTGGTACACATATACATCTTCTAAGGCAAAGCGCTCCTAGGGCACTATTATAACCGGTGGACCGGTACACATGATATAATCGATCTGAGCCTGGTTCAATAATCTTTTGCTTTATATGATTAGTGTTTTCCCTTTTTATTTGTACAACATTTCCATTTATTTAACTCGAGTGAGAGATTAAGATCCCAAAAAAGCAAAGGTACACCAGTCATATTGGTGCATACAAGCTACTTAGTACCCTTCAACCATCAACCTAGGGACGAAAAGGTACCCTAGTCATACTTGTGCAAATAAGCTACACAATACCCTATCGATCAGGACACCTAATCCATAAGTATTCATACCTACTAAATAGGTCCATAAAGCTAGATATGGTAAGATATAGGGCTTGGGTGAGTCACTAAGGCACACTAGTAAATACCAGAATAATCGTGGGCTAAACCACATCTTTAGGGTAGCGACCCCTAAAGAACCACCATTCTCGATCTCGAGGTCTTCTACTTTAATTATTAGTGTCTTAGTTAAGGTAACCACGAGAAACACAACCATTATATACTCATTCACTTCCATTTGTCTCTGTTATCATTAAGTAATCCTTATTCATACAATTATCCATGTTAACCTAAATAAATCACTAAATCCATCCTTGTATCATCCAATTCCAATTCAAGATTCATCTCCATTTATTCATATGCCACAAGGGATTTATCACATCATGATCATAATACAATCTTAGAGTCTAGTTAGTTCACATCGAATGATCATGGCACAAATAACCCTAACATGCCCTTAATTTACACCCAACACACAATACCATGCATGATTAGTGATTAAGACACCTCCTATATAAATATGAGATAAACATCGTACCATGCCCTTAATTATCTATCTAACCCTAGGTTATGCCATATTCTTGTGATACTCACCAACTTATCAAATACCCTTATCTCATTATTCAATATTACTTATGTCTTATTATATAGACTCATTTAATCCCTTGACATGCTATATGCAAGTTACCTATTTACCCCTATCATCCTTACCAAAATTACCAAAATACCCCTTGTTTGTAAAATTATTAAGTCACCCCTTTTTATTTTCCAAATCACTATATTACCCTTCACGTTTGCATAACTATCAAAATACCCATTGCATTGGTTAGATTGCCAAATCATCCTTCCTACTTATCAAAATTACCCATTTACCCTTTTGGTGGATTAAATTACCAAATTATCCATCTTAATTATTATAATTACCTATGTTCCCTGTAACACCCCCAAATTTCACTCCTGAAAAAATTTTTTTTGAAAGAATAAAGCGGAAGCTAGGAGCGAATTTGGAAAATGTTACCGCCACATCTAACACAAGATAAATGTCAATCATCTATCTCATGTTAGATGCAAGGCTAAAACCTGTCAAACAATTAAATCTGAATTTTAAAGCATAACAGCGTTACGAGAAATTAAAAGTCAATTACAAAATCCTTAAAAACTTAAATACAATGCTTGCAACTTCCAAAGGAGAATACAATTAAACAAACAAATCCCGAAGGATAATTATCCGGATCGCCTACTCACTCGAGTCAAGCCATCCACCCCAAAACAGTATCCGATCTTAAACTTGCACAAGAGGTCTGCTCCCCACCATCGGTGGATCATCACAGGACCCATTCAACCAGTGTAGTATCAGTACGGGTCCAATACTGAGTAAATCCCACTACCCTACCTTATGGAAGAGACGTAAACTATAACATCAAGTGCACATTAAATTATGATACAATACGTTGATACAATATTACGCATACTCAAACCCACATCACAAGTCCGACCATACACATATAATAACATGCGAAACATATGTAATATCTTAAACCGATAAGAGATTTAGATAAACCAACCAGGCATTTATGGACAATGCCGAACCAAACCAATTGGGCATTTAGCCTCGCAGACATTACTTAGGGACATGTCCAGCCCCGAGCATTACTTAGGGACATGCTCAGCCCCGATCGAGTAAACTCATTCTTTAGATCTCTGGTAAATATAGTCGATTCACATCATAGTCTTTATCAATTCATGTGAGTGCGGGAACCCCACTATTATAGCCGGTGGAACGGTCATGAGGGTCATGCCCTGCCACTATTTTAGCCGGTGGACCGATCATGAGGGTAACATACCCTGCCACTATTATTCGCCGGTGGACCGGTCTGGCCCCGACTCACATGATGTTTCACTGTAATTACTTCGTATCTTTCCAATGTCTTATCGTTATTACGTTCGGTTTGTTGAGCACGGAATCCCCCACTATTATAGCCGGTGGACCGGTCATGAGGGTAACATACCCTGCCACTATTATTGCCGGTGGACCGGTCATGTAGGGCACCCCGGCCCTAGCCACTATTATTCGCCGGTGGACCGGTCTGGGTCCGGCTCAACATCTTTCTCTTTAAGTGATTAGTGTCTTAACATATCTTATTTGAAAGAATTACCCTTGACATGCATGGCTAACTATATCCACACTTATCCTCCCAGGAGAGCCTGTCCCATATCTTGGGACTCTTGCGCCCCTTATCATACCTCGATATCCATTCCCCTTTACACTTACACATAATGAAAGCCAACTCTTAAGGGTGTAGGTTGAAGCCCAACACCTTGTGAAACCACACTCCACCCACTATCACTCTCTAGGGTTTCCCTTGAAACCCTAATTGAACCTATGTGGCCCAATTTCCTCTTGCTTCACTATCATTAATTCATTTATCGTCAAACACCTCTTCTCATTTAAGTTCAATCCCAAATCAATCACTACTTTCTCCCAAAACCCTAATCGGGTCCCTTATACCCCTCACACCAACCTACATATTATTTTTCATCCCAAGTCTCCAAACACTCCACAACTCTCCCCTTAGCTTATTTACACTTTAATACAACGTTTCTCACGTAACGATCATCCTCATGCAAGTTTTATCCAACCCATGCAAACTCTCGAAGTTCCCATGCAAACCCTAGAATTTTCCATGCATAGCTCTCATCCCTTATTCAATTTGGTCAACCTCATACCCCCTTTAGCAACTCACTTCTCATTTATTTCTTTTGTCCCTTCATCTCCATGTCATAATAATAATTACCCTAACATGCATGTCCTAGAGGGTTGAATCATGCCACAGCACATCATAATCACCACATATGGATATCACATTCATATAATAAGAAAAACACATACCACACACCTTAACTCCAAGTTGCGCTACGCATAAAACACGTTAAGGACAATCAGGTGATACACAACAGGACATGATATATATGTACGAAGCATCTAAGGCATACAAGTCACATAACACGTAGGGACATTAGCCACATCCTTACGAAACACCCATAAGTGGAGGTAAGTAGAAACTTACCTGGATCCGAAGCTAGCTAAGCGAGATAAGAGGGAGAGAGGTCACTAGCTCGTGGATCCACGAGAAAGCTGTCCTAGATCCGATAGAAATCGAAAACTAAATTAGAAACTATTCTATCAATCAATAATTCACATATTCTAATTAAATAAACACAAATAATCTTTCTTGGAAAACGTGTCCAAAACTTAGGACTTAAAAGCATAGCTCTATTAAGATTTAAGATTAAGTATAAATCAAAACGGATTAATACAGATACCACTTAGGACATTGCAAATTAATTTGGAAAGCTCAAGAAAGAATAGTCGATTATAAATTACTTTACGAAAATGACTTATTCATTAGGTTTTATAACTAAATAGGTAAACCGACAATTTATATAGAACTAGATCCAAACCGATTAGATTAAAACATAATTTAAATGATTTAAAACCCAAAGACAGAAATCGATTAAATAAAAGACGCATAACAAAAATCAATTTATAAAACACTCCCCGAAGATTAGGGTTTTAGGCCCGAAAATACAATTCAGTTGAATTCTATTAATTTAATCAAATTGAATATTTAGATATGCAATTAAACACATTTTATAACATATTAATTAATCAATTTATCAAAACCAATAAAAGAAATACCCAATTCAGCATAATTAGGGTTTTTGAGCCCGAAACGCAAATCCGATCGATTCTTACTAAAATATATAAATTGACGGTTCGGAAATGCAATTAAATATATTCTAATATAAATTGTATAGTCAATTGAGTAAAACGACCCGATTACACAATCCAATTTAGACCCGCGGGAGTTTTGACCTAAAAATCCAATTCCGATCAATTACGCACAATTTTCCCAAATTAACGCTTGCGATATGAAATTAAATACATTTCAAACGATAATGTAAAATCAATTGAGCGAAACGACTCAATTACGCGATCCAATTTTGTTACACAAGAATTTTGACCTAGGAATCGAATTCCGATTGATTCCTCATAAATTTCTCAAATTGACGGTTCCAACATGAAATTAGACACATTTAAAAACATATTGAAAAATCAATTTATCCAAAATCGCCAAATCGGACGGATCCAAAAAATTTGGGCATAACCCGACCTAAAATTCAATTATCCAAATTCCCAACACAACCCATACAATTAACATATCCAAATCAATCTTACAGCACATATATACATTATACAACAATCAATTTAGCTTTTCATAAGCTAAAACATACCCAATTAATTAAAACAAGGGTTAGGGTTTTCGAAATTTATACCAAACGAAAAACCGACAAATCGAGGCAAGGGAAGGTCGGGAAAGCTGTGCCGGAGGTCGAGGATGGCTCGCCGGTCGTCACCCGAGATCGTCGTGGCCGGACGGCGGCACGGCCGGTGCGGCTCGTTGTTCCGCGCTGTTGCGTCGTCCACTGCTCCTGCGGTTGTTGCTGCTGCTGGTAGCTACTGTGGCGGTGGTCGACGACAACCACCAGTCATGGCCAGCGAGGCGGCGCAGGGAGGAGCTGGGGAGGAGAAGAGAGGTGAGGGAGGCTGGGGTTTTGGGCTGCGAACGGGAAGCAGCTCGGGAAAGGCAGATAAGAGAAAAGGAGAAGAAAAGAAGGAGGGTTGGGGAAGGGTACCGGCGGGCTGGACCCACGGGTTTTTTTTTTTTTTTTTTTTTACAAATACACATTAGGTAAAATACCAAAAACATCAAAAATATTATTAGAAGACTTTATCTAAAATTTATTTAATCAAAAATTTATTTCGAAATGGATCCGAAGGCTTAAATTTAGTAAAAAGGCTATATAAAGAATTTTGAAAAACATTTTCGGATGGATTTAACAACGAACAAAAAAAAAATTTATATTATTTACGGAAATGTATTATAAGACCTAAAAAAATTATTTAAAAGTATATAATAAAATATTTAAGTCAAATTCGAATAAACCAAGACTAATTTAAATAATTTCCGAACGATTTTCCGCAAACCAAAAATCGTAAAACGGAAGAAAATTAATTCCGGAAAGAAATTCATAAACAAACTCCGAAATCTTTTTAATTTAAAACTTCCCAAAAATAATAACGATTATCGAAAACGAATAAATTTAAAGTCGGAAATATTTTCTACGGATAAAATTATTAAAATAAATTTAACTATTTAAATAGAAATTCTATAATTTAAATAATATATTTAGTCAAAGAAATATAACTTCAAAACAAAGTCGTAATCACATGACGAAGATATAATCGAAAATGAATTTAAAATATTAAAAATCAAAATACGAGAAGAACGGGAATGCATATTTTTAACCGAAAATCGAAATTAAAAGAGTATAATAAAATCATAGTCGCAAACGAATTTGTCTAAAATGGTTCGCAACGGCAACGATTAATTAAATTCAAATATGAATTCGAAATCGTCGATAAATCCATAAAACAAATCAAAATTAAAATAATTAAATATTTACATCAAATTACGCTAATAAAATCATTAAACTTAATAAATCTGGATTTTAAAAATACGGGGTATTACATCACTACCCCCTTAAAAAGGAACTTCGTCCCCGAAGTTCGAGAAAACCTAAGTAGTGGGAACTTGACAAAATAACTGAATAAAACATTAACCGCAATAAATAAGTTAAGAGTAAATCCGAAGAAAAGTAAAACGACGTCTACGAAACCAAACCAAACAAGGTTGAATCAAAACAAGGCATAGGAAGTAAAACAAAAGAAGAAGGATTGATATTTAGTAGATCAAATACAATGGAATTCAAATACAGAAGAATTACATACTTAAGGTCAAAATAATTTACAAACGTATTATTATTTAAAATAAGGTCTTACAAAAGAATAACAAAAGTATAACATGAAGTTCAAATAGAATAAAGGAACAAAAATTCTAAAGGTTACACAACTCTAACAACACAACTAATGCACATAAAACTTTACACAAAGAGTTATCTTTATAACATCATACGAGAAAACGAGGCTAACACTTGGCTTAACGAGTCACGAAAGGTCCTCCAATAACACCAACCACATACATCTAGGTCAAAGGATGTTTCCAACCCCAAACACTTCGGTAACAAGCTCTCTAATCTATGCTATAACCATGATAGTCTAAACACTTAAATTTAAAAATGATACTATTATAGCAACCTATGATTAAATGCTAATTGATGTAAACCAAAATATAAACACATAATGAAAGTTATATGAAATCATTAAAATCACGAGGATAAATCAGGCACCCTCTACATACTGCTTAGAAAAACGAATACCTCAATCTAAACCTCGACATTATCATTATCTTAATTCTAGACTTCTCCCAATTGAAAGTGATACATCTATTTAAACATCACCATCAAAGTTACAACCCTAAATTTCTTATAACTCCAAAAAGTGAAACAACTTCACCACAATAAGTTACAATTTATATCACATCACACTATATCCGTCAAGGTATACCTTAAGTTTTTTTTTTATCCGCTAAACCTGCAAGACTAGGGTTGACCTAGTGGGGTCACTACCCCCTTAAAAGCAAACTAATTACAAAACCATAATAATCGCAACATATAAAATGCAGAGTTAACACCAATCAAGCATGTACAATCACAAATAATCATATACAAAAAGATAATTACAACAACAAATCACAAGGCCACTTATACTACCCGATCACACTATCCTCACAAGCTAATCCGGATTAACAAAAATCACTTGAAAAAATTAAAATACATTTTCGGTTAAAACATTTAGGATCGTGAGAACCGAATCTCTAACCGAAACCCGATTCTCAACAACCAAAAGCTTTGATACCAACTTGTAACACCCCCAAATTTCACTCCTGAAAAAAAAATTTTTGAAAGAATAAAGCGGAAGCTAGGAGCGAATTTGGAAAATGTTACCGCCACATCTAACACAAGATAAATGTCAATCATCTATCTCATGTTAGATGCAAGGCTAAAACCTGTCAAACAATTAAATCTGAATTTTAAAGCATAACAGCGTTACGAGAAATTAAAAGTCAATTACAAAATCCTTAAAAACTTAAATACAATGCTTGCAACTTCCAAAGGAGAATACAATTAAACAAACAAATCCCGAAGGATAATTATCCGGATCGCCTACTCACTCGAGTCAAGCCTTCCACCCCAAAACAGTATCCGATCTTAAACCTGCACAAGAGGTCTGCTCCCCACCATCGGTGGATCATCACAGGACCCATTCAACCAGTGTAGTATCAGTACGGGTCCAATACTGAGTAAATCCCACTACCCTACCTTATGGAAGAGAGGTAAACTATAACATCAAGTGCACATTAAATTATGATACAATACGTTGATACAATATTACGCATACTCAAACCCACATCACAAGTCCGACCATACACATATAATAACATGCGAAACATATGTAATATCTTAAACCGATAAGAGATTTAGATAAACCAACCAGGCATTTATGGACAATGCCGAACCAAACCAATTGGGCATTTAGCCTCGCAGACATTACTTAGGGACATGTCCAGCCCCGAGCATTACTTAGGGACATGCTCAGCCCCGATCGAGTAAACTCATTCTTTAGATCTCTGGTAAATATAGTCGATTCACATCATAGTCTTTATCAATTCATGTGAGTGCGGGAACCCCACTATTATAGCCGGTGGAACGGTCATGAGGGTCATGCCCTGCCACTATTTTAGCCGGTGGACCGGTCATGAGGGTAACATACCCTGCCACTATTATTCGCCGGTGGACCGGTCTGGCCCCGACTCACATGATGTTTCACTGTAATTACTTCGTATCTTTCCAATGTCTTATCGTTATTACGTTCGGTTTGTTGAGCACGGAATCCCCCACTATTATAGCCGGTGGACCGGTCATGAGGGTAACATACCCTGCCACTATTATTGCCGGTGGACCGGTCATGTAGGGCACCCCGGCCCTAGCCACTATTATTCGCCGGTGGACCGGTCTGGGTCCGGCTCAACATCTTTCTCTTTAAGTGATTAGTGTCTTAACATATCTTATTTGAAAGAATTACCCTTGACATGCATGGCTAACTATATCCACACTTATCCTCCCAGGAGAGCCTGTCCCATATCTTGGGACTCTTGCGCCCCTTATCATACCTCGATATCCATTCCCCTTTACACTTACACATAATGAAAGCCAACTCTTAAGGGTGTAGGTTGAAGCCCAACACCTTGTGAAACCACAATCCACCCACTATCACTCTCTAGGGTTTCCCTTGAAACCCTAATTGAACCTATGTGGCCCAATTTCCTCTTGCTTCACTATCATTAATTCATTTATCGTCAAACACCTCTTCTCATTTAAGTTCAATCCCAAATCAATCACTACTTTCTCCCAAAACCCTAATCGGGTCCCTTATACCCCTCACACCAACCTACATATTATTTTTCATCCCAAGTCTCCAAACACTCCACAACTCTCCCCTTAGCTTATTTACACTTTAATATAACGTTTCTCACGTAACGATCATCCTCATGCAAGTTTTATCCAACCCATGCAAACTCTCGAAGTTCCCATGCAAACCCTAGAATTTTCCATGCATAGCTCTCATCCCTTATTCAATTTGGTCAACCTCATACCCCCTTTAGCAACTCACTTCTCATTTATTTCTTTTGTCCCTTCATCTCCATGTCATAATAATAATTACCCTAACATGCATGTCCTAGAGGGTTGAATCATGCCACAGCACATCATAATCACCACATATGGATATCACATTCATATAATAAGAAAAACACATACCACACACCTTAACTCCAAGTTGCGCTACGCATAAAACACGTTAAGGACAATCAGGTGATACACAACAGGACATGATATATATGTACGAAGCATCTAAGGCATACAAGTCACATAACACGTAGGGACATTAGCCACATCCTTACGAAACACCCATAAGTGGAGGTAAGTAGAAACTTACCTGGATCCGAAGCTAGCTAAGCGAGATAAGAGGGAGAGAGGTCACTAGCTCGTGGATCCACGAGAAAGCTGTCCTAGATCCGATAGAAATCGAAAACTAAATTAGAAACTATTCTATCAATCAATAATTCACATATTCTAATTAAATAAACACAAATAATCTTTCTTGGAAAACGTGTCCAAAACTTAGGACTTAAAAGCATAGCTCTATTAAGATTTAAGATTAAGTATAAATCAAAACGGATTAATACAGATACCACTTAGGACATTGCAAATTAATTTGGAAAGCTCAAGAAAGAATAGTCGATTATAAATTACTTTACGAAAATGACTTATTCATTAGGTTTTATAACTAAATAGGTAAACCGACAATTTATATAGAACTAGATCCAAACCGATTAGATTAAAACATAATTTAAATGATTTAAAACCCAAAGACAGAAATCGATTAAATAAAAGACGCATAACAAAAATCAATTTATAAAACACTCCCCGAAGATTAGGGTTTTAGGCCCGAAAATACAATTCAGTTGAATTCTATTAATTTAATCAAATTGAATATTTAGATATGCAATTAAACACATTTTATAACATATTAATTAATCAATTTATCAAAACCAATAAAAGAAATACCCAATTCAGCATAATTAGGGTTTTTGAGCCCGAAACGCAAATCCGATCGATTCTTACTAAAATATATAAATTGACGGTTCGGAAATGCAATTAAATATATTCTAATATAAATTGTATAGTCAATTGAGTAAAACGACCCGATTACACAATCCAATTTAGACCCGCGGGAGTTTTGACCTAAAAATCCAATTCCGATCAATTACGCACAATTTTCCCAAATTAACGCTTGCGATATGAAATTAAATACATTTCAAACGATAATGTAAAATCAATTGAGCGAAACGACTCAATTACGCGATCCAATTTTGTTACACAAGAATTTTGACCTAGGAATCGAATTCCGATTGATTCCTCATAAATTTCTCAAATTGACGGTTCCAACATGAAATTAGACACATTTAAAAACATATTGAAAAATCAATTTATCCAAAATCGCCAAATCGGACGGATCCGAAAAATTTGGGCATAACCCGACCTAAAATTCAATTATCCAAATTCCCAACACAACCCATACAATTAACATATCCAAATCAATCTTACAGCACATATATACATTATACAACAATCAATTTAGCTTTTCATAAGCTAAAACATACCCAATTAATTAAAACAAGGGTTAGGGTTTTCGAAATTTATACCAAACGAAAAACCGACAAATCGAGGCAAGGGAAGGTCGGGAAAGCTGTGCCGGAGGTCGAGGATGGCTCGCCGGTCGTCACCCGAGATCGTCGTGGCCGGACGGCGGCACGGCCGGTGCGGCTCGTTGTTCCGCGCTGTTGCGTCGTCCACTGCTCCTGCGGTTGTTGCTGCTGCTGGTAGCTACTGTGGCGGTGGTCGACGACAACCACCAGTCATGGCCAGCGAGGCGGCGCAGGGAGGAGCTGGGGAGGAGAAGAGAGGTGAGGGAGGCTGGGGTTTTGGGCTGCGAACGGGAAGCAGCTCGGGAAAGGCAGATAAGAGAAAAGGAGAAGAAAAGAAGGAGGGTTGGGGAAGGGTACCGGCGGGCTGGACCCACGGCTTTTTTTTTTTTTTTTTTTTTTACAAATACACATTAGGTAAAATACCAAAAACATCAAAAATATTATTAGAAGACTTTATCTAAAATTTATTTAATCAAAAATTTATTTCGAAATGGATCCGAAGGCTTAAATTTAGTAAAAAGGCTATATAAAGAATTTTGAAAAACATTTTCGGATGGATTTAACAACGAACAAAAAAAAATTATATTATTTACGGAAATGTATTATAAGACCTAAAAAAATTATTTAAAAGTATATAATAAAATATTTAAGTCAAATTCGAATAAACCAAGACTAATTTAAATAATTTCCGAACGGTTTTCCGCAAACCAAAAATCGTAAAACGGAAGAAAATTAATTCCGGAAAGAAATTCATAAACAAACTCCGAAATATTTTTAATTTAAAACTTCCCAAAAATAATAACGATTATCGAAAACGAATAAATTTAAAGTCGGAAATATTTTCTACGGATAAAATTATTAAAATAAATTTAACTATTTAAATAGAAATTCTATAATTTAAATAATATATTTAGTCAAAGAAATATAACTTCAAAACAAAGTCGTAATCACATGACGAAGATATAATCGAAAATGAATTTAAAATATTAAAAATCAAAATACGAGAAGAACGGGAATGCATATTTTTAACCGAAAATCGAAATTAAAAGAGTATAATAAAATCATAGTCGCAAACGAATTTGTCTAAAATGGTTCGCAACGGCAACGATTAATTAAATTCAAATATGAATTCGAAATCGTCGATAAATCCATAAAACAAATCAAAATTAAAATAATTAAATATTTACATCAAATTACGCTAATAAAATCATTAAACTTAATAAATCTGGATTTTAAAAATACGGGGTATTACATTCCCCTTTATAAAATTACCATAATACCCTTTTTTAATACCAAATTACCAAAATACCCTTCTCCTTTATTAATTACCAAATTACCATTTTACCCCTTTACTTTAAAAAATTACCAAAATAACCTTTCTTTTATGCCAAATTACCAAATTACCCTTCTCCTTTATTAAATTACCATTATACCCCTTACTTTACAAAATTACCAACATACCCTTTCTTTTATGCCAAATTACCAAGTTATCCCCCTTTCCAAATAAAATTACTAAAGTGCCCTCCTTACTTATCCATTTGCTATTTTACCCCCTTTACTCTTATAAATTACCATTTTGCCCTTATTATACCAATTTTATCAAAATACCCTCATTACATAAAATATTTATATAAATGCTCCATACACATCATCCAACACCACAACTATTATTATTTATCATTAATACATGTTAGCACCTACACTTATTTAGGCCACACCCTTACACAAGAAATATTACTAAAATGCCCCTAGGACCTATAATAACCATATTTATACCAAAAATGGCCACATTAGCATATTATATCATACATATACATTTAACATTATTATTAATAACAAGGTTCCTTCCCTTAAGCATTATTTCTACACATGGCACATAAATTATCATGATTTTCTTCATCAACTAACATATGCCATTAAATACATTATACTTAACAACATATATCATGCATATAAACATATTTAAAATTATAATGTGCTAGCATACATATATCCGAACGTTTTAGTAGGGTATAACGGTTACCTTATTTTTCACAATAATAAAACCTTACTGGTACCCTGGTTAAAGGTTTGAGCTTTAATTAGTAAAATCAATACCTAAAAATAATATCAATATTTATCATATTAGAAGTAGAAAAATCAAAAGGATAAACCTTTATCAAAAACTTAATTAAATATATACTAATGTTAACCATTATTATACCTCAAAATTAAACCAAAATGTTCAAAATGAAAGGTAGGGCTCATGCTATTCATGCAGCTTGAGTTGCATGCAAAATTAGCAAGGAAGGAGGGGATTGAAGAGGGGGTTGGGAAAAAGGAAAGGGGTTGGTTAGGTTAGGATTTTGGGGGGTTAGGTAGAGGACTTATGGAGGGGGGGTTAGGGTAGTGACTAAGTGCAGGGAGGGAGTAAGGGTGTAGGTGGTGGTCAAGGGTCAGTGATCAACAACTTAAGGCTGCGAAGGCGGCGACTGCAAGCTGGGAGAAGTGGATGCAAGGGTGGCAGATAGGAAGAAGGAAGGGAAAGGAAGAAGAGAAATGAGGGACTTCTGAGGGATTTTCGACCAAAGGGAGGATGTGGGGTGGAGGCCAAGAAGGAGAGGAAAGAAAAGAGAGGGAGGAAAGGAGGCTGCAGGGGAGTGTGGGGGTGATGGGGTGGTGCAAGGAGGTTGGTGGGGGTGTCAAGGAGGTGGTGCAGGTGGTTGTTTAGGCGGCAGAAGCTATGGTTGAGGATGGCAAAGCAAAAATAGGGGAAAAGGAGAAGAGGGGAAAGAAGGGAAATGGGGGATTGGTAGAGGGCGAAGTGTGGCTCAAGTAGGGAAGAAATGAAGTAGAAAAAAAAAGGAGAAAAGGAGAGGAGGAGGAGGAGGGGAGGTAGTGCACCGGCTAGGTGGATGGTTGCAAGCGGTAGGGTGGCAGTTGCACAGAGAAAGAGAAGGAAAATGGAAGGCACACGGGGAAGGGTTATAGGCTCAGGTGTGGCCAAAAATGGAAGGGAAAAGGGACGGGGGAGAGAGAGCTGCAGGGGAAGGTAGGTGGTGGTAGGCGACTGTCGCAGGCTGTGTAGGAGGCTGCCATGGCATGCAGGTTCAACGGAAGGAGGATGGAGGAAAGAAGAAGAAGAATAATAGGAAAGGAGAGGCAGGTTGGTCGGGCGGGTAGAAAGAAAGGGGGAGCGGGCCGGCCCGCATGCGTGGGGGAGAGGGAAAGAAAGGAGGGGAATTGGGCTAGCCCAACCGGGGGGAAGGAAAGAAAGAAAAAGGAAAAAGGAAAAAGGGGCAAAATAAAAAAAAATAATTTTTGGAATAATAGAGTTTAATATTTTTGATAGATAAATTAATTTAATAATTTAAATTATTATAATTTAATATATTGGTTTAAAAAGGTTATTTTTTGTAAAATAATGGTTTGGAAAATTATTTAAATAAAATGAGTATAATAAAATAAAAAAATATTTATTTTAATTTATTAAATGTTCATATGCATTTTTATATGCTCACAAATCCATAAAATGATTAATTTAAATAAATTTAAAACTTAAATTACCCTAAATGAGGGCTATTTATTAAATTCTTGGTTTTAGATTTTTGGAGTATTACAACTACTCTTGAGTTTGTGCAACACTTGTCTCTGCCTTTCTCTTATTTCTCTTTTATGCTGATGGCTCCTCTTCTATCTTTTTCGTCCCCTACTCAGCCCCTACTTGCTGGCTCTATTTTTTGTGCGGCTCCTATTCTTGACAATTGGCTCCCTCTTTAATTCGGTGCAACCACTCTATTCATAAGTTATAGCCCTCCTTTTATTGCTATCGCTCGCTGGCTCTATTTTTATTTTTCATTTTGGACCTTTGGGCCTTGGCCGACGGTCCAAAGGCCTAACATTATTATTACTTTTTCTTTTTATTTTTTTATACTTTACCTATAAAATAAAATTATAAAAATTAATAAATAATATTATACTCTGAATTTATTTAATTTATGTCATTTTAACTCAAATAATAAAATTTATACAATTATTATCACTTAAGTATAAAATCATAATTATTCACCTATATTACTTAAATAAAATACCAAAAACTAAGATTATAAGGGTACAAAATGTGTAAAAATATGAACTTATCAACACTCCCATACTTAGCTTCATACTTGTCCTTAAGCAAGTTATGACTCAAACGAAATAAAAATAAACTAACTAGCCACTTTCGTAGATCTCACAGTTGCACTTAGCATGTGTAACAAGTTATTTAAACCCGTAGGTCACCCATAGAGGACGAGTAAGGTCTTATGAGGGTTTCCCAGATTATATACCTATAAAATCAAACACAATTGCAAAAAAAGAAAGAAGAAAGAAAATAATAATAACACTACACCTAACACCCTTAACCATTTTTGTCTCATAATCTTTTACTTTCATAGGTCAAGATTAATACTCAACCAAGATTCTGCATTGGGAGATTTAAGGAATTAATTTCAATATATGGTTCACATATTAATATGACAAATATAGACAGATCAATAATATGAATGAAGATCTATCACGTTTTAATCACGTTAATTTTCATCCTTACTATAAATACCCTCTATTTTCTCTCTCTCTCTTAGATCTATGACTATAAATAAATAGACACTCGTATATATAAAATAAGATAATAAAGATAACAAATGACTCGTATATATAAATAAAGAAGACTCTTATTTTTATGAATAAAATCTCATAAAAAATATTAAATACCTGCCATGCCAAATGAACCAAATTATATACTTAGTTCTTGCGGCTAATCTCTATCCGAGCAAAAGTTTGCTCATCTCAAGAATCAAAGCAAAAACAACCATACCAATAGAGCTAAAGCAAACCCATCGACGGCTTACGGAGAAAGTATCGGTATGAACTACAACGTCGAGGAAGAAGAAGAAGAACAGGTTAGAAGAAGACTGTTAGAGACTAAGACGACCACAGCTGATAAAAAGAATGGATTGAAAGGGTGCATACAGAGTTTTTGTGAAAGCGGCCAAGGTGGAGGCTATCCATGGATGGTCTACCTTAGTACCTTCCTTGCTGTTTGTGGATCTTATGAATATGGTGCTTCTGTAAGTCCATTCCACTACGTATATAACCCGACTAATTAAATTAGCTAGATTCTGTTAGAATAAAATGATTTATCGGTAGTAATTTCTTCGATGCTTCTGCTTTGACGAATTTCAGATTGGCTTTTCATCGCCTACCGAGTCTGCTATTACTGCAGATCTTGGCCTTTCAACGTATCAGGTCTCTCCCTGCTCCAACTGTATATGTTTCAAATTATTCTGTACAAGATTAGATATATCAGAAACTCGAGGTTCAGATTTGGTTTCAGCGGTTTTTTTCGGGGTGGAGGGGGGGTGGGGAGGAGTTGCGACCATACATCTATAGATAGGTAGAATTAGAAACACAATGTGTGGTCCGTAACCACTGCTTGCATCGGTTTGCTTTCTTACTTGCTTTTTGCAATTTTTTCATTATGCAGTACTCATGGTTTGGCTCTATCCTGACTTTTGGTGCGATGATCGGTGCAATCACAAGCGGCTTCATTGCTGATCAAATTGGCCGAAAAGGGGTGAGTAACTAACTAAAACGTGAACCAATTAAGCAGCTAGCAAATCCACATATTTAATTCAAACTTTGTACATACAGTATTCCACTCATTAAATTGGTTCGCTCGCTGCCGCGGAGACTGACCCATTATATATGTGTATGTATCGCGAGCAGGCAATGAGAGTATATGGTAGCTTTTGTGTTGTTGGTTGGCTTTCCATATACTTTGGCCAGGTACTAATTCATTCTTACCTTCATTGATATGTACTAATTAGCATTTCCTTATCGTCCGTCAATTGAGTGCTGTCGCTACATCGTTTCGGTTCCGGTTTCGGCTAGCTAGCTCGTTTCTTTTATTTATGATTCTTTCTTTTTCTCCTCGTCCCCTTGGTTACGGATATAAAAGAGTGCGATAGCATTAGACCTTGGAAGGCTTTCAGGCGGTTATGGAATTGGAGCACTCTCTTATGTGGTGCCAGTTTATGTTGCTGAAATTGCACCCGTAATTCTTCGAGGCTCACTCGGAAGTCTCAATCAGGTATGAGTACAACATTACACGAAGTCATATGTTGTAACCATGCATGAGATTAATGTAGCGTAAGGGTGTTTAATGGGTCGGGTTAGTTATGGCTTATATAACCCAACTCATGAAAATAGGTTTATGAGTTATACAGGTTTTGGTGAGTATTTTATAAAAGTTCTGGAGCATTAAGGCACCGTGGATTACAAATTAGAATGAGTTAGTATAGGTTATCCCAAAAGTTGTCTTGAGTTGTTGTGAATTAGTATATATTACCTTTATTATACTAAAATAACCACCACCACAACTCCAATTTAACCAAACCATTGATGTATCGTTTTTATTCAGGCCTCCTCAGACTTAATTTACTCTTCCAGGCCCTACCCTAACATAACTATGCTTTGGCCCACCCTGACTTAGTCATGCCAACTCTTGCCCACCTTGATCCGACTCCACCTGGCCCCGCCTCACTGAGACCCAGCATTGCCTATGCCCACCGCCACAATATCTGCCAGACTGCGTCCAAACCCACCCCACCTATCTTCACTCCCTAAGGCTCGTTTGAACTAGACTTCAATCTGGCCTATCATGTCCCAAGCTGGCCCAGCCTAATCTGGGTCCTACTAGGTCAGCACTTGTCCTGACATGACTCTTCCCAAACCCAACCTGTTCCTGCTAGACACCTTCACGATCTAACTGTATTGGGATTATCCTATCCTAACCCAACTCTGTTTGGCCCATCTGATGTAATTAAACAGGAATTTTTTAGGAATAAGTATAAACGTAGGAATAAAAAATAGATTCCTATCTTATTTTCTTACCTTAGTAATTATTTTATTTATCTTAGTAATTTATGATGATCTTATCTTAGCTAGTAATTAGTGATTTTTACTATCGTTATTTTTATGGCCCTTACTCTATATAAAGGGGTCTTAGGGTTGTTATTTGAGGACAATTTGGAATGAATATTAATTAATCCTAAGTGATTTTCTGTCTTCCCTCTCAATTTCTCCTTCTTCCCTCTCACCCTTGCATCAGTTTGGTATCAGAGCCAAATTCAGATCCTTATACTGTGACGCACTGTTCAAAAAAAAAAAATATTGTGGGCAGCGTTCGAACCCTAACCCTAATCGATTCTCAGCCGCCACCCAAACCCTACCTCCACCACCTAACCGCCACCGCCATCGACTGCCACCATCGACCCGACCCTTCGCCGACCACAACCAACCCCCTGTCAGCCATCGTCGACCCTCGCCCAACCCCAAACTTATTCAATTCGAATCAAACCTCAGCCCACAATTCGTGTCTGCCGAACCCAAAAAAATTAGCCCGAATCGAAGCAAAAATCCTTCCATTCGAGCCTTATTCATGCAAAAACGACTCCAATCATAAACCAAATCGATCGATTCCTTCCCCAATCGACCGAATTCGTCGAACCCTAACCCTAGATTCAAATACAAAAAAATCGACAGAATCGGAGGAAATTGAGGGTGCAATAACATCACTTACAGTTACCAACAAGTGTGAGAGAGTGATTTGAGTGATTGTGAGGGAGTTAAACACAATAGATTAGGAAAATTTCTTTTTTTCCGCCGGCAATCCGCGCGCCACAACGCCTGTCTTTCGCCGGTATCAGCATCCGCCACCTTCCGGGTTTCGCAGACACCGCGCGTCGCCGCCGCCGCCGAAGTCGCCGTCTCCCGCCGAATTCGCCGCCTAGTCGCGCCGCCGAAGTCGCCGCCTGGTTTCGTGGCTGGTAAGCCGAACGTACCCGTTCGACCAGCACCGGGACTGTGTCTCGTTCGGTTGCCTAAGAACCGAACCGGGTTTATTAAAAAAAAAAAAAAGGTTAGCAGCTTGTTCAGCGTGCCTCATTGAAAAAAAAAAAACAAAAAAAGTTAGCAGCTTGTCCAGCAGCGTACTTCAGTGAAAAAAAAAAAGTTAGCAGCTTGTTCAGCGTGCCTCATTGAAAAAAAAAAAAAAAAATCTTCCAACAGTCAACAACGTCTCCTTCCGCCGTACAGTTCAACTCGGGGTTTGACCGCAACTTATACATTCCTGAAAGGTTAAATTTCTCACTTGAACCTCGGCTCTTATTTAAATTATTTGGTTTATTTAGTATATTTTCTTAGGTCCTTAATTTTTTATTTTCAACAAAAAAAAAAAAAATCAGGACTCTTTTACCTAGCTTCGTCCCTTTTATTAACATTCTTATCCTTGTGACGTTCATAGGGCAGGTTTATCATCATTATTACTTCGCCTAATTTAGCGTTTATCCTATCTTTTAGATTATCTGCTAGTCTCTATTTTATTCTTAATTCTCTTGTCATATCGTTCAAAAAAAAAACAAAAAAAAATGCCTTCATCTTCTAAGAGTCAGGGGTCTGATGATCGATCCGACCCTTCCCGTATGGACCAACTAGAACAATTGGTTTTTAAGCTAGCTAACAGTATAGAAAGGATGATGGAAAAGCGCCCCATTGATGAGCCTGACCCTCAATCCGTTAGACAACCCATCCTACCTCCCTCCAATTTAGTTGGCTCAAACCGTAGTATTCTCGGGTCCTACAAACAAACCCCTGGTTACGTTCCCCCACACCATAGACACCTTAGGTCTCAAGGCCCCGTAGATCCGCCTAATCTCAATTATTCCGAGGATGACACATCGGAAGAAGACGTCGCACACCTTCGCCATAGGAATCGTAGACATTCAAACCATCATGATAGACCACCTTATCATAGATATGAGGACGACATTACTCGGAAAGTCAAAATCGATGTGCACTCCTATGATGGAACTCTTGACCCAAACCTTTTTACTGATTGGTTAGAAGAAATGGAGGATTACTTCGAATTTTATAACATGAGTGATATCGAGCGAGTCCGTTTTACTAAGATGAAACTCTCTGGGGCTGCAAAACGGTACTGGAAAATGGTCCAAACTCAGATGGACCGTTTAGGAGAACCACCTATTCGTCAATGGGCCGTTATGAAAGAAAAGCTAAAAGAAAAATATCTTCCTACTTTTCATAGAAATCAGCTCCTAGAGCAAATGTACAACCTTAAACAATCTTCCTCCAGTGTCTCTGAGTATACTCAAAAGTTTGAGGATTATTCAGTAAGGTGTGACTACCCTGAACCTACCGATATTACCCTCTTTCGATACATTAATGGTCTTAGGGAGTCCATCAGGGAAGACGTTAAGCTCCATGGGCCTACATGTGTCGAAGATGCTTTCAAATTGGCTCTTGAGTTTGAAAGACGCTTCAAACGCTCGCCCACTCGATATTCATCTCCTTATTCCAGCGATTCACGTCAGGCCAAGTCCTTCACGCCTACATCCTCTAAGTCTAACCACAAGGGTGCTTCCCAATCCAACACCTATAACTCTGCTCCTAGTAACCGATCTAACGCCGTTCAATCGACTGCTAACTCTATCCAATGTCATAACTGTCATGAGCGAGGGCATATTGCGTCTCGTTGTCCCCACCGTACCATGATACTAGAACAGGAGGGTGATGAGCCACCTATTGAGGATCTTATAGTTGACCCCTGTGAATATTCAGGTGATGATGAAGAACTCGAAGAGGAGGACACTCCACATTGTAGCCTTGTTCGGACTATCAGGCCTCAACAAGAAAAACATTCTAATGTGGCTAGATGTGTTCTCTCACAAGGCACCCATCTCGATGAGTGGAAACGAACTTCCATTTTTTGCACTTTCTTTAGGTGTAATGGAAAATCTGCCAAGTTGGTCATAGATGGTGGTAGTACCCTTAATGTCGTATCTCGATCCGCCATAAAAAGACTAAACCTTAAGTCTGAACCTCATCCTAATCCTTTTACGGTAGCTTGGGTAAATAAGACCACTCTCCCCATTGACCAAAGATGCCTCGTTCCCCTCCACCTAGGCCCACATTATAAAGAAGATCTTTATTTTGATGTCCTTCCCATGGATGTCGCCCACATTCTCTTAGGTAGACCTTGGCTTTATGATCATTCAGTTAAGATTGATTGCCGACCAAATACTCACTACTTCTTCTTCAAAGGAAAGCGTATCATTCTTAATCCTGCAAAACCATCTGATCCCTCACCCCCCCAACCCCTTTCTCCGCCTAAGGAAGCTTCTATAAATAGGGTTCAAATCATCACCCCTCACGCCTTTCATCAGGAGAGTAGGACAACCAATTTCATGTTAGCCATAGTCGCTCAAGAGGTCTCCCTAAACTCCACTTCACCCATTCCCACTGAGGTTCAGAAGTTATTGGGTGACTTTTCGGATGTAATTCCCGAAGAGTTACCTAAAGAGTTGCCACCCATGAGAGACATTCAACATGCCATCGATCTTATTCCTGGGTCTCAGTTACCTAATCTTCCCCATTATAGGATGAACCCTATTGAGCGGGCTGAATTAAATAAACAAGTTGAGGAGCTCCTTCGTAAGGGATTTGTGAAGCATAGCATGAGTCCTTGTGCAGTACCCGCCTTACTCACTCCCAAGAAGGACGGATCTTGGAGAATGTGTGTGGATAGTAGAGCCATTAATAAAATCACGGTTAAGTATAGATTTCCTATCCCTAGACTAGAGGACATGTTAGACACTCTAGCTGGCTCTAGTTACTACTCTAAAATCGACTTACGTAGCGGATACCACCAAATTCGTATTCGGCCAGGGGATGAATGGAAAACAGCCTTTAAGACGCAGGATGGACTTTTTGAGTGGTTAGTTATGCCTTTTGGGTTATCAAATGCCCCTAGCACATTCATGACGTTTATGACCCATATCCTCCAACCATTTATGGGAAAATTCCTCGTGGTCTATTTCGATGACATCCTGATTTATAGCAAGTCTCAAAGGGATCACCTGTCCCACCTTAGACAAGTTTTCACTACTTTACGGGAAGCCAAGCTTTATGCTAATCTCAAGAAATGTTCCTTCCTTCAGTCTCAGGTTCTCTTTCTAGGCTTTATTGTTTCTTCTCAGGGCATTTCTACTGACCCTGAGAAAGTCCGAGTTATTAAGGAATGGCCTGAACCAAAATCTGTTACGGAAGTACGTAGCTTCCATGGCCTAGTTTCCTTCTATCGTCGGTTCATCCGCAATTTTAGCTCTATTATGGTCCCCATCACTGATTGTCTAAAGAAGGGATCATTTCAGTGGACTTCTAAAGCTTCTAGAGCCTTTCAGGAAATTAAGGAGTGTATGACTAAGGCCCCTGTCCTTAGGCATCCCGATTTTCGTAAAGTCTTCGAAGTTCATTGTGATGCTTGCGAAACAGGCATAGGCGGAGTGTTAGGTCAGGAAGGACACCCCATAGCATTTTTCAGTGAGAAACTCAATGCGTCTAAACAAAAGTACACCATCCATCTTAAGGAGTTATATGCTGTGGTCAGGTCCCTCCATTATTGGCGGTATTACCTTTTACCCCAAGACTTTGTAGTCTATTCTGACCACCTAGCACTAGAGTATTTGCATTCAAAGCGAGAATTGCCAAAGAAGTATGCTAAATGGCTGGAATTCTTAGGCAAATATACTTTCGTCCTAAAACATCGTTCAGGAACCGAGAATCGAGTAGCTGATGCTCTTAGCAGGATCGGTGCTATCCTTCAACAATGGAATATTAGGGCTACTAACTTTGATAAAATGAAGGATGATTACTCTTCTTGTCCCGATTTCGGTCACATCTACCGAGAAGTTTCTCATGGTAACCGTCAGGACTTCGTTGATTATGTCATCCATAATGGATATCTTTTTAGAGCCTCTAGATTATGCATTCCCCAATCCTCATATAGAGACTTTCTTGTTTGGGAATTGCACGCAGGTGGCCTTGCAGGTCACTTCGGTATGGATCGTACCATCACCTTGGTACGTGATCGTTTTTATTGGCCTTCTTGGCAACAAGACGTTAAGAGAGTCATATCCCAGTGTCGTACTTGTCAGTTAGCTAAAACTAGAAAGCAAAACACGGGCTTATATACTCCTTTACCTGTTCCTCATGAGCCATGGAAGGATCTTAGCATGGACTTTATTCTAGGTATCCCCAAAACATCCAGAGGCCATGACTCGATCCTTGTAGTAGTAGATAGATTCTCCAAGATGGCCCATTTCATACCCTGTAACAAGACTTCCGATGCTGTTCACGTTGCTAGATTGATTTTTCGTGAGGTAGTCCGACTTCATGGTCTTCCTTCTTCCATAGTATCTGATAGAGATTCTAGGTTCGTCTGTTGGTTCTGGAAGACACTCTGGACTCTGAGCAAAACCCAGTTAAAGTTTTCTACCGCCCATCATCCCCAGACCGATGGTCAGACTGAGGTAGTAAATCGAGGTTTAGGTGACCTTCTTCGTTGTCTTGTCGGAGATCGACCTCGTACTTGGGATTTAGTGTTACCCACAGCTGAGTTCGCTTATAACCATGCGTCTAATCGGTCCACGGGAAAGAGTCCTTTTGAAATTGTTTATGGTTATGCTCCTCGTGCTCCTGTTGACTTTGGCCCTATCTCCCCACATGCACGTGTGTCTGCGTCTGCTGAGTCCTTTGCTGATCATATACATTCTTTGCATGATGAGATTAGGCGTAAGATTATGTTGAGTAATGTGGACTATAAACTTGCTGTTGATGTGCATCGTAGAGATAAGGGTTTTAATGAAGGTGACTTTGTCATGGTACGCTTGTGTCCTGAACGTTTTCCAAAAGGATGTTTTAAAAAGTTACATGCGCGTGCCATGGGCCCGTATGAGATTTTGAAAAAACAAGGACCGAATGCTTATGTGCTAGATCTACCTGATGATTTAGGTATTAGTCCTGTTTTCAACGTGAGTGATTTGTCACCTTACAGAGGCAACTTTGAGCCTCCTGCCTTGTCTTCTAGTGTGCCTGCAGGTCTGCAGGAGCCGACAGTACCACCTGTTCAGCGACCCAAGGATGAGATTGCTTCTATTGATGATGTGGAGTATGTTTCCTTGTCTCAAGGAGGGTTTCGCCGATTTTGGATCACGTGGAAGAACCGTCCAGATTGTGATGCTACTTGGGTTACTGAGGATGATCTCCGAGATTTGGCTCCAAAATTGCTTAATGACTTTCTTCGATCTCACTCGCCGAAGTCGAGTTCTTTTCCGGTGGGAGAGAATGATGTAATTAAACAGGAATTTTTTAGGAATAAGTATAAACGTAGGAATAAAAAATAGATTCCTATCTTATTTTCTTACCTTAGTAATTATTTTATTTACCTTAGTAATTTATGATGATCTTATCTTAGCTAGTAATTAGTGATTTTTACTATCGTTATTTTTATGGCCCTTACTCTATATAAAGGGGTCTTAGGGTTGTTATTTGAGGACAATTTGGAATGAATATTAATTAATCCTAAGTGATTTTCTGTCTTCCCTCTCAATTTCTCCTTCTTCCCTCTCACCCTTGCATCACCATCTCACCTTAACCTTAATCTATTGGGGCATGTTCCATCTAAGTCTGTTGTGTTTTGATCCAACTATTTGGGTCCGCTTATTCTCAAATTCATGAGTTAGTTGGTAGAGTCGGGGATAAGTTTATTTGTTTATTAGTACATGGTAACCTATAGTCAATTTGTCTAACCTGTGAGTTATGATAGATTAGATTAAAAATTATTAATTATTTACTCAAACCTATCAAGGATTTAACCATGCATCGCATAAGTTATATGGGCACAAATAATTTGGATTGGGTTAACTCGTGACAACCCATTTGAACATTTCTGATGTAATGAGTGTGATATATGACAAGCAAATTACTATGAATAAATAAATGGAAGTTTAGTGCATAGAGTTTATTAGGGTTAAATACTATTTTGATCCCTCTAAGACGTGAGTTTTTCTATTTTTTTTCTTTGAATACAAGAAAAATAAAATATTTTAGTCCCTCTAAGTTTCATTTACATTCAAATTGGTCCCTCTAGAGTACTACTTTCTTTACCTTTGGGATTAATATGAATAAAAAATAAAATTTAGAGGGACTAAAGTATATATATATATATATTGGGGCCAAATTAGGGAAAAAAATTATGTCCTAGAAGAACGAAAACAGGATTTGTCTTGTTATATGTATTGTCTGATCGGTAATTGTGTAACGTTACATGCAGTTTAATTAATCCAACTGTCCTGTCTTTTGTCCGTTGTATTCCCCACAGCTGATGATTGCTGCTGGAGTGTCCGTTGTCTACGTATTAGGATTGGTGTTATCATGGAGACTTTTAGCTTTAACGGGTAACTTTTCCGATCCTCGTTTTTATTACATCTATATTTTTGATCTCATGTGCTGCGCAGAGACCCGAGTACAGAAGATGCGAGAGCTTTCAACGGAAAGCTACATAATTCTGTAAACTCAGGGAGGAGGGTCTAACTTTGGAACGGTGGTTCTTTGACAACGCAGGAGTTTTTCCGTGTGCTGTTATGCTTTTGGGTTTTTTCTTCACTCCCGAATCTCCCAGATGGCTGGTAATTAAGGGCTAATTCATATAATAAGTCGGTTTTCCCTTTTCTGTTCACTGCTGAGAGAAGAGAAGAGAGAGAATCTCACCCGACAGCATTGATAATTGTATTGCAGGCAAAGAGAGGATCTCAAAAGGAGTTTCGCACCGCACTACAGAAACTACGTGGGCGAGATGCTGATATATCCGACGAGGCAGCTAGCATAGAAGTACTACTTCAAAAACCTACTTTTTTCTTTCGACATATTTCAGCTGGCATATAGTTTTAGTGGTATCTCTAATCTTTCATCTACTTGGATGGTTTATTTCAACTGACAGCGTTACGTACAAGAAATTGAGCTCCTCCCTAAAGGAAGCCCGGTTGATTTGTTTCGAAGCAGATACAGACGCTCAGTCATCGTACGTGACAGACCTCTCTCTCCCGGTCTCGAGAAAGTTGATGCATTCTTCATTTCTTTAGTTTCCCATAAGAAGCCAATTTCATTTGCTCTGATTATATATATACATACATGTTTTATGTTGAATCAGGTAGGAGTGGTACTGATGGCCTTCCAACAGTTTGGAGGAATCAATGGATTCAATTTCTATGCCACAAGCATTTTTCAATCAGCAGGTGCTAAAAAAGACTTGAACTAGTGACACAACTAGTGAGTGAAATGCCTTCAACTGACCACCGTGTGCTCACCCTGCAGGGGTTTCTTCGACCCTTGGGACTATAATCTATAGCCTTCTTCATGTTGTGGCTTCAGGGCTAGGTGTAACTTTGATCGATAAATCTGGAAGAAAACCACTTCTTTTGGTAAGTTTTCAAGCTTGTGTCACGGGAGTATAAATTGATTCGTGTGCTGAACCAACCATCCTGATGCATAAAAGTTGTAACTTCCGCTTCTGTTGTAGATTTCAGCATCTGGAATGGCATTAGGTTGTATTCTAGCAGCCGTTGGATTCTATTTGAAGGTATGTGCTTGCTACGTTTTTAAAAGGGATCGCATTACTCTAAGTTCCTGACATTCTTTTTTTTTGTTTTTTTTTTCTCAGCTTGATCATGATTCTTACATGTAACCATAATATATATACATACACACACACACATATAAATACATGCAGGCTCTAGATTTAGCAGCCCCTGCAGTCCCAATTCTTGGTCTGACTGGCTTATTGGTACGAACAATCCTCGAAGCCTCGAAGGCCTAAAGCTTTCTTATTTCATTTCGAATACCTCCGAAGGAAAATGTTTGGTTGATAATTCTTAGCGGTTTGTTTCTAAACCTGCAGGTTTATGTGTCGTCGTTTGCGGTAGGAGTCGGACCAGTTCCATGGGTCATAATGTCCGAGGTAACGGGGATTATAATCGGAGGATCCTCATCCACCATTTATAAGAATGCTGCGCTACTGCTAGTTGTTGGCTGTTTCTGTTATTTCAAATATTCTTGTGTTTTTTTTTTGGTTGTTGTTGCAGATATTCCCCTTAAATATAAAAGGATTGGCTGGAAGTTTAGCAACGCTTGTGAATTGGTCCAGTGCTTGGGCTGTCACCTACACCTTCAACTTGCTCATGGATTGGAGTTATTATGGTATCTTGATCACGACAATATTCTATAATCTGAGTGAAAGTAAACCCTTCTCGTGTTGGCTACCAACTTATATGTGCTTGTTAAATTTTTTTAATAGGTACATTCATGATATTTGCTGCGGTAAATCTCCTGTCTATCATTTTCGTTGTGGCGATGGTACCAGAAACAAAGGGCAAAACGTTAGAGCAGATTCAGGCAACGCAACATTAAACGATGTAATAAAATGAAAATAGGAATGAAAGTTTTCGAAAATATATAGAGAAGAGCCTGCAGCGAGGATTGATCCCTAGAGTATTTGCGCTTTCTCTCTCTTCCTTTGTTTTGTATTTTTCATTCCTTGGCTCAAATATTCAATTATGCTATGCGATGGTGTAGGAATAATCAATTGTAATTATCTGTCCAGTGCACAGTTCATATTGTACTATTTGTCCTAATGTTTGAGATCAGTGGTAGACTGGTAGGCATGATTGTAAATATATATTAACAAAGATGCTTGAAAATTGCTAATACGTAATGTTGAGACTCGACCAGTGACTTGGGGGCTTCAGGGGTTTGGATGTGGGTGTTGACAATTTATACCATACAATCTTTTGCATGATCCCGTGCAATAATTGCTACAATACTTTTATTTTAAAAATAATTACTTTTAATTAATTCATTTTCATTTTGGCTTATTAAAAAATATTATAATATTTCTAAAATTTTTAGAGATCCATATTAATATAGTTTTAGTAAAAAAGTTAACAAAAAGTCAGTACATTAGCGGTCAAATATTAGTTTTAAGTTGAACAGCGGTGGAAAGTCATCTCATTTGTAAAAGATTAGTGTATTAGCGGTGAAAAATTAGTTTTAAGTAGAAAAATAGGAAAATATTAGATTAGTGTATTGATTAATCCATACAATTATTTTCTCACAACTCTTGTCTTTCACCCCTAAGTTATGAATCCTATAACAACTACTATATAATAGTAGCCTTCATATATGCTAAAACCAACTAAGAGGTTCAAGGCAAAGATAACGGATGAAACCAACCAATTAAGGTTCTTTAATTGTAAATTAAAACTTAATTGATAGTATTTTTGGTTATGGATAAACACATTCATTTAAGGGCCATAATGATCGATTAATCTTATTCCCTAAATGTCTTAATTGATCAAACACCCTCCTTCTCTTCATTATCCTTCATTCTAGATCGTCTTAGCTTCCAAACATGGGCTTGAATCCTAATAATGAAGATGAGGGGGTGGTGAGGGGAAGGGTAATGGGTTGTATGACCCATATGTCCTTAAGTGGTTTCATTCTAACGGAAGTAGAGTTGATGCACAATCCATATCACTATTCTCTTCAAACATCTATCTAATGTAATGGTGAGCCTTCTCAAACTATAAGGCTTGGGTGTGTCTCCCTTACTAGTATCTTATGCATTTGAATGTGTTTTGTATATTAAAGTTTGGGAGCTTGTTGTTCATGTAAGAAATAATTGATGATTTAATTGCCTGATCCTTTAGGATGCGCTAAGGACCCTTATAATTATAGGGTTCACTTGTAATCCAACTCCCTTATAGAAATCAAACTTAAAACCATAAGTTCAGCTCGTAATCTAAGTCCCTTACAACAAAGCTAACTTATTATCATAGGATATATTTATAATTTAACTCCCTTACAACAAAGGGTAATATATAGTCATGGGAACACTTGTAACTTGACTCCCTTATAGTTAAGAAAGGTGCTCAAATGAGCAGTTTAGCATGTAAACATATTTACAAAATAATTAGGGTTACCTATTTCAAATCTTAGTACTATAATACATTTATTGTAGAAATTTATCATAACTGATGAGTGACAGATGTTTCAAATCTTCCAAAAATATTTTATACTGAAGTACTGATCAATCCATGAGTGGAACATCAAATTAAGTTGTTGTTTTTTTTTCATTGGCTCATTTACAGCAATTTCCATCATTTCCTTCTTATTTCTTTTGCATATAAATTCTCCAACCACTCTAGTTGCCAATTCTTTCAAAATCAACTTTGTTTTTTTTTTTGGGGCAAAATTGTTCAACCAAAAGGGCATTTGAATTTCTTTGAACACATCATGCTGCCAAGCTAGTTTTTATTTTTTTGGTAAGCAAGTAGCTTTTTATTACCAAAATGAGCATATACGTGTAACTTTCATAAAGAACTCACTATCCTAAGGTATTCACAAAGGCAACTAAGCCATCATAAGATTTACAATGGTGCATATTATCTATCATAATAGCAAATTCTTTAACTATAAGGAGCACAAGGTGACGTGTAGGTATGTTCTTTGCATGAAAGATGCAAATGTTCCTCTCAACCAACAAATGATTGGTTGTGGGAAAAAAAAAGAAATATGATAATCACCCTTCTTTCCTTGAGACCTTGTCCTCCATGTTGTAGTTAATTTAGTACAACTTCAAGAATATCATCATAGTGGGCGCATCCCAAGCCTTTAATCAATGAACTCCATGCCTCATTTGCATAAGGACATTAGAAGAAAATATGGTCAACTAATTCTTTATAAGAGTTTCATAGTACACAGTCTATACTAACTTTAATTCTCATTTTTACCACTTGATATTTAGTGAAAATCCCACATTGGACAACAAGTCAGAAGTGCAATTTCTGTCTTGGCATTAGGATAGGATTCCAGACAATGTTAGTCAACCCCATTTCTTCTCCTTTAGGTTTAAGGATTTCATAATAGTTGCCTATATTTTAATCACCATCCACACAAATAGAATATACCAAGTGAGTTTCAAAAACAGACATCACCACAGTACTTAAAAACATCATTAATCTTTATACCAAGACGCATTGGTTTTAATAGGAACTTGCCAAAGATCTCTGTTCTTGAGAAAGTAGAGATGCACCCATTTTAACCATAGAGCATCTTTTTTCAACATGAGATTCCATAACAACCTTCCCAAAGCATAAATCTTCCACCATCCAATGTCAAAAAGGTCTATTCCTTCTTTCTTTGGTTTACAAACATGATGCCAAGCACCTAGACTTTTCCTTATAATCAAATATGAACCTAACCATAGAAAAGACCTATACTTGAAATTAATGGCTTGTAATATTTTCTTTGGAATCAAGTACATAAAGCTCTAGTAGGCTTGAATTTTAAAGAGCATTGACTTTATAAGTTGGAGCCTGCCAACATACCTAAGAAATCTATTTTTCCAAACATTAAGACAAGTGGTGAATTTTTGTCTATGATGGCTTGATAATCACTGATTTGCAAAGATTTGCTAGTGAGAGGTAAGTAGAGGCAACTAACAGGTAATGATCCTTTAGGGATTTGATGCTCTTGAAATAGAAAATGCTTGTATTTCATCAACATAACCTCTATAATATATGGTACTCTTAGAATCATTCAGTTGCAATCCTAATAAGCTAGAGAATTGAGTGAAAGCATGAAGAAGGGTAGAAACAAAACTATAATCTCGTCTATAAAAGAAATAAAGGTCATCCACAAACATTAATTAAATGAGCTTCACTTTCTTGAATTTTAGATAAGGATGAAAGGTTGGATTATCCTATAGTGTGCTCAAAACCTTATTGAGGTTCTCCATAATGATATTAAAAATTTAAGGTGATATGGGGTCACTTGCCTCAAACCCTTGCAATAATTAAATTAAGGGGATGTATAACACCATTTATAATAAGAGAGTGACTGAAAGAAGACACATATTTCAAAATAATACACATAAAAGGAATAGGAAAGTTCAAAGCAAAAAACATATTCTCCAAGAATTCCCAACTAACTAAACCATACGTCTTTTCTCATGTCTAATTTATTAATGCACCATGGTGATAATTGTTTATTATTATATCCATGCATCATCTCTGAGGCCATCAAGATGTTATCACCAATATGTCTTCCCTTTATTAACACAACATGAGACTCACCCACTATGCTAGATAACCATGGTTGTAATTTGTTTTTAGTGATAACCTTAGCTATAATCTTGTAAATGGTGTTGAAACACACAATAGGTTTGTAGTCACTTAGTTTCTTATCATTAAGAATTTTAGGTATCACATTTAGGGATGTAACATTGATGGTTTTTTGGAGATATCTTGTCACAAAAAAGTCTCTAACATCTTGACAAACCAAATCACCCACAATATGTCAAGGTTTTTCAAAGAAAAAAGCATTAAACCCATCTAACCTAAGGGCCTTCTCATTTCGCATAGTGAATAGAGAATCTTTGATTTCTTCTTTTATGATTAACATATGGAGTGATTTCTCAGCTTCTTCAAATATTTTAGGACCACCACTAAGAAACTCACCAAAAAAGTGTCTAGTGGTGTGAATTACTATCCTCTAAAGTTGCTTGTAGTATTATAAGAAGATCTGCAAAATGTCATCAAGATAATCATGCATAATACCATTTTGATCATAAATAGCATGGATTCTATTAATGTGATTATGTGTTTTAACCATCCATTGAAATATTTTGGATTTGTTATCACCAACTTTCAACCAATTCACCCTTAATTTCTATAGATAGAAGCCTTACACTTGAGTACATGATTCAAAGTACATCTATATGAGTCTTCCTAATTAATGAAGTGTGGATTAGTCGGGAAAATATATAGCACGAAGATCCTTGTGTGCAATTTGAAAATTTTGGAAGATACTACCAAACTTGGTGTCATTTAGGCATTTAAGAGGATGTTTTTAACATTTTAGATACTTGATGTCTTTTGACCTAGATCCTTGACTGGTATATTTCTAATTTTTGTCCACTATAGTATAGAACAAAGGGTCTTCCACCCACATATTATAGAACCTAAAAGGCTTAGGTCCTAAAGATAGCATTGGTTTCACATTTACTATGATTGATGCATGATTAGAAATACTAGGGGACTATAAATGTGTATGATCATCACCATAGTTATCCACCCATGCTTGATTACAAAGTGATTTGTCAAGATTACATGCAATTATATTTGTTTCCATCTTGTCTGTTTGTGTAGGTGAACTAAACACCTATGTACCTCATATCATCTACTTGTAAATTGTGAAGACAATGTTGAAATTCATTAAAACACATCCCAAAGCATTTAGAAAGTTAAATGTTGGTCATGTAACTAAGGTTGTTGAACAAACAAGGTTAGAATAGGAATGTGTCTAGGATTTACTACTCTATGATCAGAATAATCAAGACTTGATTCATCAAGATATGATGGCTAGACAAAGATGGTGAAACAAGAGTTGAGTGGAGGAGAAATTTCTGTAGCAAAAAAAAATATTCGGTATGACACTTTGGGTGATGGAAATAACTCTTTCTTTCATGCTAAGTTAAAGGAAAGACAAAGTTCAAATGACATTACTATACTCTATGATCCTAATGATCATCAGAGTAAGAGCTTGGAAGGCACAGGAAAATAAATTCACACTTTTTACATTGAATTGTTAGGCTCAACTACTGAAAAGTTAAATGCTACTGATCCTCATAATTTCCACCAAGGTCCTCATATTTTATCTCATAATAGGGCTTAGTTACTTTAGTTCTTAACTAATAATGAGATTAAGGAAGCCTGTTTTGAGATGGGTGATCTCAAATCACCTAGGACAAGTGGCTTTAATGCTCATTTTTTCAAAACAACTTGGTCACTTATTGATCATAACATAAGCAAAGCAATTAGGAACTTTTGGTCCACTGGCTATCTACTACAAGAGATGAATAACACACCCGTCTGTTTGATCCCAAAGAAAAAGAATTCTAGACATATAAGTGAATACTAATCCATTGCTTGCTGTAATGTGATTTATAAACTAATCTAAAAAATTCTTACTAATAGACTTACTAAGGTTTTCAAAGAGGTGGTGGAAAATACGTAATTTGCTTTTGGTCCTAGGATATGGATAGGAGAAATATTCTTATAGATCAATAATTGCTTAGAAAATATAAAAGAAAATATATCAGTCCCTGGATGATGTTGAAAGTTGATCTTAAAAAAGCTTATGACACTTTGGAATGGCCAATCATTCAAGTTGTACTACTTTGTGGTGGCTTTCCAATGCATTTTATCCCACCGGTAATGTAATGTGTCACCATAGTAAGGTTTTCTATTTCCATTCAAGACACTTTATGTAAGCCTTTCAAAGGGAAAAGAGGCATCCATCCAAGAGATCCACTATCACCTTATATTTTTGTACTTGCTATGGGATATTTCACCTGGATAATAAGAACCTTATGACTCTTCTCTAAATTTAAAATCCATCCAGATTGCAAACCTTCTCGCTTGATAAATTTGAGCCATGTAAATGACTTATCATTATTTTTTAAATCCCACATTCCCTTAACCTTATGTCTATAAGCTAAACTAACTTTATTTGCTGAGAACTCAAGATTAACGATAAGCCCACTAAAGAGTAGTATTTATTTTAGAGGAGTTCTAGAATAATTAAAGTCGATAATTTTATTACAATTAGGATTCAAATAGGGTAAGTTTCCTTTTAGGTATGTAGGGTGTCCCTTTGAACTACACTTCTTTATCTATAACTCATTACCAACTCTTAGACCCTAAGTATTCAAGTTTTGTGGGGAAGCTTCAAACTCTACAATAAGGGATCTTTGGTGTCACTAACTTTTGGACCCAAGCGTTTATGCTTCCAAAGACTATGATAAAAAAAGAAAAAGAAAAAAGGGATAACTGGTGTAGGAAGTTCTTTTGGAGCAATATGGAGCCAACTAGGAAGAGAAATCTTATAGCTTGGTTAAAGATTTGTCTCCCCAAAAAAAAAGAGAAGAGGGGTTGGGCCTAAGATAAATAGATTCCTAGAAAACAACCTGCCTTACAAAGTATCTATAGAAATTAATAGAAAATAAAGAGAGTTTGTGGCTTAAATGGGTGCATGAAAGATACATAAAAGGTATTTTAGTATGGGATGTTCCTAGTAAAATAGATCATGCTTGGATGTTAAAGAATATTCTCATAAAAAGAGATATTGAGGAGAAAATTTTGGATATATGTAACCGTGGTGGTATATCAAAGGTGAGGAAAGTGTATCATTTTTTTGCGTAGACATAATCACTCAATTGATTAGTATGGATTAGTTTGGATTCATCCTGGCATGCCTCAATATAATCTCATAACCTATATGGCATGTCATGAGGGGTTTGAACAAAATTAAATCAGTGGTAAGTCATTAATAATGCAATTTTTGTGAGTTCTTTGCAACAAGACAATGACATGGACCATTTGATTGTTAGATTCCCGATAGCATATAGGATTTGGTACGGGGTTATTAATTGCTATGTCTTCCACTTCATTTTTCATCATGGCAAGGGTGTATCAAGTGGATGATTCATATCACTATAGTAGAAAAAGATAAAAAAAACTTATATAGAGAGCTACTTTGGTGCAACTAAAATCAAGCCCTTTTCCAACACAAATAAGATGTGCCAAGACTAATCATCAATAAATTGATCGCAAAAGTTTTCATTAGTTTTAATTATGTTAATAACCCTATAGAGTATTTAAGTATGATTAATATAGATGGTGTAGATAAGTTTGGTTTGTTGATTTGATTTTTCTTGTTTTGATTTCTCAAATGTGAGAAAGTAGAATTTATCATTTAAAGATAATCCTCTTTTTAGTAATAAAAATTTAAATTTTACCAAAAAAAATACTATTAAAGTTCCTTTGAATCTTGATCATGCGAAATCTTTTGCACCTTCTTAGGTTGGTGTAATACTGAATTGAAGTCTCCCACTATCAACCATGAAGAATCAATAATCTTGTGTTGAATTAACCATTGCCATAAGTTCTTTCCGCATGCATCTGTATTACTAGCATATATAATACTCAAATAAAATTGGAATTGGCCTAGAACATCCATTATTTTTAGCGATAGACCCTTATCACAAACCACAATAGTACCCACTATCCAAATATGTGATTCCCATCCAAATCGTACTTGACCATTAAAATGGTACTTGCAGTTTGTTACACATTACCATCTTTGATTCATGACCTATGAATTATATCTACATTATTAGCTTTTATTCTTGTTTCAACTAAACCATTCATGTTTAAATTATTTTCTCTAATCCACGTCTTCACTTCCTATTGTTTATGAGGGTTATTCAACCCTATAATGTTCCAACATCCCACATTCATGCTAAATGAATATCAAAGGCAGGGTAGTATTCCTTTTCAACCATAGTTTGACCCTTAACACTTTTCATCCAAGGAAGAAGGATTGTCTTCCAATTCTAGAATATTATCAAGTTCATGATAAATTATATCAAATGGTATTATGGATTGATAATATGAGGAAGAATTAGAGTAATGGCTTTTACTAGCATGGATTTGAGAGATCTTAGGAGGATCTACATTTTAAGTCTTATTCTCTAATTTAGCATCAGGTTGAGTTTTTTTTTTAATCTTCCATCATGCTTTATCACATGTTATTGACGTGTAGGATAATGGGGTGGTTTGCAATGCTCAATAAGATGTCATTTCCTATTGCATCTCAAGAAAAATTTTAGTCTCCATTCATAGGTAGAAGGATATTTATCAACGAGCCATTTGGTACCTTAATCACCACAAAAGAAGGAGGATTCCTATGAATGTTAATTTCCACCATAACCTTGCAAAGGAGATGCAGTCCTTTCGAGCAGTCACTCCATCCATTCTAATTGGCTTGCTAATGCAACTAGTGATTTGACTCAAAGAACTAACCAACCATAGATGTAAAGGTAAGCCATGCAATTAGACCCAAGTATAGACATAGTGAAACACTTTAGGGTTGAAGTGAAGCCATCATGCCACTTCTTCAATACCATGGAACAACTAAGGCCACCAAGCTAGTGTTATTTGTTCCACCTTTGATTGTTGCTATGTTATGTTTTAAATTTCCATCCAACTCTTACACTACAATATCTAACTTAAATCTATTAGGATTTGAGTTAAAATCTCTTTTTTTCAATCCCCTTCTATGGAGTCATTCATAATTAATTCTACTTTTGGATGACCTAAACAATCTACACAATTGAATTAACACAATCCTTGATGAGGCCTTAGGTACCTTAAAGAACCAATACTTCCTTCCTTGTTAGATTTTACTTTTGAAGCTCTCGACATCCAACAAGACTCCTTAAAGCTACCTCATTCTATTACGTAATTTCTTCCATATGGGTGTAAGGGTTCCCATCAAAGATTTTTTTCAATAGGCTTGTTAATTTGTTTAAATTCATCATTATTGAGTTTGCTCTAGACATATAGAGAACAGTGGCCAAATTCTTCTATGTTTGTCATGATTAAGATGTGGAAGGCCACCCTTAATTTATTTCATCACTTATTCAAGGTGTTGGCACATCCATCTATGAAGGAGTTATATGGGGTTCAAGCCTTGACTAAAATGAATTTTCAAAAGGAGCCAATGTCCTCTCTATACATAAATGGAAGCGTCAATTATTTATGGAAGTCATTAGTGATTGTAATGTGCTCATATGAGGTAAGGTGGATGATATGATGGTAAGGAGAAATCTCCTTCTAAGCTGGACTAAAGAAGAGTCACTGAAGAAGTTTGAGGTTTTGATTTCTAAGAGTTTCATATATACTAGCAAGCTTAAATGTATCCTTCTTGAAAAATATATCAGGTTGGGTTACTTTAGTTGGATGGCGAGTTTCTTCCTCCTCTATAGTCTTCCTTCTTCTTCTTCTTTTTTTTTTATTTATCATGATTCTTTTTTATGCATGGTGTAACACCATTATTACCACACCAATTTTTAAATATTTTATAAAAGTGAACTAGGAAATAACATGGTGTTACACCACATCCAACATAGGAAATCTATAGTATATACTTAACCCATGTTGGATAAAAGGCTAAAATCAGCTCATATCTAAAGATCATGCATGGTTAGTACTTGATCCCAAAGATATAAGAACAAAACCATATCAAAAGGAATAAGCAATAGAAACAATAATAAAGAGAAAATTTATTTATATATAAAAAGAGTTAGTCTGGATATAATGAACTTAGAGAAAAATAATAATCCAAAAACCTAAACTAGTCCCCAACCTAAATGACACTCGCAAACCCACGTCCCATTATAAACCTCCATAACTAAACCTATAACACATGATCTTAAGAAAAGGAATAATATTAGTAAGATAAATGTATTGAGTAAATATAATCTACTAAAGGTGATAACACGTGCCTTACACTAAAAAATACCAAATAAGCATGTTAACTAAAGACTCATGGTCAAATCCACTTGAATCTATTATTAATAATATTCATCATATTTATATTATTCATGCTAAACCCTATAATCACATGAAATATTTAATAACATCAAAGAAATTAGAACCTGATTTTGAATGCATAAAATAGTAGAATACACTTACATGTGGTATTAACGCATACTTGCATCCTAAAACATTGTAATGTCATTAGACAATATCAAATATGATATAAACCAAGAAGTAAACAACATATATGATATATTCATGTAACATCCAAGATGCTTATGTGGCATGAATAAGGAACCTAAATTAAATATATAAATGATAATCCAAGATGAATATACAATAATAAGATAGATCATATAACCAATAAGAGATTATAAGTCATTTAGACATCGAAAAACTAAGGCATAATAAACCAATAAAGGCACCAATAACTAAGGCAACAATAAGCCAATAAAAAATATATAATGATACATAGGATACTTAACCACATGATAATCAAGATAAGCAACTCCATAAGGTACAATGACCCAATAGATCTCAACTATATATGTAAGACAACCTAGGACAATAAAGTCCACACATGTGTAATATGCCATAGGGAAAAGATGAATAATGTATACAAGATTCAATATTTATGGCTAACCACCACGTAGGTACTAATCCCTTAAGTGTCAAAACCCCCTATAGAATAGTAAGTCCAATAGGGTAGGAAGAGTACCCGAACCAACTTAGATTCTTTCCTAGAGGCAACCAAATACAAGCATATAATGCCTAATAAAAAGAGCATGTACATAGTTCATTGACTTATGTCATAGTTACTTTTGAGAGTTGGAGATCTAGACTCACTGGTGTGGCCGTAGCCGACACGCAATTTAAACCCTCTTGTTGTCAATTGTAGCACTAGTAAATAAGAGTATCGTTCTAGGCCGAGGATTGAGAGGGCTCACCTCTATCTAACTAGCTTGAAAATAAAATTCCTAAATAACACTAAATAAATAAATAAGAAAAATATTAATGGGGGTTATAAAAATAAAAATAATATAATAATAAAAGGAATAGATAAAATAAAATAAACTAATAATAAAAATAATAATGGGAAACCGCGGATATGATAAAGATGCTAGGGAATCAAAATCCACCACTAGATTAGGTCAAAATATAATATTAATTTCTAAGTCAATATTTAATCGTGAGAATGAGATCAACCAAGTTGTACACCAAACGTAGGTCCATACACTTTATATTACTTCCCTTAATTAATTAATACGAAAACATGCCAATATTAACCCTATTAAATACTAGCAGTATAGCAGCAACAAGCGGATCCTATATTTAACTAGATTTAATGCATTAAGTGTAATTGGAAGGCTGTCAATCTAAGTACCCAAAATAGTACACAACACATGTCTAGCTGTATTTCCTTTCCTTGACCCACACGTATCGAAAAGTTTTACTACTTCGGTTAGAATCACAAAACTATTAGGTGAATTGTTATCTAACCTAGCTGCAATTTATACATATAGATTCTAGTATATTTAGATGGCTACCTAGTAGGCAAATGATCCTACATACTGTCACTTATGAGGAAACCAGAACAAGGCATGCACCAAATAAATTATACTTGACAGAATTATACATATAAACGATAGCAATTAACATAGAGTCAAGAAACAATCTCACGAAACAAAGAAAATAAAATTATATCTCAAACCCTAATCCAGGGTTTCAATTTATTCCCTAACAATAAATAATCAATCAGCCATAATTATAGAATTAATTACACAGAAATATATATCTAAAATATAAATTAAAATAAGAGAAAGAAATAACCGGAATTAATTTTAAATAAAAGATCAATAATTTATTCAGATAAAAATTAATTTTATTTGAAATAAATTCTACCGGTACTAATCTTTCTCTAATTTTCTTCCTCCTTGGCACTGAATTCTGTGCAATTATTCTGTCCTTTTTCTTTTTCCGTGCGGCTAATGGAGGTATCCTACTTACGGCTCTTTCCTCTCACTTCCAGACGCCTTCCTTCTTTGCGTGACGTGCCCTACTGCCCTTCTACGTCTTTTCCTGATTTCTAATCATTTCGCATAGCCCTCTTCTCTCTTAATTAATGTGGCTCTACCGCCCCTACTGCTACCTCCTCTACAGCTCCTTTTTTTCTCTGCGTCACTGCCGCTCTGCCTTTATAATTTTTTTTCGTGTATCGATTTTGACTTTTCTCCGCCACGTTAGCCTTCGTTTTTTTTCTCGTGGCCCTTGCTAGCCCGGCTTCGTTTGGTTTCTCACCGCTGAGTCGGTTCTTTATTTCTTATTCCAGGCCTTTGGGCCTTCGGCTTTTGGACCATTGGTCCAAAGGTCCAATTCTTTTTCTTTTTTTTTTCTTTTATTTAAAAAAATAATACTTGCAAAATAAAATTAAATAAATATTAATAAATAATATTATATTATAAATTTACTTAATTTATATCATTTTAGCTTAAATAATAACATTTATGCAATTATTACCACTTAAGCATAAAACAATAATTATTCACCTATATTAGTTAAATAAAATACTAAAAACTAAGATTATAAGGGTATAAAATGTGTCAAGATATGAACTCATCACTCACTACACTAATACACCATAAAGCAAGGATTGAGTGATAAATTCAATACACAATTCACATAATATGAGTCATAGCTCATTGGTACTAAGATTCTTAAAAATGATCCTAAGGACCAGAAATCAAATTAAGGCATGAAGCCTAGAATAAACAAGGTTAGTAAGTCCACAAAACTTTATAAGGACATATGAGCCCCAACAAGTGAAATTACTTTGGTATAAAATCCTAAAAATGCTTTAAAACATAAAGAATCACATTTGAGGTTACAAAAGACTAAAACAATAGAGGAAAAAAACACAAAGCATCAAAATAGGCCAAATGGGTGCTTTCCCAAAAAATACTATTTGCGGGCAACCAAAAAATTTTATTTTATACTTAAAAGCTTAAAATTTAAAAAGAAAAAATATTTTATCAAGAATTACTATTCATCACAAAATACTATTTACACTTAGTTACTATTCTTAAGGTCAAAATCAATAGTCAATGGTCAAATGTTTACCATTAACCCCTAATTGCACTAAAAGGTCTTTTAAAGTTAATTATTCATTTTAATAAAAAAATTTATCTTAAACATGATTAATATTCCTCTAACTAAAATTAGGATAATTACGCCAATAACACTTTAAATGATTCAAGAACATCAACAACATAACTAAATCATCCAAGCTTTCAACCAAAATTAAAGGCCCTTACATAAGGTTTTTAATTAACATATTGTGTATCAAAATTTAGCTAGAATTTTCAAGAAGTATCATGGTATCATCTAATTAATTATAGGTCAAAAATTCATCAACATTCCTTAAAGATGCTCAAGCACACCAAGAACACTTTGAAGAACCCTAAACTTTCTAATGCTTTAAGCTTAAATGAAACTATCAAAACTAGTTCAAATCAAGGCATGTTATATATCAAAATTATTCCACGAAATATAGCTTACAACATGGTAAAAATGAATTAAAAAACAACAAAGGATAAAAATCAAAGCCTAAAGTCCAAAGTCCTCAAAACAAGGCAAACATGGCATAATCAAAGTTTAATGCATTAAACATACTAATACCAAAATTTATCTACATTTAGTATGTGCTATGTTTACCTTTAATCCTTTAAGATACCTACTAATAAAATCACAAGATAAAACTAGAAATATCATAGGAAAGGTTAAGGTAATAATCTCAACAAAATAATAATAAAATAAAAAGAATTGAAGGGAAAATTGTTAAGCAGCTTATCCTTAAAATTTTAAAGCTTCAACAATGGTGAAGTATGGCCATGGAGGCCAAAAATTGAGATGGGAAGGAAGGAGAGTATGGCCAATTGTGGAAGGGGGTGAAGAAATAAAAATGATAACATAAGTTAAGTTTTGTTTAGAAGACTTAATTGCTTAGGTAAGGTTTAAAGGATAAAATAGTAATTTACTTGAGAAAATATCTAAACAAGGACCCAATATGGAGGGGCTGATTCATGGGCACCAAATGAGCCCAATGGATTTCCACACATGAACACACATAAATAAAAAGAAAAAGAAAAAGAAAAAAGAAAAAAAGTAATGGCTAGTAGAAGAAGGAAGAAAAGGCAACTAAGATTGAAAGAGAAAATTTATGCTTAAAGAAAGAAAAAATCCAACTTTGCTGCAACAACTAAAGGTGCCACTATTTTTGGGCATAAATGATAGGCTATTAACCACATTATTCAATAATAAACTGATTGGATTAATCTTCGTAAAATTATATTAGACTTCAAATAAGAGAAGTCACATTTGATATTTTTATAGGCCAAAAATATATGAAATAATCCAAAAATGAAAATTTGAATTGTATTTAGCTAAAGAATACTAAAATAAGTTTATTATAAAATTTTCATACACATAAAGGGTTTAACGGGTGAAAACACGCATGTTTGACTTAAAATTAGATATATGATATGTTGATATTTGAGCATATATAGGCATAGTTTTGAATTATTTAAGTTTTGTATGTTCTAGAGGTATTTTAGTCATTCCACATAAGATCTATAATTTTCCAGAATGTACGCCTAGTATGTATTGTTTTATGTGGAGTAGGACAAGCATGAAAAGCATGGTATGCTAGATATGCATGATTGTGGTTTTATGCGATAAATGGGATTAAGTGTGTATTTAGGGCAAAATGGTAACTTTACCACTTCTATAATTTTTTAGAATTCTAAATCATGTTATAATGCTTATTCTAATGTTATTTAGCTATGGTATGAATTCCATTTAATCCTAATAATGTTTTGGTTTTAAAATAGAAATTTAATGAGTAAGTAACATTTAGTGGCATTTTGGTCATTTATGTCTTATTATGACTAAGTGTTGGATAATTGGATAAAGGTTGAACTTTGTGCCAACTCTTCACTTTGGTTTGTAATGTTAACCTTAAGGTTGACTTAAATAATTAAAAATAGAGGAAAATGCATGGTTAAGTATAAAATGGATATTGTATGTGCATTATATGATGATTGTGATCACATAATATAACACTAAAATTTAAAGTGAAAGGTGGCTCTTTAGGGGTAGCTACCTTGAAGACGAGGTTTAACCTTCAATTTGGTTTGGATTTTGCTAGGTGTCTTAATGCCCCCGTTAGGCCTTATATATTCTTTACTTGGTTCTTTGGACTTCTTAGAAGGTATGCATAATTTATGGATTATGTGTCTTTGTCATTAGGATAATAAGGTTTTTTCATGTGCTAATACAACTAGGGTACCTTAGTGTCCTTGGGTTGACATTCGGTGGGGTATTATGCTTGCATGTCTATATGACCGAAGTATCTTAATGCCTCTAGGTTAATATTATCTCCTCTCGAGTAAATATAAATCAAATTAACTCTTATATGTTGGCCTTTGGAATGATTTGGACCATAAGTTTGATAGTTGCCTTTGTGCATGTCCTTTGGTTTATTTGGATTTGGTTTGGGTGGTTAGTCAATAATTTCCTTATTGCACCATCCTTATGGTTACAAGATATGTTGTGGTTGTTATTAAAAAGTGTTAAGTATATTTTGGTGTCTTCCCTTCATAGAAAATTAGTGGCATGAATTGTTTAATGAAATGATTGTAATATGGTCAAGTGAGATGGCACCATGAGTATGTAATCTATAGTGAAGCATGAGTTTATGGTATTATTATTGTACTTTGTTATTGCAAGTAATCATTAATGTGTTTTATACCATGATACCTTATTTTTACCTTCTACATATTCTATGTGACCTTTACATATGTTAGTGTTGTGTAATAGTTTACTCAATACCTTTGTATTGATGGAGTTTGTTTTATGGTCCCCTACCAATTCGTTGGACAATAATGACCTTGCAAATGTATTTTGAGGCTCCGATTAAGGTAGCTAGAGTTTGGGATCTATAGTTAGGATTATTTGGTGTTTTCTCTAACATCTTTTGTTTGGATATCCTTTGGACTCTTGTATTCCCTTATGTACTTCTTTTCTCTAGGTTGTTGTATCTTTGTCTGACCTTTTGTGTAATATCATAATAGTAATAATTTGTAATGTAATTTCTTATTCATTTCCTTCTTAATTTAAGCAACATAGCATTTTAGCCTTAGTACATAAGGTAAAAATGATAAATGAGACTGGACTTATGCTAAATGTAGCAGTAATACCTTACGTAGTGTTAAAAATGAAGGTGTTACATTGATGACAAGTAAGGTACTAATATGTTAGAAGCATATAAATTTGGCCCAAGGATGAACGCTTTGAAATGGGGTCTCAAATAATCAAAAGATGATAAGCTTGTCATGACGACCATGAAAGTTATCAATATGTTGTCATACCCATAATGATAGATTCTTAAAGAGATCCTATTGTCTAATAATGAAATCAAAAAATATCTATAAGTAATTCTTATACTAGTGTAAGATTGTAGATATGGAAGATATTTTTATCTAAACAATTGCAACTGATTATGGTTTAGTGTGAGTTATTTTATTTTCATTTTAGAATGTCATTACATGCATGGTTGGATGAGTTGGAATAGATGTATGAAAGTTAATTGTATCTATTTGACAATTATTATTTATATGGACTAAAATTCCAACATTCGATGTTTGTATATACATATAAATTGTACTTTTTCCTCGGTTATAGTTTTTATCCCATAGGACTTTTCCTAACAAGATTTTTCACGTGACAATTTAGAGTGGAGACTATTGTGAATCAAAGGGGGAGTCCTTATAGTAATTTATCTCAACCAATAGCAAATGTGTCACGAATATAATGGAAAGATGGTAAACTGCTTGGTGTTTTAAAGATTATAATCCCTAGAAGAGGAAATAACTTACAATAACTCATAAAATTTGATTTGTTAACAAATAATGATAATGATAAAATCTTCAAAGAGTTTTTTTTTTCAAAATGTCAAAGGCGATGATAAGGTTGACAACAATTATGAAATGTCAATCAATTATGTTACTCTAGAATGAGGTGGTATAAAATAAGATTGTCATTGATGATATCTAAGTATATAATATAGTTGTTGATATTATAGATAAATATGATAATGTCTTTCAAACTATTGATAAATATTGATATGGAAAGGACGAGGAAAATTGGAAAGAAACTGTACAAGTTGAGCCACATTCTCTAATGTTGTGTTTGATTTGAGAAAATTAAGAAGGAAAGGAAAATAAAAATAAAAGAAAAATAAAGGAAAGAAAATAAGAGAAATTCATTTCTTTTTCTTTCTTTGGTTGTTGGAGAAAATTTTGTGGAAAATAAAATTCTTAGAAAGTATTTTTGGTGTTTAATTTATAAAAGAAAATTCTAAGTAAAGTTAATTGTTATTATTTGAATACTTTTATGTATATAATTAAAATTAGAATATTATATTGGTATATAAAAAATTCCATAAAATTTGTAAAAAAAATTATAAAGAACTCTATAAAATCAATACTAATTCCAAATTTTTTTTAGAAATATTCTAAAATATTATATAAATAACTTACAATAATTTTTAAAAACCTAAACATATACAAAATATTAAATATTCCTTTCTATTTCAAAGAAAATACAACAAAAATAAAAGAAAAAAATAATAATTTTATAGCTTGTTACTAATGCACTCTTTAGTTACGTAATGTAACACCCCAAAATTCACTATTTTTTTAATGCGGAAGTAATTAAATTAAAAGCCGTGAATTCTAGGGATGTTACCACCTCACTTAGTACCAAATCGGTTCTCTCTGACAATTTCAGTACCAAGTGCTAAGGCTAAGAAAAGATTAACATTAAACTCAAACCAACAGTTCATAAAAGAACTAGAAAGATCATACATTAAAAATAAGAGCACGCGTAAAAGTTTATAATCAATAATAAGATAGAAATCAGAGTGTGAAATCAAAATTCCTTAGAGGGAATAATCTCACAATCCATAAAAGATTTATTTGAAATACTCAATACAAGGTAATAAATCATAAAAGAACAAATGCGATATAAAAGAAATAACATCATGAAATAAAATCACATGAAGAGGAAATAAAGCCACGACACTCTTGAACTTTGAGCCAAAACAAGCTCAACACTCAGCCTCCACTGATGTCTCACCCACCTGCACAAATTCAAAAGGGCATACTACTCGTGGGAACGAGCAGCACCTATGAAAAGGGTGATCAGTACCCTACGTACTGAGCAAGGTAACCGAGCACTAAGGCCAACACATAACATCACTTCAATAATGCAATCCATCATGATAACATAAAGGCATATGAACATTCAGGTGAATACACCAAGATCTAAAATAGATAAGATTATTTACTTAATTAATCATTTATCGAATTATTTTCACACCATGCTCTTTATCAAGTCCATACAAGTACGGGAACCCCACTATTTTTGCCGGTGGATTGGTTTTCAGGACACTCCGGTGCCTAGCTACTATTTTAGCCGGTGGATCGGTCACGAGGGCAACATACCCTACCACTATTATACACCGGTGGATCAGTCTGGCCCCTTCTCGCACGGTGTTCCACTGTAAGTAATTAGTGTCTTTTACGTCTTAGCAAACTGTAAGGTTTGGTTTATTGGGCTCAGGATCCCCTACTATAATAGCTGGTGGAGCGGTCGCCTAGAGTAACATACCCTACCACTATTATACGATGGTGGACCGGTCTCCAGGATACCGCAGTACCTAGCCACTATTATGCCGGTAGATTGGTCTGGGCCCAGCTCAACATCTTCCATTTTAAATGATTAGTGTCTTAAGTATCTTATTCAAAAGCTTTCACTCTGGACATACATGAATCATTCCCTTTACACTTCACACATCATAAATCATAGATTCTATATTCATTATCATACTTTATTCACCAAGTACACACGTGCTACCACCGAACCCTAATTAACCATATCAAAACCTTAGTTAACCACAACAACCTATAGTTAATCATTCCAAACCCTAGTTATCCACAACCAACCATAGTTAACCACTCCAAACCCTAGTTAATCACAACAACTCATAATTGGTCACTCCAAATCCTAGTTAATCATAACAACCCATAGTTAATCACTCTAAACCCTAACTCAGTATCCTACATACTCTTATAATGCTCCACGTACTATTTTTCATCCAAAGTATTCAAATACCCAAACAACACTTACATTACCTTCCTCACATCCCAAATTATATTTCTATACATAAATTTCACTCCCATGCAGACGTTACACATCCCATGCAATCTTTCGAACTTTTCATGCAAACCCTAAGTCCATCCATATGAAACCTTAAATTCTTTCATGCAAAACCCAAGATTCTATCATACAAAACCCTAAATTTAATCCATACAAAACCAAAGATTCATCCATACCAAACCCTAAATTCAAATCATATAAAACCCAAAGATTCATCCATACTAAACTCTAATTTCAAACCATATAAAACCAAAGATTCATCCATACAAAACCTGTAACACCCCCAAATTTACTACTGAAAAATTTCGTTTAAATCAAAAGTTTTAGCGGAAGCAAGAGAATTAAAAACCGTAAACTCGGGGGTATTACCGCCACACTTAGTACCAGATCGATCCATAGCTACCGACCCGATACTAAGTGCTAAGGGTAGAAAGAATAAAACCAGAACAAATCATTCATAAAACACGGGTTCTACAAAATCAGAGTGCGAAGGTAAAAAGTTACATTCCGAAATACAATTTAAAAGGTCTATATATCAGAATACTTAAAATAACGGAATGACAAGTATGATAAAACCCTTGAAGATTTAAGTACAACACTTGTGACTTTCAAGACGAATGCGATTACACAAAACAAATTCCGAAGGTAAATGTCCGGTCCACTTACTCCCTCAAGTCAACCTTCCACCCCAATAGCAACCGATCAAAACCTGCATCAAAGGTCTGCTCCCCACCATTGGTGGATCATCACAGGACCCATTCAACCAGCATAGTATCAGTACGGGTCCAGTACTGAGTAAGGGCGTAGGTGCCAAGGCCCACACACAAAGATACATAACATAGCAGACATAGCATAGATACATAGATCGAATGCAATAACACATATAAACCACACAGGTTACAGACCAAACGTCACTTTTCTTTTATCAGGTCTCTGAATATAATCGATCATCATCTTGTCCAGACCCTGTGAGTGCGGGAACCCCACTATTATAGCCGGTGGAACGGTCGCGAGGGCCATGCCCTGCCACTATTATAGCCGGTGGAACGGTCGCGAGGGTAAGATACCCTGCCACTATTATAGCCGGTGGACCGGTCTGGCTCCGACTCAAAAGGTATTCAACTGTAAACATTTATATCTTTCCCATGACTTATCACTTTTACGTTTAGTTTGTTGAGCACGAAATCCCCCACTATTATAGCCGGTGGAACGGTCGCGAGGGCTTATGCCCTGCCACTATTATAGCCGGTGGAACGGTCGCGAGGGTAAAATACCCTGCCACTATTATAGCCGGTGGACCGGTCTGGGTTCGGCTCAACATCTTTCTCTGTAAGTCGTTAGTGTCTTAAAGTATCTTATTCGAGGGCATATCTTTGTCATGCATGGCCAGAGTTCTCAACACATCACATCAAAACTGACGACATAATCGTACTATCACATGTTAATAAAACATAAGTACACGTCTTGTTTCCAAGCCACATTACCCACGAAACAAGTAAGATAACGACATTTAGAATGCAACACATCATTCATATAAGGCATCCACAGCACATAGGACACAGGTCACACATCCAATCTTATCTATATCCTCACTCGGTTTAGGTCACCGAGCTGTCTCCTACGCTTATATTAAGCTACTAACACCCTGTGTATTTAGCATACTTCTCGCATCGAAAACCCAAATCATGACCCTCAACTCAACTCCCCCACATACTTCACTCTTCCCCATAAATTCTTATTATTTCCCTTTTTTTTCTCCACCTCCTCAAATTAGGGTTTCCATCCCAAACCCTAGTCGGTCCCTATGTACCCTTATTTTATCCCACGTACTATTTTTCACCTCGAGCCTCCAATACTCCCAAACAACCTTCCTTTACCTTCCCCACGCCCCAAAAGTAACTTTCCATACGTAAGGTTCGCCCCCATGCGGACCTTAACCACCCCATGCAAACCCTAACACTTCCACCATGCCAACTCTATCATTCCCATGCAAACCCTAGTGTTCCCCAAGTAACTTTACTTTCTTCTACTCTCCTATTTATTAAATCCCCCCTTTTCCCATTCATTCATTAATCATAACTTGCCTAGGTCATTCTTACCTGCGTTAGCCAACATACTTCCTTTTGGTTTTCCTATTTGCTTATTTTTCTCTTTCAAGCCCCCACTCCACAACTCCTCATCAAAACATTCTAACGTGCATGTCACATCACACCATATCATCCTTGTATCATGCCATACTAGTACATATAAGCCAGAGTACGGAAACGTACCTCGGTTCCATGTTGCGCTACACGGTAGAACAGATAACATACACGTAATGTAGCATATAAACCACACGAGGCATCCAAGGCAAATAAAACATGTAATACACACAAGCGGCCTTAGTTACGTCCTTACCTAAATCGGCGCCGGGCTTGGAGCACGCTCCTATACCTCCGGTGGTTTGACCCGGTTTACCTGACAGAGGTGGTGGCGGCAGCGGCGGCGGCGCGGCGGCAGCGGCGGCGGCGCGGCGGTGGAGGAAGGGAGAGAGGGGAAAAATGGTGGTGGAGGCTAGGGGAGGGAAAACCAGGATAAAAGGGAGGTATAGGGTGGTAGAGCAGGAGCTGCCGGTCGTTTTGGGGGGTGATGGTGGTGCTGCAAGCGGCGGCGCAGCTGGTGGCGGCGGCACGAAGGTGGCGCAGGGCTGGAAGGGGGTCGATTCGGGAAGAGGTTTTCGCACGGCCAGGGCGGCACGTGCGGCGCGAGGCAGGGTGGCTAAGGTGGTTGGTTGTGAAGAGGGCGGTGCAGGGAGGATTGTGGTGGCACGGGCAGGCGGTAACGGTGGCCGAAGGCGGAGGAAACGGTGGCTGAGAGTGGGGCGGTGTGTGGCGCTGGTTTTCTGGGTTCCAAATTTCGAACCCGATTAAGGCAACGGTCAGGGCTATTTATAGGGAAATTGGGACGGGAAAACGACGAGCTTCAAGTGGGAGGTTAGGGCTTAGGGTTAGGTTAGGTTGTCCGGCGAGATTCGCCGGCACATGGTCTGCGATTTGCAGGCCATGACTTGTCAAAAAAAAGAGGAGGTTTTCGTGTGGGGGAAGGGCTGCAATTGATCGGTCACATCCACAGGGAGGTCAACGGGGTGAAAGGACGAGACGACTGGAGCGATGGCTGTTGTTGCAGGCTTTCCTTCCCAACCATGGCTTTCGTGTTACAGGGGACGAAGGAAGAAGACGACGCGGGGCGGGAGAGAAAGAAGGCTGGACCGGCGGTCCAGCGGAAAAGGAAAGAAAGGAGGAAACGGGGCGGGCCGAACCGGCCGGGGAAAAAAAAGAAGAGGGGCGCAGGAAGGGAACGGGCCGCGAGGGGGTGGAAGGGTGCTGGGCCTGGCAGGCCGGCCCAGGCCGGGAAAAATAAGGGGGAGAAGGGGAAGAAAAGAAAGAAAAAAAAAAGGAAAAGGAGGGAGAAAAAGGAAAAGGGAAAAAGGGAAAAGAGGGAAAATTAGGGGTTGGCTTAATTAGTATAATTTGGGTAATTTGGGGTATTTAATAAAATATAATTATCAAAACAATAATTAAATTCTATTTTTAGGTTAGTTTAGGGAGTTATGGAAGAATTTTCCTAAATTCATTTTAATTAACAAAACCCCTTTAATTTCTCTAATTAAATTATTTATAAATTTTATATTAATTTGAAACTATTTTATTCTTCCTATTTCAAATAATTTAAGGTATTTAATAAATTTCTAAAAATGAAAACCTTAATTAACTTAAATACCATAATTCCTCCTACTTACACACTTATAAATTCCTTCTTGATTTATTCTAATTAATTCCCATTTGTTTCACTAAAAGTAGTTTATTTTAATTAATCTCCTAATAATTCCCTATTCAGCCAGGATTTCCTAAATTAGGGTTTTTGGGGTATTTCAAAACCCTACATTCAATCCATACGAAACCAAAGATTCATCCTTACCAAACCCTAAATTCAAACCATAAATTAGATTCTCCCATATACAGCCATAAATTAGATTCTCCCATATAACACTATAAATTAGATTCTCCCATACAAACCTATAAATTAGATACTCCTATATAACACCGTAAATTAGATTCTCCCATACAAAACTATAAATTAGATTCTCCCATATAACACCGTAAATTAGATTCTCTCATACAAAACCATAAATTCCCCATTTTACTCTTCCTCTCATGGATCATTAAAAATACTTAGGTCAACTCACATCCCTTGGTCAACTTCTTTCCCCATCCTCCCTTTTCATCCTTTCTCCCACACAAACCACATCAACATCCTCACATGTATGTCTTACAGGGTCACAACACATATCAACACATATACATAATACACATGCCATATAACAACACAAGAACATACTTCAACTCCACATCATACCATATACGAAATAATTAATAATGATAAACATAGAATACATAGCATATGAAGCACATAATGCATATAAACACACAAAGGCCTTACTAATACCCTTACCTAAAATGACACTGGTCTTGGAGTACACTCTTACGCCTCCTTAGGGCTTTGATAAAATAATAACATATTAATAAAAAAACATTAACAAATTTCTAACTTTACTAAAGATATAAGAAATAATAGAAATATTATAAAAGTTGATAATATAGGGTTAAAGACTTTACCCTAATAATAATAATGATACTAAAATAATAATATCAAAGATACTAAAAATAATATCAATGAGAATATAAATAAGAATAATAATAATAGTAACAATAATAATAATAAAAAGGACATTATTCAAAAACAAAGTGAAATAAGGGCTTCGGCCTCTTTACCAAAATAATACTAATAATAATATTAGTAAAATAAATAACCAAATTTAGTAATAATAATAATGATGAAATAATAATAATAATAATAATAATAATAATAATAGTAATAATAATAATAATAATAATAATAATAATAATAATAATAATAATAATAATAATAATAATAAAACCATAATAATATTGCAAAAATGATAATAATCATCATAGTAATAATAGTAAGGATAATAATCGAAGATAAAATAAAGTAGGGTTTCTACCCTACATAGAATAATAATACTAACACTTGAAAATCATAATAATAATAATAATAATAATAATAATAATAATAATAACAATAATAATAATAGCAACACTAATGGTAAAATAGTTGTAATAATAATAATGGAAGAATAATAATAATAATTTCAAAATAGTAATAATAATAATAATAATAATAATAATAATAATAATAATAATTATTATTATTATTATAATAACATATTAATATTAATAATAGTAATAATAGAAATAATGGGAATAATAATAATAAAATTGAAATAAAAAACAATAGGGCTTCGCCCTAAATAGAAATAATAATAATAATAATAATAATAATAATAGTAGTAGTAGTATTTATATTAAATTAATGAAATAAAATAAAAGAAGGCTTGTAAAAATAGGATAAAGGGTTGAGAGGGTCTAGGGTTCAACCTTAGGCTGGTGGTGATGGGCGGCACCGGTGATGGTGCACGGCGGCGGCGGCAGAAAAAGGAAAGAAAAAGGAAAAAGTTGGATGCTGGGAAAAGGAGAGGCAAAATGGAGGTGGGAGTTGGGGTGCTTAAGACTGCCTAGAGGGAGAGGAGTTGAATGAGGGTGATGGCGCAGCTAAAGGCGGCGGTGGTGGTGGTCAAATGGGGAAGAAGGAGAGAAGGAGAGGAGGAGAGGGAGAAAGAGGAAAAGAGAGGTAAAGGAAGGTAAAGGAGGGTATGCAGCACAATCTGGGAGGTGAAAGAAGCAGCGGCAGCGGTGGAAGAGGTGGCTAAGGGTGGTGCGAAGGGCGGCAGAGGTGGAGAAATAGGTTGATCGAGAGGGCTACTTTGCACAGCCGGGGCGACTTGTGCAGGAAAAATCGAGGGATATGGGAGGCTTAGTTAGTTAAAGGGTGGTGCAAGGATGAATTTGGTAAACAGAGATGGTGGCGTAGTTGGCCGAAGGTGGCGGTGGTAAGGTCGGGGAATTTTGGGCAAACAACCAAAGCTCGATACAAAGCTCAAATCGGGGGTATTTATAGGGTTTAGAAGAGAGGGTAGGGTTTTGTAGGTCGGCTAGGGGGTAAGCAAGTAGGGTTAGGGTTCGCCGGCGACAAAAAAACCGGCGAAAATCAAATTTGGGGCAGGGGGTTGTGCGCAGAAAAAGAAGGCCGTGAGCGAAAAGCAAGGGAGTTGGGTTGGGTAAATGTGGTCGCCGAAACATAGGGAAGAGAAAGGAAGGAAAACGGCCGGTCAAAGGGGCGAGATGGGCGATGAAAAACCAGGGTGGTGGCAGCGTTGCAGGTCGTCAATGGGGCTGGGCAGGTACGAAGGAAGAAGAAGAAGAAAGAAAAGGCTGGGCTGGGCGATTCGGGGAAAGAAAGAAATAAAGGAAAAGAAGGGTGGTCGCGGCGCGACGTGGGAGAAGGAAGGAGGCGGTCGCGCGGGCTGGGCTGGCCAAAGGAAAGGAGAAAAGGAAGGATTGGGCTGGCCGAAGGAAAGGAGAAAAGGAAGGATTGGGCCGCGGGAAGCAGGCCCAATCAGGGAGAAGGTAAGGAAGAAAAGAAGAAGAAAGAAAAAGAAAGAAAAAGGAAGAAATAAAAAGGAAAAAAAGGGAAAAAGGAAAAGAGAAAAATAATTAGGTTGGGTATTTAAATTAATTAAAATATTTGAGATATTTAAAAATAATAATATTTAAATAAAATAATATTTAAATCCTTTTTTAGGCTAAATTAGGAATTTTTAAAGATTTTTCATAAATTCCATTTTAATTAGCAAAACACCCTAATTTTCTTCAATTAAATTATTTATAAAATTAATATTAATTTGAAACTATTTTCTCCTTCTTATTTTAAATAAAATAATTTATTTAATAAATTTCCAAGATAAAATCCTTAATTAGCTAAAATATCCAAATTTTGCTTAATTAAAATACTTATAATTTTCTTCTTAAATTTTCTTAATTAATTTCCTTTTTATTTTAATAAAATAATTTATTAAATTGAATTTTCTAATAAAACCTTATTTAACTATAATTTTTTTTAAATTAGAAATTTTTCAGGCATTTCACGTAAAATATCAATAACACACTATTTCATCCTCTATGAACTTATTTGGTACAGACCTTCAAACACTTTACTAATAAGAGATAGTCAAAATAAAAATACTTGTCAAAATTCATCTATGAGATAGAACAAATAAAAGTACTTACCATTAGCTCAAAAAAAATGTAAGAAAAAAAAAGAAAAAGAAAAAAGCCACTTACATTACTCTATGACTTTAGGCACCGGTGCAAAAATTCAAAAACTAAAGCTCATGCCAACCAACAAGGTCTCCATATATCAATATATCAAGATTCTAAGAAAAAAGAAGAAGAAAATGGATAGTTCATAATTATTAGCAACTAATTGAATAGGTCAAAGTCATATACTAGGATCATGTCTCTTTCCCTCATGTACATTAAAAATAAAATTGAACAAGCATTATACAACTTTGGATATCATGTACCAAATATCAAAAGGACTACAAATGGGGGTTTTGGAAATTTTTTCCAAACCATAGATATAAGGCAACAATCATACATTAGTTATAGAGAAAACATAAAAAGCTCGTACTTATAGCATGCAGCACCAAGATCACAAGCTCACATCTCCTTGAAATTAACCAATCAAAGATCCAATTTTTTGCATACAAACTTATAGTAAACTCAAGATGTGAATGCATACATTTTGAGACCTGAAATTTTCCTTCTAAATTAGACATATATTGAACCTTGCAAGCTTAACTAGACCCTAGCTAGCTTGAGAAGTGCAATAAACACATTTTCTCAATCTTATTTTATGTTGTAGTACCACACACAACATCTATATTACCCTGTTAATTCAAACTTTAGTCTCATGGAAGACCAAATACCATTGACTCAGGTATGCAAAATTCTTTTCAAGAAAATGTTTGTATAGTAAAGACACAATCAACAGTGTTTAAGGAGAAGGGGATATAGTTATATAGTAGAAAACTTCATACTAGATTATGGCACCGTGAGCAGCACATCTATAATGAAGTGCAAACTAGAGGGAGTGACAATCAAACTAGGTAGGAAATATAATAAATTGGCAGGACATACTTGAATTAATTGCCAAATGACCATACCAAGCAGTGCATCACATGCATGACCAGCATAACAAGGCTATCAAAAGAAGAAACAGAATTAGCAGCAAATGATGCTGCCAATGCAGCTTTCCAAAAGTAAAAGAAGTTAAGAATATGAGTCATACTAGAGTTGAAACACACACATACAGAGCAAATTTAAATAATAATCGGTGAGCCATAGTACGTTGGGAAGACCAGATGGGGCTACAATAAGCTCAAACATGGTTTCTTCAAATGGTTGAACATACAATTAGATTGGAAAATAATAATCGGCACCAATATAGTCTTATTCAAAAATTCAGATGAGAGGGCCTAACAAAGGATCCCTATAAATTCAACCCAAAAATAGTTGGAAACATCTAAATAGATAGGAAAATTTTGGATTTAAATATGAGAAATGCAAACCTCCAAAAAACCCAAAAGCTTCTAACACATAAAAATCAGTGATTATCGAAGCAAACCAAGGCATACCTCTATCATCATTTGTAAAAACAAAATTCAAACCCTGGGATCAGAGGATAATCTCCACCCCAACTATCTTGCAATGGTTTTTCAGCTATAATAGACCATTACATGGAACTTCGACAAGCATAGCCCAATCAACCAGATCTTGGGTAGGAGTAATTGTTGTCATAGATTCAAACATGAGAACTCCCAAAGATTTTGAACAATACCAAAGGTACAAAGGAAAACATCCAAATCTATAAAATCAAATCCCAATAAAATCCATTTGAGTGAACGATTGGAACACAAGCACAAAGGATGAAACCATTGATTTTTTTGAAGGAGGAGTCACAAGTAGCTTCAAATCAGACATAAAAACTCAAACTCAACTCTGAAAGATATTCGAAAAGACAAACTAAAGTTACCAAGATCTAGACATTTTCGGGTCTAAGTCCAAATTGAAAAAGTTGGATCACTTCAACGTAGTCAGAGCACGAACCATCGGAAGAAGAGAACAACGAATGTCTGCAAGTGAAATCTATTCTCAAGCAATCAAGTTTTTTGACTTTGTAGAGGATTCGGTCGACTAGGTTAGTAAATGAAGGCTTGCTGATAAGAAGCTTCAACACCAAAGTAGACGGCTAGGCAACGTGAATATTTTGATTTGGAGGAGCCATTAGGTGCACAAATTGAAGAGGATAGAAGCGCGGTGGCAAAAGGAGAGGGAGGAGGAGAATGGGCTCTTAGTGAGGCAGCGTTGAGGAGAGGAGGAAGCAATGTCGGGGGAAGATAATGAAGCAATTTCCCTTAGTTCTCAATATTTTTCCGTAGTATTTTGGGAGAAAAATAAATTAGTATAACTTTCCTTCTATTTTTTGTCCATATTTTTTTTCTTTCTATTTTTCTAGATATACAAACATCTATAAATTCTTTTCCATCCATTTTTTTTTCTTTTCTTCAAACTTTCTTAAAACCAAACATACCCTAAGTAAAAAAAACGTATTTGGACATATTGTTCCAACACTTGAAGATTTGATCTCATTATATGAGGAAATATATGAATGCTTGTCCTTCCTATCATTGATACACCATGTACATGAATCATGCGAATGAAAAGTATATATTACCCATTGAATTTTTCCTCATAATATTTTTAATAAAATAATATTAATAATGTACATATAACAAAAAATATTATAAATATAAATTTATCTGATCCATCTAAATATACGGAAGACCTCTGTTGAACTCTCTTTAACTTATTTTTTTATCGCTCATTATTTTCTTTCACTAATCTTCTCGTATTATAACGCCTGTTTCGTTTCCTTTCCCTTTTTTTTGCCAAATTATTTCATAAAAGCAAGACTCAACAGGTCTTTTGGGTTTCACCACCTGCCTTGCTGAGTAAGAAAACCCTCTCCGTCTGTTAAAAGCCTCTCATTGCACATAGAGCAGATACGTCGAAGCATTAGTTTCATCAGAAAATGTTTCGAAACCAGTACGATACCGACGTGACGACATGGTCGCCGGCGGGGAGATTATTCCAAGTAGAGTACGCTATGGAAGCCGTGAAACAAGGTTCTGCTGCAATCGGGCTCCGATCTAAGACCCATGTTGTTTTGGGATGCGTCAACAAGGCTCAATCCGAGCTCTCTTCTCATCAAAGGAAGATCTTTAAGGTCGATGACCATATCGGTGTTGCAATCGCCGGTCTTACCGCTGATGGAAGAGTTCTTTCTCGGTATATGAGATCTGAGTGCATTAATTATAGTTACTCCTATGAGTCTCCTCTTCCGGTTGGTCGTCTTGTCGTTCAACTTGCGGACAAAGCTCAGGTTAGCCCTAATTTTAAGTTAAGGAAGGTGTTCATTTCGTTTCTGCGACTATTCGAGTTTTGAATTGATTGATGGGATGTTTTTCTTGCTGGATGATTAGTAGTATGGGTTAATACGGAATTGGAGAGGAATAGAAATTTAGGGAAAGGTAGTGTTGGCTTTATTTTCGGTGATGTGGTTTAATTGGGCCGACTTTGGCAATTCTTCACTTTTAATGTGGTGCTCCTCTAGATGGACTTCTAGCCTAGGGTAAATCGACTTTCATTTTCTAGTTTTTACATATTTACATTTTCGATGTATGACCGTGAAGGAGCAGAAATTTTTCCATGAATATCTTTTTGTGTTTAACTTCAAATGTAACCTGCTACAGATTGTATTTTGTGTTTTTTGAGGAATTCAATTATTTTTTACTCTTTTATATCAGATTTGTCTTTTGTGGAAATTGGGAGGGGGATTTTTAAACGGACAGAGCACTTGATCGATGTTTTTTGCTCCCTCTAGTTCTCTACATGAAGCTGCTCTATTTTGGGACTAAATAAGATTTATTCTTGCCTTGACTGAATTAGGGTTTTCCATATAGCAGGGTCGAGGCATTAGGGTGTAACTTCTTTTTTTTTTTTTTTTCTTCTTTCAATCTTCAATGTTGTATGTATATTTTCTGAGGACTTAACAACAAGGATGATACAGGTACTTAGCTGTGCATCTGCCGACTGAATTTTCTAATATTCTAACACTTTCTTGACATCAAGAAATGCATTATAGCTTGCATTCTTCTTCTAATATTTTTTGATTCATCGCATGTCTTCATTTTATAACTTAAGCGGTGTAATTTAGATTAGCAGCTGGCTGCTTAAATAATTTACTTGGCCCATTCAAGAATCTGATTAATTTATTTACATGCTAGGCAGGCTTGTCTAGTTTATCAACTTGAGTTGCCTCTCTATGTATTTTCCTGGCAATGGATGATTTTGAACATGAATTCACTAAGATATTTATGTAAAATGCCAGATCCATGGTTAGTGCAGCTGAATAAAATTATAGCTTCTTAAGATATTTACTTGTGAAATTGTTCAATTGAATGATTATGGGCCATAGCTTAACTTAAATTCCCTAAAAGTTATGTGAATTTATCTTCTAGTCATGCAAGTTGCATCTTTTACGTACTAGAGTGCAGATTTGGAGCAATATTCTTTTGTCTTGTTGGTGGATTGTTGACAAGGTGCCTACAATAACAACATCAACAACCACCATTGGCATGAAACTTACCATCGGTGGGGCTCATGCACAACTTCACACCAATAAATTTATCTGGGTGATGGGTGATAAAGTAGTAACGTTTATGAAAATACAGATAATACTTAAAAATTGCAATAGCAATACTAGTCATGATAATAATAATAATTATTAATATGGAATAATAATTAAAACTAACAAAATAAATAAACTTGTGATGTGGTTTAATGAAAATGGTCTCTAAGGATTTTCAAGTAAGGTGGTGAGAGATGTGAATATTGGTTTTTAAAGTTTTGGGGGTTACCTTGGATTTGGGTTACTCATGGAAATAATATACAAGAGCTTAATGCAAGATGTGTTTAAATGTTGAGAAAATAAATTAAGTGATATGAACAACGGTAACAATTCTGGTGCAACCTGATATCAAAGGAAAAATCTTTTCAGGTCTGGGATAACAATGCTCAAGTCAACCCAATGCTTAATAAAGCACGAGTTGTGGTTTATTGGTTAAAGACACTGCAAATGGTGGTGGAGATCATTTAATAAGTCTGTTGAATGCCATGAAGCAAGCCTAGATAAGTTTCGATATAAGTCACTTAACGGATTCAAGAAACTCACTATTTTGATAACTGATATTGATGAACTATATTGTGAACGACAAGGGTCTACAAAAAAATCTTATATCCGTTGGAAACTTGGTCTAATTATGGACCTTAGTCCAACGATAATCCAAAGGAATAAATTCATTGTATATCTAATCATGGTCCTAAGCGTGACAATAATTAAAGAACTAAACCTCATGAACATGGGTCTAAAGACTAAAAATAAACTAGTTGTGTTAGCACATGACACTCGTATGTTAAATGACATGAGTGGCCCATGTCGGGCACAACACTATTTAGCATGGCTAGACTGTGCTCCTCATTGTTCAAGCCTTTTTTTTTTTTGAACTAATAGAACCATTCACAAAACTAACTCAGAAAGCCACTCTTTTCTTGTTCTAGGATGCTTAGGACTATGTTAGTCATCGTCTCATTAAACCTTTTAGCCCATCCACATGTGACTAAACTTACTAGGACTTAAACTAGGTCAGGACTCTGGGTGTTGATGTCCTCATCATTGCCTTCCCATGATGATCATTAGTGTATCTTGATCCCACTCAATTGATGTCAACCTAGCCTACGCAAAGAAAATTGAGCTCAGGTAATGCCTTAGCTTATAAGTACATGTGTTTCAGCTCATGTCTTGGACCAATAAGCTAATTGATTCCCATCCTAGTTGTCGACCCGTTCGTATGAAGTTTTCATCACTTGAATATAAGACCATCTACCTAAGCTCATATCATTATATGGAAGAAGCCTTAGAGCCTTTGAGTTTGAAGCAGCTTCAATTTGTGATATTGTGAAGAAGTGTAATATCTAGACCTTCATATGTCTAGAACCCTATCAATGAAAGGTTGGTTAAAAAATATAAAGCTTTTTGCTTCATAAGCTACATCTAGGGAACGCACCGTTCATGATGTCTCAATGGCTATGAAATTTGATTGTAGGAGAAGGAAGGTGATTTAAGTGAAACAGGATGTTGAAGAGAGCTTCCTGCATCCTAAAAAGGCTCTATGCTATCTCCTCACTTATTTCTTTCTCCTGCCATTATGATTGTAGTTAGGTTCATGGGATTTGCTAGGATGGAAGAAGTTGAGGGCAATGAAACCTAAAAGTGTAAGCTATTATATTAAGAGTGCAGATGAACTTATGAGCTTATCACTCTTTTCTTTTCTTTTTCTCCATGTGAGAGTTCTTAAATACACGTGGAGTCCATACAATTCCTCTCACATGCATGCTCTTTTGACTTCTTTTTGTCATGCTACTTGCTCTCAAATGACATTGAGAATGCATGGGCCAATCTCACAACATCCCTCCGAGCACTAGCATAACATCCCCTTAATCGTGTTATTTTCTCAATTTATATTTAGAGCCTATGGGTTACAGGCCAATCACATTTCCACCTGAATGTTAGCACAATTGCATGCCCACTTCATCACCTTGGCTTGAGTCTATTTTTTAGCCCATAAGAGTTGGGAAAGATGAAATACAAGTGAGCCAAGGCCCATCACAACCCAAGAGCTTTAATTATTAGTAGCTAGTTACACTTATAAACCATATTACTGCTCATCTACTTTTCCATGTGAGAAAATTTTTCACTCTAACACAGATGGAGATCCCAAAATCAACCTCTCACAATCTGTTTCGTTAACTCCTTAATCATGCTAATTTTTCTTCCTTCAGTCAGCTTGGTTTTAAGAGCGTATATTTGTAGTGTGTAGCAAAATAGTAGGGGTTCAAGGCTTGCGAAGGTAGGAAATAAAATATGGTTGGAATAAGAGGAAATAGACTTTATGGGAAAATAATTAAAAGGCATAGTCATTATGTAGAATCACAATCCTACCAATCTTACCTAACATTGTAACATCCTATCCCAAGTCTACTTTTTAAAGATTGTATGCTAGATCCATATGATTTTGTAACCTTGGATGCTAGGATCTACGAAATAGATTGGGATTGATAACCATGCTTCATAAGCTTAAAAATCAGTGGCTTATGATCATAGATGACTTCTTGCTGGATAAAAGTGTTTTTGAGTTGATGAAAGTAATTTGCATTCTGGAAAAAAAATGTAATCAAGTATATATAACCTTCAAAATTCAGGGAAAAAAAAATGGAAGTGTTATGGTACTCAGAGAATCATGACAATGAAAATGTTTCTAATTTTATATTGTTCATTAGGATTTTGAATCATAGATGACTTCTTGCTGGATAAAAGTATTGGTGAGTTGATGAAAGTAATTTGCATTCTGTCACACAACCCCCATTGCAATAGAGTTGATCTGTTGATGACATATACATTGCTGCCATAGAGCTGTTCTAACTGGTACCAATCATGTCGGTTGAGGCTTTTCTCTCCCCATTTTTTGATTTATTTTCTCTTAAAATCAATACTTCATACCTAGATTGCACAGAAACTCCTGCAAGATGATGTTTCCCTATTTCTGCAATGTTTTCTAAGATGAAACTCCAAAGCTGTTTTCGAAACATTTTAGCCAGATTTTCAACCTCTCAAAAGCCTTTGACCCTTGCTTAACCTTTCCCACATATATACTTTAAATGTCTCTTTGTAACAATTTTATTTAATTATAGATGGCAATTATTTTGGTTTGTACTCTTGTTAGTAGATGTAGGCCTTTTTATTCATAGTTATGAAAATAAATAATTTGTTTTTTAAGATGGTTATGATTATTTTGTTGTTTCCTAACTTTCACATTTCCTAATTTGCTGTGAGTCGCCGTTTTCCCATTTCCTGCATTCTCGTTCTTGTTTTGGTGCAACCTAGTCCAAACTTCATTGTTGTTAATAATGCTCCCATTGGCCGCTGATGTTGATATTATTGGAACCCCCCACCCCCCCGGCGGGCGCACACAAATAAACAACACACTCACTCATTCACTTTTGTTTGAGATTCTTGGCCTATGTACTATGTTTTAGGCATCTTTAGCTCTTTAAAACCTCAGAGTTTGGTGTGTGAATTTATTCTACGTAGAGATAACTGCTTTTATGCCATGACTTTTACTGAGAATGATTAAGTGAGATCAGGATCTTTTGAGGTTGCAGATTGGTTGATGATTAGGCAAAAAAACATTTGGTGTGACATCATTGTTCTTATATTGTTTGATGACTGGATGCTTGTGACACTATTTATCAGTCAAATGCTGGACTTGTCTCTCGGAAGCTTTAGGTTTCTGTTTGCAAGAAAATCATGTTGTTCAGTTCGTTGACATGTATGGCATCAGGAAACTAAGCTTTAACTGGTCCTAGCTGCATGTATGTTGTCTTGCCACTTGGATATTGAAAATCGTCACTTCTGTTACCAATGGCAGTACCTGTTGTGGCCGTTTATAACATTGAGATGTTGGGTCTGTATGTTAGCTCTTTGAGTTGTGATCTTGAAGTCATAGATTTGCTTATTCATGGTTTGAGCCTTTGATTTTTGGTTGCACGTTTGCTTAATTGGTCCACACACACGGCCTTCTGAAGGTATTCCAAACTGAGCTAAGTTTTATAATGGGCTACATGAATTCATTGGCTTATCACTTATTATTTTGTTGGAATAGGATGCTTAGTATTACTGTTATCAAATACCTGTGTTGTCCTGGATTTCATATATTTCACCTGTTTCATTCTCAAGGTTTTCTCTATAGCAGGAAAAGGAAAGGGTGTAGGGTGTAGGGGGTAGGGTGTCATGAACTTATATGCTTGTACTTTGGCGAGCGTTTGACCCCGGTGAGGAGCACAAGGACCTTATGTATCATGAATTCTGAGTTGCGAGTTTATTAGGACTTCGATGTCCTTGTTCATTTTTCACTGTTGTAAAGGAACAGCTTGGCTGATTCCACCATCTTTTTCCCTGGCTAAGGGCATCACATGCTGACTGATTTTTACATGGCAGGTTTGCACTCAACGATCATGGAAGCGACCATATGGTGTTGGTCTATTGGTAGGTGGGTTGGATGAATCTGGTGCTCACTTATATTATAACTGTCCCAGCGGGAACTATTTCGAATATCAGGCTTTTGCCATTGGCTCACGCTCACAAGCTGCAAAGACATACTTGGAACGGCGGTTTGAGACGTTCATGGATGCATCACGGGAAGATCTGATCAAACATGCGCTTTTTGCAATTAAGGAAACTTTGCAGGGAGAGAAGCTTAAGAGCTCGGTATGCACCATTGCAGTGGTAGGAGTAGGGGAAGCATTCCATATATTGGATCAGCAAACAGTTCACGAGTTGATCACTTCATTTGAGATAGTGGATGAAGAGGGTGGTCCTGCTGCTCCTGAACCAGCTGATGCTCCTGAACAGGATGCCCCTCCTGCAGACCGAGCTCCAGCTGATGACCAAGGTGCGGCCCCCATGGAAACTTGAGGATATGAAGGAATGCTTAGTTTCTCATGCTGTCCTTGTGGAAGTGATGTCTTAGGCCATGAATAGGAAAGGATGAGAGAGACGAAATGGATTGTGCTGGTGGCGGTGCAGAATATCTTGTTAGATATTTTTCACTCGACTTACCTGCTAATGGGTATCAAGTTTGGGAATTAAGCATGGTTGGACCTTGATCTTTCATTTTCAAGAATTTTATATCCGTTTATGAACTTTCTGTTGCATCTGTCGATTTTATGCCAAACGTCTCTGGGATTGCATGGCTATTGACATCTGCCATTGTGATGAATTTTCATCAGTTTGCTTTCAAAATTGTCGACACGTGGGTCAAAGTCTTTAACCTAGCACATAGTGAATCCGTGAGCATATGGTAAGATGTTGCCGCTATTACGGTGTCGTTTGGTATTATTTATTTTTAATAACTACTTGTAGATAAAAATTATTTTTATAAATTTATTTTTAAAAAAGTACTTTTATAAGTAAAATGTATGTTTGTTTTTATTTTTATTATATAAGTGATTAATGTCAAAAAACTACTTATTGTACCTTATTAGTGTTTAATTTTTATTTTTCTATAAAATTACTTTTTCTTTTTTCATCTTTAGTTTTTATTTTCATATATATATCTTTTAGTAATAATTACTATATAAATTATGTAATATTAAATATTAAAAAGCATATGAAATATTAACACGTATAAAAAAATATAAAGATATTACAAAGTACTAAAAATTATAAAATAAAAATTATAAATTTATTAAAAAAATTTATGAACAACTACTAAACAAACTTTATAAAATTCATAAACATCTAAAACTTAAATAGTGACAATGATCAAAGTTTATATTATGCAATAAACATTCTTAAATTTATAATAAGAATCATAAAATTAAATAGTTTAATGACATGTATGGTAAATATTATCTGCAATCCTAGACCCTACTATTTCTATTTCTTTAGCAGCTCTACCCTCTACATGTTGTCCAACATCTCTATTTCTATTGTTTTCTTTATATATTTCTCTGCTATAAAACTCGTCAAATAACATATCATCCATTCCATTCAACCTAATAAAATTGTAGATTGTCATTGTTGCAATGACAATAAACATTTGTTGTTCCAAACTATAGTTCAGCATCTGCTTTAAGATGGGAAAACGAGCCTTCAAAACACCAAAACAATGCTCAATCACATTTCGCACTGACGAGTGTAAATGATTGAATAACTCTTCTCTTCCTTGTGGATCGCCAACTTTTTGAAAATCGGATAGATGATACCTTGTATCATTGAATGGCACAAGATAGCCGGATATATTGGGATAACTTGAATCAACCACATAATATTTACCTACATAAAATGTAAGTTTATATTATTCAACTATAATATTTTATACTTAACATATAAAATAATGTTCTATTTATCTCGAGGAGGATGATGAAAGTTTTTGTTGGGATCTCGAATATAGTGTTGGAATATTCAAGAATCATGAGCTGACCCCTCCCATCCAACTTCCACAAATGTGAATAACATATCAAAAGAATAAATTGCCATAATATTTTGGGAACACACTCCTTTACGATTACGATAGGACATTTGTTCATTCTTTGGAACACAAGCATCGATATGTGTTCCATCTATTATTCCTACACAATCTTTAAAATAAGGCCAAAGTCTTGAAGCATTTATGATCTCAGGAGGGACCTCATCAAGGCTTCGATGAGGCCTTATAATCTCACCAACAATATTTGATATAGCAATTAAAACCTTGTTGAAATATCTACTAATGGTCTCTTCAGAGTGCTGAAATCGATCTTGCACAACTCTATTCCTTTCATTGTGACCAACTGTATATAAAAAAATTGCCACTTGTTCTTCAACAGTTACATTATAAATATCACTTAGCAACCTCCTTGATCTAAAAAAACTTGCTAACCTTAGACAAGCATCATTCTTCATTCTAAATAAATCGTGGCATAGCCTATCATGACCATTTAATATACATTGGACAAACTGGTGACCTGTTTCAAAAGATTCCAAACAAACTTGCTTCTCGATAGACGCCTTCTTTTTCTTTCGCAAATGTTGCACTACAAGTAAAAGTAGTAGTAGTCTTTTTTTTTCCCGATCATCCACCTATTCAAAATCAAAGTATCACTTGTATTATATGTATATTCAATATATATGCATAAAATTATATACAACAAACAACATTTATGTTTTCCATCGAAAAACATGAATACTTCAAAGCTAATTCAAGAAAATATCATATGCATATGATTGATTGGCTAAAGTCTATGAAAGGTAGACTATTCTAAAATACTAAAAGTCACAAGTTAAGAAAATTACATAAGTTCAACAAAAACAACATAATTCATACTTCATAGTTTTACAAATAGAAAATAAAAAACCCTCAAAGAAATTAGTCTCTTACAAAATACCATAATAACCTAACATCCTTGATCAATCCTTAGATGGATCTCTTAAAGATTTCAACCAAACATTACATTTTTGGGGAGCCATATATATCCATATGTCTCTGTTATCAGGATCCTTGAAAGCATTAGTACCAAGGATAAATAACTCATCAAAAATTTCATCAGCCATGGCATTTAGAATAGCTACACATTCTTTTATGGTTAGGGTTGTTGAGGCTTGAGGTGTTGGCAAAGAAGGATTATCGTTACTCTTAAACACATATTCACATAATTGTAGCAACTTATTATCACGTTTTTCACTAGCCGATTCCTTTCTTTAATGAGAACTGGATTGTTGACTCTTAGAACGCTTGTTGCTTGATTTTTTCTTTTGGCATGTCTCACCATTTGAATCACTAGAATTACAATCCTCAATCTCAATGACTTTTTGAAATTTAGAAGGACCTGCATTACTTGTTCTTAGCTCTTCATCATCCTTATCAAAACTTGGATGAGTCCCTTGAGATGGAGCCCATAAATGTTCTCCGGTTGCATGAGTACCACCAAATATTAACTGAAGCTCATCTAAATGGGCAACTGGCTTGTTGCGAAAGTGCTTAAAACTTGGGTTTTGCTAGAAAAAAAGAATTAAAATTATTACACATTATATATCATAATTAAAAAAATATATGAAAATAAATAATAGCTATAATTTACCTGAATAAATGTCTTCCATCTATTCTCCCCACAAGTGATTGCACCTGTTATTGGGTCTCTCCCAAGTCCGGACTCACTTTCAAGTTTTACCCATGCTAAGTAATCTTTTTTGTTGAGGTAAAATGATTTTTCACTTGAATTTTTTGGTATAGCACATTCTCAAGACTATTAAGACCATCAATAATATTGGACCATCCAATCTTATTGAAATTTGAAGTAGGTCTATTGCCTTTCTTAACCTCCTCAACACATAATTGAACAAATGTTTAATGCCTTGATTTGGTCTAATGTGCAGTATCTGATGAAGATGCCATAGTACCTACAAATATAGAAACTTTTAAATTTAGATATAACCTAAATACAAATATGTGTGTCGGTTTATTTTTTATTTTTTGATATTTTTAGTTATTTTCTTTATAATTATATGTTACTGACAGATTAGGTGAATAGAAAACTAAGGACTCCTGAATAACCCATGACTACCTATTATGATTAATTGAAATGCTTTATCATGAGTTATCTATCTATGATTAATATGTGTGTCCAATTTGTTGTTTGGGCTTGGATAAGTTTTTAATCCATTCATCTCAACTAGATTTTGGAACTTTGCAGTTTCGGTAGAGACGAGAAATTTAGATATAACATAAAGTTAAATTTCTTCGAGAATGTCAAATAGATAAAAGCTGGTTATATCAAGTCTACGAAAATAAGATTCTATCAATTTGTTTACATAAAACCAATCAGTTCATAATGCCACGATATAAAAATCAACCCCTCCACTCCGAAAAAAAAAGACGAGGAAAAAGTAAACGCAAGCAACCATGTCTGCATTATATGGATAAAATATGTCCAATTTGTTCTTTTAGCATCACAATTTATATTAGAAATCAACAGTTATGTCTCTATCTTCCCTGTTAAGTAATATGCTTCTAAGGTAAAACTAGCTATTACGTGTTAAGTAGCATAAATCTAATTCCCATTAAACTACTATAATCCCCTTCTAGTGTGTGTCATCTAAATTTCATTAGCTTGTTAGAGAGTTCCCACTTGCAGTACCTACGTAATGTAGACAGTAAGATATCATAAATGGAAGCTCACTCAGCAGTTCACTAACCATATAAATATGTAGAAAGTAACAAACCAAGAAATGTCATAATTACTATATAACTAGAAAAGAGATAGTGAGACAAACCCAAATAAGCTCATTAAGAACAAGAAAAGCTAGTGTTGCAGCCTTCTTAGGAAAAAAATTAGCATAGAAAATAGAATCAATTTTTTTCTATGCAAAAGAGTGACGTATACAACTTTAGGGTGATAATGTTGGAGATTTTAACAGGTCGAATGCCTTATGAGAGGTTAGAACTCAAAGGAAACTTCACTGTTTGGTTGCCTGTGTTTTGTCTATTTCTATGCAATTGACTTCAGAGAGAAACCTACATCAAAAGAACTCTAGCCTTCCACCTATATGGTAGTTTAAAATATCATTATTAGTAAATTATTTAGAGCGGGGTCGGGCAGCTTAAATGGGCACCCCAAAACAAATAATGAGCGAAGAAGTGGGCTAGGCTGAAGTCAACTTCAAAAGATCTAAATCACAAATGAAAAATATATTTATTAAAACATGGATCCATAATAAATATCAAAAAATACAAGTAAGAATAAAAAAAAATCAAACCAAAAAATAAAGTAAAGAAAAACCCTCTTCTGTAAAGTTGATATGATCATCCATTCATCTGATAACTGACCAAAATGCAAAAAGCTTGACTAGATGTATCCATTCATCAGTTAACTAATCATCCATTCATCCGATAACTATTTTAATGATCAGATGTTTGAATTCGTTCAACACCTTCAATGCATTCTACAAAGCGGATCTCGTCCTCAGCGGCCTTTTGGTGACTGAATTTGATCACTAAAGTGTGGGATGAGTCTTGATGTAAATTTATCATTCCATATGTGAAAAGAATATGGTAAGGGTTGACTGCAGTAGATGATCATTGTGAAAGTGTAAATCATTCAACTGATTGATTCTACAATGGCCACATTTAAGTATTACCTACCATACTAGCAGAAACCAAGGAAAAGGGGTACTGTATCCTCTTTGGCTGGCTGGTTGTGGTGTGGTGGGGCTTTGATTGTTCAATTCCCACTCAAATAAAAACAGCCAAACTTAACTGATAATTCTCTTTATTCTTCTTATAATATCAGCCCCACCCACTCCATTTCATATACTTTTACTCGCATCTAATATATTCTCAGGCAAACCATATCTCGATCCCCAGCCATGATTAAAATTAGCAGACCCAACAAGTAGATTTAGGGGCATATATATGGGGAGTTCTGGAATAAATTGCAATGAACGCTAACAGGATCAGAGTTCCTGTCATGGCTAAACACTAACTGAACTTAAGTTAAGCTTTAAATTCACAAAGCTGAAGCCCACGACACAACAAACAATCATTATGCTTTGCATTTTTTCTTTGGTTCTCTTTGCTTGATTCCTAAGAAGTAATTGAGGGGCTCAAAATTCATATTTACAAGAAAGAATCTAAGATCAGGAAAGGCTAGTTTTCAGCTTTACTACCAAGCATACATGATAGAAAGCTATACATACATTAGTACCAGATTTACGTTCGCTAGGAGAAAATTAATTTCCAGAGAACCTCAGCCTTCCATAATGGAAAAAATATCATGAAGACAAATGAATTTTATGAGTCATTTACAATTCGAACACACAATCAAACCAATCGAAAAATCTGAAAACTTGTTCATTCTTGCCATTGTCGACATGCCCTAATTCATTCTAACATAATACAACAACACATCACCAATCGAATGGGAAAATAAAAAATGAAGGACAAATTAAAGAGGATACATAACCTAAAAACAAGAGAGATTGAATACCTCAAACAAATATCGCAGAACAAACTATCAAAACTCTTGTATGTTCTTCGGTTGGTGTAATAGCGAACGCAGAACACTGAGAAACTGAAGTAATGGAAGCAAAATCGACACTGAGTGGTGAAGTCTAGCAACGAGAAGATTAGACATGAAGACGATGAACAGGCGAGCAGCAGCATTGGGGGAGAGATGAACACAGAACAGGCAACGATAATGGAAGAGTATCAGTGTGTTTTACCCATATGTTTTAAACGACATATTACATAATAGAACTAACATACCTGTATAATCTAAAAGTTATTTTCAGAAGTAGGTAGAATCTACTTCTTAATTTTAACTTATAAAAAGTAATTTTAAGTAATTACTTTTAAAAAGTAAATCCAAACAGTAATAATTAATCTATAATTACTTTTTATAATTAATTATATAAAAAAACTACTTTTCCTAAGTAAAAACAAACAAACTCTAAGACTATCAATGACATCCACCTGTTTTTGGGTCTTGTGAGATCTAAGAAAAAATAGAAGGGCATAGGGTAACATGTTGGCGCAAACTATGCACTTGCCCGCTGTTCCCCTGAAGTTTGTTGGTTTTAGTACATTCGACGTAGAGCATCCCGATTCAAACTAAAACAACAATCCAGAGTTCTATGAAAGGTTGGACCTAGTAAATGTAACTTCATCTCTATGAGGTGAGGATTGGGGAGATTTTTTTATCTAATTAGGGATGGTAATTGGATGGGTTTTATTTGAAATTTGATGGATTTTATCCGTTGGATGTGTAAACGGATATGGATATGGGTACGGAGGAAGGATAGAAATATCCATCGGGTTTGGATATGAATATGGATAAGAGATCCTCAAATACGTACTCTTATCTGCATCTGTTTACCCAATATAAAATTATATTTTTACCTTTATTTATGTAACCTTAAGTATATTTTCTAAGGCTAAAAGTAAAGATATGATTAAGCCCCTGTTTGGTTTTACTTATTATTAATAACTAATTTCATTTAAAAACTACTTTTATAAATCTACTTTTAAAAAAGTACTTTTATAAGGACGTATGTTTGTTTTAACTTTTATTACATAAGTGATTAATGCTAAAAAACTACATATTGTATCTTATTAGTGTTTGGTTTTCATTTTCCTACAAAATTACTTTTTCTTTTCCATCTTTAGTTTTTGTCTTCCTATATATATCTTTTAGTAATAATTACTATATAAATTATGTAATATTAAATATTAAAAAGTATATTAAACATTAACAAGTATAAAAAAAAATAAAGATATTATAAAGTACTAAAAATTATAAAATAAAAATTATAAACTTATTAAAAAAAATTATGAACAACCACTAAACAAACTTTATAAAATTCACAAACATCTAAAACTCAAATATTAATTGTAAATCAAAGTTTATATTATGCAATAAACATTCTTAAATTTATAATAAGCATCATACTATAGTTCAATGACGTGCATTGTAAATATCATCTGCAATCCTACCCCGTACCATTTCTATTTCTCTAGCAGCTCTACCCTCTACATGTTGTCCAACATCTCTATTCCTATTGTTTTATTCATATATTTCTCTGCTGCAAAACTCATCAAATAATATATCATCCATTCCATTCAACCTAATAAAATTGTGGATTGTCATTGTTGCAATGACAATAAACATTTGTTGTTCCAAACTATAATTCGGCATCTGCTTTAAGATGGGAAAACGAGCCTTCAAAACACCAAAGCAACGCTCAATCACATTTTGCACTGACGAGTGTAAATGATTGAATAATTCTTCTTTTCCTTGTGGACCGCCAACTCTTTGAAAATCAGATAGATGATACCTTGTATCCTTGAATGGCGCAAGATAGCAGGATGTATTGGGATAACCTGAATCAACCACATAATATTTACCTGCATAAAATGTAAGTTTATATTATTCAACTATAATATTTTATACTTAATATATAAAATAATGTTCTATTTACCTCGAGGAGGATGAGGAAAGTTTTTGTTGGGATCTCGAATACAGTGTTGGAATATTCGAGAATCATGAGCCGACCCCTCCCATCCACCTTCCACAAATGTGAATAACATATCAAAAGAACAAAATGCCATAATATTTTGGGAACACAATCCTTTACGATTACGATAGGGCATTTGTTCATTCTTTGGAACACAAGCATCAATATGTGTTCCATCTATCGCTCCTACACAATCTTTAAAATAAGGCAAAAGTCTCGAATCATTCATGATCTCAGGAGGGACCTCATCAAGGATTCGATTAGGCCTTATAATATCACTAGCAATCTTTGATATAGCAACTAAAACCTTGTTGAAATATCTACTAATTGTTTCTCCAGAGTGTTGAAATCGATCTTGCACAACTCTATTCCTTTCATTGTGACCAACTGTATATAAAAAAATTGCCAGTTGTTCTTCAACGGTCACATTATAAGTATTACTTAGCAACCTCCTTGATCTTAAAAAATTGCTAACCTTAGAAAAGCATCATTCTTCATTCTAAATAAATCATGGTATAGCCTATCATGACCATTTAATATACGTTGGACAAATTGGTGACCTGTTTCAGAAGATTCCAAACAAGGTTGCTTCTCGATAGACACCTTCCTTCTCTTTCGCAAATGTCGCACTACAAGTAAAAGTAGTAGTAGTCTTTTTTTTTTCGATCATCCATCTATTCAAAATCAAAGCATCACTTGTATTATATGTATATCCAATATATATGCATAAAATTATATACAACAAACAACACTTATAACCTTTGATAGACTTCAGCAAAATTTTTTAGTATTACATACTTCAGCTTATGGGATTTACACTATTCCTCTCATCTTATGTATACAATCATAATAATAATAATAATAATAATAATAATAATAATAATAATAATAATAATAATAATAATAATAATAATAAAGGTAGCCATAAAACAGCAGCATACAATCTCACGGTATGGAAAGTAAAGTAGTATAACAAATAGGCATGCACTAAACTAATGAAACCATACTAATTTCCATACGAGAAACATAGCATATTCTGGAAGGCTTGCTACTTGTAAATATGCTTCCTGTAAATATTTAGGAGGTACCGGAGTTGCAAGTTCAAAATCCCCCTCCCCCAACCCCCAGAAGTGATGTATATAAAGTACTGAATTCATTGGAACAAGGTTTGGTTTCATTGAGAGACTATACATTAATACATGGAGGATGATTACTTCAAAATGTATATAGAAGAGGAATATATAATAATAATAATAATAATAATAATAATAAATAATAATAATAATAACACGTCTTTTATGCTGGAATTTTTTTATGACAGTTTTAGAAATGATAATTTTTTTTATTTATAAATTTGGTGTTCCATTGGTATTTTTTGAAGATTTTTATGGGAGATTTTTTGAGGTACAAGTTGAGGATGGGTTTCAAGTTCCGCATCCCGTATTATATAATTTTTTAGGTTTAATCTAAATTAAAAATGTAAATAGTAAAATTTTAATATCGACTATCGACGCTCCCCACCTCCACTACAACTTTAATATATGGTTGGTGAGAGGTATACACCTAGAAAAGGTGGTGCTTCTTGTTTAAAAAAGAGTTGGAGAGCATGATAAGACTGGATTTTAGTGATTTTTTTTAACAGAAACTATGAGCTTCGAACTCATCTGCTGCGCTGAAATATCATTTGAAGTAGAAACTGAGGCTTGAAATGAGTCAGAAAGCAGTTAGCTAGTCATGCTGTAAGAAAACTGCGTCTGCGATTGGCCTCTACGGGAGAGGGAAATAAATATTTTTGCCAACCAATTAGACTACGAAGAGGTAATCCGACACCATCACTGAAAAGAGGTAAAAATTTTTAGATCCTCCTTTGTTGTCGATTGGAGAACATTCAGAAGTAAAAATTTTGCTCCGTTCATATGTACCGACCCTTCAAGTAAAATGTAAAGAACCAGAGCAGCAGCAGGTCACAGTTTCATGAAGTGTAGATGCTTCAAAACTGATAAAGATCCACCAAACATGCAGAGCTCTAGTCTCAGAGAAACAATGATAATTGTAGTAATAACAATCAGAACCAGAAGCAGAGTAACAATTTTAGCAACAACGGAAGCAACAAGAATAAAGTTCAACATAAGATAGGCAGAAACACCATTCAAAACAATTTCAGGCATAGTATTTTATGGGTTCTAATACACGAAAAAGTGATTTCAACCTGTTGGCAAAGCTTTTCTGATCTATTTCACAAATACCATTTACGATGAATCCACAACAATAAGTATGTATTGACCACCACCTGTCAACCAAAATATCATACACAAACATTATCAATATTGAACAGAACAGAAGGTCTGAAAGGCTGACTCTGAAAAAACCAGTGCAGAAAGTGACATGAGAATTAGATATGATTGATCAGCTAAAGTCTATCAACAGTAGACTATTCTAAAATACTAACAATGACAAGTCCAAACAAATACATAAGTTCAACATAAAAAACATAATTCATACTTCATAGTTTTACAAATAGAAAATAAAAAACTCTCAAAGAAATTAGTCTTTTACAAAATACCATAACAACCTAACATCCTTGATTAATTCTTAGATGGATCTCTTAAAGATTCCAACCAAACATTACGCTTTTGGGGAGCCATATACATCCATATGTCTCTGTTATCTGGATCCTTGAACGCATTAGTAGTGAGGATAAATAACTCATCAGAAATTTCATCAGCCATGGCATTTAGAATAGCTAAACATTCTTTTATGGAGGGGGTTGTTGAAGCTTGATGTGTTGGAAAAGGAGGATCGTCGTTACTCTTAAATACAGATTCACATAATTGTAGCAGCTTATTATCAAGCTTCTCACTAGCTGACTCTTTTCTCTTACGAGAACTAGATTGTTGAATCTTAGAACGCTTGTTGCTCGACTTTTCCTTTTGACATGTCCCACCATTTGAATTACTAGAATCACAACCCTCGATGTCAATGACTTTTTGGAATTTAGATGGACCCGCGTTACTTGTTCTTAACTCTTCATCATCCTTATCGAAACTTGGATGAGTCCCTTGAGATGGAGCCCATGAATATTCTTTGGTTGCATGAGTACCACCAAAGATTAATCGAAGCTCATCTAAATGGGCAATTGGCTTGTTGCGAAAGTGTTTACAATTTGGGTTTTGCTACAAATAAATAAATAAATTATTACATGCTATATGTAATAATAATTATAATAAAATAAGTTAAAAAATATAAAATTGTAATTTACCTGAATAAATATCTTCCACCTATCCTCCCCACAAGTGATTACACCTATTATTGGGTCTCTCCCAAGTCCGGTTTCACTTTTAAGTTTTACCCATGCCAAGTAATCTTTTTTTGTTGAGGTAAAATGATTTTTCACTTTAATTTTTTGATATCGCACATTCTCAAGCCTATTAAGACCATCAACAATATTGGACCATCCAATCTTATTGAAACTTCAAGTAGGTCTATTGCCTTTCTTAACCTCCTCAACACATAATTGAATAAAGGTTTGATGCCTTAATTCGGTCCAATGTGCAGTATCTGATGAAGATGCCATATATCCTACAAATACACTTACATACTATTAATAGAGATATCAATTGTATTCATTTTCTGCCCAATATTTAAGGCGATTTCATTTTTTTTCCTGGTAACCTGCTACCTGTATAAATTAATTGATTTTAGTTCTGGGTGTTAATGTTATTAGTAAAGGATTGTAGCTGATTGGAAGTATGATTCTGGCATGTTGTTAACTTTTAGACGTTTATAATCTAGTTTTTAGGGAGTGCTTTTTCCTTTGCTTATGATTTGATATAGCTAGTTTGATGAAGAAGAAACTGATTGATGCAGCAGGAGGAAAAAGTCTCAAGTTCAAAATGATACAGTTTTGGATGATGTAGTAGCTAGAACTATTCCTTGTATAAGTGTTCTAAGACCTTATAGTTACTTCTAGCTCCAAAATAAGCATAATATATAAACATATCCCACTATTTAGAATGAATTCTTAGTGGGATGAGAATGAATCAATAAAAAACATCTAATTATATGAGTCCTTTTCATTATAGTCAGAGAATGCTTAAAAGTATAACATCTCATTTAGCTGGCTTCAAGTATCCAGTAGTACGAAAAAGACCATATCAGAAAACTAGTTCTGAAATGGAAAACTGCATGCTGTAATATTTCATAACATAAAAGGTTCTATTTCAATTCTTGAACAGCATTCATATTGATTATCATCCAAACAACCTACAGGTTATGCAAAATCATCCAGATATCAGTTTCAGGTTGCCTACATACGTAAGTTGAATAATTAGCTTATTCAGCTGATTAATTAAGATTCAGTCCAAAATCACTCCCTGCATGCATACGTATATATACGTTGTCAATTGAAGCCAGCATAAGAAAATATACAAAATTGGTTAAAGCCTAAATATCTAGAATAAGAAAGACAATCCAAAAATGGAAATCTAAGTACATCCTTAAAATCCAACAAAGATATATTTTACTAAAAAAACCAAAAAAAGAAGAAGAAGAAGAAAGAAAAGACTCAGCATGTTCCTCATCAAGAAACCAAGGCCTAAAATGGGAGGTGGATTAAGACACACTGACAAGAGAGAAGGGGGGAGGGGGTTGGTACTGTATATCTTAAAGCAATGTTAGGAAAAATGGCAAGAACTCTTCAAGTTTATAGCTTTCCCAAGGGATAAATGACCAATTTTCTCAATCCTTCTGCACATAGTATGTCCCAGGACAGGCATCAGGCAATATTACTCTAGTGTCACAGACATTAGGCAGGAAGATGAACAAACTCCTCTCCTAGTGACTACAGGAAAAGGTAAGTTATCTAAGATAATAGAAAATGAATCCAGAGATGCCAGTGATCTATCCATATGCCTGAAGGAGACATGCTATGAAAAAATGGGCCCCAATTGGCGACACTGTTCTATCATTCTGCAAATGCACTACTACATAAAATTGATTTCACAGGCCCAAACTAACTTTGAAACTTTCATCCAAAATATATCTTACTCTGTGCCTGCGAAGACAATTTCCATGGTGTTTGTTAACCCTTTGTCTCCTATTAATATTTAACCCAACTTTGTGCAAATGGCTCCTCGTCAATTACATGAGATAAGAGAAGGGGGGAAAAGTAGTGAAGACTAAGAAAAATCATCAAACTGATGAATATTACAGCTCCAAAGAACAAAGAACAGGTACCATAGGTCCTGCGGGTGGAGGTGCGACATGCAAGGAGGGTAAGGGGGCACACATATAAAGGTTAGCATAATGAACAGATCAAGAACTGAGTGGTTGGCTTACTGTAGGGATCGATGGATCTGGCAGAATAATTACATGAGACGCTTAGGGAGTGTGTGTTCAAGTCTAAATGTATCGATCTACCACCACCATACATACAAGGCCGGGTATACATTCGAAGATCAGTTGCAGCCAAATCATTACTTGGTGGTATCCACTTTAAAATACTCCACCAAGAGCCAAGGACGAGCTAAGAAATCTTTCCTCTTCGAAAGACATGCTAATATAAATCAATCTCAATAGGGTACTTAAAACTTGATTAAAAAAAACCTCCATTGCCTCCCCTCTCAACCTTTCTGATTCTGCCTACCGTTTATTTCGTCTTCCTATTAGAGCTACTCGTAAACTACCCATACACCATCTGGTTCTTCAATTGATGAAGATGATTAGGTCTGTGATTGATGAAGCCGAGCTTATGGCGGTCTTGTTCCCCAAATTCATCGGCGAGTGGCTCGCAAGTTCATAAAGCAGGGACACATATACCACATGCCACTGCCAACTTTCGTAGCAGTAATGTGTCAACATTTTTATACCCTAACTCCTCTGCGTCCCTTCTATCCACCGTCCCCCGACCCCTTCTCTCTCATTCTCGACAACAATAGCACAGTTGCAAAAGATAATGAAACAAAACTATAAGTGACAAACCAACAATCGAAATGAAGTCTACAAAGTTTTTACAAAGCAGAAAAAAAATTACAAACTTGGAATTCTTCGATGAAGCACAGTCGAAGCTGACCGGGAGCTACAGCATGGAGAAAGAAAACAGTAGAAATGGTGGAGAGGGTAAGAAACGAAACTTTCACCAGAGAGCCAGGGGTGGGGGGAAATAAATGATTTTTAAAAAAAAAATATACTGTACTGCATAACTTTGCATAAGTAATTTTAAAAGTTGGTAAAAGTTACTTATAGATTATAACTTTTAGAAAGTAGTTTTTATAAATTACTTTTTTATAATTACTTATTAAAAGTAAAACCAAACACTTATAAAAATCTATAATTAATTATTTAAAAAACTACTTTTCTTAAGTAAAACCAAACAAGCACTAAATTTTAACAATCTAAGTATTTAATTCTAACATTAAATGATTTTTACTTTATACTTAATGGGTTTTACTTGATAGATATGTAAAAGGATATGGATGAGAAAAAAAAAATATCCGCCGGGTTTTGATACGGATATGGGTATATGTTTTCTTATTAGGTTTGGATAACGGATAGGGGATACCCGATCTGTACCTGATCCGTTGCCATCCCTATATCTAATATCACCTAATCAAAAAATATTGTTTTAAATAGAAGAGAAAAAAAAATACTTAACTGCAAAACAAAGAAAAGATTGTGGGAAGAAGCATAGAGATTCATGTGTTAATATACTTTAGCTGCCTTTTTTTTTCACAAGTGGAGGCTTAAAGTAGTGTATTTATGGTAGTATTTTTATGATTGATATGTCTATTAATTAGGGAGAGGGGGTTTGGTGTTTATTATGAAAAATATAATTTTAAATTTCCATTCTATAATAGTTATATAAAAACTAAACCATGCACTTCCAAATCCTAGCATAATTTTTTCGTCTAAGCCAATGCTATTATAATCGTTGAGTTTTAAGATAAAATTTCTACTTTTATGGTGTAACATCCCTATTTTTTACTTTCGAAAATTTTTATTAAAACAAGTTGTGGAAGTAGAAAACACCTAGGAATAATGGATTGTAACCACCGTACCTAGGATAGACGTCCACCGCCAACCCCATATCAGATACAAGGCTAAGCAATTCAAACACTTAAAACAACAGAGTGCACAAAATAACAATTTAATTAAACAACTCCAAAAGTATTTACACTGAAGGACCCTAATAGGTTCTGATCAAATTATTACAAAATGTATGTGAATAAAGTACGGGGTTACAAAACATAATTAAGGGTATGATACCCAAATCAAAACCATGGTCTGTCACGAGCCCCACCAAAAACTTCAAGATGTCCTTACTCTCAAGCCCAGACCCAATTGAGGTAGGCATTTTACTGGCCATATCCAAAGACCTACACATGGTCCTTTGCTTTTGGAAATAAGTAGGTGACCGAGCAAATAAGCATATTAGTATGCTATGTATTGAATAAGCCAAGTTGCTCACTTAATGTACATAAATATGCCAACTTACCATATATGAATATAATCTACAACATGCATCGTGAGAAGACTATTTATAAAGGTAACATTACATAAAACATGCTATCATATACAATTCCAGCACAGTAGAATACATCATGCTTAGATTCACCATGTTTTCACATAAACACTTACATAAGTAATAGCAAAGAGTAATCAAGTAACCCCTAGGGTTATTTCCAGTTATCCAATTCCTATAGGATATGCCATTCATATATCCATGTATGAAATAGGTCAATCAATCAATCAATACTCCATTCCATAACCAATTAGTCAAGTGCATAGACCAACTTTATTCATTTTGGACAATCATGTCATCACTTCCATTTCTCACCCAATCATTAATCATTCACTTGGTTACTGTTCATAAGTTTTAGCCAGTATTTACCATCCATATTTTATTATCATCGAGCAATAAACTGTGCACCACTCCATGGTTTCATATACCATGGAAGCCTATCCAAATAAGTGACATAAAGTCCAGGCTGAAGCCAATTATCAAAATGGACATAAGTCCAAGCTGAAGCCAACTAATATGGACAGAAGTCCAATTACAACCAACCACCTAAGTAACCTAACCTTTTAGTATCGAGAACCCCTAGTACATCATTAATATCTAAAGTAATTAAGGCACCAAGGCCTCTCAGTATCTTGCCCGAAGGCACTAAAAATGCCCAAAGGCAGACTAATCCCCAGTAGCGAATCAAGGATCCAGTAACCCATACCCATACTCAAATTAACTTTCTTTCGCTTTATATGATTAGTGTTTTATTCATAAAGATGGGTGATCATACAAGGTCTATACAAAGCAATCAAGTTAAATTTCCATGTTAATCCATATTAATCATTTCCTTTTCATTTTTTCCAACCATACGAGATTTCCATTTATCCTTGGCCAACGTTATTCATATCCACCATTTTATTTAATTCTAGTCCAACTTGAGTTTCATTAATCCTTTCTCAATAGCCTCACTTACCATATGTGAAATACCCATTTAGTCCTTTCATTACTCATAGAGTATACCATATCCCATGATCTATTTTGATCTTTTTAATTATGCTAATAGTCCATGATAAAATCTGTATTTTATCCCATTAATATCCATGGTATAGTACCAATCATAATATCAAAGCATAACTAAACCGAGAAGAAGAAAATTAAGCAAACCATTTAAATCAGTCGATTGGTCCGATCCAACCAATCGATCGGTTGCACCAACCAGTCGATCAGTTTTGGCCAACCAGTCGATTGGTTTGACTCAACTAGACCATGCTTTCCTCAAACTAGTCTATCAGTTTGGGCAAACTAGTCAATTGTTCATAGACCAGTTGATTAGTTTTGCTAGACCAGTCGATCAGTTTAAGTAGAATTCAAGACCAAACCCTCTACAAGCGTACCAATTGATGGGTTAGGTTAACTAGTTGATTGTTCTAGGAACCAATCGATTGGTTTGCCCTAATATAGCACCAAATCACAAATTTCATGCAGATTCTTTCATATAAATCATTTTTAGCCATATTAAAACATGTATCAACAACTAACTTATTTCCAACCAAATTAATATGCATTTCTCAACAAGCGAGCATCAAAGTCTGCTTTCACCCATTTTCATGATTTTTACTCAAATTATGCCCTTTAAGTATCTAAATCATATATATAATTGCATTTCTTCATGCAAACATACATCAATCAACAAAATATAACACCTAACATGCAAGAACATTCACTAAACATTTTAGAAGAAAGAATCACTTACTTGATGCAGGAAAAATCCTTTTAAAAAAATAAATTCTAAATTTAGAAAATTCTCAACTTTGAAAACCTTAAACCAAAATCGTAAATTCAGACATTATACCAAAATCTTATCAAATTTTGAATCTTAAAAATAGAAGAGAATAAGGGAATACCAACTTGAGGCAAAAAAAAGGAAAATAGTTAAATTAGACTAGTCAACCTTTTCCCAAAATACAACTTTATCTTACTTGAGAATCAAAACAAGAAAGAGTGCTAGAGATAGGATCAGAAGAGTGTGTAAAAATAGATTGATAAGGCTCAAAGTGTGGAAGGAAGAGAGGAAATACAAGACTTAGGAGAATTTAATGGCTAAAAGAAAGGTGAAATGTAGAGATGATTGAGGCTATTTATAGCCAACCAATTGAATGGAATTACTGAAGGTTTGAAAATCAACTCAAAAACCTGCCAAAGACTGTTTGAATTAGATCGGAACAAACATATTTTGTCCAATATTTGCTGAACTCTTCTCTAGAGCTAAAATTGTGTCTCTGAAAAATTTAGGTCAATTAGACCAGAATTAGTGTTCAAAAATGGAGTAATAGGAAGTCAGCGTGGAAGGAATATTTCATTTACTCAAAAGCATGCCTGAGATCGAAGTATTCGATCTCAAAATTGTGTAGAGGAGGAAGAATACAATGTTGAGATCATCTGTCCCCTTGACATCTAGATCAAATCGAGGCAATATTTAGGTTAAATGAATCATAAAAATAGTTAGGAATCTCTTAGAGACAATCTCTCATGGATTAGTAAGGTTCTAATTTAGTGTAAATGATTTTCTAAAAAAATTGAGCTTGAAAATGTGAACAACTCAACAAACCAGTCGATGGGTTATGGTCTACCAATCGATTATTTAACCACCAATTGATCAATTTCTTACAACCAGTCGATCGATTTAGTTGAGGAACCCATTTTAGCTAAAGCAACAAACCATTTGATGTGTTTGTTTGCAAAACTCAATAAACTTCATTTCTCAACATGATTTCAAATCAAATTTTATCCCAAACCAAATCATAACATTAAATCAAAATCAAGGCCCAAATTTTGACATAATTTCTCATTCAACCATCATACAAAAATGTGGGATATTATATTTGGATCCAATGTAAAAAGTGATTATAAAAGCCTATTTTAGGATCTTGAGACCTTACTGCTTTTTCCCATCCAATGTAAAAAATCTCACTAGTGCGTAGAATGTGTGCCCGTTCCCCATGCTTCTAGATATATATCCCCAAACGTAGGATGAGAAAGCACATTAGAAGAATAGGTGATGGTGCACCACATCACTAGCTTCACATAAGTTGCAAGTAAGGGGTTGGTGCATGCCCAACTTAGCCATTCTATCCCTAGTTAAAAAGCATCCCTAGATGACAAACAAAAGGTGCAATTTGTGCATTGGTAGTGTAAGGGAGTTCTATACAACCTTGGCCCAAGGAACCCTTGGTGCACGACCCCTAATAATATTATATACTTTGGAAATGATTTGTCTAGATAGACATGGATATAAGTTTAGATAATTTGGATTAGTGAAATAGACATGGAAAAACTCACCAAGGTTCATAAGATATCTAAGGTTCTATAAGGTTGTATAAGGAATACAATTGACTAGAAATTACTCCCACATATCCACTTAACCCATACAACCCGCCTCATTTTTGTTAACCACCAAAGAAGGTAACCTTGTGTTGCCATATTCCATTTATGTAATTGCATTAGTCTTAGTCAACCCTATTTCTTAAGAAGACAAATAGTAGGCCATGGATTGGTGCTTTATAATAACCCAACCCAAAGGTAAGATATGTAAATGACATTAATTTATTTAATGAATCACTATGGTAAAGCTAAAAAGTGTCTCTTATATGCTTGAAGGCCAAAGAGTACTAGTTGCACAATTAGGCATCTTCCTATAAGAATCAATAATCTAGATTGCCAAGTTTAAATACAAGTTGTAAATTTTTCTACCAAGGGCTTACAATCTTGATAGGATAACTTTTTGGATGCTAAAGTCACACTTGGATATTTAACTAGAAACTTACCTTCAAGGAAGTGATAGAGGTACTCAATCTTATCCTTTTCAAGCTAAGAAATTATATTGCCATAATAAATATTGCTTTTTGTACTGTTGAGGGAGAGTTCACTTAGACTAGAAAAATAGTGAAACAAATCATATATGATAAGGGCTGAGTCAACACAAAAAAAAAATGAGAGAGAGGAGATTTGTAAGTTTGACCTTTTTACATTTGGGGTAAAGCCTAAAATTGGGATCCATCCACAAATCACTCATGGATCGATTGAGATATTTCATTACCAACACAAAAAGATAGGGAGAGAGGGGGTATCCCTATCTAAGGCCTATTTCATCCATGAATGGAGGCTTTAAATACCTATTAATAAAAAAGGAATAACATATAAACCATATAAATAATCACAACTTTGATGAAGTGAAGTGGAAAGTTAAGTGGGGCCATCACTTATTTTAGTAAAGTCCATGATTCTATTGTAAGTCTTTTTCATGTCAAGCTTCACCATACACCTAGTGAGATATGTTTATGTTATATCCCTTCACTATATTTTTAGCAAGCAACATGTTATCCCATGTAATTCTCCCTTAAATGAACGCAACCTAAGTTTCTCCTATTAGGTGTGCCATGACTTGTTGTAGCATGTTGGTAAGAACTTTATCATAGAACTTGTAAAGAATGCTGCAATATTCTATTGTTCTGAAGTCACTAGCTTTAGTTGCATTAGGGACTTTGGGAATAGAATCCAAGGTAGCCATATGAAATCCTTAGGGTATAATACTTATAGTATATGCCTCTACTAGAACTCTCCATAAATCGTCCCCTAGGATAAACCAACAATGCTGATAGAAGTGTGCATTAAAACCATCAAGCTATTGTACATTATATCCAGTCATACTAATTAGAGCATCTTTGACCTCATCCTTAGTCACAAAGGAAAGTTAGATATATGTTTTTGCATTAGTAATTTGAGGTACTTTGCACATTATTTATTGGCTAAACTATCCTCTAGTAGTGTGTAGGGTACCCTGAGGTTAGTATATAATTGAGTAAAGGTTCTAGGGATGATAGTAGTCCCATCATCAAGTTGCGATGATGTAATGTGATTCATGTATTTTCTACCCTTCACATGGACATGAATGAACTTATTATTGTCATATCTTTCTTTAATCCAATTGATATGAGCCTTTTGCTTGAAAAATATCTCCTCACACATACTAAGATGCTTTAGTTTGGTCATAGCTTCTTGTTTTTGTTGAATAAAAAAGCCATCCAAGGGGTTGTCAATCATTAAATTCTGAATATGGGTAAGATGAGCTTTGGCATTAGCTACCTTATCATGAATACTACCAAATTTCAATCTATTTAGTTTTCTTAAGGAGTGTTTAAATTTCTTTAATTTATATATGATGGAGTTTATAGGTGAGAAAGAGTTTGGACAATACCACATGCCTTCTACAACCCTATTAAACCCCAAGTCTAATATCCACATATTAAATAACTATAAAGGCTTTGATCCTCTTCTAGAAGGTGAACCTAGTTTGAGGAGTATGGGGGAGTGGTGAGATAGAATAGGGAGTCAAAATGAGCCACATAACCTTCATTCTCCTCTAGCTAGGCATCATTACCCATAATCCTATCAAGATTGCACCAAATTATACTCTCCACATCTTGTTTATTTTACCAGGTAAAGAAAGTCCCATTGTATTGAATGTCTTACATGCATATCTACTGGATACATGTTCTAAAATATTACATGCCTTCATCTTGTGTTGCATCACCCTATAATTTATCCTCTACTCGAAGAATGACATTAAAATCCCCTAGAAAAATAAGCAAATGGAAGTTATATGATTCTCAAGTAGCCATTTCAAAATATATTTCTGACTAAAATCATCATTGAAGGCAAAAATCGTTGCAGCATGGAAGTTATATGTGTAGAAGACGCTTGAAACCTTGGAAAAAAAATTCCTTGAGTAGGTTCATCTAGCACATCAATTTGTGAAATGGAAGGATTCCAACCAACCCAAACTCGTCTGTTGTAATTAAAAACTATAATTGTGGGTCCAATTTCATTAGACCATTTATTGGTTATAACTCTTTCCTTTTTCTCTTTAACATGCATTTCTACTAAACCTACTAGTGTAATATTTTTAATGACCAACCAATTATATACATCCATTTGTGTATGAGGATCATTAATACCTTCTACATTCCAACACCCTATATTCATGCTAGCAAAATATGGAAGTTAGGGTGAAATTGTAACACCCCCACTTTTAGGACTTAAAAATTCCATTTAACGAATTAGGCGATGAATCTAAAAAATTAAAAAGGAGGGGCATTACTGTCACTATTAGTACAAGCCCATGTTCCTCCACCATTCTCATACAAAGTGCTAAGACTAAAATCATTACTCTACTTAAATTAATAACATGATCATAAGATTCATATTAGAGGAAAAAAAATATATTTATATTATTACCAATAAAAACATCAGTGGTTACAACTCAAAAGGGAGAAAGTATAAGAGGACATAAGAGTCTATATACAATCAAAATCAAAGATACCAAAAAGAGCACCGGATAGTCCTAATCTCAAACCATACTACTAGCCTGTGATCGAACTCGTAAGATGACCTACAAAGGCTACTGGCCATTGAATAGACAAGGGCCACAAAATGAACCTTTTAGTACAATAGTACTAAGTAACCCATTATATAGGACCAATATGAAAAACCAACGTTGAACATATATAAGGCATTACAACAATACATTATATAAAACATCAAATTATACATGAGATGATTGAAATATGATAACCATATAAGATAACTAAATACCATCAAGGTCATATATTTTTCATGCTCATTCATCTAAAATATAATGATACTTACCAACAGAACATTTAATGGATGCTCTTTGAAGTATAATTAGAACCGACATCAACCCAAAATAATAAAAACAGTCACATATCTCATTATCAATACCAATAAATCTCTTATCATTACAGGTAGGCTCACAGGCCCAAGAACAATAAAAATCCATAATATTATAGGTGGGCACAAAGGCCACTACTTAACAAAAGGTAGGTATAAAGGTTGTTACTGAACCACAATTAGGCACAAAGGTTGCTATCAAACCATAGAAAGTCACAAATGCTACTACCAAATTATAGGTAGGCACAAAGGTTGCTACCAACAATCCAATAATAATAATTTATATTTTTATTTACTCGAGAGGAGATCTTATTAACCTAGAGATACTAAGGTAGTTTGATCATATTGACACCCAAGACAACATAGTATCCTACCAACTATGAATTCAAGGAAACGAAGGTATCATGGTCTCATTGGAATACAAAGGTAACACATTACTCTACATATAAGGACACTTAATCCATGAGTATGCATACCTTCTATAAGTCTGTAGAGTTATATAAAGTATGATATAGGGCTTGGTTAGGGCACTAAGGCACACCAGTAAAAATTTATAATTAACCGTGGCGTAAACCAAATCTTTAGGGTAGCAATACCTAAAGAGCCACAATTATAGACCTTATGGTATTTCACTTTGAGTATTAGTATTTTATTAAGATGGCCACAAAATTGCATATTAATAACATATATTCAATTTTCCATACTTAGCCATTTTACTCATTTTCCATTTATTCAAGATAGTTATATACAAGGTCAATACCGATGTCAATATTAAAAATATAATAAGGTCATCTTAGACTCAATTATTCACATTTGGACGCATTGGGCTAAAAATGACAAAAATACCCTTGAGTCTAAAATGACCTAATTATCATCCATTTTAAATACTAAATATATTTTATTTATTAATTTGTCATGAAAAGAATAAAATATCATAATTAAATTAATTATCATGCAAATAAATAATCATATATGTCAAATGACTATTTTACCTTTATACATGATTCTCCACACAAAAACTTTAGCACGCGTATCTAATCCATCCATAATCACATAATCTCATGCTCATTGATATAATATACATTAGACATACTTATATGAATAAATATTATAATATACTTAAAATGACCAAATTGTTCTTAGGGAACACAACAATAGTAGTTTATACCACTAATTTGTCTAAGCATATCCAATATATCATTTTACACATGCATGTCATACATAATCACACAAATCATTTTTGATATACTTTCATATCCAAAATATTTTACATCAAATAACATGCTCATTTTTTTTGATTTTCATGCAAACAACACTAAGCACATTATTATAATGTAGTAAATCATACTTAACATATTTCATACACAAAAACCCTAATATGCTATTATGCAACATTTAACATTTTAGTAAAGTATAAGAATTGTAATATATTAAACATAATTAACATCATTCATACATAAAAACCCTAAAGTGTCTTCATGCGACGTTTGGCATTTTAGTAAAGTATAAGAATTACTCAGTTTCTAGCAAAGCACAAATTACTGATATCCTACTAAAAGTATTTAACTCACCAATCAAACCTTGTACTTAAAAATAATACCACATTAACTATAATAACATATAAAAAAATTATTAACTTATATTAAAATATTTACAAAACAAAATCACCAAAATACTCTTACTATTAAAAATGGGTAGCAAAGCTTAAAAGAACATTTCCTCACGCTGCATGGGTATCATGAGTTTGGGCGCACAAGGGGAGGTGCGTGCTAGGGAGTGGGCTAGTGGCTATGAGGTGGTAATAGTGGGACGAGGGTTGCGGTAAAGGGCGGTGAAGGATGGGATGGGGTTGAGGAAGAGGGAATTGAAATAATTGGGGGGATGAAAATGACAGTTTTTGCTATTGCCTAGGGGGTGTAATAGATGAAATAGACATAAGGCAGAAGAAGGAAGAAGATGGGGTCCGGGCAATGGTGAAGGTCAAGGTGGTTGGGAGATGATTAGCTGCAAGCTTGGGGAAGAAAATGGATAGTAGTAGCGACGTAGGAGGGGGTAGGTGGTATAAGGCTATTGGGAAGCCATTGGTGTAAAAAGAAGAAAAAGAATAAAAGGAGGAGGAGGAGGAGAAGGAGGAGTAGGAGGAGGAAGGAGGAGAAGAAGAAGGGGAAAACAATAACAATGGTGATGTTTGGAGGTGATGGAGATGGATGGGATTAGCGCAAGCAAAAATGGGAGGGAGTAGAAGATGGGAAGGTAGGTCTTGGCTAGCTTGCTGGACTTATTTGTGTTATGATTCAATGGTTAATAATAAAATAATTAGGCCAAGGTTTAAGGGTTAGATTTTAAATAAAAGGCTTAGCACTTGAAAGAATATGTTACTAAATTTTGGGGTGTTATAGAAATTTATCATCAAGGATGTTTTTCCCTTTGACTATTTTAAACCATAGGGCACAAATTTCATGCTTTGTCACTGGTCCAAGCATCAAATGATTATACTTTGTATTTAAACACTTATGCTAGGCCAAAATTGGGCTTGGTTTGTTTTTGATTAGGTAAAATTAGGTACATCATGGATGGGCTTACCGAATGGAATAAGCTCTTGCCTAGAGGCCTTGAGTCTCTAATGCTTGTGCCTTGTTTCTTCTTATTCTGAACCTTGTCCCACTTATGCATTTATCAAATATGTAACCAAATTTTTTGTAAAAAATTCAATATAGATTCCATTCATATCTAATCACTTGAAGGAAGATGATACTATCTAGTATTAGTGTTGTAACAAACTCGATTAAAGGTTTCTAGACATCCACCTCAATAACAACACATGCTTAAGATATGTAATTTTATTTTTTAGTGATAAGATCCATATATAGAGACTTCCCTACACAATTGACTATTCTTTCATTAGAATCAATGGACCAATAGACATGCAACAAACTAGGGAGAGTGATAAAATTATGGATGAATGGAAACTCTTACTTAGTGAATTTGAAATCCGGTGTCCATGCTTTGAGGATCAAACGGAAATTAACACATGTCCAATAAGGAGTATTCAATATTTGCAAATAGTCTTCTTCATAATAAAATTTTAAAAGAAGAAAACCTTTCTCATGCAAATGGACTTGTGTTGGTTTTACATTCAGCCATGCAGTTCAAACATAGAATTTTATGAATTGAAAGGAAGGACAACCACCACAAAGAATCCCGACAAGGTATTATTTTCATCTTTTTTACCTCGTTCATGACTTGCACTGGTTAAATAACAAAAATGAGACTACATTTTTGAACATTTAGTCGAATATAAGATAAAGGAACTAGATGATCAAGGTGTTTATTATACACAAGAGTATCACACTAGGTTTTCCCTACTATTGACTACTCTACCCGACTTTATAGAGGATGGGAATTCATTGGGAGGGCATGAATTGGCACTAAAGATTCAATATAGGGTTCACCAATAATAATATAGGGTTTAACAACAGAGGCTTGTGAATTAGGGATTATATTCAAAATTTTCCTATTCTAGGCCAAACTTCTAGGCTTGGCACTAGCGACTCAACTTGAATTTCTAGAGGATGAGGGTATGTTAGGAGGGCATCAATAATTAATGGAGATGTCATAGAGGGTTCACCAAAAATCATAGAGGTTTTGATAATAGGGGTTTGTGAATTAGGTTTTATAGTGGAAATGTTTCCATGGCTAGGCATAATAGGGGAAGATATTAGTTTGGTTGGCAGTGGCATTAGAGGACCTCATTACAGGCATGCCATGGATTCATCCAGTGAAGGTAAGAGTTCTCGAGTTTAAAGATAATTTACTTAACCTCCATCTTAATATTGATTGTATCATTCCACTAGGTAATATAGTTACAAATGATCAGATAAAATGACTACATTCATTGCTAAAAGTCCCACCAAGAATCAACATGGCATCAGGTAGTTGTAGATCAACTACAACCATACATATACCCTATAATTAATTTATATCAATGGAAAGTAACAAAAAGACTTTTGGGATACTTTGAGTCAATCTTATTTGGTATCTACATTTGTCAATTTGTTTTACAATCTCATTTTATTTTATATTTTTTGAATTTGAATGTACAAGTAAAATTTTGAAGGTTGTTTCTAGATGTGATTGGAAAAGTTTCTACAATCAAGTCACTAAAATATGAAGAGCTTAAAATCTAATGAGCTAGATAACCTCTTAATGAAGTTTGTGGATATTGTTATTAAAGATTTAGAGTAAGCTACATGAATTTGCAAATGTACATTATTTTTCACCCTATCATACTATTCATACTTAATAAATTTTGTTTATCATATTGTTTTCATACAAGAAAAGGACTTGAGCTACACCTTATAGGGGGAAGTTGATATATTGCTAAGATAATTTAAAGTAGATTGATCTAAAGGACTTCTTTTTTACTTTGTTGTTGCTTTATGTCAATTTTCCTTTTTTCCCTTACCGGTGTTTGAATTATTTTTATCTTTTTTTTTATGTTTGATAATTGTTTACTTGTGGACCTAATATTGGATGTAGATTTATGTTATCTATACCTTATATTTCACAATGGTTTTTTTTATTGGTGCATTATTGGTGGACCTCAACTCTACAACTTTGGCGCTATCATTATTTTTCTTCATTGATGTGTGTTGTTGTTAGGCGTATTTATGGGTCACACATCTAGTAAAAAGTTCACAACCAAGATAATATAACATATTATCAAAGGCCTTCCTCAGAGGATAATCCACCAAATATCTAAGATTTTCATCACATATCCTCTCCATCTTATGCCATCTTATGCTCTTTACTTCTTTAAGGTTATTAAACAAATGTCATAATCTAGGTATAATTCAAAAATACCACAAGATATTTAATGAAACACTAGTTTTCTTATACCATAGTGTTTGACATTTAACAAAAATTCCAAAGGGAAATTTTCATTATGGTACAAGAGGCAATCATTAGGGCAGACATGAATTTATTCTTGGCATTATAAATGTGATAGGGAAGAACATTATCTTTAGGAAGTATTTGTATCAACATTCAAGTAATGAGAAAACACCCTTATCACTCAACCCATGATGTGCTTTCAACTTGTATAATCTTATCACATTTGGTAACTGAGTGAAATTTATACACCTATTACACAGAGTTGTATCTACATCGGTAACCAACTTATCAAACATATCAGAATGATTTATACAGTTGTCTTCCACTCCATCTGCCATATTTTCAAATGGTTTAGCCTCAAATCTATCAACACCATCGTCATTTATCCTATTAACATATACATTAATTGTCTTCCTCTATAATATCCATTGAGTGTACCCCTTATTAATACTATACATTAATAGATAACTTTTGGATTCATGTGATATCATCTTCATTAAATGGTAACACTAAGTGCACTTATACTTTATTGACTCAATATTTTTGGAATGAATAACAATAAAACTAATAAAATCCTCTACTCTATCAGCATATTTTTAACTCATATGATTAGCGTACATCCAATTTATATCCATTTAATACACTCTAAATCTCGTAAAAATATCAAATAAGCTTAGTAATAACAATTAATGTAATGCAACACGAATTGAAATGAGAAGCATAAGAAAATAAGTATATCGCATTACTAATTCAGGTTACCCAAACTCACACAAACCACGATTGTGCACATGTAATTAAGATTAAAATAAAATTCAACTTATGTAAAATAATCAAGAGAATTAGCTCAAGAAATATTTAATTACTCACAACAAACTGATAGAGGCTAGGGTTATCTTAGATTACGCCACGATAATCTCAAGTAATGATAACTTCTAATTAAGAAAGAAGTGGGAATGTATCAGCTCACACAATGAAAAACTCATATAAATATAAGTATTTTAATAAGGATGAAAGATCAAGGTGGTGGACAAACTAGGAAGGAATGATGATAGGAAAATGAAAAATGAGAAGTGAATATAATCATAGGGACACAGAGGTCTCCTAATATATAGTATGGTAAAAGGAGAAGCAAATATGGTAACAAATTATGGCACATATGAAATATAAATTTGAGCCTTTATAAATGAAAATATTCTCCTCAACACATCACAAAAAGTGTCATAATTTTTTTCCCCCTCGTATCTCTAAAATTTCTTTGGGAAAAATGTTGTATAACGATGGTTTTCCACCATTTAAAAAATTAAAATGCTACCAATTTGAAACATAGTATCATTTACTATTATACACTAATGAAGGTGAATAACCACCATTACACACCTACTATGGTGACTATTTTTAACAATTATCATTGTTTCTTTTTTTTCTTATGGTTTTGAATGTTCATTATTCACAAAAAATACCTAAGGGTTTGCAAAGCCAGATATCCGTATTCGTTTAGTTTTTTTTAAAACAATATATTTGCTATACATATTTTAGATCAGATATCTAAATCCTAAATATTACGAAAATACAAAGCGGATTTAAACTGGATTAAGATATACCCAATTTCTGTATGAAAAATATTATTGTATCAAATTTAATAACTCTTGCAAGAATTTAAAAAAAATAAACACCATATATAAAATAATATTTATATTTATATTCCTATTTACATTAATGTGTTATTTTATCTAAAAAATTATTAAAAATTATTATAAAATATAAAAATAAATAAACTTTAGCAACTTAAGATTATAAAAATACAATATTATGATGTATTGTTAAAACAATCAATAAAATATCATATAATTTTTGGATTGAATAATCTAGTCAAAAATTAAATATCCTAAATGTTGGATATTCTTTTGATTCGAATTAGATTTTATGTCCTAAATGTCAAGTATTATTTTGATTAGAACTAGATTAGATATCTTTAGTGTCAAATCAAATTTTTTATATCCTAGATTTTTTGCACAAGCCTAGATAAATATTTCATTTTTAGGACAAATTGACACAGAAAAAAAAACTATAGGAAAATAGGATCCAATAACATTCAATCTAGGGTTTCCTATTAAAAAAACTAGGCTTCATTGAGGAAAAAGGCTACGTAACAAACAATTAGGGATACAAAGCGTTTAATTTTACCTAATAGGGGATCGATATTGCAAAAACACAATATAATCTTCCATCTTCAATAAGATGATTCCTTTGGTAGAATTAATTTGAGGAATACATCCAACTAGAGCCTAGGTAAAACATAAATCGATAATCTCTCATTTAGAAGAAATGGGCGAGTAAGCTAGCATATTTAGATCAAATTAGTGAGAAAAATATCTTATTATTCCCTGATAGATACTTTAGCTTCATCTTTTCCATCTTCTAATGACACTGGAAAAAAAATACACCACAATTCCTTTTTTCCTATAATAATAAAAAAATGACACAAAAGATTGAAATCTAATACTAATAAGAAAATGATGGAGATTGTAGTATTTATATAAAACACCGGGGCTTATCTAATAAATGTTTCAACATTCTAACTTCCAACTACCCCACGCTTTTAAAAAAAATCATAGGAATATATTTGGGATACTCATAGAGTCAATATACCAGGGTGGTATCATGAATAAAATAGTAGTTGAAAGTGAAATATATACACCTAATGGACTATCTATCATAATATCCCTTACAAAATCCTAATTTCACATGTAAGTCATTAATTTTACCACAAGGATCATGTAATAACAAAATTTGATATGCAATCCTAAAATCCCAATATTATCAACATATCCAAAAATTGTGGTCTAATTCTAACATTTTACATATGCAACAATAACCTTGCTCCTAGGGTTACCATTCCCAAATTAAGTTATTTTCTCATTTTATTTGGACTTAGGTCATTCATAATTATTCTAAAAATTTCATATGATATTATTATTAAATTTCAAACTACTTAACACATTAAAATACCCAAATTTCTATACTTAACACATATTGATTAAAATATTCTTAAGGATAGTCAAACACCCTTATTTCACAAAAAAAACCCTTATATGTTCAATCATTATATCCAAATCCTCAAGTTAGTATGTCACCATAAATATTAAATATACTCATTTCCTAATTATCATACTCTATAAAACTCGCATTACAATACTATATATCATGCTTAACTACTTAGGGCTCACAATATAATAATTTTAGTATATGCACATTTTACACATTCTTACTCTCTTTCCATCATATAATCCACATTATCATATCATAGCATAAACAATATGAATTTAAAAACATAATAATAAAAACATAATAATACACAAATCATACATAATATTTAGCACAAAAATTCTAACTATGACTTGTATCCTTACTGAAAAGGACATCAGTCTCTAAGCACGTATATACTATCCTATCTATAAAAAATTGATAACATACAATTAGAACTTAGGGGTATAACTAAGGAAATGATAAGGTTAATATAGAGGGAAATAATGAAGCAAAAACCCTAAAGTCTTGAAGTGTACCAGTAAAACTTTGCATAACCAAGGGAGGGGGAACATCAACAAGTGTTGAATCCAAGGCCATGGCAATGGCATAAGTTGTCATTGCTGTGCAACAGTAAGGAAGGAAGAAGGGGTGGAGGTTGCAATCAGGTTAAGAGGAAAATGGGGGCTTTGGTTGTTTTGGAATGAGGGTTTTGGCGATTTTAGTTGAAGCTAGAGGTGTGTTTTGGTGGATTTAGCCAATGGTTAGGGGGATGGAATAGCAGTAGCCTCAAGGGGGAGGTATGGAAGAAAGGGCTGAAGGGGTGGGTTATGAAGAAAAAGAGGAGGCTTATGTGGTGTATGGTGAAGAAAATGGGCAGGCTTCAGTGGAACTTGCTGAAGAAAAAAGGGAGGGAATGACAAGGGAGTATGGTGTAGTGGAGAGCTATGTTGCTTAGTTCTTGTGATGTTTTTGGTAATGGGAAAAATGAGTAAGGGATTTTAGTTGGTGGTACTAGTTTTTGATAGAAAATAAAGGAAGGAAGGAAGTCATTCAAGGAATTAAATAAGACACATGCACACTCACACATGCACATAGATAGGAAGAGGGGAAGTATGGGGTGCAATATTTTCAACCAAACCCATGAACTCAAGACGTGGATGATGATGAGGGTAAGTTGTAGGTCAAGGAATTATGGCAGATGCATGGCAGAAGGGATATAGTTAAGGGAAAGTGGTTCATGGAAGCCAACAAAGAAGAAGAGAAAAAGAAGTTGGGCAGGAGGAAAGAAGAAAAGAAAAGAAATGAAAAGAAAAGGATAAGGAGAAAAAAAAGGAAAAAGGAAGAAGAAAATAAATTAAATTTGGGTTTAGAATTAGAATTAGTTTAGGGTATTTATGACAAATTAGTTATTGATCATTTGGGGTTAGTTTTAAGTTAAAGATATTAATGAATCAGTATAAAGCTAGTATTAGGTTAAGATTTAGGATTAGGAAATTAGAGTACGATAAAAATATTAATTTTCTAATAATAGAATTAGGTTAGGGTATTAATTACTCAAGATTAGGGTTAACAAACATTTAGGGTATTACAATAATTTATGGAAAACATGTTAAAGGATATGATGGTAAAAGAAATGTAAAATATCATTATATTTCATCTATCACATTGAATATTTATTAAACCATTATGGATAATCTATGTTTAACTATTTGATTTATTGTTCCAACTATCTAGTTGTTGATGATTTTTAAAATATAAAATGACACACAATCCCCATTATATGTTAATATAAGGTGACAAATAACCATTATAGTTAATCTAAGTTATAATATTATTTTGAATATTTTATAATCATTTATAAATATAAACTTTGGAAATTAATAAAAAGTCACGAATGTGAATTCAAAAATATACCAGAACATAAACCCACTCATAATTGTAATATATTTTCACTGATTACAAACAAAATTTATATTTAGGACAAATTGGTGAAAATAATTATTGTGACAATTATTTAAATCTTCAATAAGTGTGAATGTGAGAAAAAACTAGGCCATCCTTTCTCAATTGGCTCAACATAAAAATAAGGTTGTACATTGGAGGAAAGGAAAATAGAAATGACAAATCCTTAATTATTTTGGGACAAATTAGTGAGCAATTAATATCATTATACAAATCACATCATCTTCGACTATTTTATATATATGCAAAAAAATAAAAATGTATTCCCTTGTGTCATACTAAAACATATACAAATAAAGGATGGGTAAATAATGGAAGAGTTTATGAGATTTTTTTTTAAGAAATGGAGGAGAAAAACATGTGGTATTTATAATCTAAAATATAGAATTAATTTTTTGAAAGGAAATGTAGCATTAATTAACCTTTAAAAGTTCAACTTCCAACAAGATACACTATACCACAACAATTTCTCTAAATTTCACTATAATTTTAAAGTTTATAAGGGTGGTTATTATTCACAATTGCAATTATATATATGCCTCTTATATATATACAAAAAAATGTTCCTTATAAATCCACCATGGCAGTGTTATTGCAAAAGTGAAAAACATTTAAAGTAAATTATCGATGGATGTACAACAATAGTGTTGAATTTATTGGATTAGGACTTCCCTTTTATTTCATTGAAATGGAATTTTTTTTGTACCAGTGATGTATTTTATATTACAAGTAAAAAATAGTAAGATTATGACATGTTGAAGTCTTATTATCATGGTTGATTTCATACTCATGTTTTGTTATAAACTTTTTGAAGTATGAGATTATATGTGTACTAGTATAAATGTACTTATTTATGAATTTGGTGAAGTTTGGAGAAACAATGGTTTGCATGTCATCATTAGATTTCTCATCTTTTGGTTATTTCCATGAGTTTATTTTGTTTTTACTTTTAGTTAAGCATTCTATCAGAAGTGTTTCTTAGAGCATACTATTAGATGTGTTTTAGGGTATATATGTTGGTATATTAATTTGGTGTAAAACTAATATGTGTTTATAATAGGGTGCTCTTGGATTTTATGATTTTTGGCACATTTGGTTCATTTTTGTTAAATTATAAGTTTTCCATTATATTCCTTTTGATTTATAGATAGAATTTCACATCTAACATATTTGGTTTTGAAGTGATTTAGGGTTGGTTATAAATTTTACAAGCTTTAAGTGTTTAAGGACATTTTTGCAATTACATATTAAATCTATGTTTTCCCTAATATAATTTCTTTCTCTCTATGTGTGCCATACCCTCAATATCAATTTTAACACCCTTAAATTTACTATTTAAAATTTATATTTAGTGAAAGCATAATAACAAGAAAATTAGATGTTATCGTAGTACTCAAGATAATTCTAACTTACCATACTATCCTTACATCAAATACTAGGCAAAATATTTAGAACTTAACATTGGATAAGAAGAGAATGAAGGACTTTTTTTTTTTAATAAATAAGCTTTTGGAGATTAACTCTAAGGATAAAATCAAAAAAATATAACAAAAAGAGATATAATGGAACTAAAAGTCCAAAGCAGTATCTGGGTGAAACTAACAATCGGATAATAATAGCTCCATGACCAAACCCAAAGGATAACATAATCACTCTTCCACAGGCAAGGCATCAAAAGTAGGGAAAATCATATAAACAATCTATGGGACCTACACATTGAAATCTAGGTCATCTACTTATTGGAATGAGCAACACCTATAAGAAAGATGATCAGTGTACTACATATTGAGTAAGGTAATCATATAGTTATAATAAAAAGACATGCATAACAGTTAGGCCAAATGGAAATATGAATTATGCATAAAAATCATATCATGAGATGACTCGTAGAGGTACTAAAAGAGTTCCATAATAGTTATACTTATAATTCATTTCTATATTCGATTGAGTTTAGGGATCCTACTATTAATAACCAATGGAACATTATGAATAATATATAACCCCAGAGTAGAAAAATATTGGACACTATAATATTCTAGTGGAATAGATTGATATAATCCTAGGCCATAATGCTCCTTGTCACTATTCTTGTGTAGTGGAATGGAATGGAACAGCCGATCCTAACTCATGTGATTTTTTTACTTTAAATATTAATGTCTCATTAGACTTTTGATTAATTTATGTTGTCGTACAATATTATATTAAATATGTAATATACATAAAACATTATTGATAGATATTTGGGTAATTCCTTAAGGGGAATGACCATGATGCCCCTACAAAACCCTAATTTTATAAGATTAGTGTAACTTTTTCCACAAGACTCATTTAACCAAAATATCATTAATAACAACATATCCAAAAATCAAGGTCTAACTCCAACGTATTATACATGCGATCACAAGCATGCCTCATAGGTTATTATTTCTAATTAGCCATTTTCTCATTTGATTCTCATAATTACCTTGAGCATTTCATGTAACGAACTTATAATATCTTAAATTCCTAACCACCCCAGCATACCAAAAACTCATATTTAAACCATGTTAATCGAAATATCCTTATCTTACTTAAATTCCTTAAAGTCTTTTTTTTAGATAATTTGTACCCTACTCAACCATCATTTATTTATATTATTTGTGAAATAATTTATAAAACCCTCAAAGATTATCATACCATACTTATCTTCTACAATATCATAAAATGACTGAATTACCCTTAAGATAGTCGGAACACCCAACTTTTCTCAGAAACCTTACGAGTCCTAACTTATTGATTTATGACCTTCAATATATACACCATTATGATAATCCTTATCTATTTTTACAAACCATTCTTTTAACACAATTAAAATAATGAACAGTGCCAACATACTCTATTTACCAAAACAAGATTAACCAAGTGATACACATAATCATATTCTTTTGCATAGCACTTGCATTTCCCAAATCACAGTGAAACATTATCATACAATGAAATTAAAAACATTATTTATAAATTATAACAATATTAAGCATGAGAATACATAAAATCCACACATAGATCCCAAAACGTAAAACTACATTATGCATCCTTAAATAAGGTGTCGTCGGTCTCTAACCAAGTATAACCCTATGAATCCTCCTACAAGGCAAAAAAAAAAATACCTAAATACCAAGAATAAAATAAGGTTAGAACTTAGGAAAATACCCAAGGAAAAGATAAGGTAAGAGAGTTTAGAAAAGTGAGAAAGAACAGAGGTGAATTGAGGATCTCAAGATATGTGAAGGTGTGGCATGAATGGGTCCTTGAAATGTGGAAGATGGGTACAAGTGGGTGGTGACCTATGTGAGGAAATGATGCATCCAAGGGGTTGTTTTTTGGGTGAGTAATGCAACTAAGTGGAGGTGTAACACCCCAAAATTTTGTAACCTTTGCTTTCAGGTATTTGGCCTTTTATTCAAAATTAACCCTTAAACTTAGGCCTAGTTATTTAATTAATAACCTTTGTGTTGTAACCTAAATAATTTCCCAAAAATTCTTCCCGATTATTTTTACCTTTTCCTCCCTATTAAACCTATCATAAACTGAATTATTTTCATACCTAATATCCTAATCTAGCCAAGTTAAACCTAAAACTAAAATAAAATAAACTTATTTCTACCCTACCATTTTACCACTCCTATTCTACCCTTGTGTGCCTTCCTCATCTCCCTCCCCTTCTCCCTTTACTTCCATGCCCCTAGCCTATTATCCATCCCTCACCCTCTATTAAACCATATCCCTCCCCCTACGTGAAATGACACACCCACCTACAACTCCCTACCTACCTTATCCTTATATACACGTGAAACCCCTCTTTTCTCCTCTTCTCTACATACATACACATAACACACGCAGCCTCCCTTCTCCCTTTACACTCTCCTTCCTCTTTTTTCTTTTCATGTGCAGCTCCCCCAACCCTTTATGTGTATCACAATACATAGCCCCCATCCCCCATCCCCCTACCCTTGACCTCAACTTCTCATCTGTTCGCCCTACACTTCTTCCTTTTTCTTCCTTCTTCTTCTTCACTTCTTCTTCTTCTTCTTCTTCTTCTTCTTCTTCTTCTTCTTCTTCTTCTTCTTCTTCTTCTTCTTCTTCTTCTTCTTCTTCTTCTTCTTCTTCTTCTTCTTCTTCTTCTTCTTCTTCTTCTTCTTCGTGTGTGTGTGTGTGTGTACATATATAAATCCATACTAATATTATGTTTGCCATCATTGTCATAATCTTATTTGAGCTCCTTATTTATTTAATTAATTTTTTTTGTATATTTACTTTATAAGAAATATGTATAATATTGTATTCCAAAAGCATTAAAACACCATTTAAAAAGTTAATGTAATTATTTTAAAATATTTACTTTTTCACATGGAGGATTTTTTTTAACAAAATTTAAATATTAAGCTATATGAAACATAAATATATTTTTATTTATATATATTATTAATTATTATTATTATTTTTTAAAAAATAGCCGAATTCGTTTAGGATTCGTTTATCTATTAGATCTGGTGGATCTGGGTCTAGTTCTGGGTCTGAACTTTTAAGACCTAATTGGTCTGAGTTGGGTCTAGGCCTAGGTAATATAAATGGGTTAGGGTCTAGATCTAGATCTGGCTAGAACCAACCCAAACCTAATCCATTATATTAATTTGGTATTTTGGTATTGTTTTTAGATACGAAAGTTGTTTAGTAGGATCTCATAGTATTTAGTAGGATATTGCTGTTTTTTGTGTTTTTTGTGTTTTTCTATAATTCAGGTAACTTTTACACTCTCCTAAAATATTAAACATCACATGATAATACATTAAGATTTTTATGTATAATTGTATTAATTATAATGCTATAAGGTAACTGTTATACTATACTAAAATGTTAAATTTCACATGATTGTATATTAGGGTTTTTGTGTTAAAACGTGTTAAATATGATTTTTAAAATTGTAATTATGTGTTATCTCTTAAAAATTAACAAAAAATAGCATTTTTTCATATATAAACTATTTCAAGGATAAAGTATGGTAAAAATGATCTTTTATGATTATGTATGACATGTATGTGAAAAATGATAGAGTGAGTATGCTTAAATCTATTTATGGAATATTAATCATGGATGTGATCCCTAGGGGCAATTTGGTTCATTTATGTGTATTATGATTTTTACTATGACAAGCATGCGCAATTTGTATTATATATTACTAAGCATGATATTATGTGATCATAGGTGTTTTAGATACGCATGCTAGGGTTTTATATGTAAAACTTTGAATAGGGATAAACTGGTCATTTAGCTTATCTAATAATTTATCTATATGATAAATTGATTTAATTATTATGTTTCAACCTTTTTATAGCAACTTAGTAAATAAAATGTATTAATAACTTAAGAGGATGATAATGTGGTAATTTTGTCCTCATGGGAATTTTGGTTATTTTTGGCATAATATGCCTAAAAGTAAATAATTAAGCCTAGGATAGCCTTAGTGTATTTTTATAATTAACCTTGGCAATGATCTTGATTATAGATTTCTCAGAATAATTTGAAGTGAGTACAATGGTTAAAGTATGAAAATTAGATCTATGTGATTTTTATATGATCTTATGGTCACCTTAATAAAATACTAATACTTAAAGTGGAAGACCTTAAGATCAAGAATGGTGGATCTTTAGGGGTCGCTACCCTAAAGACATGGTTTAGTCCACCATTGATTCTGGACTTTTGCTGGTGTGCCTTAGTGCCCTAGTTAAGCCTTATATCTTACTCTATTCTATTTTACGGACTGATAGGGGGTACACATACTTATGGATTAGGTGTCCTTGTCGGTAAGGTACTGTGTTACCTTTATGTACCAGTGCAACCAGGGTACCTTTACGTTATTGATTTGATAGTTGGTAGGATACTGTGTTGTCTTCGTGTTTCAGTATGACTAGAGTACCTTAGTGTCTCTAGGTTTGACGTGATCTCCCCTCAAGTAAATAAAAATTGAAATGATTGATGGATTATTAGATTGGTCGGTAACAACCTCTTTGCCTACCTATGGTTTGGTAGTAGCCTTTATGTCTAGTTGTGGTTCGATAGTAACCTTTGTACCTACCTTTGGTTCGGTAGTAGCCTTTGTGCCTACCTGTATTTCAGTAGCTACCTTCGTTTCTACTTGTGATATAATGAGTTGTTATTGATCTATGCTTGTGAGACTAACTGTGTTATAAGATTTGTCAGGATTGATGATGAGTTATGTGGCATGTGATTATTCTCTTGGCCGTAGGTTTATGTTGTTTCTAATTATACTACAAAGAACATCTCTTGGATATTCCATTGGTAAGTTTCAATTAATTCTAGATGAATGAGTATGGTTATTATATGGTATCGGTGATATGTGGTTATATGAATGGTTAATTGATGCATGTGCAGTTCGATGTTTTATACCATGTATTATTGTAATGCCTTGTATGTATTTTATGCTAGTATTTTTTTTGGTTTTGGTGTAAAGGGTTGCTTAGTACCATTATACTGAAAGGTTCCTTTTGTGAGCCTCTACCTATTTAATGGGCAGTAGTTTTTACATGTCAGCTTCTAAGATTAGTCGGAGCTGGTAGTTCAATTATGAGATCCTAGGGCTATCCAGTGTCTTTTGGTATATATTTTTTCAATTCTATTTAGATGTCTATGTCCTTCTTTATTCACTCTCTCTAAGTTCTATAAATCTTTGATGTTTCTTTTATATATCATAACACTTGTCTTTTGTCTCCTCTATTTTGTTTCTTGTAATCATGATTTAAATCTAAGATGAGTAATGATTTTAGCTTAAATAATTGTTATGAGAATGGTAAATGTAATTAAACTAATACCACGTGTGGCGATAACACCCTTTATTTTTATTATCTTAGCTTATGTGTTTAACTTTGAAAACAAAATTTTTCGGTTCACAAAATCTAGGGTGTTACAGGGGAATTGTGTCAAGGGTTGATGAATCTATAATGTGAGGTTACATGTGAGGGCTGTTTACGTGAGTTTCAATTGCAGGTGGTTGTAAGTTGTGTGAGCTTTTGATATAGCTCAAGGGGTGTGTTACCTGAAGAGTTAACATAGTTAGGGGTGGATTTGCATGATAAGTTGACATGATAAAGGTGGTGTTGCATGAGCTTGAATAACTTACATAACTTCTCTACTCTATAATGGCTAACAGTGATAGGATAAAGCATAGAGAAGTTGAGGGAAGGAAGAGAGGGAGTCTGAGGTGAGTTTAGTGAGGTAAAAAAATAAAGTAAGCAGAGAATGAGAAGGGAATTTATGGTGGTAGATGGCATATAGAGGGTGAGACATGTGAAGTGTGGGGTGTAATGGTGTGGTTTGTGTAGATGAACTTAGCATGGTAGTGGATGGCGTGAAGGTTACTTGACTGATGGCGTGGAGGCTCAATTTGATTGATTTATAAGGGATTGAAAGGATTAATGACTTAATATTGCCAAGGTTAAGAACTAAAGCCAGCAATCACCACACTTAACCAATTATCATACATTTATCACCTCTATTTTCAATTACTCAAAAGTTAACTTTAAGGTTCATATTATCCTACCTACACATATTTTACCATTAATGACAAAAATACCTTTTTTGTGACTAAAAACATTATCAAACCATTTATTTCCTTAAACTTTTTATAATAATAAAAAGTCATCCCAATACTTGTAAAAGTCTAAAATTAATATTATCTCTCAAAAGAATAGCTTATACAATAAAATATCTACAATGCTTACATGAAATGACCATTTGATATTAAGGCCAAAATATTACAATTTTTAAATACTAACCTCATTATTATTAAATAAAATTCAAACAAAGACTAAATACCTCAAATTAACTATTTTAAAAATAAAATTTTAGTTTTGAAAAAATTTCCAAAATTACCCAAATGATTGAAATTTTTACTAATTAAATCTATTTAACTAATATATATATATATATATATATATATATATATATATATATATATATATATATATATATATATATATATCAGTAATGCATCATATATTATGCATACTTTTTATACTTCACATAGTAATGCATATTTAGAACAATAATCCTAGGAATTTTCTAGATTCCAATGAGATGGGCCAAAATGCCTTTAAACACACAAAATCATATGACACATTTTTAACCCTAAACAAGCTAAAAACTAGTCATGTTATATACTAAATTGTAAGTAAAACATGTAATTAACAAAATGTAGCACTAAAAAATTACAAAGACTAGGAACACCAAAATCTAGGGAAAGGCTAAGATCCTCATACTTTAGTACAAAAATTATTTTTAAACTATTTCATTTCATACATGCTTATTACACCTTGTTCATATAAACTACAAACTAGCATATTTCATGTTTAAATATAAAGGAACATCAGAGCACTCATTTATTATATTATAAATGATACATGCTATATTTAAAAAATAACAAAATTTCATAAGAATACTTATTTCAAGCTTAGTATCATATTGATAAAATTGAAGCATAAAAGAGTGACAAAATAAAAACACATAATTTCTACATCAAATGGTCTATTTATATTTACTTAACTCCAAAGATGAAAGCAAACATATAATAATATATAACTGCTAGGCTTGAAGTTCTTTCTCATTAAAACTTAATCACCTTTAAACATCAGAAAAAATGCTTCGTAAAAATTATTTTGAACATTTAAAAATATGAAATAAAAGGGTAGAAAAACAAGATAAAATTATAATATCCCTTTCTCTTAAAATGGGCAATTTTTTTAAGAAAGGATGACAAAAATCATTTATTCACATTTTCACAAATCCTAACCCTCCTTTACTTAATTATAGGTAAAGGAGAGTTAGAAATCAGAAGGCAAAAGGAGGAGCTAAAGATAAAAAAACAAGAGGCCTAATCTCATAGAACAAGTAGAGAAAAAGAGGAAAATGGCTTGGATGCTTATTGGGACATTTAGGTAATGAAAAAAAATGAAAGGAAAAGAAAGAATACAATAAAGCAATTCTTAGGCCATCAGGGGGTTATCAACATAAGAAGAAGAGGAGGAGAGAGGGAGTAGTTTGTTCTTCATATGAACGAATAAAAATTATTAATAACTGGAGTGTGTAAGAGATGACATAAGAAGAAAGTATGATGGATGTACATTGACAAAATCTTGGTTGATTAGAGTTGCAATGGTTAAAACTTATCATAGGGTAATATTTTTAGAATTCTTGGCCAAAATATGTCCTAAGAGCTACCCATTTTTTTTTAAAAGAATAATTACCAATGCAATTTTTGAAGCAAAAAATATAATTCAATGGGTATTCATTGAAATGAATTTAAATAAATTATGAAAATTTAGGTGAACCTTTAAAATAATTTTTTGAACTCATTAATGCATTTTTTGTGAAATTATTACAACTACATATATTTTATATGTCAATGATAATGAACCATTAGATTCTAAATGTAAATTTCAAAATAAATAGCAAACATATTCAATGATTCACCAAAATTTCTAGATCAATAGTTTTATCAATTTTCAATTCAAAAATATAAAAATATACTTTATTTTACAAGCATATAATGCATTTTTGAGCTAAAATACACAAAATCACGTTTTAATGATCAAATTCAAAAGAAATAGTTAAAATATTAAAAATCTACCAAAACTTCAAAAGTGGTATTTTAAAATGATATAGGAAGCATAAATTTCGTTAGAAAAAGGCTTTATGAAGGCAAAAACACAAGAAATATGCATTAGTTGAAAATTTTATTGTCAAAATCATGTTATATTACCTTGAAAACCATAATAGATCATAAAAATGTTTTTTGATGTGAAATGTACTCAATATGCAAACTGTTTCTTTTACGTAGCATAACACTTATCTTTTGTCTCATATATTTATTTCTTGTGATCATATTATAAATCTAAGCGAAGCAATAATTTTAGCCTTAGCATTTAGTATAAGAATGGTAAGGGTAACCAAACTTGTGCCATATGTGGCAATAACATCCTTCATTTTTGTTGTCTAAGCTTCTGTGCTTAAGTCTAAAAACAAATTTTTTTTATTTGTAAAAATTGGGGTGTTATAGGGAGATTACATCTAAGGTGAGGCTGCGTGAGGTGAGGGTTGTTTGCATGAGTTTTTAACATAGCTCAAGGGGTGTTTTCCTTGAAGATTTAATGTAGTTAGGGGTGGATTTGCATGATAAAATGACATGATAAAGGTAGTGTTACATGAAGTTGAATAACTTAACAGCTTCTCTACACGATAATGGCTAACAATGACATGATGAAGCATAGAGAAATTGAGGGAAGGAAGAGAGGAAGTCTGAGATGAGTTTAGTGAGGCAATAAATAAAGTAAGGAGAGAATGAGAAGGAATTTATGGTGGGTAGATGGCATGTAGAGGGTGAGATGTGTGAAGTGTGAGGTGCAATGGTGCGGTCTGCGCATATGACCATAGCATGGCAGTGGATGACATGAAGGTTACTTGACTGATGGCGTGAAGGTTACTTGATTGATGGTGTGGAGGCTTAGTTTGGTTGATTTACAAGGGATTGAAAAGCTTAACGACTTAACATTGCCAAGGTTAAGAAATAAAGCCATTAATCACCACACTTAAACAATTATAATACATTTATCACCTTTATTTTCAATTATTCAAAAGTCAAATTTAAGGTTCATATTATCTTACTGTAATATCCCAAAATCCTAATTTCCGAAATTATGGCCAAATAATGAATTATTAGGAAAATTAAGTATATAAATTCATTTATTAATATGAATAGATTTAATTAATGTAGATTAAGAGGAAAATAATAATGAATTTAATTGGAAGCAAATTTGGGTATTTTTCCTAATTAGCATGGAGGTTGAGGAAATTTATCTAAGATAGTCTAAAATAAGCAAAAAAGGAATTTATTTAATATTTTATAAATATTAATATTATAAATAACCCAAAAATACCCCAATTTACCCATAAGTTATTTTATTTAATTTCCCCATCCTATTTATTACCTATTTTCCCCTCTTTTTTTTCCTTTTTCTCCCTCCTCTTCTTTTTTTCTTTCTTCTCCCCCGGCTGGGCCAGCCCACCAACCCAAACTCCTCTCCTCTCCCCCGTCTCGCGCACAGGTCCAGCCCTCCCTTTCTTTTCCTTTCTCCTTCCCGCGGCCTAGCGCCATGCGCTGGCCCTCGTACGCCTATGGCCGCAACGACGCGTTTTAACCCCGAGGACACTAAAACGCCGCGCCAAAATTAATGACCTTATAGCCGTTGCCAAACGGGCAACGCAACGCGGCACTTTGTCCCCCATAACGTCGAAACGCCGCGTTTGACTTGCGGATTAAATAAACCCCGCCGAACCGGCCGGTTCCCCTCCTCTTTCTTTTCCCTGGACCACCGGTCCGCCCTACCTGTCTTCTTCTTCTTCGACCTGCCCCCCCGACCTGCAAATCGACCTGCAAGTCGATTTCGCCGGCAGCCACCAGCACGATCGTCCTTCCCTGCCTCTCTCCCTGTCGTTTTCTTTCTCTTTTCGATCCCGACCACGTCTCTCTCTCCCTTTTCTGCGTGCCATTCCCTTCCCTTTTCCTCTCCCCTTCCCCTTCCCCGACCTGCCATGGTAGGACCTGCACCACCTGCCATCGGCCGGCCACCTGCACCCCTGGCCGCACGCCTCCTTCTCCCTTCGTCGTTTTCCTTCCCCCTTGGTCTATAAATACCCCCTCCCGAACGGCCATAGCAAGTCCTCCCGTTGGACCTTGTTGAAACTCTGTTCCGCCGCCGCCAGAACAGACGCCATGTCTGCCGCCTCCAGCCACCGCCGAAACCACCCCTTCCCACCTTTATCATCCCTACACTTCCCTCTACGAAACCAAGCCACCAGCACCCCTCCCCTTGCCCTACACGCGCCGCCATAGCCATGCAAAAGTCCTAACCCGAAACTACCACCTCCAGCCTTCGCCGCCCTTGCGCCGCCTCTCACCGCCAGCCCAGCCGCCACCAGGGCCTCTTCCACCCTCCAAAATGCCCAGCAGACCTCCCTCTACCTTTCCCTACCTTCAAATTCCCCTGCCTCCCTCTCCTCCTTCCTCCCTCATCTTCCATCTCTCTCCACCACCCTCGGCCGCCGCCGTCGCCGCCGCGCGCCGCCGCCCCTTGCCACGCCACCACCCTCATTCCACTCCCCTTCACCTGCTGTTTCCTCCCCCACCTCAAACTTCTTCTTTTCTCCTCCCATCTAACCACCACCTTCATCTTTTCCCCTCTTCTCCACCTCCACCGCCGCCGCCGTCGCCGCCGCCGGACCACCACTAACCCTAGGTGGTTCTCCACTCATCCAAACCCTAATACCCCTTATATATAATTGCTACTATTTTCTACTAATATTAATACTAATATACTTATTATTATTACTATTATCCTTATTATTATTACTTTTATTATTATTATTATTATTATTGTTATCATTATTATTATTATTATTATTATTATTATTATTATTATTATTATTATTATCATCATCATCATTATTACCATTATTATTGTCTTCATTATTAATGTTCTTATCTTCCTACTAATACTAACATCCCTTTTAAACCCTAACTTGTATTATACTTAACTTTGGTCTTATTTTATAATTATTGGTATTAACATTATTAATAATATTACTATTATTACTTCTATTATCCTTACTACGGTTATTATTGTGGTTGCTAAACCTTACTTGGTTGTATTATTGTTATTATCATTACTACTAGGAGTATTATTATTATTATCGTTATTACTAGTTTTATTATTATTATTATCACTATTTTTCTATAGTTAGCATGAACATTATTATTATAAGAATAGAGTTAGCGGGTCTAATAATATAAGTGTAACAATAGGTATTAAAAATAAACATATTTTGACTACTAATATCTAGTATACTAATTCTAAGGTAAAAACCCTAGTTTTTGTATAATACCCTTTTTAGTAATGAAAACCCTAACCTTAAACTAAAATGAGGATTGATAGTAATTATAAGGGAAACTAATACTTAGCATTTCCCCCTTTTTATAGGTAATCCCGACCAAAGCCCTAAGGAGTTAGAGGAGCGTGCTCCAAGCCCGACGTCGCCTTAGGTAAGGACGAAGCTAATAGCCTTGTGTTATGTGTGACATGGATGTGTTGAATGTTGTGTATGCCATGCTATGCCATGTATTATATGATTTGTGGATAACTTGTTTTATGTGTAGCGCAGCTTGGAGATTGAGGTATGTTGTTTGTGCTTCCATGACATGAGCATGACATTTATATGTATGATGTTTATGATGTATTACGTTATGGCCCTCTAGGACATGCATGTTAGGATAAATGGTAATATGAGTTGGGAACCATCATGGGAGTCTTGAAGTTTGTATGATCGTATTAATGTTCTATGGCGGTACTAATGGTTGCATGGTGGTATTATGGTTGTAATGGTGGTATTAGGGTTCGCATGGTGGTGTTAGGGTTCGTATGATGGTATTTGTGATTTTACGGTGGTATTAATGTTTTATGGTGGTATTATGGTTGTAACGGTGGTATTAGGGTTCGCATGGTGGTGTTAGGGTTTGTATGATGGTGTTTGTGATTTTATGGTGGTATTAATGTTGTATGGTCGTATTATGGTTGTAACGGTGGTATTAGGGTTCGCATGGTGGTGTTAGGGTTTGTATGATGGTGTTTGTGATTTTATGGTGGTATTAATGTTGTATGGTGGTATTATGGTTGTAACAGTGGTATTAGGGTTCGCATGGTGGTGTTAGGGTTTGTATGATGGTATTTATGATTTTGTGGTGGTATTAATGTTGTATGGTGGTATTAATGGTTGCATGGTGGTATTCATGATTGCACGGTGGTATTAGGGTTTGTATAGTGGTATTATGGTTGGTATGGTGGTATTATGATTCGCATGGTGGTATTAGGGTTGTATGGTTGTATTAATGATTACATGGTGGTATTAATGGCCTATGGAGTAGGGGGTTGAGAGTGAGAATTCACTTATATAAAGGATGAGTATGGGTTTTCTAAAGAAGGGAGGTTACTTAGAGAGGAAGTAAAGTGCTAGGGTTGGTGTGGCCAACTAGGGTTTGGCGGTCACATGCGGAGTTGGGGAACAAAGAGATATAATTTGGGAATTTCTTAGTAGAGACGGGATGCGAGACAAGGAACAAAGTGAAGATAGGATGAGTAAGAAAGAGTTGGGCCATATAGGCCCAAATTATGGTTTTCCAAGGAGGAGCCCTAGAGGGATGAAGACATACGGAGTCGATATCTTATGTGTTGGGGTAGCCTATGTTCTTGGAGATCGCGCCTTACTATATACCACTATACCTAAGTCAACGAGGGATGGATGTCGGGTGTGAGAAAAGGGTAAGTGTCTCAACATATGAGACGGACCCACTTGAGAGGCAGTGGTAGTATGTCGTTGGCATGCATGTTAAGGGTGGAATGTGATTCAATAAGACACGGATAAGACACTAATCATGTAAAGTGAAAGATTGTCGAGCCGAGCCCAGACCGGTCCACCGGCAAATAATAGTGGTCAGGAGTGTTTTGCCCTGAGTTTATACCTCCGGTCCACCGGCTATAATAGTGGGGGATTTCGTGCTCGACAAACCGAAGTAAGTAAGTTAAACCTTGGGAAATACACTAAGTACTTACAGCGAAACACCATGTGATTCGGGGCCAGACCGGTCCACCGGCAAATAATAGTGGCCAGGAGCAATTTGCCCTGGAGACCGGTCCACCGGCAAATAATAGTGGTCAGGAGCGTTCTGCCCTGAGTATATACCTTCCGGTCCACCGGCTATAATAGTGGGGTTCTCGCAATCACATGAACTATTAAAGAATATGTGTGGATTGAACATGCTGTTAATGAAAATAAGGAAAATACACTAAGTACTTACAGTGAAACACCATGTGAGTCGGGGCCAGACCGGTCCACCGGCAAATAATAGTGGCCAGGAGCATCTTGCCCTGGAGACCGGTCCACCGGCAAATAATAGTGGTCAGGAGCGTTCTGCCTTGAGTGTATACCTTCCGGTCCACCGGCTATAATAGTGGGGTTCCCGCACTCACATGGACCTCTAAAGAATATGCGTGAAATGGACATATTATTAATGAGGAAAGAATGAATCATCGGAACGTACTTAGGGCTTATCTTGTGTGTTATCGCACGTTGCTTATGTGATTGTGCTATGTATGCTATGTGGTATGAATGTATGCTTGGCCTTAGCGCATCAGCGCCCTTACTCAGTATTGGACCCGTACTGATACTACACTGATTGAATGGGTCCTGTGATGATCCACCAATGGTGGGGAGCAGACCTCCTATGCAGGTTTGATCGGTTACAATTGTGGGGTGGAAGGCTTGGCTTGAGTGAGTAGGCGATCCGGATATTGGTCCCTTGGGATTCTGTTTTATTTGCTATATTTTGTACCACGCTCCTCGCTTTGGAACCGTACTCTAAGTTGTATTCCTAAATGATATTTTAACTGTTGTTGACTCGTGGTTTCATGAATGGTCTATGCTAACTATGGACCTATGTTTTGATGACTCTTAATTAATGATTGTTTGGTTTAGCCTTAGCACTTAGTATCGGAACGGTAGGAGTGAACCGGTCTAGTACTAAGTGTGGCGGTAATACCCCCAAGTTTACGGTTTTAATTCTTTCGCTTCCGCTAAACCTTTAGATTTAAACGAAATTTTTCAGTAGTAAATTTGGGGGTGTTACACTTACTTACACATATTTTACCATTGATGACAAAAATACCTTTGTTTAGACTAAAAACATGATCAAACCTTTTATTCCCTCAAACTTGTTATAATTAATAAAAAATCATTCCAATACTTGTAAAAGTCTAAAATTAATATTATCTCTCAAAAGGACAACTTATATAATAAAAATATCTCCAGCACTTAGGTGAAATGACCATTTGCTCTTAAGGGCAAAATATTACAATTTTTAAATACTAACCTCATTATTATCAAATATAATTCAATACCAAATACCTCAAATTAACTATTTTAAAAATAAATTTTAGTTTTGAAATTTTTTTCCAAAATTACCCAAATGATAGAAATTTTTACTAATTAAATCTATGTTACTGATATATATATAGATAGATATATCACTAATACATCATATTCTACATACTTTTTATACTTCACATAGTAACACATATTTAGAACTATATGTGTAAAAAATTTCTATATTCTAATGGGATGGATCAAAATGCCCTTAAACGCATAAACTCATATGACACATTTTTAACCCTAAACAAGCTAAAAACTAGCCATGTTATATACTAAACATTAAGTAAAACATGCAATTAACACAATGGAGCACTAAAAATAATTAAAAATGCCAATAACACCAAAATCTAGGGAGAGGTCGAGAGCCTCATACTTTAGCACAAAAATTATTTTTAAACTATTTCATTTCATACATGCTTATTAAACTTTGTTTGCATAAACTTCAGACTAGCATATTTCATGTTTAAATATAAAGAATCATCGAAACACTCATTTATTATATTATAAATGATACATGCTATATTTCAAAAATAATAAACTTTCATAAGAATAGTTATTTCAAGCTTAGTGTCATATTGAAAAAAATAAAGCATAACAAAATACAAACACATTATTTCTACATCATAGGGTCTATTTATATTTACCTAGCTCCAAAGCTTAAAGCAAAAAAGGAATAAAATATAATGCCTAGACTTGAAGTTCTTTCTTGTTAAAATTTGATCGTCTTTAAACATAAGAACAAATTATTAGTAAAAATTATTTTGAACATTTAAAAATATGAAATCAAAGGGTAGAAAAGCAAGAGAAAATTATAATATCCCTTTCTCTTAAAACAGGCAAATTTTAGAAGAAATGATGACAAAAATCATTAACATTTTCACAAATACTAACCCTCCTTTACTTAATTAAAGGTAAAGAAGAGTTAGAAATTAAAAGGTCAAAGGAGGAGCTAAAGATGGAAAACAAGAGGCCTAATCTCATGGCACAAGGAGATAAAAAGAGGAAAATGGCTTGGACGCTTAGTGGGATATTTAGGCAAATAATAAAATAAAGTTGAAAGGTAAAGAAAGAATACAATAAAGCAATTCTTAGGTCATCAGGGGGTTGTAGACATAAGAAGAAGAAGAGGGAGTGGTTTGTTCTTCACATGAACGAATAGAAATGATCATGTGGAGTGTGTAAGAAATAACATAAAAAGAAAGTATGATGGAGGTACATTATGAAAAAATCTTGATTGATCAGAGCCGCAATGGTTAACTTATTAGAGGGGTAATATCTTCAGAATTCTTGGCCAAACAATGCCCTAGGAACTACCCATTTTATTAAAAAAAAAATAATTACCAATACAAATTTTGAAGCAAAATTCCAATTTAATGGGTATTTATTGAAATAAAATTAAATAAATTATGAAAATTTAGGCAAACCTCTAAAATAATTTTTTGAACTCATTAATGAATTTTTTTTTATGAAATTATCACAATTAAATATATTATACATGTCAACGATAATGAACCATTAGATTGTAAATGTAAATTTCAAAAGAAATAGCAAACATATTTAATAATTTGCCAAAATTTCTAGATCAATAGTTTTATCAATTTTCAATTCAAAAATATAACAATGTATTCTTTTTACGAGCTAAAATACATGAAATCCGATTTTGATGCTAGAATTCAAAAGAAATAGTTAAAATATTAAAAATCTACCAAAACTTCTAAAATGGAATTTTAAAATGGTTTAGGAAACATAAATGTCCTTAGAAAAAGGCTTAATGAAGGCAAAAACACAAGAAATATGCATCAGTTGAAATTTTTATTGTCAAAATCATGTTATATTACCTTGAAAACCATAATAGATCATAAAAAGGTATTTTGATGTGAAAAGTACTCAATATGGAAAAATATTAATAAACAAAATAAAAATTGACAGCTAAAAGTAGCTTAAATGACCTTAAGGATATAAAACCACGAGGATGGTTTAGAAAAACCATTGAAATTTTATTACTTTTGTTTTAGCCATCTTAAAAGGTATAATTAAATACGTTAACTAAAACAATTTGTTCTTAGAACTTTGAAAAAGGATCTATTACGCTCGTGCTCTTTCTAGCATCAACGCCTCTCATGAATGCCTGATTTGTTAACTTATGTTGTATGGATTATTTGGGATGCTCAAAAACATATATTTAAGAACTTTAAGTTTGACTGGAATTTACCGTTTGGTTTATAAAACTTAGATCGCGGACTTCAGGAATCAGGCCGAAAGGGTAGAGCAGAGATTTTTCTCGACGGTAATCCACCGTAGGCTGCCTTCAATTTTGATGCCATTAAGAAATAGAATCTAGAATATTATGATAATTTGTTTGTTTGGTGATGGCAAAATTTTCACCTGCTGAAATGCATTTACTGATCCCCTGGCTATAAGTTCCTTTCACTTATATAATATTGCCTGATGAGGCTCCGTATAGTAAAGACGTTCAGTATCGGTCCAGGCATTTCTTATTTCTTCATGAAAACCACCGTATTTCGGTGATGCCACGGTATGGTTGATCAAATGGACTGTTGTGGTCACAAACATATAATATTTTAATACATATAATTTATATGATTTATAGTCTAATTTATGATGGATTAGAACAAAAGATTAATAATTTTCAACCCAACTCGTCGTATTTTACGAATTAGATAGGTTGACTATAGACTAATAAACAAATAAACTTATCATTGTCTCTATCTTAAAGTAACAATTAGGTTGGGTAATTCGGGTTTGGGTTAGGTTGTAGTAGGTTGAGTCATTCTCAACTTGAGTTATTTGTGGATTTAAATTTTTTTTTTTGAGTTGGTTGTGGGTCTAATCGGGTCATTCTAATTTGAATTATTTTGTGTTATTTTATTGGTTGAGTCGATTTTGGGTTCAAATCATTTCATGTTATTTTATTGGCCAAGTCAAAGTCAGGTTTGGATTGTTGCTAATTTCGTTCGTATAGGATTAATTTGTCAGATCGGTTAGAGTTTAAATTATTTTGGGTTAGCTTGACGGATCAAGTTAAATTTGAGTCTACTTAGCTCATAATTGAGTAATGTTGGGATTCGACGGAATAAGGTTAGGTTACGGTAGACATAGGTAATATTGGGTTTTAATAGGGTGGGTGCGGGTGAAATTGGGTCAAGATGAGTCAAAGTTGAGTCAGACCAGACTAGAGTCGAACAAGGTAAGGATAAAATTAAGTGAAGTCGCTTTAATAAATGACACTGTCAAATGAAATTGAGTGGAGTCGGTTGAATTGAGAAAGTGATGAAAAAATACTATCATTCCAGAATTCGATTAAAATAAAATTATGGTAGTAGAGATAATATTCATTAATACCGTAGATTTCTTAATAATACCTATGATAACTCGTTACTAATCCATCTTAATATCTAACAGCTGTAGACCTATGAATTTTTTTATAAAATAACATTCTAATCTATTTAATCTATAAATCTATTTTTATATAAGTTACGAGTAACCCAATCCATTCAACTTACTTCCTTCCAAAAAGTTGCACACCAAACCTTGCTTTTTGCCTTTTCTTGCTGCCCTTATTGATTTGGATCATCCACCGCAGACAATGTGGCCAAGGTGTAAAGGAGTGAGGTAGCAACCACCAGTTCAGTACATCTCGACAGTGCCTTCTTAATTGCAGCAAGCCATTGAGTTAGTAAATGGGACATGCCTTCATCTGCTTGCAAACAGCAATCACGAATCCTCTACTTTTCAGGTCAGAAGCTTATCCTTCAAATAAAAAAAAGGCTAATAATTTTATTCTATGCCTCTCGCGGCCGGGTTGGTTCTAGATCAGGGTGTACCCTGACACAGGCAAGGAAAGCTTCATGATCAGACGCCGATAAATCTTATGGACCTTGAGATTAATTATATCACCATGACAGCAGTCTGAAATTGTATATTCACCCAAATATCTTGCCTTCATTATGATCTGCTTAAACATCCATGATGAGTCGATGTTTATAGTCTCTGTCCACAAGTATACTAAATTCCCCTAGCTAATATATATATATAACTCGTGAATCCACTTCACCCGTATCAAAACTACTCCAGAAGAAATGCCTGAAAGTGATTCTAGATGATGGGTAACAGTTTTGGGTAAGAGAAATACCGATTAGGCTCGGATGTGCTGTGCTTTCTGGGTCTGATTATTTTCATTTGATCAAATGTTTTCTCTATAGATTGTGGGTGTGTGTGTGGTGGTGGGGAGGTGGGTTGTCCGGTGCGGGTGACTCTAGCTATGCATTGGGATCTGCAGGCTGCGGTTGGGTTTCCTTCTCCCCCCCATGGTTTTCTTTTCTGGGGGAGAGGAAGTGGCAGCATATGTTTGAAGCCTTTGCTCGCGCTCTAGGCTGCTATTTTTTGTTCGCTCGTCTTGTTGTTGGTAATGATTGCTTGACTTTTTGGTAACTAATAGTACGAATTTTATTAATACCAAGTGAAGCAATTAATACAGACTCTTAGAAAAAAAAAGAAAAAAAAAATCTTACCCTCTACGCCCATTGCTTTTACAACCAGTACCGGACGACGACGACGTAAAGAAAGAAAGAAAAAAAAAAGTGTTAGCCTAACTTATCAACACAAATTCTATAGAACTCAGCTGTTGAACAACCATGAAATCTTAATATATACTTCAATATATTATCTCAAGATTCCAACCACCATATACCTCCACTCCAGCAACACCCGCCACCAAAAAGACTGACTCCAATCTCTCATCATATCATATTATATTTTCAGCCAATTCATCGGCTAAACCCAAAGCATCAATCTGCTCCCGTATGGAGTTTTATCATAGGAATCAAGTCTAGGTAGGAATTCATTCATCGTATGCTTTTACCCAATTAGTTAGGCATAGTGAGCTTCCGAATGAGGTTGAATATGAATCCTGGCTTGGCTCGGCCGTAGCTGATTGACATATGATGAGGCATAGATTGGATGGGTTAGATCCACATTTCCCTTAGAACTAAACACAATTCATACGTGTGTGTGTGTGTGTATATATATTGAAAACACACAAATAAATATTATTCTAATAGATCGTTCCATTATATTTTAACTTTACGTTAAGTAATCCATAAATTATATTCTTTTACATTCACTCTTTATATTTAAAAAAAAAAATTAAATAAAATCACTTAAATATTTTGATATCTGATCGATCATTTTTCAAAAGGATATTTTGATGTGTATCTAAATGATTTTAATTTTTATTTGAATATTTTTATTGATAGTTGTAACATAATTTGTACATATAACTATTTTTGATACTCTATGATTGACTAGGGAAAATAATAATGGAATGCTGTGTTGATGATTTGTGTGGCTGGTTGATCTGAGTTGCTGATTGTTGGATAAGTCGATCCTGATTATTACAGATACAATTAGGGAAAATATTGTATTATCATATGATGCAATCGCCGGATTAACTCTAGTAGAATTAAGTAGGTCCATATAGGCAGTCACCCGACCCACATTAGGTTAGCAGGATTGTTGCCTATACAGCCCTTAATTTCTATAATTAGCTATATAAAATTAGCTTATAGGAAATAGAATAATTGTATTCTTTATTTTATATCAGTTGTAATTAATTGTAAGTGGGCTAGATAAAATACCCAGCACCACCATATTGTATTAAGCTTGCGTTTGGTTGATAAAAAATGTAAGTTGGACATTTGTTGGGTTAGCAAAGTTGTAACTGGGCCATGAAAGTGGAAGCCCAATCGGTAAGGGGGTAGGAGGGGTGTATAAACTGACCTGCGTGTCGAGAACGAGAATGGTGATTTATTCTAAAAAGTTGCTATACGATTTTCTCTCTCTCTGTTATGTTCTCTCTCTCGATACTTCTTCTTCTTTGCCGAATCTCTTCGTCTTTCTTATTCTTTAATCTCAGTCTACCGTTGATCTCAACTGAGCCTTAAATATTTTGATCTGCCTTTAATATTTTATCTCTAGCTGATCAAATATCGATTTTTTTGATCATATCTCTGTAACTTTTTCGACTTTTTATTTCGATTTCAATCGAGACTTTATCATATTTGACCGATTATTATTCCACATTATTGATTCCAAACAATTTGGCAGCAAGACGTTGAGGCCAGTACTTTGGTTTGATGGAATAAGTGATGTGGTGTGCCCACCATGTACCCCTTCCCAAAATATAATTAAAATTTAATGCCGATTCCTTTACTTGGACAAACAGAATGCCCCAATGTTTTCCCCTGTCAACTACTAGTATGGATCGGAGACTAATACTGCTACTAGTAGTTCAGGAAAAAAAAAATCATATTTTATTGCGAAATCGGCTATTCGTACATGCTGGACACAATACACAAGACCATGGCAACGACCTTCGATTTACCCGCCAAATCGCCGTCTAGTATTTGGTTCCCACGTTAATGACTAAACCTTTTTTCTGCCCTTCAAAACCTCCCTTCCCTACCCTCTCCCTTTTTTTCTCGGACCTCAGAACCGAAAATTTGCAGTTTCGTCTCATCCCCTTTCAATCCCCCTCTCTCATTTAGTTTCCAATCTTCCTGTCTGAGAAGGCCGGTTGCATCAATATTCAAGAAAAAAAAAAAGGAACTTCGAATGCCCTCTCGACTGCTTTTTCGTTATTTTTCTTGCCCTATGTGGTGCAATTAAATTTCTTTATTTTTTTTATTGATCATTGGATTCTGCCGTGGTTTCCATTCTCTGGGTATTTGGCCTTTTACGTTCGTTCATCATCTCTGTAATCGATCCCTTTTTCATTATTAGCACCTCTTCCAGAACCCATTGATGATTGGTCGTGACAAACACATTAATCTAATTATTTTAATGTCCATACCTTTGCCAGCATTTCGCTGAAATTTCGATTAGGAAATGTTTCTTTTTTGATATGTTTTAGAGAGAGAGAGAGAGAGAGAGAACAACCAAAGCTGCTTTCTTCAAGAGAAGTTTTATTTTGGATGATTCCATCAATTGAAAACCTTGGGTCACCAAAACCTAATTGCATTTAGCAAAAGATATTTTCTTTTGAAAAAAAAAAACTCCAATAATCAGGTTCATTCTATTTTTACTGTTTTCAAATTGTAAAGATGAGTTGCTTTCCCTGTTTTTCATCTCAAGGGAATAAAGCTGCAAGGAGGACTAATAGCAGAAGGGATGTACCAATCAATTCATCCCCTCCAAAACCTCCTGCACTAGCACAACCACATCAGCCTGGTAAGTATATGACAAATTTCCCCATCGTTTTTTTTTTAGTTTTTCTGAAATCGAAATATGTCGACTTTGTGGAGATGGCTACTAAGTTTTTTATTCTATATACTTTAAGAGATGGCCATACGATATCTTGGGGGTACTTCTAAGAGTATTAGATAAAACATTGGTCTATCTATGCTATGTTGCTTTCTATCTGAATTGTTTTGATGTAGGCATCTGATACGCTTTACTTTTAGGTGGTGTTTTGTGCTTATCTTTGTTTACATAGAGGCAGTTAAATCCGCATTGTTCTTGTCTGCAGAAAATAAGAGGCCTAATAATAATGCAGAGGTGAAAACTGACAATGATGCCAACACTAACAATATTAAAGCACAAACTTTCACTTTTCGAGAGCTAGCTACCGCCACAAAGAATTTTCGCCAGGAATGCCTGGTTGGAGAAGGAGGGTTTGGAAGGGTCTATAAGGGTCACCTAGAGAAAACTGGCCAGGTATTTATTTATTTTTTTACTGGCTTAACTTCATAGTACCAATGCAGCTTTTAGCAATGCTCAGATGCCTTAAAGACTGAATTTGGTTATTTGATTCCTTAGGTTGTTGCTGTGAAACAACTTGATCGAAATGGGCTACAAGGGAACAAAGAATTTTTGGTTGAAGTTCTGATGTTGAGCCTCCTTCATCATCCACATCTGGTAAATCTCACAGGATACTGTGCTGACGGAGATCAGAGACTTTTGGTGTATGAGTATATGCCTATGGGGTCTTTGGAAGACCATCTACTTGGTAACCGCTTTACCCTGAGCTCTTCTTCCCTCCCTCTCTTCTTTAAAATTTACAAGTGCCCAAAGTTTGCTGTGTTATTATAGAGATTTTAGGAAGTAGAGCAGTTTTATAACACTGACAGACTGTAAAACTGCTGCAACATGGTCCGCTTAAATTAAAACAGGTTTCTTTCGCATTGGTTTTCCAGCAGCACGCATGCGAAAGTGTCACTAGTTTTCCATTTTGTTGTGTTGCATTTGCTGGCAACTATTACAAAACTTACCTGCGTAGTGTTTCATGCTGGCTTTAGATATCCCACCAGAGCAAAAGCCACTCGACTGGTATACCAGGATGAAAGTAGCTCTAGGAGCGGCCAAAGGGTTGGAATACCTGCATGATAAGGCCAATCCTCCTGTAATCTATCGTGACTTGAAATCCTCCAATATCTTGCTTGACAAAGATTTCAGTGCTAAGCTCTCTGATTTTGGATTGGCCAAGCTTGGACCATGTGGCGACAAGACCCATGTTTCTTCCAGAGTAATGGGAACATATGGCTATTGTGCCCCGGAATATCAAAGAACAGGCCATCTTACCGTAAAGTCGGATGTTTACAGTTTTGGGGTTGTTCTATTAGAATTAATAACCGGGAGAAGAGCAATCGACACTACGAGGCCTAATGAGGAGCAGAATCTAGTTGCCTGGGTAAGTTTTTAGTGAACTTAACCGTTATCTTTTATTGCCGTTTGGAATAAAAATTAAATCATTATTGTCTCTAGAGTCCTAGATGTGATAAAAACATGGCATGACACCGAATCTTCCTTGTATTAGGCATACCCAGTATTCAGGGACCGAAAGAGATACCCCGAATTGGCTGATCCACGCCTTGATGGGAATTTTCCTGAAAATGGTTTGAACCAAGCTGTAGCTATTGCATCCATGTGCCTTCAAGAAGAAGAAACAACACGCCCCTTCATGAGTGATGTGGTAACAGCCCTTAGTTTCCTCTCAGAAGATCCAGAGGAAGCAAAATGCCTCCTGTGGCCTCTGAACCCTCTCCGTCCCCATCACAGAACAATCACACAACAGGCAACTACAATAAGGTTTACCCTGAAGATGTTGACAGTACTCGGGACCGTGAACGAGCTGTTGCGGAGGCAATGGAATGGGGTTCTAACTCCAGGCAAAACATGATGCCAATGAGTTGAAAACATCTCGTATTGTAATAGTCACGAAATTGCTATGTTTTGGTGTCTTGTCTGGACATCCTTCTTTCTATCTCTGAGCTTGTTTCTACCTACCTCTAAACTTTCTCTGTGATGATTGCCAGTGGCTATTCTTTCATTGGTGGTGTACATCGTGTTGGTTGCCACCCTACCATATTATATGTTCGTATATGGGAGCGTTTTTGTGTTCATGCTTCCTTCGGCGACTTTGGTATTTCTGGGTTTGGAGGTAGCGTAGCTATGTCGGTAGTGGTAACAAGGCATACCGAGTGTAAACAGCTATTCAAGGTTCAAAAGCACCAAAAAGCAGTATTTTTCATATGATTTGAAGTGTGATATTTGAGATAGGTATGCGCTAAATACTGTTAGAGTTGATGCAGGAAACTTCATGAGCACACCCAAATCGGTAGTAGTTTATCCCTAATACAATGCGCGGTTATTAAAAATATTAAGAACCACCGCAACCCTCCTTTTCGCTGCATCAGATTTCCTGAAGTCCAAAAAATTAAGCACTTGAGGAGCTGGGTTCTAAAAAAGGACTCGGCTCCCCAAAGCTATTTTGTTGGCATTAACTAAAAAAGATGGTTGAGGTATTGAGTAAAGCTCGGGCAGGTGTATGCTCCAAGACCATGTGCATCAATGATGCTCATAAAGGAAATGAAATCACTCGACCTTGTCTTTGCATAGAATGCTAACAAACGAAAAAATAAAAATAAAAATAAATAAAAAATTAGGTCTTGGATTTTAAATCAGTAACTAGCCTCCTTTAATTTTTACTCTTTATAGTTGAGTCACAAATCTTTTTTTAAAGTTTCAAATCCATCTTTTTGGACTTCCCTTTTTTACTGGTCTAATATATCCCCATACCATTAGTTAATATCCTATACCCTAACCCACAACTTTTTCACTTTTTCCTCATCGCACTCAAGAGTTTAGCCCCTTACTTATTCCCCTACCTTGTGAGCTTGACCCTTGCCTCTCTCCTTCTCATTTGGTCCTTGGTTGATCCCAAAGCAGTCCCTTGAAGCTCTCTTGTTCTCCCTTTTTGCAGGAAAACCCCAATTGCTCATTAATTTGTTCCTCTTTCTTCTCCTCTCTTTGTATTCTATCTATTTTACTTATGTTTTTGTGCATTAATGTATTTTGCTAAATGTTTTATGTGATTCTTGTTTAGATTAGTAAGAATCCTTGTAGTTGGAATAGCTTAGAAGAGTGGTCATCTTTACTTGAAGACTTGGTATTAGGTAAACTTGGCTAGGCCTTGTAGATGCAAAACTAAGTGTTATGCAATTTGATTTTTTTTAGCATGAATCCATAGTTACTTTCTATTTAGAAGCATGCCTAAGTATTTAAAGCATTGAAATGGTTATAGAAGCATAATAGGTTTTAGTTTGGTTTTCATGAGAAAGTGTGATGTTTCGATGAAGCATGAATTGTAAGTGTTTGGTTTTATTTATTTATTTATGGATTAAGTGTTGTAATGTGAATCATTAATGTTGTGTTCAATGTCTATAAAGTTCCATGAGTTATGGATGTATTTGGATTAAGTTTGAAAGTATGAAAAGTTTTAAATTATATTTTGCTTGGTAAATCAAGCCAACTGATCTAGGGAAAAATTAGTCCATTAGTTTTGACTCACTAGTAGGGATGACAATTTTTTCCATGGGTTCGGGGCCCATTCGGAGATTCCCCGTTCGGGTTCAGGTTTGGGGAAGAATTCGGGGATTGAGTTTGGGTTCGGGGATTCTTAATGGGGATTTTTTAGGGGACGGGGCAGGGACGGGTTTGGGGTCCCCATCCCCGAACTCGCCCCGAATAATTTTTTATATATATTTTTATATAATTATATATATATATATATAATATAATATAATTTTTTAATAAAATATAAATTAAAACTATAATATTAAAAAAAGGTTTGAGGATCAAGGATGAGATTGGCAATCGGGTATAGAGTCGGGTTTCAAGGTCGGGGAATAAATCGGAGATGGAAAATAGATCGGGGATCGGGTCGGGTATGGGGAATTGATCCCCGCGGAGATTGGGTCGGGGAATCCCCAATAATAAAAAATCAGGGATCGGGTTGAGTTCGGGGATGGGGATGGGACCCCACCCCTAACCCACCCCACTACCATTCCTACTCACTAGCCAACTAGTTTATTGGAATTCAGAGTCTTAGTTTAGCATGGTACTAGTAAGCTAGTTACACTTGTGACTGATTAATTGGTGGCACTGGTCAACTAGTTTTCCATACTAGTTGATTGGGTTATCTATTCATCATTATTTTATCTTAGTTTATTTCCCAAACCAATCTATTGGTTTGCGTGAGAATTTTAGTGAATTTTTTAAGGGTTGATAATGCAAGTGAATCCTCATTCATACATCTAAACAAGTGCTTTGAATATATTTTAGATGTTTCTTAAAGTTATTGGAAGTATTTTTCAAATTGCAAATACTTTCTTCAATATTTGGGCATAAATTGAAGAATCTTGCAAAATAGGCAATTTTGTACAACCAAACAAAGCCTTGCCAAGTTGGTCAATGTGTTGACAAGTCAAATATGAAAAGATGACATCTTGGACATGGAGAAACATGCATGCAACGTGGGGGTTTATGACTAGTTTGTTTCAACACTAATTATTTAAGAATTTCTCTTAATTAATTCCCTCCTTGTTCCAACTTGTAATCTAGCTTGATAACTAGATATTTCGTGAGTTATGCCTATATATATGGCATACATATGACCTTGTATAGAATAGAGTGTAATGTTGAGTAATAAAATTCTCTTTGTGAGTTTCATTCGATTTCATATTCTTTGTGAATTGAAGTTGTATATGTCCATTCATCTAAGTGAGTTTGGATTTGTGTCTTTGAAAACATATTTTGTGAATCTCTTCAAAGTTATTCTTACCTTTGGAAGTCTACTTTGTGTCTTCTTCTTGAGGGATCCCAGGTGAGGAAATATTTTTGAATCCTTAGTTGGTAGTTTAGGAGTGTTTACTTTATGAAATCACTTTCATTCATATCTATTTCCTACCCTTTAAGTTTGAATTTCATCATTCAAATCGGAGTTGATATAAGATAGTGGTTGCATGTTAGAATGGGCATTTAGATCCACATCAGTTAACCTTCAAGATTAATTTCTTATTTGCCCTTAGATCTTCTTGGATAATGATTAAAATAGGAATAATTTGCTTAAGTTTGTATTTATAGTATGGAATTAAGTGTTAGCCTTGAATAATACATTCTTAATTAAAAAGAGAGATAGTGGAATTCTATGATGACTTCTCTTTGTGGATCAGTTGATATTTTAGTTCATCTCATCATTTGAGATATATTGGCTAGCTATATTGGGATAGCAAGTGGTTTTAGCTTACCTTATACTTTGAGGTGTTTTGGTTGTTTATATAATGTCAATTGGTGGCTTCAATCCACCTTTGTTAATTGAGTTATGTTAGCTATCTATATTAGGTTAGGGTAGTAGACAATCCATCTGTGTGGATTGTTGTGTTGTACTAACCTTCTATATTTGATTAGCTAGTAGTAGATTGTCAACTTATTTGAGCATGAGGATGATATGGGAATGGTATCTATTATGGAAAGTATGAATATGAATAGGGTTCTTTTATGAGTTAATTATAAGTAATCTACGATAGCATGTCCATATGTATCACATGTTTTACTAATTTTATACCATGCATTTTATGTTGCTTGTTGCCTTTATGGGGGATGCCTTATTTACTTAGTACATTGATGTATTGATACTTCACTATGGAGTTGATATACTATAAGTACCATATGAGGATGTCATTGCTTTATATGATGAAGTGTCTGAGCATGAGTGATATTTTTATATATGGGTACAGTTAAAGAATAAGAGCTATCTGATAGTGACTTTGGGGTCATTTATATTTCGAATGTGTTTAGTCTCTTATGTACCTTTCTCCCTTTTGTTGTATTTTGGAAGTTGACCTCCGCCAACATTTATACACACACACACACTCTTCCACTTTTTATCTTCTTTCTTGTTTTTTTTTAATGATTTTCTTATTAACTATTTTAGCTTTAAGTGAAGAGTAACTAGGCTTGTGCTTTTAGTGATGATGCTAATACTCATGTTTTGGTTTTTTCTTCTACCAATATATCATTTTAAATAAAAAAAAATGTTGCTCAAAAAAATTAGGGTGTTATATTATCTATCTCAATATTTTTATTATTCATTGGATGATTTGAAGTGATTTCAACGATATTAGATACACTTCATAAGATGATAGAGGTAATTCATGTAATCATACACATTGTATTTTACAAAATGATCAACTATTCCATTGTTCCCATTCAAACATGAGATTATCAGAATCATACTGAGAGAACCCTAGAAGGAGTAAATAGGGTTAATCAGATAGAAATTAGAAGTAGCTCAAGATAACCCAATATAGGTTTTTCTACAGCTATTATCATAAGATTCTCCCTTTTTGTGTTTATTGATATGATCTTCTCACTCCGATGCAAGAGCATGGCCTTATTCATTTCCAAAAATGGTTTTGAGACATGTTTGACGTTATGCCACATCATCATGACACGTGGAATCTGCTGGAACAAGCGCCACATGTGGAGTAATGCAAAGTAGGGTTTTCTTTGTTAAGGTTGTGATTTTATGTAACTAACTAGTTCATAAGGCAACGATTTTTATATGATGTATTGCCATATCATTTAAGTGTGATTACAGGTTGTAATTAGCTGTAATTAACGGCTAGAAAGTCTAGTTTATGGCCTATAAATAAGGGTCTTCTCATGTGTAAAAGAGAGTTTGAGTTTGAATAAAAATCATCTCCTTTGAGAGAGTTTAAACCTTCTAATTCTATGTGAGGTGAAAGTGGCCATTGTTAAGGATTCTTTGTGTGTTCCTTTTCTTTGGTTTTGAATCCTATGAAGATTCTTTGTGTTTTCTTCACTTGATTCATATCAAAGGGTTCATCTTTGTGAGATCTCTTTGAGATCCATTTAAAAATCATCTTTGTGAGGTGTTTAAGTGTTACATTTGTTGCATTTTATCTTACCCTTATTCATCCACCATGATACTACACGAACATCATCATCCATCCCCTTTCTTGAGTGGAATTTGTGTGGGTCTTACATATCACACTCTAGATTCATAAGTATAATAACTTAATGGTCTCTCTTGAGAATGATTTATAATTTGACCCAGTTACCTTCTCTATGTTCTCTTTAAGAATCGTACACTTGGTTTTCAGATAGTGTTGTGGTGAATACAAGAATTTCTCACAATTTATAATATATGAAATCAAAGAGAACTGTAAATAATGAACTAGCTATAGAAATAAAAGATTGTAAACCACTACACAACATTAATCATGCAAAGGTTACATGAGACACATAGAAGGTAACACAAGGAAATTATGGTACATATACATCAAAGGATACATGTGATACGAAATATGATAAGCATAAAATAACATATATACCACCGAGGCCACATGCTCATCATACCTTCATACTTAGCTAAATCATAATCATTTTATAATCTAACATAACTATATCCAAAACAACAAAACACATCATATAATCATTAGGGTGGTGCACTAAGGAAACTACCATCCAACCATACCAAAATAATTTCAAATACCAAAGATAGGGAATGAAGGCAACTACCAAACTAATAATCTAAAATATACCAAAGGTGATCATATAAAGTTACTTTTAATTTTTAATTACTCAAGGGGATATAAGAGATAACTTGGAGTCCTATAAAATATACCAATCATACAAACATACAAGGCAATATAGTACCCTCCAACCATTCAATCCAGAGATGTACAAAATACACAGGCTATATTGGTACAAAAAGGTAACACAATATCATTGCATTCTAATTCACCTAATCTTTAAGTATGAATAATTTTAAGAATTCCCAATAGCAAATTAGAGTATACTAGGGTGTTAGTCAAAATGTCAAGGTATCCAATGAAACACTAAACCAAACATAGGGCTTTAGCCTCATCTATAGAGTAAATTTCTCCCAATCTTGAGGTGTTACACTTAAATTATTAGTATCTTATGAAAGTGATCACATTTGTCACATAAATCATATGAGATCTTAATTCCATATTTAGTCATATCCCTTTATTTCCATTTATTCAAGTCAATCTTAAGGCCAATGTTCCAATCCAACGTCTAAAGTAAACATTAAGGTCAACTAAAAATCCTTTAAAGCTAACTTAGTCCAACTATTTACACATAGGCACATTTTAGTCACAAACAACCAAAATGTCCATGAATATTAATTATTTCCATGTTAATCATTTTGATACTAAACTTATTATAATTATCAAATTCTCATGATAAAGCTAAAAGATAATAAATCATGACACTTTAGTATGAAAAAAATTCTAGGATAAGACAAATAACTATTTTTCCACTATGCATAAATTGAGCATATTAAGCACATAAAACATGCATATCTAACTTATCATAAATCACATGCTTTTCATACTTAAAATCACATAACACATTCTATGCATGCATATTTGAAAATAGAATCATGGCACTAGTAAAATGATAATTCTACCCTAGAGGATACAAATATTAAATCATGCAAAACTAACCCTATTTTAGCATGTTATTATACACATAGTAGTATATATAAATTCAACATGCTCATTCATATTATTTCTTACCCATGATTAAGAGGATTAACACCCAACAAAAAATGATAAATAAAATTTTGGTATATTATACTGCTTTTATTGGGGATTTGAGTTACAAGAGCCACCCAAAATGTAAGTCTTGAGGATCATCAACATGTGTTTTGCAGATAACCTCTTATTATTTTATCATGGTGAATTGAAGAATGTGTAGTGTCATATAACCAGTTTGTAGAAGTTCCTCAACCTATCTAGTTTGAAGATTAACCCATCCAAATGCACTGTCTACTATTATGGGGTAGATGATGGTGCTAGAAGTGAAATCACAACCTTTTTAGGTTTCCCCGATGATTCTTTTCCTATCACTTACCTTGATTTACCCATCTTCTTATTTAGAATAATATTAGCTTATCTCTAACCTATTTGGGATAAATTAAAAACCAAAAGTAGGAACTAGAGCAATATTTATCTATTTTATTTAAGTAGGTTAAAAATAATCGAGGTTGTATTGTTTAGCATTTAATTATACTTCAACCAATTGATTTATTTTCTAAATATGATCCTCTAAAAATTTATTAGATTATATAAATTCTTCCTCTAGTTGGGGAAGCTCACTAAGAAACAAAGGCATTTGTTGCACGGGACCAACTATGTGTGACAAATGATGAGGGTGGCTTAGAAGTTTTTTTTTATTTAAGCGTATGGAACATTTTTGCACTAGGGAAACCCCTATGAATAATTTTCCAAAAAAAAAGACTATTTAAGTTAGATAAGTGTATGCTGTATACCTCAAATGAGTGGGCATATGGAACTTTAGTACTACAACTACAATTCATGGTTGTTTCAAAAGATCACTTTCTCTAGAACACCCTTTCCAAGATTTATTCTAAAAATGGTAGCAAGTGAATAGAACTAAGTATAATATTTTGGGGGCTTATAAGGAACTTAAACAAAAAAACTTTAATATAGGGTGGAAAAAATTAGTGTGGCATTCACTAGTAATTCCTAGACAAAATTTCCCTCTTTTGTTGGTTATGAGGGACATGTTATCAACCAAAGACATAATGCAGGGAATGGGAATGGGAATGGTTGTATAGGAGTTTGGGTATATATTTTATACCAAACCAATGGAAAATAAAGACCACTTATTTTTTCTCTACCCCTCCAAAAAATCCATTTGGCAAAAAATTGGAACAACTTCAAGTAAAAAGAGACCTAATCATGAGTTGACAATAGAAAGTAAGGGCCTTATACACAAGATTTAGGTAGCATGGATGCAAGAAACAAATTTTGGGAGTTTTGTTCTATGCTTACATATCTAATGCTTGATGTGAAAGAAATTTGAGGATTTTTTTAACATTTTAATCATGATGCTAGTGCTATTATTAATTCAATTGTTATAACATTATCTAGGAGAGTGAATTATCCTAGTTCTGAGGCTAATTATGATATATGGTTATATATGGTGGATAACCTTTGTTATACTTTTCAAGATTAACAAAATCATACTTACTTACCTAAAAAAATCAAATTTGGTTATAAGAAATAAGGTAATAAAAAAAGGAGAAATCATCCACAATAACTCTTATACATACATACATACATACATATATATATACAACCAACCATATCATAGGTTATATTAGGCCTAAATAAGTACATATGTAACAAATATAGTGATCTATATGCGATCACAATGATTTTTGGTTTGAAAGAAATTTGATGTTGCTTTTCTTGTTGACATGCATCATATGAATGATCTTTTGTAAAGTTCAACTTTGGAAGATTACACAAAAGTTCTTTCTTAAATAGTTTGTTAAGTAAGTCCCTACTACCATGAGCAATGTGCTTGTGACACAATTATGCATCATCCTTGATTATAATTAATAAAATAATTTTCATTTTAAATAGATTTAAAATAAATCATAGACACATTGTTAATCAGTGGGCATACAAAAAGAGTAGATTTGTCAACACCATTTGAATTCATGCAATGTGAGTTAGAGAAATTTACAAGAAAACACTTATCACATAACTAGTTATGCTAATGAAGTTATGTGTTTAACCATCAACCACACACAAATAATTTATGAATATTTTAGAGTTACCAATACCTATGCTTCCAAATTTGGTGATATTTCCTTTAGAATTTTCTCCAAAATTAACATTACCATCATCATATGGGGTTAACTTTGAAAGTATAGTCTAGTCATCTGTCATGTTCCTTAAGCACTCACAATTGTTACTTTTTTATATTTGGGGCATAGGTACCCATTCAATGGTTCTTTAGAGAGTTAGTAACAAATCCTTGAAGATGGTTCCCTTAGGTATCCATACCTTGTTTAATTTTGGAGTAAATCTACTATTTCTACATGAAGAGCTAACATGGTCCAATATTTTACATGAATCATAATCAATAGGAGAAGGCAAACGAATATACAAATTAGTGGCTTTAACAAAGAAATGTTGAAGTGGTATATTTATTGAATTCCTCCCATATTGATATAAAAATCCTTCCGTTTTCAAACAAAATTGTTGTGCACCAAGAATCAAGTTAAGATCTTCTCACCATTGTTAAAGTGTAATTAATTTTAGCAAATTTTTCACTTTTATATAAAAAATAAACAATATTCTTTTTTAGTTGATAAATTTACACACCATGATTGAGAGAGCATGATTATTTAAATTAATCAAACTCATTAATTTTCTCCTCAAGTTCCAACTTGAGCAGGTTAACTCTAGACTTTAGAATCACATTTTTATTAAATACATAAGCATGCATCTCTAAAAAGTGATCAATTAGATGTACAGATGATAATTCAACATAAGAATAAAGTGAATTAGGTTATGATACATCTTTCTTATCCTCCTCATCATCAAAACTAGTGAAGGAGGTAGAATTTAATGGTTCATCACTTCTTGACATAAAGAACAAATTTGCTACTTCTTCTTTATTCATTTGTCTTTCTTGGGAGCTTTTTTTTTTCCTTTTTGGTGTTGACTTTACCTCTATCCATTTCCCTACCAATTTCATTTTAGAATTAAAACCAATTGTAGATGATATGCCCTTTCTTCCTATAATGGTGACACTTGGTTTGATCATCCTTTGAGGACTCCTTTGACTTTCTTGATGTGCTTGAGGATTTTATTCCACTTCTTCCACCACAAGCCTTGAGAAATATCTTGAATTGAGTAGTGATGAAAGCCACTCTGTCATCATCCATAATTTATGCCTCTTCACTTTCTTATTTCTTCTTGATTTATTATTCAATAATGATATTTTTTCCCTTGAATATCATGGAGATTTCAAAGCTAGCAAAATATTATTTTCTTTAGTCACGTTACCCATCTTCAATCCATGAACCATGAGATTGCCAAATATCTTGTATGTTGTCATCATGGTCATATCTTAGCTTATTCAATGGTTATTAAATTTTTCCCCGCTCCTTAGATAGAGCTTTCTTAATTTCCTTTTTATCTTTTTCAATGATCATATTTCCCAATACCTTCAAGTGGCTAAAAATGGTGGTGAAACAATTAGTGAAGGGTGGTGATAGATTCATCATGCTTTATTTTGAATAAATTATACTCTCAATTAGAAAGAAGAAATTATTTGTTGTTTCAATTGGTGCATCCTTGCATGGTTTGCCAAAAACTTTTCCCGCACTTTCTTTATAGTTGTGCAAGCTTGAATTTGGTTATACTCTTCTTCACCAAGCTAGCCTTCAACAATCATGATCATCTTGTCTTTGAGTGTAAGCTTTCACTTATCAATATCAATGAGTTCTTTATGGCTATTATCAATGATTGCCTATTCTCTTATTTTGTGATCCTAATTAGCCTTTCAATGATGACCGGTCTACATATCATAGCCTTGACCATCGGTGATGCATTGAATTTTTTCGCAGGGACTATTGATTAGTTTGTAAAAATTAGTTGACTAGATTTCTATTTTTCCTAATAGAAAACATTACCATTGTAAAAACTTAAAGTTGTTGCATGGGATTAGTTCACTAATTAAGGAAATTAACCAACTGAGGCATAAAGTTGATAGCCAACTAATGTTGGGCATAAAAAATAATTTTATTAGTTAAAACCAATATACTAGTTATGTAACAATAAGTTTTATGGCTCTAAGGCCATAGCTAAGGGATTTTCAAGACCCTTGAATAGTTAGCTAGGTGTCTAAAATTAGTTAGCTAATCAAACTGATTACTTGGTCTAGCAAAATTAGTTGACTATTTCATTAATTTTTCTAATATCTAAGTAACCCTGTAAATCTTAGGTTTTACCATAAACTAGTTGATTGGGTTTTACCAAAACCAATTGATTTGTACTGGCTAAAATATAAAACCAAGTCAAATACTTAGAAATTAATTTTCCAAATTAAAACAACTTATAAACCTTTTAGAGAAAATATTTTCAAGAGAGTTTGAAACTATATTTTCAAAAAAAAATCATAATCTATAAAGGATGAAAAAACCATAAAATACTTAGAAAATTTCACCACAAGCACAAGTCTTGAAGGTCTTATATTTGTGATTCTTCCCCTTTATGTTATATTCTTGATTAATCTCGATATCCGGAGCACTTGATGGTTTAAATGAGTGTGATCAATATGATTGTGATGTTTATAACACTTTCACACTACATCAAATATTTTAAACCTAAGACAATGTTTTCATGATCAAAGCAAGAATTAATGCAATTGATTGGCCTAAATGGTTAACACATATGTTGCATAGCAAAACTATGTTAGTGGAAGACAGCTTAGTATTCATAGTTGATATTTGATAACGTGTTTTCCAATGATCTTGAAGTTTTATATTTCCATAGGATTATAATCAATGCCTTTATACGTTATCATTTGAAAATATTTAGAAAAATCATGTGAAAATACTGAAGGAGCAAAAAATATGGCCCCCAATATTTATTAACATGGCATGTATGTCTTGGATATTTTTTCGCACAATCATTTAACTTTAGTAAAAAAATAATAGGGTATTATATTTAATAATATGGTCCATAGTTTCTTATTCTATGGATTTAATTATTGCTCTTTCTTATCTATCTAAAGGAGATATGTTATAGTAAAAAAGAAAAAAGGATGGGCTAACAATCGCTAGTTATAGTTTATAATTTTCATTATTTTCTAGTCATTAGGGTTTAATTGTTTGATTTAATAAGTTGTGTTATAGTTAAACTGAAGAACTAAAAGCCTTTCAAAGTTGCCAATGCTAAGTTACTCCAAAGTTTTCTATCATTTACTTTGTTATACTTCATTTTGCATTTATGGTATTAATTTGATTCAAGTTTTATTCTTTTGTTATTTAATTAAAGTTGTATGCATTTGTGCTATCTAGTTGAAGTGTTATTTTCTAATTCATTTAGTTTTATTGAAGTTATGATATTTAATTGCTATGTGACCATGCGTTATTCTTTTAATAATATGCTAAGCTAAATTATTGTGGAGTAGGAAGATAATTGATCTTCATATGTAAATTGGATTTAATAGTTATGTATATTTTTAGATAGGTTAATAAATCATGTCTAATGATCACTGACCCAATATTTTGTTATTATTATCTAGCTTAGTCACCTAATTAATTTAAGTGGTAATCAGATGTTAGGATAGTATACCTACTCCTTAACTGTTAACATATATATTCATAAGTAGTGAATAGGTTGGTTAATTTCAATCTAGTTTATTAATCCTTACTACAAAATATGAGTTAACTCAAATTATGTTTCTAGATACATACTCCCTTATCATCAATTCAACCATTAGTTTAATTTAGATATCATATCCTAGGTTATTAATTAGTTAGAAAATAAATTATGTGCAAACATTAGTTTATTTGCTTAAGGAAATGCTAGGAAGCGAACATATACGAGCTTCTATATGTTAACTAGGAAGAATAGAATAATTTATTTTTAAAATTTGTTAGGATGCAATTTTAATGAAATCCTACTAGCATTAGTGTCATAAGGTGCTCTTATTGCATATTTTAGTATCTTATTGCCTAGTATACCCTACGAGGATATGTAGTATAATTTTTTGAGCCTAAATTACCTTGATATTAGCCATATTATACTTAATACACTGACATTCTAAATGAATGTGGGAATGCAAGCTTTACATACTCAAGATAAGTAAGCTAGCTAAAGTGCACCCTCAGACCATCAACCAACTCTACAAAATAACTATCGATGCCCTTTTCCCAAAGCTTCCAAATGTTTAAATTTTATTAAAGAGAATATTTGATATGTTTTTGTTAATAACAACAAGTTTGGTACCACGAGTTGGTAACTATAATGAAAGTGAAATTTTGACACATGTGCTCTGGCAATATGCTTTAACACTTATAAAATAACTAACAACTCGAGCATAGGGTATGATGGACATAAGAAGAAAATACAGAGATTATTGCACTTTCAATCTAAAGAGATGAGTGAGAGCAGAATAATATAGTGTAAATTCTTAAGGAGGAAGATGAAGGGGATACTATATGAGTGGTCAGTAGGATGTACTCTTATCCTACCCCTTTTCTTCTTTTCTTCCTCAAATCTCATTCTAATATGTATTTTTCCGAGGAGGATCAAATTGATCCTACCAATGTAATGTATAACATATTATAATATCTTCAAGTGAAATGGTATTTTAGTTTGGTATTCTTAATTATGTGATTGAGCATTGTTTACTAGCCACATTTAGTATTTACTAAATTTTTGACATTTGAGAGAGTTAAGCAATACTAATAGAGGCAATTCGATGCTAAGGTTGTAGCAATGGTGTGAAAAGTCCTTATTTTTAACACTCCAAAGTTCACTATGTGACATTGCTGGGTATATGTATATAATAGTGACAACTTGATAGCATGCTTCACCCAGAGTGAAGCCTAGTAATCCTAAAGTGTCAATATCCTATAAGTTTGGCATGTTATGATATGATATGTATTACTTGAATGGTGATAGGAGATATCCCCTCCCCATATCTCTGTTAACTGATCTTCCCTATTTGTTAATCACGACTAATTGACCTTATTTACTTTAATAATTTTCATTGCAACTTATTTTTTCACCCTACCAACATTGATACCATAGTTTGATTTTTTCGATTTAATAAATTTTTTTCATATGTAATATTACTCTACTTAGTTTAGCCAACATAATCTTTATGGGATGATACTCCTCATCACTTACTACTTGGAATAATTGTGTATACTTGCACATATTTTTTCCCTTTTAATTATCACTAGGTCTAAGCATTTAAACCTACATCACACTATTTTCTTAGCATCATTTCCAGGGATCTGCTATAATCCTATGTTCTTAGTCAGATTAGTATTCTAGTGTTGTTAGATTTGTAAATTTTTAGATTTTCCTTTTACTTGTTTTGGTTTGTAGGTGCATGAACACCCTTATTAGATGAGGTTTCTCTAAATAATAATAGAAAAGTGACCAATTTTCCTATTATTCTAACTAAAACATTAACACAACACATATGAAAAGGAATTACATTAGGTAGGGTTCAAATTCTCAACATATTCAAATCAAGAGAATTCCGTTCACCTCAACATAAGAAAATTAGTGACACATAATTGCAAAATAAAGGATAATCATCGTATCAAAAAGATAGATAAATATGAAAATTGATAAAGAAACCTTGAATTTACAATTTGAATGACTTTGATCCACTGTTCTTGATTTGGAATTATAAGATGAAAATAATGGAGTTGATGAAGAATAATTGAGATTAAAGATGGGATATAGGATAAGTGGTGAGGAAAGTGTAACTCTTCTCTCAAGATGGATGAGAAAGATCACTTATCTCTCTCTAAACCTCTCTCTCTATCAAAAGTGCACTTAAATAACCATAAAATGGGCCTAGCTACAGATCAACACGAGCTGATCCTATTGTTCTCAAACTCCATGGCTTGTGAGAGCTTTGTCAGTTTTCAATGTTTCAATCATAAATTTGTCATGAATCCTTCGTTTGGAATGATATATGGCTTTTAGGCTTAGAATATTTCCAAATTTAGATTTCATCATGGTTGGACATGTCTATCTTTCCACAATTACACACTTTGAGTACTCATTATTACTTCTCATCTATTCTAATTAGTTTGTTTTAGCTCATTTTAATCCTAATCTATTCAAATATCTATAAAATATAATCAAGAGTGATAAACAAGAATAATTTGACTCAAATATGTAAAATTAATCATATAATTACATTAAATATTTTCATTATAGCTCTAATTTGCCCATGTAAATCATATGTATCAAGCAACCTACATGGTCTCCAAAATGAGATGATCTACCTTGGCCTCAATCCTTAGACTAGGAACCTACTAGGTGCTTCTACACATGTTTACCTACTTAATAAGGCATATGATCAAACATTTAATATAATTGAAATAATTTCCTGTAACAACTAGCGGTGCGACAGTGCTAAGACTTTTCATAAGGTGAAGGAAAAAGATGTGTTAAAAGTGGATGCAATCATAACATTATGGGTAGAGGTGTTCACTCTTGGCAATAAAATTAAAATTATGTCTCCAACTAATGCACTAGATGCCAAGCTTAAAATAGAAGATTAGCCTACCACCTAAGTAGTAGAGGTCTCATGTGTATATTGTAGAGAATGGAGTTTGTTTGAACGGTGTTTGTAAACAATATAGGTAACCTAACCAAAGGACCACTCTAATGCTCCATTTCTAGAAACCCTAATTATAAAACTGCTAATTATTAGTAATTAATGACTATAATTATGATAGTATTTCTATATTATATGTACTATTATGATAAATTAGATATAAATTTAATTAGGTTGAAATTTCATAGAATTTGGGAAATTAGTTTTAACCCTGGTTGGGACCCTTAGCCCATGTTTGTTTAACCATAGAACCCCAACCTTGAAACTAATATTTTTACCTTATTTTACCTAGTTTAAATACCTAATTAAGTTGTAACTTTATCTTCATCCATACTCCATTCCCTTCATATGGTTCTCCTTCATGCCACTTCCTTGTAAATGCTACCCTTTTCATTTATTTTTCTATGCCACATTGTGCAACCTAACTGTCTTACCAGCCTATCATTGACTTAGTCATTCCTATGCCACCATCGCTCATGTAATCCCTTCTTCAACCCTTATTTTTGTAATTGATCCAACTAGATTAGAACCCATTTGTTTGCACACTTTTTCCCTTTCTCTCAAGCTACCATTCATAGCCTTCCTATCTTCCTCCATTGTTTTCACATTTTTTTATTGAGGATACCTATGTTGAAACCTATAAACTCATAGTTTTCCACCTCTGTTATATGAGAGATTCAAATTACACCAACTTAGCAACATGATTAGCTCCTGTTGTTTCCCTATCTATTATGCCCAAACATAGCCAACCTTGCCAGCATGACCTCCTAATGATGTTTCTTCCCCCTTATGTAAGCAACACACATTGCACCACCTTAGTAACAAAAGCAACTCATGTTGTTTCCCATCCCTTACATCGAGGCCTCACACCATTCACCCATTTTCTATGTGAAATACTCACATATATGGTCTTGAGTTACATCAACCCTTACTTTGTGACCTTTAAACTTTGCACCATCCCTGTTCTTCATGACCTTTACACATTTCTACTCTCTCCTAAAATGAAGACATCATATTACAAGCCCTTAGTAGTGTGAGTGTCACCTGTTGTTACTCCCTTGTTGTGTTGTTACCTCATGTAGCTTTCCTTTACCTTGATAATCTTTTTTTTTTTCTTACTCAATTTAGTTTGTGTTGATTTTTATATTATTTTAAATGTTAAAAATGTTATTGGGTGTTGGTTTCTTATTTAATGCTTGAGGTGTTGTGGAAAGAAAAACTTTTGTGCTTTTATGTGACTTGAATTTTGGTAAATCTACTCCCTCATGAGATGGTAGATTTTTGTGTGAGCATAATAGGATGTTTAGAACTATAATCATGTTAGAGTTTCATTTTATGAAAGTATTATGAAAGTGTGTGATAAATTGAAATCATGATACTTAATAGTTTGCATGTATGTTTAACTTGTTATTCAACATGGTATATATGCATATGTAGTATGTAAAAGGTTAATGTATGTATGCCTAGGGTTTCATTAGGACATTTGGCTTTGTCATATATTTTTTTTATTCCTTTCTAAGTATTCCATGATTATCGTTGCAAGTTGTAGCTAGGATTGATATATATATATATTATGTTAATACTCAAGCATGATTAGAGTTAATATGCTAATTGATATTCACATGCTTTATAGATAGAATTCCATTCTTACATGTACCATTCTTACATATTTTCATGCTTTAAACCTGTACGCATGTATTACATGGAATATATGATATAGTAGAAATGCATGCTTAGGGTTTTTTTTTATATGTAAGTTACAAAATGCATGCGTAAATAAAAATACAGCAATTCACTAAGTATTAGAAATTACCTATATGATAAATTATTTTAAATTATTATCTTTTAGCCTTCTCATGAAAATTTATCATTATAAAAAAATTTATATTGAATCAGATAACAGTGTGAATTAGGATTTTAAGAGCATTTTGGTCTTTTTTAACCCCATGCACCTAATGTGAATAATAGGGCATAGGATGACCTTAGTAGATCATTAGGTTGACCTTAACAAAGAATTTGGCTTTGGCTTGGACTATTAATCTCAAGGTTGACTTGAATAATTAGAAATAAAGGAATAATGGTTAAGTATGAAATTGAAAATTTTATGCATTATATGATTTTTGTGATCACCTTAGAAACCATTAATATTTAAATTAGAAGGCATTGAGTTTGGGGATGGCGTATGCTTAGGGGTAGATACCCTAAAGATGAGGTTTAACCCTCAGTTTGATTTTTTTCACTAGTGTATTGTAGTGCCCCATCAAGGCCTATATCTTATCTAATTAGTTCTGTAGACATTTTAAGGGATGCCAATACATAAGTATTAGATAACCTAGGAGGTTAAAGAGGGTTGTTTTATCTCTATGTTCTCGTATGATCAAGTGTACTTTAGTGTCACAAGTTATAAGGTCTAATATTTTGTTTCCTCTTTGTGCCAATATGATTGGGTGTACGTCAATGACCCTTGGTTAATAGTATATCCCCAAGAGTAAGATAAATAATAAGGAAGTAACTTTGTTTGATGGCCTTAGTATGTATTTAATTTTTGGTTTTGTATTTACCTCTATGGACTACCTTTGGTATCAAAATTGATTTGGTTGGTTGGTTAATAGATCCTTAGTAGACTACCTTATTGGTATTGGGTTATGATATGGTTATTATGTGTTTTCAAATGAATGTGAAATGGTTAAGTATGTTTGCTATTGATTATGAATTTTTTATGTCATATATATTATCATATGTTTTTCATATCTTGTTATCACATTTGTTTTTTGATTGGTCATGCTCCAATCAAATTTGTTTCATATCATAATATATGATTATTGTGTGATTATGTACAATGTAATCATGCTACCTTTTATGAGGTATTGTGATTTAATTAATATAAGGAACTTATATCGATGATACATTTGCAGATGAAGGATCGGTAGGGTCCTTTGGGGGAGATTTCATTCTCGAAATTGGCTTTTTAGTTTAATAGTTAGAGTAAACTATTATCGTACTTTCGAGTACTAATTTTTGTGTAGTTAATTTTTCTTTATATTCTTGTGTCCCTATTTTATTTTGAGTATTATTGTTGTATGGAGGATATTTATCTACAACCTTAGTTATGTTATTGTCTCTTTTTTCTATTGTTTCTTTGGATTTGACTTGTTTTGAGTCTTAGAAGTTGGTATAATGAAGGTAAGGAAACTATACTTATTCTAAGTGTGGCAGTAACCAATTATGTTGTCATTAATGCTTCCACAAAACAACTACACCCCTATTTGGCAGTAACATTCAAATTTCTCATGGATAAATCATAAAAATATATAAAACCTTATCTACTAATACTAGCAACCAAGGTATTATGAGCTTCATCAAAATGTTCAACCTCAATAGCCCACTACTAATTTTATGGAAAACATGCTCAAGGAATTTATGGAAAAAAAGGTTGTAATTTATGGCCACACAAATTCCGTCAAAACCTTAGAAAAAGACAGGGTAATTAACATTATCCTGAGAACCAGAGCACAAAGAGAATCCTGGGATGGAAGAAAAGAAGATGTGTAACGTTATCTCACTCAAATCAACATATGAGGTTGACACAAAGGTAAAAACAACAACGTATCCAACCTCCCAACACCTTATAGAGCAAATATATACTCCTCGCAAATTAGAACCCACAAAACTCTAGAAAGACCCTACCACCACCCTATAGATAAGCATGTCCGCTCTTATAATACACAAAAACCATCCAAAATTCCCTCCACCACTGTTACTAGATAAGTTGAGATTTTCAATATATATAGGATAGATTTTATGGGACCCTTCCCACCTTCCTTAAAAAATGAGTACATTATAGTAGTAGTAGACTGTGTCCAAATGGATAAAAGTAGCTATCTTACCCATGAATGATGCATAGGTGGTTATATGTTTTTGTAAAAGAATATTTTCACAAAATATGGAACCCCTGGGACCATCATAAGCAATGGAGGAACATAATTCTATAATAAACTATTTGCACATCTGTTATTAAAGTATGAAGTCCACCATAGGGTTTCCATTGCCTATTATCCTCAAACTTGTGGGCAAGTGGAACTATCTACTTGAGATATTAAAAGAATTTTTGGAGAATTTAGTGAACCTTATGAGGAAAGATTAGTCTGCCATACTTGATGATGCATTGTAGGCATATAAGATGACATATAAAACACCTCTTAGGATGACACCCTATAGGATAGTCTATGGAAAAGCATGTCCCCTCCCAATTGAGCTAGAACAGAGATTATATTAAGATATCAAGTTCGTTAACATAGATCATGCCACAATAAGGTTTATTGACAAATCATGCTAGCTCACGAACTGTCTCTTCTCAGCTCATTTGTTTAGAAAAATGAATCAAATCTGATCTTTGTTTTTAGGCTCTTTTGTAAAATGAGCTGAGCAAGAGCCAATAGAAGTTTGGATCATTTGTTCATGAAACAACTCATGCTTGGTTCGACTCATTTATATGCTTGGCTCATTTGTTAATACGCTATGATTGTATAAAATTAACTTAATAAATAGGATAAATAGTTAAATGAGCCTTTAAATAAACTAAATAATTAAATGAGTTAGTTTAATTTGTTTAAATTTCAAAGAAGCTAAATATTTAAGTGAGTCGATTCACAAATCAAGTTATGATAAAAGAGTTGATTTGGTTCATTGATTTTCTTTTACCATTTCAAACTCAAGCCAACTTGAGCCTAAAAAAATTAAACAAGATGAGCTCAAGCAAGGGGTATTCGTCTCGATTCGACTCGTCAATAAACATATCCACAGGAGGACACATAAGGAAAATATAGCTCAACAAGTTGGAAGAATTGAGATAGATAGACTATGATAATGCCTTGTTCTATGAGGATATGACAAAGAAATTGCATGATAATAGAATCCAAACCAAGAAATTATACCTGAGTAATTATATCTTCCTTTTAAACTCTAAACAAAGGATGGTCCTAAGAAAACTCAAATCAAGATGGTCTAGACCCTATGAGATTGTAAATATCTATCCTTATGGAGCCATATAATTAGAAGATGGAAAGTTAGGGGATATCTTTAAAGTCAATGGTCATAAGGTGAAGTCATATCTAGATAAGTTTTTCAATGGGAAGGTGCATACAATCACCCTATAACATCAATAACCCTATGAAGATTTCAAGTTGAGGACATTAAAACAAGCACTCTCATAAGGCAACCTAAGGATTTAATTTTATTTATGTTGTTTTTAACCCTTATAAACTTAGTTTATTTTCCACCTTATTTGCTTAGTCAATAAGATCCCTACTTGTATATATTTCTTTCATTATCTTTTAACATACTTCACCCTAACATTTACCTCATTCTTTGACACAAGGTATGTAGGTGTAAGGGATGAGACACAAAAAGACAAAGTGAAGAGCCATAAGGTAAGGAATAGGGTGGGAAAAATGGGCAATTGAGTTACTAATAACCAAGGTGATCATCATTGAATTGCATCTTCCCCATGCTTTGAGCATCACATGCTAGTTGCATACATTATTTCTCAATTTGGCTCTACATCCACTTCAAACCCCTTCACATTTCTTAACTAATTAGCATCATTCTATACATCAAATTACCACTCTCCTTCTCCAAACTTTCTTATCTCTTTGAACTACAAAAAGGTTGGATTCACTAACAACCCAAAAACCACGCATTAGGAAGATGAAGTGTTAGACGTCCTCAATGACCTCCCACACTAAATAAGCCCCAAAACATTATTGAGGCTACCATAGTTGAAGAAACGACACTACAATCTCTAATCAACACCACACCCATATCCTTTTTTGTTTTTCCTACATTTCCACTATCGTTCCGCTAAAGCACACCACTTACCCCACCCTCCTTGTCATCACTACTAATGCTAAGTAAAATGTCATTTCCAAAGCAAAAATTAAAGAAATGTACTAGTATCACCACTAATAACTTATATGAGGAGGATGAAATTGCTCCCTCATTCCCACAACCAAAAAATAAAAGCTTTCATCTTAAACTCTAACTATGTTCATCTCACCTAAAGCCTAAGAATGATTCTCTACTTTAAGTTATAGAGATGCATGCTACGAGTGAGGGTTTAACTTTTTTGAAATGCCTCTACTTGTAAGATCCCATTAAATTCTATTAGTGGGGTAAACTCATGGAGCACCCAAGCCCCTTCCTTCCAACTATCATGGTTAAGTTCACAGTAATCTTGGTCCAATGCATCACACCAAGACTATCAAGTTCAGTGGTGTCCTACCTCTCTAATAGTATCAATGATTATTATTCTTACCAAATATAGGAATTCATGATTATGTTAAGTATGTCAACAACCCCACTAACACCCTAGAAAACACCTTTCTTCAAACCCTTGAAAAACCAAACACCACCTGAAAATTTACACCAAGCATTGCTCAACTCTATCTCTACCTTAACCTTATTCCCCACGTTGGATAATGGTACCACTTCCTCTATATAAGAATCCTCCCCACTAGTTATGTTCAGATGATATCCTTCAAAAGGATAAGATTTATGTGATGTGTCATTACAAATAAAAAGTTGGATATAGGTCACTACGAAGAACCCCATAAGCCCTCTTTTATACCTCTCTTTAGTGGCAGAGGTCTATGCTAAGGTTGGCATTAAACCAAATGCTATAGATGAGGTAGTAGTTAATGTGATCCTTATCAACAACAAAGTAGTAAAAAGAATGACCTTAGACCCTATCCTAGCATCTATAGGTGAGGGAACCCTATTAATAGCTCCTAATATTGCTATGACACCTCTAAGTGTCATGAACCTCCTCTATACCATAAATTTTGATACAAAAATACTCATCAAGGACCAAGAAAGGATTACTAAGGGGTTTTCTAAGTTCTTGTTCACCTTATAATTCATGGGATTGATTTACACCAACCCACATGTGGTAACATTGAGCAACGTTGGGACTCACATTGAACATATGGGTGTTGTAAGAAGGGTACTAGGACAAGTTGAGAAGGAAAATCATTAGGTGAAAATCATTTTGAAACAAATTAAGGAGTAGTGTAATTTTGAGCCCACTAGATAAGAGTTTATAACATAAGAAGTTCAAGAGATGGACGAAAATGCTAAGGAGGATAAAAAGGAGATGATAACACCGAGGATGAACCCTTGAAAGAGGACCCTAGTAGGGCAGCCCAGTAGTAAACAAGGAATGCCGCCAGGGGTTACCATACACACTCTTTTTTCCTTAACAACTGAAAAGATGGGGGATTTCAATGGGTAATTTTTAGGAGGATTTCTCTTTATTTTTTCAATGCTATGTAGCGTGGTCATAGGTTGTTGTTCTTTCATTTCCCAATCCATCCTCCTAGTTAGTGAGGGCACTACTAAAATTTTTTTAGGGGGTGGGTATATTATAGTAGTTTCTTAAGGATCAATATTATGAATTTGTCATTAAGTTGGCTAGATTTTATGAATTCCAATGATAATATTTATATAGTTTAACCTAATTAAATATTTGTCTCTAGTAGTTTTCTTTTGTTTTTTTTCATAAGGTAAGAATACTAAGTTGTATACTATTAAAAACACAAGTTAGTTTTTTTTTTCTCGATTTACCCTATTACAGAAGTAGTTGTTACTAATGCATACCTTCCTATATAATGGAAAGAAATTTATCTTTAAGCTTATTACAAAATATCTCCCCCTAGATATTTAACAAAGTACACTCAATGTGTAACACCCTAATTTTTTTTTAACTAGATTTGTTTTAATGTGGAAGCTAACTCAAATACACAGGTGTTAATGCCACATTTCATATAAGTTTGGCTCCCTTGCCTTTCTTATATAAAGAGCAAGGATAAAAGATTCAAAAACGAAACCAACAAAAAGTTATAACACAAAAAGGGAAAGATACACACATACACACACACACACACAATAAAAGGATAAGAATATACATAAATCCCATAGACATCCAAAAAGGGGTATAACATCGAACAAAAGATATATACAGAGAGAGAGGTATCAAAATAAGGGAGAAGAATATCTGTATATGGATAACAAAAAGAACACCAACAAGGTGCACTAGATAACATTATTCTAACACAACCCCTCATGCAAACTCTACGAAATCAATGATGTCCTCAACAACATCGCCTCCACTGAAAAATCTAAAAAAAAGAGTAACAATAATAGAATAAGAACGACAAGCATACTAAATAAACCAAATATACTAAAAGCAGATATCATGCAATCATGTAAGACATACAGAACACACTAAAGCAAAGGAATACAAAAAAACATGCTAATGTATAAAATATGAAATATTTAAGGAAAATCCTATGTTTATCACCATTCATTATTGTTCTTTACTATTCAAACCATTCATTACTATTCATTAATATTCATCCCAAAATTCTAAAATCACTTAAACACTTACAACATGAATCTAAACACTAAAATGATTAAATCCACACACATGCAATGTCCATTGATTATTCTGATCTATATTAGGTTATCACATAGTCCACCAAATCATATTTTATCTAAGAATGAACAATACTAAAGTTGAAGAACTAACGACTAAGTTATTAATCTAAAGTACTATGGATAAGGAAGCCAAAATAACTAAAGAACACTATATCATTAATTCATACCCCTTATAGGACCCATAGATTACCTATAGAGTAAAAAGAGGCATCTATATGCACTAATGGTGTAGCTAAACTACATATATAAATAGGGAGTGCATCCACTACAAACCCTATCTCAGAGGTCATCTCAAGTAGGGATGGCAATCGAATGGGTTTTACCCAAAACCCGGCGGATTTTATCTGTTGAATGTGTAAATGGATATGGATAAGGATATGGATATGGGTATGGAGAAATGTGAGAAATATCCATCAGGTTTGGGTATGGATATGGGTAAGAGATCCTTAAATCCGTACCCGTACCCGCATCAGTTTACCTAATATAAAATTACATTTTTACCTTCATTTATGTAACATAAAGTATATTTTCTAAGGCTAAAAGTGAAGATATGATTAAATTTTAACAATCTAAGTATATAATTTTAACATTAAATGATTTTTTACTTTATACTTAATAGATTTTATTCAAAACCCGATGGGTTTTACCCAATGGATATGTAAGTGGATATGGATAAACAGATATGGATGAGGAAAAACAATATCCACCTGGTTTGGATATGGATATGGATATAGGTTTTCTTATTGGATTTGGCTAACGGATAGGGGGTACCCAATCCGTACCCGATTCGTTGCCATCCCTAATCTCAAGATTATTCACCTAAATCCAAAACTCAATCTTACACTTGAATTATTAATAGATTTCAAATATATTAATAATCACCATCCCAAAATAATCCCACACACTAATTTTAGAATAATTTTCTATTCATCAAATATTATTTATGTACTAGATCTTTCATAGAAACATGCTAATAACCTTTAATTTAAAAATTAAGAAATTTCACTATTACCAAAATTTGCTATTTATGTTAAATTGCAATTTTCATCAATTTACTATTTCAAGAGTCAAATAAATGGTCAATGTCAACCACTGACTATAAAATACCTAATTAAGTCATTTAGGTGCAAAATAACTAAAATACCCTTAATATAATAATTATAAATGAAATAGTAAACTAATTCATAAAATTATGAAATTAAACATTAAGCACATTTAATCAATAATTAGCATTCCATAATGCAAAATTTTGAATAAAAAAAGATATTCAATTAAAAAGAGCAAAATGCCCATATATACCCTAAAAAGGATATAACTCCTAAAATTTTACACACTATTCATTAAACACATTATAAAAAATCTTAGAACATCAAGAACAACCAATCTCATAGCCTAAATGTGAAATGACCAAAATAGTCTTTATTCATACTTAAAAATTAATTTAATAACAAATTTAATTATATTAAACTAAATAAGTGCTTTAAATATATGAAATTGCATCTAAACAACTTAAATAATAAATTTGTATCATAAAAAAATTAATATCAACAACCAAAACATGGATATATACCTAGAGGTGGAATTGCCTAAATTATGGCAAAAAATGCCATTAACAACAACAACAACAACATTTATGCATTCTAACAAATCAAAATCTATATACTCTTAGTATAATTTAGTTTAATACGTCCTTATATCCAATATTGAGTAAAAATTAGCCTAATATCAACACTTTCCAACCACTTGAAAACCATACACCAAAAATCAACAAAAACCATCAAAACACTTCAAAAATACAAAATAAAACAAATAAAAGCAATAATCAAGGCTATAATGGCTTACCCTTCCTTACAATTATTTATTAAATAAAGTAAGAGATTAGGAATATTTCCTTCAATTTCTTTAATTTTTTTTGCACTTAATTGTTTAGGAAAGACAATAAAGAGATAAAATCAAGAATAAAGAAGTAAACAAAAATGCCATACAATGGAATAATTTCTAGAGTATTTCTTGTGGGATAAAGTGATGAAATTATGAAGAATAAAAGTGGTTGGAAGAAGTTTTTGTTGAAATTTAGATATTCGGCAACTTAAAGGAATTTGATGCTTATAATAATGTATATTAAAAAAAATCAGGCCAAGCTTGGAATAAAATCCCCATTGTCAGAAAAAAAAATTGAACTTTTATTTTACATATTTTATTAATATAGGAATTAGTTTTAGATATTTAGGATAGGTTTACTTTAGAGAAAATTGAGTTTGAGAGACTAATTATGCCTAAATTTACGAAATGTTTCTAGAATTTATAAATATGTTTGGAACCCATTTTTAATTTGTATTTAGCTTAAATATATCATGATATAAGTATCCCTTATGTTATATAAATTTTTGCTATCTAAAACACTCGTTTCAAAGCTTAAAACTCGAGTAAGAGTTAAGAAAAGATGATAAATAGTGTTTTTTCTTAAAAAATTTCGTTTAAAATTTTAAAAAGGCCTAGGAGGCTTAGAAAAAAAATGAATTCAAATATGATAAAATAAAACATGTTTGGAAGAATTTACATGGACAAATGTGGCATATAAGTCTTATGGGACTCAAAACTGCAATAAAGATTTAATGATTGCAACAAAATGTTTTAAAAATATAATGAGAGTTAGAGGGATGTAAAAAATTTTGGGTTAAAAATTATTTTTAATAATTATAATAATAAAAAAATTATAAAATTGGGGTATTACATAATGTTTGTAGTACCCCAAATTCTATATAACCTAAATCCTAAGTAATTAATATTTTAACCTAATACTAATTTTGGATAATTGATATTTTATCTTAAACTAATTCCTTAACCCTAAATCCAAAAATAATTCTACTATTAAATCCGTGTAATTAATATTTCAACCTAACTCTAACCTTATATGATTGATAAATTAATTTTACCATAATTTTTTCTTGTGCTAACTTTAAAATTCTTTTTCCCTTTCCTTTTTTCTTTCTCTTTTATTTCCCCTTTTCCCTTTTCCCCTTCCAAATCTTCCTTCTCCTTCTTCCTTTTCTTTCCATGCAACCACCCTCATATGGTTCCCTTTCTGTTTCTCTTCCCATCCCTTCACTACCCTACCCTTGCCCTCTGGCCCTACAACCCAACATGTGCCACTAGTCATGCCCTATCTCTATCCTTCCTTAGAATTTTATTGAGGAAAAACCTAGGCTAAACTATGCCCAAACCCTTTCACCATTCAATTATTCCTCATTTCACACCCTCAACCTATTTTCCTATAAATACCCATCCTCTCTACAAATTATTTTATTTTACAACTCATACAAACTCCCTACAATTTCTCTCTTCCTTCCCTCAATGCCTCTGTCCATCATTCACTGTCATTCTGCTAACTTTATCTAGAAAAGCTTAATGTAATCCACCTCACCTAATGCTACAAACTAGCCACAACTTGAGCATCTCACGTTGAACAAGCCTTGTTGTGTGATAAATACCCCTAGATGTGTGAACTACTCACACAAACTACCCATTAATACACCACAAACTCATATCATAACTACCCCAAATATGCCCCAACCTCACACCCCTCCACCCCCACCAATATCATGCCCTCATACCCCTCCACCCCATTAATGTGATAAGGTCATACACCACCCCCTAACCAGTGAGTCACTTATGTAATTCCCCTAAGTTGCACCATTTTGTGTCAAGTTTCATTTGCTTCATTTTTGCTTTTCCACCATCTTTGAATTATCTTTTCCTTTTTTTAACTTTTTAATTTATAAACTTATTTTATCCTTGATTATTAAGGGATATTCTAGTGGTCTTCAAGGAGGAGTCTTAGGGTTATATGTTCTAAGAGATCAGAGACATTTTTGGTAAGGATAAAAGTCATTGTTTGTGTTTTTGAATGTTATTTGTATTTTGTGTGAAAACACATGGTTGGTATTACATGTTGATAATGTTTTTTTTTATGATGATGTAGTATCAAATCTATGGAAAGTTAGTAATATGTGAAGAGCATGCACTTATATGTTATTGTTGCAATAAGCCCCATTTTGAAACCCTAAGTTTGTAGTATGCCTATGGTATTTTAATGCGTTTTGAATGATTATGGAAAATGGTAAATGAGTTTTTTCAAGTTGTATCATGAAGATATATAATGTAAGTTTGGAATTGATAATGTTAAACTATTAGGGATTTTCTTGCAAAAAATATGGGCATTTTGGCTATTTTAAGGGTAATTTGGTAATTTAAATATAAATACTTGGCTTAAGTCCAATAAAATGAGGAAATGGCTTAAATTAGGAATAGTAACTCTAGAGGCAAGGTCATTATCATATATGTAAAATATTGGAGTTATAACTTGATTTTTGGATATATATATATATAGTTAATATATTTCAATTTTAGGAATTTTTATTAAATTTGGTGGTTGTATGAGTATTATGGGAAAATTTGTGCTGAATTTGTGAAATTAGGTTTTCGTAGGAATTTTCTATAGTAACCCTAGAGGTATTTTATTATCGCATTTATAGGATATTAGAGTTAGACCTTAATTTTAGGATATGTTTTCAATAATAATATTTTAAAGAGGTGTAATAAATTTAATGGTTAAGTGAGTATTATGGGATAAGTTATACTCACCTTCTGAACTACGGTTTTCTTAAGGGAGGTATGACCGTTTCTTTGAGTGGTGTCTCAATATTCATGTGGTTGTATTTTACATGTTTTGAGTAATTTTTTTAAAGTTGGATTATTTGTATTTCATATCTACATATGTGTTTGTATGATAATCTTGAGATAAATAACCATGAATAAGATACTAATTACTTAAAATAAAAGATTATGTGAGTTAGAACTGAGGTTTTGAGCTAATTCCACTGGCTTAAAAATAGTAGCTAGGTGTATTTTTCCCTAGAAGGTGCTTTAGACCATTCAATTGGCTTAAGAATAGTAGTCAGATCATGTTTACTTGGGCAGTGTTGAGCCCATTTCTTCGGCTTAATAATAGTGGTTGGACATGTTTCATCTTAGAAGGTGTTTCATCCTATTCCACCAGATTAAGAATAATGGAGTCCTAAATTCAATGAAAATAATAAAGTGGATTGTGTTGAAACCTAATAGTGGGATTCTATATCATTTTTCATTCCATCAAATCATATTTAATCAGTATGCATGCTTATTCTCTTATATGTCCTTATTTATTTTATGCAACCCTAATACCATTTTATTGTTAACTTACTAATTACATATAATACTAATAATCCTTTTTATGGGTACCACTCACCATGAGCAAACTATCCAAGTGATTGTGTGCAGTCACAAAGGACCATTTTGATGACTTCACTACGTATGATTCTTAACTTGTGGAGGAGTGATTCTTATGTATCGGGGTTGGGCATTAAGTTGTGTGATATGGTTATCACTTTTGATCTAAATACCTTTAGGAACTCTTAGTTTCCAATGTCTCCCTTTTTATATTTTTTGGTTATTATTCTTAGAGTTGACCTCCAAACTTTTATTTAAGTTATGAGTATCTCTCATTCACAGTTTTATCTTGTTTTAAGTTTTAACTATTGTACCCTGTATTTGATATAAGGATATAAAAACTCATGTTGGGTACAGTGGTAACACTAATTATGTTTTTATTATGCTTCCACTAAAATAAAAATTTGCTATAGTTAATTTTAGGGCATTTTTGTTAAGGATTAGCTTAATGAGGTCTTAATATGCTAAGTTGACTTGAAAATTTTAGAAATTGATCTTAATGTTTAGTATGTGTGGACCTTGCCTAAAATATTAATCACACTTCATTATGCAAACATACCTAGGGTCACCTTCACTAAACCATTAGCCAATCATGAATCAAGGGGGTGAGATTATGTGAAGGAAATACTACCATATGAGGATATAGTGAGTAATCTTGTGAAACACTATCTCTATGAGGGTATGTTGTGAACTAAGTTTGGGGGAGTTTGACTGCCCATTCCAAAAGATTTCATGTAAGGAAAACTAACAAGGATATTAGTGATATATATATCAATAATGGCCATATCACTTAGTAACCAAGGATACTTGCATGAGGCCCATGTGCACAATTGTGTCAAACAGTGTTGTAGGGTAGAAGTATGTTATGAGCACTTTCATAATATGTGGTAGAGTGAAATAACTAAGGGGTTGTGTTAGAGACTTAAATGTTCCCTTGATCGAAAGACCCTGTCCACCTAAGGAAGCCGGTGTTAAAAAAATAGACATCTCTTATAGGGTGATTAAAAAACATTTGTAAGCATATTCTATAGAGATGAACCTAGTTTACACACCTTGCCTAAGATCATGAGTAGCACTCACATAGTATGTTGACTTTTTAAACCAAGATCATATGCATATTGGCAACCTCCTTTGATATTGAACTTTTCTTTTCAAGTTAACTTAGTAAATGACCAAGAGCCATTGAGCTGTACTTAATTCTATAGCAATTGTGACTATTATTTAGCTACATATTTACTTAAGTTAATAATGTAAGTTTGGGGGAGTTGATAAGAATATAATAGTATATTTTCTAATTTTTTAGGGTGCATTTTTAATGAAAATATTATAGCATTAGTGCCATAAGGTATGCTTATTACATGTTTTAGCATCTTATTACCTAGTATGCCCTACAAAGATAGGTAGTAAAGTTTTGTAGCCCAAATTACCCTTCTAGTAGAAGAATGTAGGAATATAATCTTTACTTTTTCTGGATAAGAAGGCTAGCTAAATTGTACCTTGTGACGACCATCTAGCTCTACAAAATAACCACTAATGCTCTTATCTTAAAAGATTCTAAATGCATGAATTTTGTTGTAGGGAATATTCAACCTATTTTGTTTAGAAAATGTAGGCCTAGGACCACAAGTTGGTAGCAGGAACAAGCATCACCTTTTAGCACATGGGCCTTTGTAATGTTCTCTAGCACTTACAAAAGAACCAACAACTCAAGTAGAGGGTATAATAGATGGAAGTAGAAAATACATAGTTGATTGCACTTTCAATTTAAAGATAAGAGTGAGAGTATGGCAGTATCATGTAAATTCTTAAAGAAGGAGATGAATAGAAGGCTTTAGGAGTGGTAAGAAGGGAGAACTCTTTGCCCTATACCCATTTCCTTCTTTTCTTTATCAAGTCTCATTTTGATACATGTTTTATGATGATAATCAATATGAGATTATTAATTTATAGGGAGGACTAAATTGATCCTGCTAATGTAATGCACAACATATTGTAATATGTTCAAATGAAATGGTATTTTTTTTGGTGTACTTAAATGCATGATTAAGTATTATTTACTGGCCACATTGATTATTTGCTGAGTATTATGACACCTAAGAGAGTTAAGTAGTGCTAACAAAACCAATTTGATGCAAGGATCATCACAAACATGTGAAGAGGCCTTAATGTTAACACTCTAAAGTACACTAGATGACATTTCCAAGGTTTATGTGTAGTGAAAGCAACAACACGAGAGTATGCTTCACCCATAGTGTATCCTAGTGAACCTAGCATGTTAACACCCTAAAATTTAGCATGTCATGATATGATATGTATTGCTTAGTTAGTGATGAGAAATATACCATCCTTTACATTTTTTTTACTAATTTTCCATGTATGTTAATCTTAACTGACCTACCTTATTTACTTTAATTAGTTTAACTGTAACTTATTTCCTTACCCTACCAACATTGATAGTATAGTTTAATATTTATCTATTTAAGAATATTTTTATCAACAATATTACTCTTCTTAGTGTAGCCTACACAATCTCTATGGATTGATATTCTATCCATCACTTACGACTTAAATTGATTATGTATACTTGCATATAGTTTGGTAATTTAATTCTCACCCTGTTTAGGCACTTAACCCTACATCGCACTATTAACATCTAAAATACTATATAACCATATTATTAGATGATCAATTGGAATCCCTATACTATATATGTTCTCTAATCCCTATTACCTCCTAAGTGTTATTTGATTAATCTTCTCATTATTAGCTTTATTATTCTATTACTAATAGTAATTTTTTTCATTAATTAACATCTAAGGAAATTAATTTGATAATATAAGTTGAAAAATTAAACAACATTTGCCATCGGATCAACCCTTACTCATTGCTTACTACATATGTGAGTGCTTAAGGTTTAATTAGGATGTTACTATTGGAAATATGTCCTAGAACAAATCATAGTTGATGATTTTATTCACATATTTAGTGATTGTGCTTATTAATAAATAATCATTTGATGTTATTTATTCATATATTGTTATCCCTTTGAGTAATCGTTCTTTATGTTGATAGTCGAGTATGTGACTAAATTGTAGAACTCTATTAAATAATAGAAAGATTATTATTCAACAATTGTCCCTATTCTAGTATCATCTAATTAAGGGATGTTAGTGATCATAAGACTAGTGTGTCAATTAGGTGATGATCATGCTTCACTGATAACTGATATGAGATATTAAACTAATAACATAGAAACATATTACGGAACATGATATTTGAATCAACCTAAATGGACACTACATTGAATATTTCTTGAAGAGTCATTAGTATTATCCAAATAGTATATTATCCTTTGAGTTGAGATATTTATATGTGCCGATATGGTGGTCATCACATTTTGACTTTACCAAACGTTACTTGATGTCGGCTAAATATACCTATTGGCAATTATACCGGTCGCAAGTAATACAGGGCACTAAGAATACCAGAATATCGTTCCCACAGAGATTAAATAATAACATAAAGACTATAATCACTTTAATCAAACCTAGGAAATGAAAATCAAATAAAGAAAATAAATAATTCTAAAGTAACGACTTCAAATAAACTAAATTAAGCTAAAATAGAATCAAACAAAAACTAATAGAGGCAAAAATCAATTAATTATTTATTTTTACCAATTTAAGCTAAAATAAAAGCTAACAAGGAATCTGGATCTACTACTAACAAATCAATTAATTCGAATCATCATCATTATTATTCTATCATATTCGAACGTCCTCATAATTAATTCACCACTTTCAAATCATCCTCTTCCTAATTAAAACATAATTGAGCATTATTTTTACCAATTTGACAATTCCATATTCCCACACACATCAATTTTGGTATTAAAGCCTTAGGTTTTGATCTTTGTGATCAAGATCCAATATTTACTCAAGATTCTTACAAGAACAGGCCTTTACTTCAAGATTCTCCAAGAACGTGTCTCTTCTTCAAGATTTTCCCTAGAATTCATCAATAAGACACTAAAATCCAAGCACTTGGGGGCAGTTTTGGAGAAGCACCACTCGGTTTGTGAAGGGAGTGGATAGCAAACCAAGAGGAGGATTTGAGAGATGTTCTCAAGGTCTTGGTGGATGAAATCAAAGAGGTAAAGCTACGTGTAAGGAGAATAGAATCTTCCTAAGCTTAAGGATCACACATGTAGCCACAAAACTGAAGGGACCAAATAGAAGAAGACCAGTTGAGAAGGGCACAAAATTGAATGGAAGAAGGAGAAGAGAGTGTGGGAAATTATGAAAGACCACATGATACCTCAAGAAGAACCTACGATGATGTGGAGAAAGGAATCTGATTTGATCTACCAGACTTCAAAGGTAATCTCAATAAAGAATATTTTCTTGAATGGTTACAAATTATGGAATCTATTTTTGAGTATAGAGAGATTGATGATGAGAAGAGGTGTTGAATAGCAATATTAAAGTTTAAGAAATTTTCTAGAGTGTGGTACGATAATTTGAAATGGAGAAAGGAGAGAGATGAAAAACCAAGAATTAGGTCATGGAAAAAATTATAAAAAAAAAACACTTGAAGGAGAAATTTATTCCTCAAGAATAGGAGTAAGAGAACTTTATAAAGATGACTACTTTAAGGCAAAAGTTGCTCAGATTTGAAGAATACATTAGAGAGTTTGAAAGATTAGCCCTTTTGTGTTGTCTAAGAACCAGAAGAACAAAGGCGTGCATGATTCATTGGAGGTCTAAATATGAATAATCAAGAGAAGGTATAGGTGTATCCTTATGAAATGTTTGAAGACCTAGCCAGGTTAGCAATCAAGTTTGAAAAATAATTAAAGAGGCACCAAACAAGCCAACCAATGCTCCATATGGTTCTACTTTCAAGGAGGTGTCAAAACCACCAATTTCTCAAGCCAAAAATTAAGATAATGCTAGAAGATTCACTCAATAAGAAAAAAACAAGGATCAAGTGGTTGATAAGGTGAACAAGCAATGCTTTAAGTGTAGAATTTATGGTCACTTTTCTTGGGATTTTCCAAACCAATAGGTATTGACTTTGAAGCAAATATCAATAATGGAGGCTTGTTATGAGAATAAAGACATTGATAGAGACCTACAAGAAGAAAGTGATATCCCAGAGGATGCTTTGGAAGAGGGCCAAGTGGATTGCTATGTGTTGCAAAGGGTGTTCCAAGTACAACAACAACCTCTACTTACTCAAAGGGAGAAGATTTTCAAGGCCAAGTGTAGATTTAGTGATAAAGTGTGTGAAGTCATCATTGATAGTGGCTCATGCACTAATGTTGCTAGTGAGAAGATGGTGAGCAAGCTCGGTTTGAAGACCATGGGTCATCCAAGACCATATTCATTCAAATGGTTCAACAAAGACAAAGGTGTAATGGTAACCAAATAAACTTTTATCTCTTTTAAGATTGGAAATTATTTTGATGATGTTTTATGTGATATTCTACCTATGGTTGCTTATCACATTTTGTTGGGGAGGCCGTGTCAATTTGATAGGAAGGTTGTGTATGTTGGGGTCCTTAATGAGTATGTGGTAAGCAAGGGCCAAAAGAATTTTAGGCTAAAACCTAATCTAGATAGGGAGCATTTGGTTTTGAGGAATGAAAGGGGGAAGGAACTAAGAGCATACAAAAAATATAAGGAAGAAAAAAGGAAGGAAGATGTTGAGTTTAGGACGGGAAGAAAGAAGAGTAGCATGGAGTCGTTGATTCTTAAGGAGTGTGAGATGATTTAAGCTATCAAAGATGAGAATATATGCTATGCCTTGGTGAGAAAGGAAGTCCAATGAGGGGAAAATGCTAATGTGGATCTAAAATTGCAACAAGTGTTAAGAGAGTATGCCAATGTTTTTTTGGATGAGTTGCCAAGTAGGCTACCTCCTTTGAGAGGTATTGAGCATGCTATTAATCTTATGCTACGATTCCCATTACTAAACAAGCCAGCTTATAGTTGCAATCCAAAGGAGGATAAGGAGCTACATAGATAAGTGTAAGAGTTATTGAACCGAGGCTATTTTTAGGAGAGTATGAGTCCATGTGGAGTTACAGCTTTATTGGTGCCTAAGAAAGACGGTACGTGGAGGATGTGTATTGATTTGAGAGCAATAAACAATATCATAATCAAGTATAGATTTCTGATGCTAAGATTTGATGACATGTTAGATGAGCTGCATGTTGCAAAGGTCTTCTCAAAGATTGATCTTAGGAGCAGCTATTATGAAATGAGAATCAGGGAAGGGGCGAGTGGAAGACAACCTTCAAGACTAATTTTGGGTTATATAAGTGGTTGGTGATGTCATTTGGGCTATGTAATGCACGAAGTTTCTTCATGAGATTGATTTTCAAGGTACTTAGATCCTTCCTTGGAATCTTTATTATTGTTTAACTTGATGATATATTGGTATATAATAAGAGAAAGTTTGAGCACATACAAAATTCAAAGAGGATATTTGACAAGCTTAGAGAGGTGAACCTCTATGGTAAGTTGGAAAAATGTGATTATATGATAGAAAGTCCTTAGTTATATTGTGAGTGGAGATGGTATTAGAGTTGATCCGTTAAAGATGGAAGCTATCCAAACGTAGCATACTCCTACTAATGTCTACGAAGTTTGAAGTTTGTATGGGTTGGCCTCATTCTATAGGTGGTTCATCAAAGACTTCTCTACCATTACAGCACCAATCACACAATTGATGAAGAAAGGAGAGTTCCATTAGAATAATCAAGCGACAAAGGCTTTTGAAGACAAAGCTCTCAAACTTACCAGTATTATCTTTACCTTGTTTTGATAAATTGTTTGATGAAATATATTATGCTAGTGGTGTAGAGATTGGGGGTGTGCTTTCACAAGAAAGGAAACTGATTTCCTTCTTTAGTGAAAAGTTGAATGGTGCAAGACTCAACTATTCAACCTATGATAAAGAGTTCTATGCTATTATGTGTTGTTTAGAGACATGGAGTAATTACTTGAGACTCAAGAATTTTGTACTTCACTTAGATAAAGAGAGTTTGAAGTATCTAAATGGTCAAAAGAAGGTGAGTCCAAGACATGCTAAGTGGATATGCTTCTTGCAAATATTTATGTTCTCTACAAGATATGTGGATGGTAAAGAGAATATCATGGTGGATGCATTATCTGGGAGGACCATGGCACTTACCATGATGGATGTGAAGCTTTTAGGATTCCAGATGTTGAAGAGTCAATATACCATGGATGATGATTTTTCTATGATCCTCAAAGATTTTAAGAAATAAGAAAGTTATGGAGTTTTTGTTCTTCAAGATGGATTATTATTCAAACAAAAAAATTTGTGTGGGCCCAAGACCTCAGTTTGAGACTTAAAAATCAAAGAGGTGCATGAAGGAGGAATTACAGGACACTTTAGAGTTGTTGCAAGAACATTTCTATAGGCTAAGAATGAAAAAAGTAGTACAAGCCATGGTTACTAGGTTTGCTACATGCCAAAGGAGCAAGAGTTACTTTTACAAAGGGTTATATGTGCATTTACCCATGCCTACTCAACTATGGGTAGGTGTTAGTATGGATACTATTTTGGGATTTCCTAAGATAAAAAGATACAGGGATTCTATTATGGTTATGGTGGATTGATTTTCCAAGATGGCTCATTTTGTTCCATGTCACAAGACCAATGATGCTACTCATGTTGCAGATTTGTATTTCAAGAAGATTGTGAGGTTGCATGGAATTCCAAGGAGTATAGTTTCAGATAGAGATGTGAAGTTCCAAAATTATTTTTGAAAGACATTATGGTACATGATAGAAACAAAGCTTCTATTTATCACGTCACATCATCCTCAAATAGATGGAAAAACTGAAGTTACTAATAGAACTTTGGGCACTTTACTAAGGAGATGTGTGAGTAAGATTGATAAGGATTAGGATGTCAAGTTAGCACATGCGGAGTTTTCTTACAACTAAATTCCTTCTACTACTACAAGCTCTAGTCCATTCGAGATAGTATATGGTATTAATCCATATATGTAGATTGATATGGAACCATTGTAGAAATGTGAAGTAAAGAGTTACGATACACATGAGAGAGTAGAGTTCTTTCAAAATCTTCATGAATAAATCAAGCACAATATTGAGAAGGTGAATGAAGAATACAAGACAAGAGCAAACACGCATATGAGTTAACATATTTTTCAACCGAGGGATTTCGTATGGTTGTACTTGAGGAGAGATTTCCTAATCTAAGGAAGAACAAGCTTATGCCAAGGGTGGATGTTACTTTCAAAGTACTTTGAAAGTTTGGGGAAAGTGCTTATGACCTTGATTTCCTAGATTCATATGGTGGGATATCAAAGACCTTCAATGTTGGAGACATTAGCCCTTATTATGGTGATGCAAATTTGAGGGCAAACTCAAATCAACAAGGGGAGAATGATGTAGGAAAAAATACTCAAGAATTAGAATTCATCATTATGGAACTAATTTTTCTTCATTTAGAATGGATCTCCCACAAAATTTAAGACAAACAGATGGCTACGTTGCTAGTAATAGATGAAACATACCATACAAGCTACTTGGCATATACGTGCATGTGCATGGCATGCATAGAGTGTATGGCTACGTATATGGGGGAAGTAATATGCATCTTTGAAATGGATATTAGTTGATTTAATTAATTAATTAATTAGTAGAGTTAGAGGCTATGTAGAGAATAAAGTAGCATAAATCTACCTTTTTGAAGAATATTCTATGTTATAGTATCTTTTAGCATGTTCTATATTCTAGTATCTTTTAGCTAGGTATATTTTAAAGAAATATACATTTTAGATAGTACCTTGTAATCACTATCCTTGGCTATATAAAGCCATAAAACCCACGACTGAAGATACATCAAGGTTGAATTGAAGTGAATGCAAATTGCAAGTATTGAATTCTGTGTGCATTCATCTCAATTTTAATTGAATTTGTGTGAACGATTAATCTTGAAACCCTTAATCTCTTTGTTTGTCTAAATTAGATATTAAGTACTATATTTTCTAAACTCCATAACCCACGACCTTCTAGCCATATACATCATCCAAACACATCCCAAAATCAAAACCCTAACTTTTCCATTTAAAACCCTAACCTTAAGTTTCGAACCAAACCCTAACTCTAACCCTAATTTTCAAAACTAAACCCTAACCCACAAATCCATCATCAAACTCTAATTATAAAATCATCATCTTCATTATCACATCATTGTTGAATCATTATAGTCATCATCTCATCAATTTTGAATCACCTTAATCATTCACTCATCATCATCAAATCATCATCTCCGTATTTGAATCACCATCATCATTATTCTATCATATTCGAGCATCCTCATACTTAATTCACCACTTTCGAATCATCCTCTTTCTAATTACAACATAATCAAGAATTATTTTTACCAAATTGACAATTCCATATTCCCACACACATCATGTGCCCTTTTTTTTTTACTACCGCAAATCGATTATGCTTTTCTTCTATGTTCTTTTTCTTGTTTGTTCTTTTTATTCTCTCTAATTACTTCCTCTCTGCTCCTATTATGTGTGTGTCTGTATGTGTGTCGTTCTTTCTTTCTTTTTTTTCTCTGGCCACTTTGTGCCTTTTCCATTTTCATGTTTTTCCTAGATTTTTTTCTTAACTTCTTATGCCCTTTCACAGCGCTTTGTCATCTTGTATCATTTTTTTCTTTTGCTTTTTCTTTTCCTTTTTCCTAGTTTATTATTTCAGGCATCAATTAGTAAAAATATGATATATATATATATATATATATATATATATACTAAAATTAATTTTAAGCTCTAAATTAGTTAAATATATAAGATTATTATAACTTAAGCAAATAATTAAAAATAATATAAATAACCTCACATATTATTCACATAAATAACTAAAAGGTTAAAGTAAAGGGATATAAAATAGCTAAAAATATGCATTCATCAACACCATCACACTTAACTTCTTGTCTATTCTCAAGCAAGACATGACTCTAAATAAAAATAAAAATAAAATAAAATAAAATGTAACTAACTAACCACTTTTGTAAGCCTCACGATTACTTTTAGCATGTGTTACAAGCTCTTTAAATGCCTAGGTCACCCTTAAAGGAAGATTAAGGTCTTGTGAGAGTTTTGCAGATAATATACCCACAAAATCACATATAAAATGACAAATACACCTCCAACACCCTTAACTAATGTTGTCTCAGAATCTTCTACTTTTATAATACCACGATTGGCACTCAACCAAGATTTAGTATTGGAAATTTTAAAGGGTTAATTTCAAGATATGATTCACACATAAACATGAAAAATATGAACAAAACAATAATAATGAATGAAAACCTAACCATACCTTAGTCACATCAAGATTCATCCTTAGAAATGTATACCCTCTTATTTTTATGTTTCTCTCATATTCATGGCTACATATGTATACGCACACTCATATATGTGAGATAAAATGATAAAATAACAAGTAACTCACATATATCAACAAAGAAATATCATACTTTGTGCATAAAAAATCTCAAAAAAGATATCAAATAACTGCCAAATGGACCGAACTATATGCTTGACTCATGCAACTAATCTCTATTAGATCAAAGTTGTACATCTCAGTAATCAAATAAGAATTCATAAGTATTGTAATGGGGTTAGGTTTAAGGTTTTGATGAAGAAAGGGGAAACAAGGATTTAACAAAATATCCTAAAACCTAGTAGAATCATGTTGATATAGAGACTCTTGTTACTAATTCTAACTTATCAAGGTATTTTTCTCATTAGATAACATAGCATCACATTGGCCAAATAACTTCATGTTAGGCCTTTATATTATTTTTACCACTTCTTCTCAAAATAAAATAAAATCAAAGTAATAAGCAATATCTTTTTCATATCCCATATTTTTTATTTTCCTTTTTCTAATCTTCCATAATTATTCTTTTAGATGCTATTTAGCACTTTCTTCACATACTACCTTAAATTGCATGTGTAAGTCTCATAAAAAATTCTACTAGTTTTAAGAAGAAGGGTATAAATGTATTTTAGGTTCAGTTAGGAAGAATATGGGTGCTGAAGGAAATAAATGTCAATGTAAAAGGCTAAAAGGGGTTAATTAAAGGGTGTATAACTCATATACACAAAAATGGGGTAGAAGGTTATTTGGCAATGTGGTGGTATATCCTAAGGTACCTTTATCATTTTTTCTATCAAGGTGTTTATGACTTAAAAGGTTCGATTAGCACATGAGAAAGTTCTAATAATCTCTGTAGGCCATTACAAAAGCTACAAAAAGTAATTTGATCAAAACAAATTAGTCCATATGAGGTTTACAAAGAAAAAATGAAGCTAATAAAATATAGATTATTTAATGTGAAATGCTTCTAAAAGAAGGCCTATATGGCTCAAAAGGTCACTACAGGTTGTGATGAATCTCAATATGCCATGTTGATACTTAGAAAATCATACATGTTCTCACTTCATTAACATCCAATAACATAGATATGTGTTCCCTATATCAAAATTAACACAAAAAATCTCTACTCGACTTTATCTAAGTTTTGTGATCCTCTTTTAGTATGATTTCAAAGATATGGTAATCATTAATTAGTTAAGGGCTCCTAAGAATAAAAAAACCAAAAATACTCAACTAAACACAAATCATACAAAACACTAAATTAATATCAAAATGAATAGACATATAGCAAAGGAATGAAACACAAAAATAAAAAATAAAAAAACTCCCCCACACTCATCATGGACATTGTCCTTAATGGACAATCAATCCACACAAAGGAGGAAAAGGATAATTTAGTATTAGTGATAGCATATAGAAGGTACCTAAAAGAGGATGAAAATATTGTAAAAATACCAGGGGAGAAGTATGTGTTTATAGTCCAACATGGTTTATGTCGTGAAACATGTTCCCACTCTATGTTACCTCATAAGTTCTCCATTCATGTTATCAACTACCTTAAAAATTAATGTATCCTTATGCCCTAAAATTCTTTCACAAACATGTTAAGTTACTAGTTGTAAGAGAGAGAGAGAGAGAGGGAGAGAGAGAGAGAGAGAGAGAGAGAGATCAAATTGCTTAGTAAATAAAAAATGTAACATAAACTAAATTAAATGCACACTTGGATTTCCTCCCAAGAAGCGCTTGTGTATAACTTATTGGCTTGACTCTAGTCCTATACACTCAGGATTGTTTAAGCATATTATGGTTTTGAGGCTCTCAACTTCTCTGCCTTCATAAATGTTTAATTAGTGTCCATATACCTTAAATTTTCCTTTTTATAGACTAATTATCTCTATTACTCTAGAAGAAAAAACTTGTGTCACTGTAAATGATCCAGACTAACGTGAACGTAGCTTGCTAGGAAACATTCATAAGCAAGAATTAAAAAGAAGTACTAGTTTTCCTTTTTCAAACTCTCTTTTTACAATTCTTTGATCATGCATCCTCTTTGTGTGTTCCTTGTAGATTCAACCATTTTCATATGCACCTATTCAAAATTCATCGAGATCATTCAATTATAAGAGTCTCCTTTCACCTACAGCTTGCATATCTATATTAAAAAAATGAGTAGCCCAAAAAACTTTATGCTCATGTTATACTGGAAGGTGACATGATATTCAGAAATAATTTTATATGGATAGATTCATATGGGGTTTTAAAAGTATTCCATATGCCCAAAGCTCGTCATCGAACTTTACAGACCAGTCTTTCCTAAAATCATTAACCATTTTTTCTAATATCCCTATAATTCTGAGTTTGAAATCTCTACTTGTATCCTAGTTTGTGGATGATATAGAGTTGTAACCTTATGTGTAACTCCATACTTACCCAAGAGAGCATCAAATGCTTTATTACAGAAATAAGAACCCCCATCACTTATGATAGTCCTTGGTGTTTCAAATACTGTAATGACATTATTTTTCAAGAATTTGGTGAAAAAATTAACATCAATAGTGGGATGCAATAGCCTCCACCCACTTGGACACATAATCAACTGCAACAAGGATATATTCATTATGCATAGATTCAGGGAATGGTCCCATAAAGTCAATACCCCATACTTCAAACAATTCAACAACTAAAATATTTGTAAGGGGAATTTCTTATTTTCAAGAAATATTACCAATCATTTGGCGTCTAACATAGGCCTTAGCAAAAGCATAAGCATCATTAAATAATGTAGGCCAATAAAAACCACATTATAGAACTTTAGCTGCAATTCTAGTGGGTCTAGAATAACATGACATTTTTTACTTTGACAATGAGAAAAAAAAATAGAATAAAAATCATGTTAAGGGATGCATCTCTTTATTATTTGATTAGGAAATATGTTATAAATATAAAGATCATCCCAAAAATAATATCTCAAGTCATGCATAAATTTTTTCCTTTGATGATATAATAAGTCATTAAGAATGATTATAGTTACAAGGTAATTTGCAATATCAGTATAAGAGGGATGATTTGTAATTGCATAGAGTGTCTTATTAGGAAACGAGTCACAAATAGGATCACCCTCTTTGTTTACTTCATATGATGATGGTAGGTGGGAGAGATGGTCTGCTATATTTTTTTTTATTTCCCCTATTATCCTTAATCTCTAAGTTAAAAAAATTGTAACAATAGAATCCATTGAATGATTATGGGCTTAGCATCTTGGTTAACAAAAGGATATCTCAAAGCATAATGGTTAGTATAAACAATGATTTTATTAAGCAACAAGTAAGGGTGAAACTTTAAAAAGCAAAGACCATGACTGGCATTTATTTTTTTATTAGTGGCATAATTCTTTTTTGTAGAATTCAAAGTCTAGATAGCATAATAAATAGCATGTAAAATTGTATCCCTATGTTGTCCCATAATTGCTCCAAAAGCCACATCACTCGCATCGCACATGATTTCTAAAGGAAGATTCCAATTCAAAGCAACGATAATAAGAGCATTCACCAATTTTTCTTAAAGAGTGTTAAAATCCTTTATGCATGCATTAGAAAATTCAAAGGTCACATATTAAGCCAATAGGTCACATAAAGGTTTGGAAAATTTTGAAAAGTCCTTAACGAATCTTTTATAGAAACTAGCATGGCCAAGAAAACTACGAATGTCCTTAACACATTTTTGGGGGAGGTAATTTTTCAATAATTTTAATTTTTGCTTTATCTACCCCTATCCACTTATATTAGATCTTATGTCCTAACAAAATTCCTTCTTGCACCATTAGATGACATTTTCCCAATTTAAAATAAGAATAGTATCTTCACAACTTCTTAGCACAAGCTCGAGGTTATACAAATATGCATTAAAAGATGAGCCAAACACTGAAAAAAATTTCCATAAATTTCTCAACCATTTCATGAAATATGGCCATCATGCATCTTTAAAAAGTAGCAGAAGCATTACAAAGGCCAAAAGGCATCCTTCTATATGCAAGAGTTCCATAAGGACAAGTAAAAGTGATATTTTCTTAATTCTCAGGACAACTGGGGATTTTTAAATAACTAGAATAACCATCTAGAAAGAAATAAAATTCATGTCCTTCTAAATGCTCAAGTATTTTGTCAATAAAGGGAAGAGGAATGATCTTTTCTTGTAGCATTATTTAATTTTTTGAAACCAATACAAAAATACCATCTAGTAATAGTTCTAGTAGGTATCAACTCATTATTGTCATTCTTAACCATGGTAATTCCAACTTTCTTAGGAAAGACTTGTACAGGACTAACACAATAGCTATCAGAGATGGGATAGATCATACCTGCATCCAATAGCTTAATTACCTATTTCTTCACCACCTCTTACATTTTTGGGTTTAGTCACTTTTGAGGTTTGATCACCTTTTTATAGCTATCTTTTATGATAATTTTGTACATGCATGTAGAAGGACTAATCCTCTTAATATTAGTGATGGTCCATCCAAAAGCCTTATTTGGATCCCTAAGGACTCTCATCAAATTTTCTTTCTGCAGCTTAGTTAACGATGAATAAATGATAACAATAAGGGTATCATTATGACCAAGAAAAACATACATTAAGTGTTTGGGAAGTTGCTTGAGTTCCAAAGTAGGTGGCTCATTAATATATGGTTTTAACTTTGGGACTTGATCTTTCTCTAGTCCTTGTAAAGGGATTAATTTGTTTCTCTCATATAGTGGATGAGCACTTAGGTATTGAATGACCTCTTTGACGACTCCTTTTTTATTTCCTTGGGATTATACTTAGCACCTCTCTAAAGTATCTTATATGACACTTAGTTGAAAATAATCATTAAGCATTTGATCCAATACATCAAAGTTATAGCAAGTGTCATCCTCATACGGTTATTTCATGCTTTTAAAGACATTAAATGTAACTTCTTCACCTTGGAATCAAAGAATCAAATTACCCTTATGGACATCAATTAGAGTATTTCCTATAGCTAGAAATGGTCTACCAAGAATTAGAGGAGTTCTTTAATCCTCTTCCATATCAAGCACAAAAAAATCAACAAGAAATATAAATTTTTCCACTTTCACCAAAATATCCTTTATTATGCCTCTAGGGTACTTATTAGATCTATAAGCCAATTATAAAGACATATTACTAGATTTTGGCTCTACTAAATCAAAATGGTTAAAAATAGACAAAGGCATCAAATATATGCTAACATCTAAGTCACATATCACTTTGTCAAATTTCAAATTGTCAATTACATAAGTAATAGTAAAACTTCTTCAAGCTTTTAGCTTAGGAGGTAATTTATACTGTAAAATAGCATAATGCTCTTCATTCAATCTAATGGTATCATAATCTTACAATTTCCTTTTATAAGTATGAATTTCCTTAAGAAATTTAATATAGTTAGCATTTGCCTCACGATATCAATTAATGGAATATTAATATGCACTTTCTTCAAAATATCAAGAAAATTAGAAAATTGCGCATCCAACATACTCTAGACTATTCTACCAGAAATGGTGGAGGGACATGCAATTTTACCTCTTGAAACGGGGTCTTAGTTACCTTTTCTTGTGGCTTTGACACTTATTCTGGGGCTTTATCCTCTTATTTTTTATCTCCCCACTCATTAATGATATAGTATTAACTTGCTCTTTTAAGTTCGTCACTATATCACTACGGATGCCCTTCTAAACATTACATTAGCTAATTACCCAATATGTGCTTTGAAGTTCTTAATTGATACTTTATGATTTTGAAAGTTTGTATCTGCAATGCTAATGAACGTGTTAATCATTTCTTCTAAGGAAGGCTTCTATGGTCACTGAGGTGGCATTAGAGCTAATGACATAGGTCTTTGTTGTGGGAATGTAGGGGGCCTTACCAAATTGTCATTTTTCCAACTGAAATTTAGATGATTCCTCCATCCTAGATTATACACATTTGAGTAAGGATTATTTTTTTTACCACATTGGTAGCAAGATAATTAACTTGATCAAAAGATGGTTGGAAAAGATTACCTACTTGACACTTTGTGCTAACATGCTGTCCACCACATAAGTCACAATTAGGTACATTTGCTTGAACATGCATACATGAAATACTGCCCAAATTATCCAATTTCTTAGTGATTAAATCCATTTTAGCCTCTAATGTTGTGATAGCACCTATAAAATTATTTTTTGTGTTCTTTTATACCGAAGCACATCTAAAATGCCATTGGTGAGAATTCAAGGCTACTTCATCAATAAAATCATAAACTTACTTTGGAGTCATATTCATAATAGTACCACCTGCAGCTAGAGCTGGAAAAAGTTGACCCAATCCACCAGACTCGACTAGTACAAAATCCGACTCGATATAATTCAATAAATTCATCAACCTAACCTAATCCAAACTAGATCCAAAACTGACTCAACTCAATGCTAACCCAAATATAAGAAACCCAACCCTACCTGAGTCAAACACGTAATCTGACATCAACCCAATATGTTATCAATCCAATCAGCTATTAACCTGACCTTACCCGACTCGACAAAATCGATTTCGATAGTTGTAATCCCCCAAAATTTTAAAAAGCTTATACTTTAATAAATAACTATTAGTTAGGATAAGTTAGCCTGTAAATCTATTTAATTTAATTACTTTATGGATTTTTGAGTATATAAAATTGGATATAAATATTTAATAAATTAAAATAAATATTTTGTTATTTTACCATACTCTTATTATTTAAATAATTTTTCAAACCATTATTTTATTAAAATTATCCTTTTTAAACCCTTATATTTTAATTGTATTAAATTAAATTATTAAATAAATTTATTACCCACAAATATTATATTTTATTATTTTATAAATTAAATTATTTTATTTAATCCTATTCTCCCTTTTCTTTTTCTTTTTCCTTTTTCTTCTCCTTTTTATCCTTTTTGCTCTTTTCTTTCTTCTCCTTTTTTTCTTTCGTTGGGTCGCTAGTTGGCCTGGCTCCCCTACCCCCCCCCCCTCGGCGCCTGGGCCAAAGGCCCGCTTCCTCTCCCCCTCTCCTTCTCCCTCGCATGAGCCCGACTTGCCTCCCCTCTTCCTTTTCTTTCCTTTCTCTCCCGACTGGGCCAGCCCACACCCTCTTTCCCTTTGGTCGCCCATCACACTAGCCCCCCTCCCCTTCTTCTTTCTTTCTTCTTCTTCCTCTTTCCCCGGCGAAGAACCTGACCACCCCGCCATCTTTGCCGCCCAACCTACAGCCCCCTTCCCCTACTGCTTCCCCCCTCTCTCTCTCTCTCTCATCATTTTCCTGCCTTATCCCAGCCCCGCCACCTCTCCCTCTCCTTTCCCATACCCCTCTCTTCTTCTCCCTCTCCCTGCTATCACCATTCCCCTACCACCCCTACTGCCGCCCTCGAGCCACCTTATCCCCTCCTTTCTCTTCCTCTTCTTTTTCTTCCTCCTTCCCTGCCTCATTCTGCATTTTTTTGAGCTCCATATGCATGCCCCGACCTTCTTTTCTCTTCCTTTCTCCTCCTTCCCTCATCCTCCCTGTTTTGCTTTGCCGCCGCAGTTCCACCGCCGACGCCGCCTCGATAGCCACCTACACCACCCCTTGCCATCCTCTACCTCACCTCCGAGCGATCACAGCACCCCTTGAGCCACCCCCCCAGCCTCCTCCTTCCACCTCTCTTATGTTTCTCTTCTTTCCCTCCCTTCTTAGTAGCCACCCTGCACCACCTTGATCCGCCACCATTTTGCAGCCTCTGCCGCCACCTGAGCCACCAAAATAATCCTTGTAACCCCCTCTATCACCCCAAACCTCCTTTGACCGAAACCACCACCTGCAGGCCTTCATTTTACCTCTCCCTTTTCCTTCTTCCCTAGCCCCTCCATCTCGACCCGCCTCGGAAGCCTCCTTTCGCGGCCTCGCTGCCGCCGCCTCCACCACCCTTGGCCGCCAACAACCCATCCCGGACCACCACTTACACCCCCTCTCCACTCCTACACCCTTCCCTTGCCCCAAATCCTCCCTCCTCTACCCTTTTTTTAGCCCCAAAACCCCAACCCGAAAATAGCCTATTTCTCCTCCTATCACCCACCTTCGAGCCCCTCCTCCTTATTTCTTTGCATGCGGCTCATGCTGTATGAGCAGTATGAGTTGCTGCATTTCTTGATTTAGTTGGGTAATAATTTTAAGATATAACAATATTTAATTCAAGTATTTGATTAATTAAGTGTTATAAAGTTTTATACTTTGATTTTTATTATTTCTAATATAATAAATCTTGATATTATTTTTAGGTATTGGTTTTGATAATCAAAGCTAGAACCTTTAACGGGAATATCGGTAAGGTTCGTTTTTGCAGGAATCAAGGTAACCGTTAAATCCCACTTAAATGCATGGATTAACATATGTTAGCACATTAGGATTTTTAATACATTACTATGCTTGTTATATGTTGTTTAATATGGTATATGTGGTTTCTTGTGTTAATTGATAAAAAGGAAGCATGATAGATTATATGCTATGTGTGCAAATATTGTTTAGGGTAGGAGTTGGTTATAAATGAAAGTTTCAAATATTATCCATGTTGTATTATGCTATTGTGATCTTTAATGCATGGTTAATATTTCTGTGAGCCTTAAGGGTATTTTAGCAATATATCTTGTACAAGAATATGGCCTAATATGTATGGGTGTTAATGAGTATTATATTAAATATAATAATTGGGAAGTTAGATAATAAGAATGGGGTAGTAATGCTAGTAATTCACATGGTGATGATAATTTAATATAAGTGGAGTAATAAGGGGTAAAATGGTAATTTATAAGTGAAAAGGGTAAGTTGGTAACTTTGGAAGAAAAGGGGGTAAAATGGTAATTTTAGAGATAAAGGGGTAAAATGGTAATCTTAGAGGCAAGGGTAAAATGGTAAATTTGTAAGTAAAAGGATAAATTGGTAATTTTGGAGGTAAGGGATAAAATGGTAATTTTGGAAGTAAAAAGGGTAAAGTGGTAAATTGTAAATGAAAAGGGGTAAATTAGTAATTTCAGAAGTAAGGGGATAAAATGGTAATTTATAAGTGAAAAGGGCAAAATGGTAATTTATAAATGAAAAGGGTAAGGTGGTAATTTGTAAATGAAAAGGGGGTAAATATAATCCCCTAAAATTTTAAAAGTCTATAATTTAATAAATAAATTTTATTTGGGATAAATTAGCCTTTGAATCTATTTAATTTAATTATTTTATGGACTTTTGAGTATATAAAAGTGGGTACAAATATTTAATAAATTAAAATAAATATTTTGTTATTTTATCACACTCTTATTATTTAAATAATTTTTCAAACCATTATTTTACTAAAATTATCCTTTTTAAACCCTTATATTTTAATTATATTAAATTAAATTATTAAATAAATTTATTACCTAAACATATTCTATTTTATTATTTTATGAATTAAATATTTTATTTAATCCCATTTTACCTTTTCTTTTTCCTTTTTTCCTCCTTTTCTTCTCCTTTTTCTCCTTTTTTTCTCTTTTCTTTCTTTTTTCTTCCCTTGGGTTGTCGGTCGGCCTACCTCCCTACCCCCTGCGCGATTGGGCTACTGGCCCATCTTCCCCTTCTCCCCCTCCTTTCCTTTTCTTTCCCCCTTGGCCCAGCTCCCTTTTCTTTTCTTCCTTCTCCAGCGCAAGCCCAGCCCGCCTCCCTCTTTCTTTTCTTTTCTTTCTTCCTCGACTGGGCTGGCCCACCCCTCTACCCCTTCACCGGCCTACATGCTTGCACCAACCCCCTCCCCTTTCTTCTTTCTTTCTTCTTCTTCCATTTTCCCCGGCGCCATAACCGGCCATCCTCCGCCATCTCCGCCGCCCAAGCTACAACCCACTCTCCCTTATTGACCTCCCTAACTCTCTCTCTCTCCCCTGCCATTTCTCTGCCCCATCCCGGCCCCACCATCTCTCCCTTCCCCATTCCCTGCCATCGCCATTCCCCTCTTCTTCTCCTTCTCCCTTCCATGGCCATTCCCTTACCACCCTACCACCCTACCACCACCCCTCAAGCTCCCTATCTCCTCCCTTCTCTTCCTCTTCTTTTTCTTCCTCCTTCCTTGCCTCGTTCTACATTTTTTCTTGAACTCCCCATGCTCCCCGACCCTCTTTTTCTTCCTTTCTTCTCCTCCCCTCTCTCACCCTGTTTTTACTTCGCCACCCCATTCTGCTACTGCCGCCGCCTCACCAACCACCTACACCACCCCCTGCCACCCTCTACCTTACCCCCGAACGATCATAATACCCATCGAGCCACCCCGCAGCCTCCTCCTTCCTCCTCTCTTCTTTTTCTCTTATTTTTCTCTTCTTTCCCTCCCTTCTCGGCAACCACCTTGTACAACCCTGATCCGCCGTCGTTCCGCCACCTCTGCCGCCACTTGAGCCTCCAAACTAATACCTGCAACCCCCTCTACTACCCCAAGCCTCCTTTGGCCGAAACCACCACCCACAGGCCCTCATTTTCCCCCTCCCTTTTCCTTCCTCCTCAGCCCCTCCATCTAGACCCACCTCGACAGCCTCCTTTTGCGGCCTCACTGCCACCGCCTCCGCCACCCTTAGCCACCGTCAACCTATCCCTGACCACCACTTACACCCCCTCTCCACTCCTGCACCCTTCCCTTGCCCCAAATCCTTCCCCATCTACCTATTTTCTTAGCCTAAAAACCCTAACCCGAAAATGCCCATTTTTCCTCTTTTTCAACACCTTCTAGCCCCCTCTCCCTCCTTTCTTTGCATGCAGCTCATGCTGCATGAGCAGCATGAGCTGTTGCCTTCTTGATTTAATTAGTTAATGATTTTAAGGTATAATAATATTTTAAGTTAATTATTTGATTACTTAAGTGTTATAAAGTCTTGCACTTGGTTTTCTCTTACTTCTAATATAATCAATCTTGATATTATTTTTAGGTATTGGTTTTGATAATCAAAGCTTGAACCTTTAACCAGAATACTGGTGAGGTTCGTTTTTGCGGGAATCAAGGTAACCGTTAAATCCCACTTAAACGCATGGATTAATATATGTTAGCACATTAGGATTTTTAATATGTTATTATGCTTAATATATTTTGTTTAATATCATATGCGTATTTCTTGTGATGTTGGATGAAAAGAAGCATGTTAGGTTCGTATGGAAATATTGTTTAAGGTAAAAGTTTGGTTGTTAATGAAAATGTTAAGTATTATCCATGTTGTATTATGGTATCGTGATCTTTAATGCATGGTTAATATTTTGTGAGCCTCAGGGGTATTTTAGTAATGTATCGTATACAAGAATATGGCCTAATATATATGTATGGGTGCTAATAAGTATTATATTAAATATAATAGTTGTGGATGAGGTATTAATATTAACATTTTATGTGGCGTTGATAATTTAATATAAGTTATGTAATAAGGAACAAAACGGTAATTTTTAATTAAAACAGGTATTATGGTAATTTTGGAGGCAAGGGCAAAGTGGTAAACTGTAAGTAAAAAGGGTAAATTAGTAATTATGTAATTAAGGGGTAATATGGTAATTTTGGAAGTGAAGGGGTAAAATGATAATTTATAATTAAAGGGTAAAATGGTAATTTGTAATTAAAGGGTAAAATGGTAAATTTGTGATTAAAGGGTAAAATGGTAATTTTGTAATTAAAGGGCAAAATGTTAATTTTATAATAAAAGGGAAAAATGGTAATTTTATAAAAGAAATGGTGTTATAGTAAATTTTGAAAGTTAAGGGGTAAAATGGTTAATTTAAAAGTAAAGGGGCAAAATGGTAATTTGTGGACAAAGGGGGTAAAAGTGGAAATTGGAAATGAGTAACTTGGTAATAATAATAATTGAGAAGAGTAAAATGATAATTTAATAAAAGAGAAGGGTAAAATGATAATTTAATAATGGAGAAGGGTAAAATGGTAAATATGATAAATGTGAGGGGTAATTTGGTAATTTATCCAACTAAAGGGGTAATTTGGTAATTAGGATAATGAATAAGGGTAATTTGGTAATTTAACCAACTAAAGGGATAAATTGGTAATTAGGATAATGAACAGGGGTAATTTGGTAATTTGACCAACTAAATGACAAATTGTTAATTATAACAAGGGAAAGGGCAAATTGGTAATCTAACCAACCAAATGGGAAATATATTAAATATAACAATTATGAAGGGTAGTTAGTGGCCTAATAAATGTGAGAGATAACTTGATAACCCCAAACTGAGCAGGGATGAGGCTAAGATCAACTATGTGTGGGTTACGTGCCTTGTGTGCCATGTGTTATGCCGTATCATGTACTTTATGTTTAATGATTAATCGTTGGTAGCGCAACATGGAGTGGATGTATGCTCATGTAACTTCTTTATGGCCTGTGGATGATGATTACATGTGTCGTGTGTACGATGTTATATGATGTGACCCTCTAGGACATGCATGCTAGGGTTTAATAAAAGGATATGGGGTGAAAGGCATGAAAAAGAAAAATGGGAGAATAAGATAACCAAGGGAAAGTAAGTTGTCTAACATAGGTAAGAATGACCTAAATAATCCATAATCCATGAGTGGATGAGTAAAAGGGGACATAAGTAAAATGAAAGAGTGGGAGAATCGAGGGTTTGCATGGGATGGTTAGAATCCGCATGGGGGAAAAATTTATGTATGGAAAGTTGCCTCGGGGCGTGAGGAAGGTAATAGAAGGGTCGTTTCGATGTCTGGGGGCTTCGGGTGAAAAATAGTACGTGGGACAGTATAAGGGTGCATAGGAGACCAAATTAGGGTTTCTAGAGAAAACCCAAGGGTAAGGCGGTGAGTGGACTTTGAGGGTGTAAAGTGTGGGCCTTGACCCATGCACTTAGGAATTGGGCTCTCGGTGTGAGAAAGTGGATTAAGGGAAGGATGTCGAGGCGAGTTAGGAGGTGCAGAAGTCTCAAGATATGGGACGGGCCCTCTTGGGAGGATAAGTGTGGATATAGTTAGTCATGCATATCTAGGGTGAAATTTGTTGAATAAGATACGGTACAACACTAATAATGTAAAGTGGAAGATTATTGAGCCGGACCTAGACCGATCCACCGACATAATAGTGGCCAGGTTCCGGAGGCCGATCCACCGGCATATAATAGTGGTTAGGTGTGTTTGGCCCTATAAGTGACCGATCCACCGGTTATAATAGTGGGAGATCCCGAGCTCAATAAACCAAACCCTAATTTGTTAAGACACGTAAAAGATACTAAGTACTTACAATGGAACACCATGAGAGTCAGGGCCAGACCGATCCACCGACATAATAGTGGCCAGGAGCATTTTTCCCTGGAGACCGATCCACCCGCATATAATAGTAGTTAGGTGGATTTTACCCTATAAGTGATCGATCCACCGACTATAATAGTGGAGTTCCCGCACTCACATGGATATTTATAATCCGAGATGATGGATTAATGATGGACTAATAGCCTTAAGGCCCTAAAAGTATCGATTATTCATTATGGCCTATTAATGTTTGGTTGACTTGTTAAGTGTGTGAATGAACGAAAGTGAATGTTACGTATACACCATTAATATCTGATTGACTTGTTGAATATGTGAATGTATGGATCTGAATGTTATGTTTATACCTGTCGTTATGTACGGATATAGTAGTATATCATGTGTTACATTGCGTGCTTACTTTTAAGTGTGTTTTTAAAGGGTTACTCAGTACCGTAGTACTAAAGAGTTCCATTCGTGGGGCCCCTGCCTATTCAATGGGCAGTGTCCCTTGTAGGTCGTTTCTAGGTGCTATTCAAGTGGACCCTCAGGAAAGAGCGTAAGGAACTATCCGGAAAGTCCTAGGGTTGTATTCCTTCCCTCTTTAAACCTTAGTTTTGATGTAGCCTTCATTTTCTTGTAACACCATTGGTGGACAATATTCTTATAAATAGTTTACTTGTGCTACTCTGATTCAAATATGTTTGAATTCCTCATAAATTGTGTTTTACTCTTTTAGCCTTAGCACTTAGTACTAGAATGGTAGGGTGAACCGGTCTGGTACTAAGTGTGGCAGTAATATCCCTATAATTCACGGTTTATTATTTTGCTTTTACTAATTTTCTTTTAATTAAACTAAATTTTTCAGTAGTGAATTTTTGGGGTGTTACAGTAAATTGGTAATTTTGGAAGTAATGGGGTAAAATGGTAATTTTGGAAGTAAAGGGGTAAAATGGTAATTTTGCGAATAAAGGGTAAAATAGTAATTAAAAGGTAAATTAGTAATTTTGTAATTAAAGGGCAAAATGGTAATTTCATAATTAAAGGTCAAAATGGTAATTTTGTAATTAAAGGGAAAAATGGTCATTTCATAATTAAAGGGGCAAAATGGTAATTTTGTGAATTAAATGATGTTATGGTAAATTTTGGAAGTTAAGGGGTAAAATGGTGAATTTAAAAGTAAAAGGGAAAAATGGTAATTTTATAAATAAAAGGGGTAAAGTGGAAATTGGAAAGGAGTAATTTGGTAATTATGATAATAGAGAAGGGTAATTTGATAATTTAAATAACTAAAGGGTAATTTGGTAAATTTGATAATGGAGAAGGGTAGTTTGGTAATTATGATCATATAAAAAAGTAATTTGGTAATTTAACCAACTAGAGGGTAATTTGGTAATTTGATAATGGAGAAAGGTACTTTGGTAATTATGATAATAGAGAATGGTAATTTGGCAATTAACCAAATAAAAGGATAATTTGGTAATTAGGATAATGAGGAAGGGTAATTTGGTAATTTGACCAACTTAAGGGCACTTTATTAATTATAATAAAGGAAAAAGGGCAAAGTGGTAATCTAACCAACCAAATGGGAAATGTATTAAGTGTAACAGTTATGAAGGGGGGATTAGTGACCTAATAAGTATGGGAGATAACTTAGTAACCTAAATCGAGTAAGGGATAACTTGGTAATTATGTAACAAGGAGGGTAATATGGTAATTTGTCAAGTAAGGAAGGGATGACTTAGCAATTATATAAGTAAGGGGTAAATGAGTAATTTGTACCTAACATATTGTTGTGATTGTAGTATTTCATAATATAATGCTGAATAGCAAGATAAGAGTATTTGATAATTAGTAAGTACCATGAGAACGAATCCTAATTCGGAATTAGATGAGTTTAGGATGGCCTTAATGATTCTTCTATGTTACCTTGACAACCATTTGAATAAGAAATATCTAACAATATCCGAACAATTGAAAGTGAATAATTATCTGATTATTGTGCTTTTGTGATCACCTTAATTAAGACACTAATACTTAAAGTGAAAGACCTCGAGATTGGGAATGGTGGCTCTTTAAGGGTCGCTACCCTAAAGACGTGGTTTAGCCCACGGTTATTCTGGTTTTTGCTGGTGTGCCTTTGTACCCCAACCAGGCCCTATATCTTACTTTATCTAGCTCTACGGACCTAGTTAGGGGGTATGCATACTTATGGATTAGGTGTCCTTGTCGATAGGGTACTGAGTTAGCTTTATGTACCAGTACGACCAGGGTACCTTTGCGTCCCTAGGTAGATAGTTAAAGGGTACTGAGTAGCTTTTATGCACCAGTGCAACCAGTGTACCTTTGTTTCCCGGGATCTTGATCTCCCTATCGAGGCAGATAAATGGAATTATTGTGCTAATTAAAAAGGAAAAACACTAATTGTTAAAGAGAAAGATTAATGAGTCAGGCCTAGTTGAATTGTATTATGAGTACTGATCCACCAGATATAATAGTGGCCCAAGATGTTTTGCCCTAGATGATGTTTATGAGTACCGGTCTACCGGATATGATAGTGGCCCAGGTGCGTGTTGCCCTAGATGATGTATATTTGTATTCCGATCCATCGGCCATAATAGTGGGGGTCCCGAGCTCAATAAATTTGATTTGGCTGTGAATAAATTATGTGAATAATAGTGGTCAGGAGCGTTTTGTCCTACATGACCGGTCCACCTGCGAATAATAGTGGCCAGGAGCGTTTTGCCTTGCATGACCAGTCCACTGGCGAATAATAGTGGGATTCCCGCACTCACACAAATAATTATAATCGGATATGATTGATAAGGATGGACTAAGGGCTTAAGGCCCAGAAGTATCGATTGTTCTCTATGGCCTATTAATATCTGATTGATTTGTTAAGTATGTGGTTGTATGACTGTGAATATTAAGTATTTACCTTTCATTATGTATGTATGTAGTATCATGTGTTGCATTGCTGGCCTGCTGTTAAGTGTGATTTAAAGGGTTACTCCGTACCGTCGTACTGAAGGGTTCCATTCCTGGGGCCCCTGCCTATTCAATGGGTAGTATCCCTTGCGGGTCGTCTTCAGGTGCTATTCAAGTGGGCTCTCGAGAAATAGCATAAGTGTAATACCCCGTATTAATTAATCCGTAATTTAGACATGCAAGACTTAAAGTTTGATTAGTAGGTGAAGTAAATCATAAGATTATTTTTATTTTAAGCGATTGCCTTGTTGTCTCGAGTAAGCCCATAAATGTTAAGTTATGAAAATAACCCGGATTAAATGTAAGAATGAGTAGAGGAAGGTAAAAAAAATTGATGACAATAATAATACTGATAATAAAAAGAGAGTAATTAAAATAGAAGGGATGGCAATACCAATAATCTTATTATGAATAACACTTTTAATAATAATACCAATAACAAGGATTGTAAGAATAATAATAATTTTAGCAATAATTACAAGAAAATAAAATAGGGGAAGTGATAACATAAGGATAATAATATTGATCATAATAATACTAGAGACATGTTTCTTTTTGTGAAAATAAAACCTTGCTTAGATGGGATTCTTTTCCTAATAACCATACACTAGAAAGCTTAATACTTTAAGAGGCTTTTGCTAATCAATCCCTAACCAAACCCCCATTATTTTTCCCCACTTAAACCCAGCCAAAAATCCCCAACCTATCGAGCAAAGGTCCCTTCCCCATGCAGCCCCTCACCTCCCTTCTCCTCTCCATGCATGTGTCCCTTCTTGTTCAGCAACCACTCTCCTTTTTGCAGCTTTTCCTCTACCCCAAACACATCCCATACCCTCTCTACATTACCACCCTCTCACGTTACACCCCATCCCCTGCACGTCGTAGCACCAACCCAGCCACCCTCCCTCACACCACTCGGCTAACCTACAGCCCAAACCCTCGAAACCCAGCTCTTCCCCCAACTTGCAACCCTCACCTTTCCTTTTCCCTAAGCTGCACCCCTACTCTATCTTCTAATCATATACCCACCTATTTTCCCTCCTTTCCCATGCCTCTCCACCCTGCAAAACTACAGCCCTCAACCTAGCCATCCTCCATCACATCATCCAGCAGCAGCCATAGTTGCACGTAACCCCAGCCTTCCCCCAACTTGCAGCCCTTATCTTTCCCTCCTCTCAACCTACACACCTACCCCACCTTTCTATCCATCTACCCCTCCATTTTCTTCCCTTCCCTATGCCTCAACCTGCCCTTGCAGGCCCCCTTTCCCATGCAACCTGTCGACACCCTCACCCCCAAAGAACCCACTTGCAGCCCCTTAGCTACTAACCCACGCAACAGCCCTTTTTCCCCCTTCTTTCCCCTCCTTTTATTGAGTCCCAATATGCAGTAAACACCCTCCTTCCCTCTACCTTCAAGCCCTCTAATTTTTCCCTTGCAGTCCTCTCTTTCCCTTCCCTTAATTGCAGTAACTAAAATTTGGTTTGCAGCCCCAAACTTCCCCTTCCCTTCACCGAAATTTAGCCTAAAAATAAACCAGCATTTGCCTTGTGTTTCACCTTCCCCAAGCAGCCATTATTTTTCCCCAACGCAAGTATTCCATCTTTCGGTGGTTTTGGTGCTTAAATTCATGCACCGGCCGCCTTGTTTATTTTCCCTAATCATTTTTCAAGTATTAGCTCATATAGGTTGTCTTTTGATTATTTTAATTAGCATAAATATTAATGCTCGTAGTTTTGGATGGTGTATTCATTTCTAGGTAATCTCAACCCCGCCTAAGGTATTTGTGGAAGAAGCTTCGTGGTGTTAATATTTTCTTAGCTCAAGGTAAATCCAACTAATCCGTGGACGGTAGAATTTTATGTGAAAATGATAGGCTAGTTTTCTAGGATAAAACTCATGATAGGTTGAGGATATCAAATTATTGTATTTTTGTGGGAAATGGGAGCATGTTGTAGTTCATTTCTACATGAATATCATGATGTGTAAATTTATATATGTTATCATGCAAATTTTTATATGCCTAAGTAATATTCTAAAATTTGAAGAGTGTATGCTAATGATAATGAACTTGGATTTATGCTAGTAAAATGAGATGAGTATGTTTAAGGTAAAAATGTGGTTTTATATACCATGATTTGTATTTGAGATTTGTTCATGGAAATTGTATGAATTTATGAGATATTAGAAATGCATGCTAATAGTGTTTATGTGTACTATGTATGGTGAATGGTTAGGGATAATATGGTCTTTTGTAGTACTGAAGAAATTATCGTATGTAAAGTATCATTAGCTATTCTATGCTAACATTTTCATGAAAAATATCCTATATAAGTAAACTTGATAATAAAAGTGAAGGAAAATGTGGTAGTTATAGGTTGAGGGGTATTTTGGTCATTAAGGCAAAAAGGTGTTCCAAAGTGAATAATTGGACTAGTTGAATTAAGTGTTGGCCTTAAAATAATGTTGGAAATAATTGGACAATTGGTTTGAACACTGAATCGAATAATTATTCGGGCTATGGCATGATGCCTAACCCTAGGCAGCTTGGAATGGTTGCGACCCTCGTGGTCTTTTGGATGTGACGTTGTTTGTTGATTGTTGACTAAGTTGAACATTATGAACCTCGATATTCTAAAAGTAATAACCCGGAATTTTCATAAGACACTAATTACTTAAAGAGAAAGACTTGAGTTGGAAAGGAATCTCGTGCTTCGGACTTGGCTGCCGAGTGCATAGTTTGGGCCTTCGGGTCAAGGGGCTCACTTATGCTCTATAGTTATTCCATACACCCTATAGAGAGTACGCGTACTTAAGGACTTGAGTTCTGAGGTTTAGTATGGGCGACTGTTATGTCGTATGGCTTCCTTGGCAAGCTTTGTCCTGGAATCGAGTGATTTATTTTGGTACCACCCTCCTTGACGATCATTGTCATGGATATAGGATTGTATTCCACTTGAGAATTGTTATATAAATTATATAACTGGATTAGACACCCACCATAATACTTCTATAATAATCGGATTAGGAATGACTTGAACTTGGTTAGATTGTTTGGAATATCAATAGTTCTTCCTATTATGCTATAATGTATGGTCGTTGGTAAGTTTAAATGGTTATGAAATTATAAGCATGCTTTTAATGCCTTTGATGGGGATATTGACCTAACTCGTAATGTTAATTGTGATGTGGATTCGTGTTATGAAATCGTGGCTTTGCATGTGATCATATGTTCTATTTGAATTCCATATTTGTATGATCATTGCTACGTGAGTATGCTACCTCTCCGGAGGCATTATGGTTTACTCAGTACGAGGAAGCCGTACTAATACTAACACTTTTCAGAGGAGTATGTCCATGGTATGCATTGGTTGAAGGATTATGAAGAGCGTCACCCCGGCGAATAGTTAGATTAAGGGAGCGAGTGGACCCCGCCCCTTTTTTCCCTTTTCCTTGTAACTTTGACGGACCGGAAGAGTGTAAGGCAAACCATTGATGACTTTTGTGTACTCTTTTGTTATTTTCTAAATGGTTGGCTACTTAATTACTTAAATATTCATTTTTCATGGATAATCTTTCTTTTGTAAAACTCTTGATTACGTATTGCACTTCTCTTATCTTTTGTTGGTTTGACTTGTTTTAATCCTTAGCACTTGACGTAAGGATGGTGAGGAGACTGGACTTATGTCAAGTGTAGCGGTAACACCCACCGTTCTTTAATTTCCTCTTCCACAAAGTAAAATTTAAACGAAATTTTCAAGTCGTGATTTTGGGGTGTTACAGTAAGGTACTATCCGGTAAATCCTAGGGTTGTACTCTTTCACCTTTAAAATTTATGGTTTCAATGTATTGTTGATTTGTAACCACCACTGGTGGATTTTATTTTTGTGAAATGTTATGTGCACTACTCTGATTTAATTATTGGTTTGAGTTTCTCGTAAGTTGTATTTTTCTCCTTTAGCCTTAGCACTTGGTACTAGAACAATAGGAGTGAACTGGTCTGGTACTAAGTGTGGCGGTAGCATCCCTAAAAATTCACAGTCTTTTTATTTCGCTCACGCTAATTATTTTAATCAAATGAAATTTTTCAGTAGTGAATTTTGGGGGTGTTACAATAGTAATCAGTTATGATAATAAAAAAAGATACACATGTCTTATTATTTATTTAAAGCATTTAAAAATATATTATTATTTATATTTTATTTATTTTTCTTACTTTTATTATGAACTTACTTATTCACAAATGATATTCTAATTTTACCAATTTTTTTCCGTAAAAACACAACATTATAAAGCTATAATAATAAACAAATATAAATTAATAACATATTATTAATCACATGCTTACATGAACTTAAACTTAATACTAGCTTATGAGGTTAATATTTTGATTAATTTTGGTGGTTAGTGTCTAATTCGACCCAAATCTAAGGTGATTCAATCTAGGACTAGCTTGGCTCGAACCTAACCTGATCCATCAAAACCTAAATGACATAATCCATCAATTTAGTCTGAACCTAACCTGTTAAATTAACTTGAACACGAAATCACTAGAATAAGAGATTTTTTAGCCCAATCCCAACCTAATAAGGATATAAATGGGGTAGGTAAACTCATACTTATATCCATATATGTACCTATACTCAAATTCATACCCGTACCGAAACGTATATCCACTTACATTTCTATATTCGTATCCATTGGATATCTGTTACCCAATAAATAATTTGCTTACCCATTAACGGATATTTTCTAGAAGATAAATCTATTTAGGGTTAAGTTAAATGATAATTTTAACCATAATTTATACTATATTTATTTTAAAATTAAGGGTAAAAAGGTTAATTATATATCAGATAAATAGGTATAGGTATAGGTATAGATATGGATAACCCATACACATATCCAATGGGTATTTTTTTCCATCATCCATATCTATTTATCCATATCCGTTTAAATATTTGACGGATAAAATACGCCCCATTTACATCCATAGATTTGACCTAACCTAATAAGCTAACTCGAAATAATCCAAACCCAGACTTAAAATGACCCGAACCTAAACCCGACTCAACCTGATAAATTAACCCAATACAACTCAAACCCAAAATGACCCAAAATCGAATCCGACCCTACCCAAACAATAAGGCTACCCAAAATGACCCAACCCAACCCACAACTGAATCGCACAGGAGAATGGCTCGCAAATAACCCAACCCGAGAACAACCCAACCTACTATAGTCTAACCCGAACGTGACCCGCCCAACCCGATTGCCACCTATACCTATAGCTGCAACTCCATCAAGCACATAATGGATACCATTATAAAATGTTTGCATTTGTAACCAAATAGACACGTCATGATGTGGGCATTTCCTTAATAATTCTTTAAATTATTCCATGCATTATATAGTGATTCTATATCATTTTGCATAAAAATGATGATGTCTTTTATTAACTTAGCCATTTTTGCAACTGGAAAAAATTTAGAAAGAAATAACTTTACCAATTCATCCAACATTAAAATATAACCAAGTGCTAAAGAATTTAACCAACTTGTAGCCTTTTCATGTAATGAGAAATGAAATAATCTAAACCTAATAGCATCACTTGAAACATCATTTATTTTAAAAGTCTCAAAATTTTTGATAAAATTGGTGATTTGAGCATGCGGGTCATCATTAGGTGTACCTCTAAATTGGACTCAAGTTTACATAATCTAAATGATCACATGCTTAATGTCAAAATTAAGCACCTCAACCATAAAATCTTTTAATGATCTCCCAACAAGTTGTAGCTAATTTTACTCCCGGTGAGCCATTTGGTGATTTTATTTATTTGTAGCGACAAAAAGTTTTAATTGCACTTTTAATTTATGAATCTTTCTTTCAATCTCTAGATCTAAGGCTACCAATTCACCATGATTGCTTCAGGTTATAAACTAGTGACCTACACCAATACAATAATACTAAAGACTAAGAAAATCAAGTAAATTTAAAAAATAAAATAAAAAATAAAAAAATGATTTTTCCTAGATAAAGATTTAAATTTTCAAGTCTAAGACTATTAAATTAATCTCCGAGAACGGTACTAAAAACTTGATGTCGGTCAAATATACCTATCGGTAAATATATTGGTTGCAAGTAATATAGGACACTAAGAGTACCAAATTATTGTTCCCATAGAGACTAAATAATAACATAAAGACTCTAATTACTCTAATTAGACCTAGGTGATTGAAATCAAATAAAAAAGTAACTAAATCTAAACTAACAATTTCAAATCTACTAAATTAAAATAAATTATAATCAAACAGAAACCAATAAAGGTAAAATCAATTAGTAAATGCTACTAAGGAATCTGAATCTATCACTGTTCAGTTATACCAATCAATTAATTAATTACCTAGTCTTTTCAATTACTAGCTATATGTCAATAGGAATATTTAACTAACGCACTCTCTTGAGTTATATATTCCTAAAATCAATTATCAATTCTAATATCTTTAGTCAAAGGTTTTAAATAAAAGACAATGCTTTAGGTCCAATTAATTCTTTATCCTTCCATATTATTGTATAAATCATCTAATTATTCTCACATCCTATTTAATTTCTATTTTTTCTATTTAACCCACAGTAGAGAATCAATCGTCGCATCTTTTCATGACTTGTCAAACACTAATTAAATGTGATCAATCTATTAATCAAGTACAATTCAAAACAATAGCAAAAAATACATAGAGTAATCTATTGATCAAGAATCAATTAAATTATCAATATATAGAATAGCATTTCACCATATCCTTGGTAAAATAAATTAGAACATGGTATTAATCAAAATAAAAATAATCAAATTAAATTAAACATATAAATTATACATAAAATATTGAACTTAAAAATATTTGAATATATAATTACAACACTTCTGATTTAAAATCAAAACCAAAAAACAATATGTAACTCAGATGGGTGGCAGCTCTAAAATATTTTTTCCTTTAACTTCTAGTTCTCTTTGTCACCTTCATTTCTCGTCTTCTTTTTCTTGGCCTTTGTGCCTTTTTATTTCCTCCACTACCGCCACTCAGGTTCACTTTTCTTCTCTATTCCTTTTCTTCTCTCTAACTACCACTTATCTGCTATATGTATGTATGTATATATGTACACATGCATACATGCATGTATATGTGTGTGTGTATGTATGTAAATGTGCTGTTCATTTTTTTCATTTCTTTTTTTTTCCCTTATTTTCTTTTCTCTTGGCACTTTGTGCCTTTTCCACTTTCATGCTTTTCCCAACTTTTTATTTTCTTAACTTCTTATGCCCTTTCATGGCACTTTGTCATCTTGTATCTTTTTTTTACATTTTCTTTTCCTTTTTCCTAATTTATTATTCCATACATCAATTATTACCTACATAATAAATATACTTAAATCAACTTTAAGCTCTCAATTAATTAAGTACATGAGATTATTACAAATTGTGCAAATAATTAAAAGTAATATAAATAACCTCATATTTTATTTCCATAAATAACCAAAAGATTAAAATAAAAGGGTATAAAATAGCTAAGAATATGTGTTCATCCTTACCCTTATTAGGAGTGATCATAAAGATAATGATAAAACATCATGTGAGTCATATAGAGACATATAGATGATCAAGTTGGGATTTGTCTCTCTCATAATATGACAGAGATATCTTTTAGCCCCTCAACAAGTATGATTAATGTTAGCATGGCCATGTGCAAACAAGGTGTTGTATGTTTAGGGTTAGTCTTGCTTCGTGATCAATGAAGAGTGTGATTGAATAAAGTAAGGATGACACAATCAGTGCCTTCTATTCAAACTAAATATCATGTAATAAAACAATAAATATTTTTTTTATGATAGGTTATGTCAAACTTATGAAATTTGCATAATATGGGTGGTCATCACATCTTACTAGATACCTCCAATCATTTATGGGCCCAAAAGGAGTTTCAGCACACTACCAAAATTACCTAAACCTATAAGGTCGCACGCTAATTGAGTTGGATCGGAAATGGATTTTAAATTGGGTAAGATTAGGTATTAATATGGTTAATATCTCTTTAATCCTATGGTAGTATTAATAGGATTAAACCTAAGGTATCTTTAATTTGATCAAAAGCCTAAGTTTAATATAAATAAGGTCGGATATGGTTTTAATATAAAACCAAGCTAAGTGTTTATTATAAATACCCCTTGCTCTCACTTTTGTGAATGGTGAACTTTCCACTAGTCAAACTTTTTTTCTCCTCAAAATTGAGAGTGAGTTCCTTGTGGCTTTAGAATTTATCCTTAGTGATCTAATTTGTTGTATGTGGATACTAGTAGAGGTGCAATGTAATTCATAGTCTCTTGCACTAACAAGATTGAAGTCCAATGATTAGAGCAATTATGAATTAGAATAAGAAGTTAATTAAATCATTCTCATATTCAATTTGAATTAATCAATTAACCTAGTCTAGGAAACTAATATGTTCAATCTTAATCTAGAATGCATTCTTAGGTAGAGCCTTTGATTTTATTCCACTGCATTATTTTCACTAGGCTAAAATCCCTCAGTGGTATTAGAGCTATTGTTATGATTACCTTTGACCTGATTAGTTTGTATGCATTTTAGTTTCAATCTAGTTTGATTTGATCTTTTCTTTTTTAATCTAATTTTTTGGTTTTTTATTAGATTAATTGATTTGATCTAATTTAATAAACAAAATTGATTCAATCAAAGTTGATTCAACCTATTTGAATAGACTTAATTTGGTGATTAATTTGATTGATCTATTTTAGGAGAGTTGAATGGTTTGATCTCTTAATTCCAAGAATGTGTAAAGATTTTTGTTATGATTATTGGATCAATCTATTATGTTTAGTCCAATAAATTGATGTGAATTATTTAACATCTATCATCTAGGGCCCTGCCCCAGATCCTACTAGAGATTGCTCTTTGACCTCACATTATCTTGATTTTCCACATGCTTTTATGTTGTTTTTGTGATAAATGTATGAGTACATGTACAGAGAAGTTGTTTAAAGTGATATAACATGACCCTGAAATTTTAAATTGTGTGTTGTTATATATTTGTTTAATGGTGTTATGGCCTACAAGTTACTAAGTATTTTTGTAAATATTTATTTCATTAATACATCTCTTATCTTTTAGGACACCCTTTGTATGTATCCTTAGTGCTTTCAAATAAATCATTATGAAGTAGTTTACATTCTAATTCATTGGATTTCAACACTTGAAGCTAAGGAGTTGCATTGAAGAGTCCAAGATGGGTCGTGTTCAAAGATTAGAAGTGACAATTAGTTGCCGCTTTATTTTCGTGTGGGGCCCATGCTATATTATAGATATTATTTTGTTTGTTTATTTTGTATTTCTTGAGTAAATTTAATTTGTGAATGTTTTGAATACATAGATGTTCCTTATAATAGAAGTCTTAAATACCTTTCCAATACCTTTGGCTATCTTCACTAGTATCACCATTGAATGGGTTTGCCATACCAGGGCATTCATGATTATCTTGGTGAAATATTTTATGATGATTGTCATTTGTTAAAGGTATTAGTTGGACTTCAAAAGGCCATCGAAATGGTTTTAGGCCCTAAGGCATCTGGTTGGGATTTTCATTTCAGGACATTGGATGCCACCTAACAATCAGGAGTTACATAGAATGTAATTAGTAAGGCTCTGCATACCTAAATTACTAATTCCTTAATTGATAAGCTAAAGCTTATTAAAGCATTAGTGAATTATGGGTCCTACCTGCTATATTTCAAAAGGGATAATAAAATTTAGTGGGATATTCTTTTACTTTTGTGAGTATACAAAATCTAACTATTTGATAAGAACATTTTTAAATTTTGTATATGTTTTGTTGTAGATTAATATGGAAAATAATAACACCAACACCTTACCATTACAATCGGTCCTTGATAAGGACAAACTAAATGGAAATAACACCGCCAGTTGGCATAGAAATTTAAGAATAGTTATCACTCAGGAAAAAAAACACTGTCCTGAAACATGCAGTCCCTGAGGAATGGGCAATTAATGCCCCTCGTGTCGAGGAAGATGCTTATCGTAAGCATAAGATGAGTCATTAGATGTATTTTGTCTAATGTTTCCATGCATGAACTCAGACCTTCAGAAATAGTTTAAGTGTATGCTTGATGCCCATGCTCTCATCTTTGAAGTCAATAACTTATACGAGAAACAAGCTCAATTTGAAAGGTTAAGGCTACAAAATCATTGTTTTCATGCAAGCTGGCAGAAGGTAACCCAGTCAATCCTCATTTTCTCAAGGTAATTAGCTATGTCCATTATCTTGAGAGATTATATATTCCTATTAACCAAGATTTGGATATAGATTTGATCCTACAATTGTTGCCTAAGGCATATGATTAGTTTGTTATGAACTACATCATGCATGATCTTTATAAATCACTAACTGAGTTTCATGAGATGCTTAAGACTACTGAAGAGAACATTAGGAAGCTTAATAATGATCTAATGGTTCAAAAGAGAAAAGTTTTCAAGAGATTTGGTAAAGGAAAGGGAATTGTAATCCCAAGGATAGGGGAAAACTCCAGCTAAGAGCTAGAATAAACAAAACAAGGCTAGTCCCAAGCCTAGACCAACTACTGACCAACAATGTGGATTTCATATTTGTACAAATGTGTATGGTCTAAAGAAGAGTAGGATAATGGCAAAAGGATAATTGGACCTATGCATTGGGAAGGAAGCAAGAGTTGTTATTGAATTTATAGGAACTTTCATTTTAGCTTTGCCATTAGGATTGATTCAAGAACTTAATAATTGTTATTTTGTATCTACTATAAGAAGGAACATCATTTAAGTTTCCTTTTTGGATAGGGAAGGCTTTCATTTCATTATTAAGAACAATAGTTGTTTATTTCATTTGAATGAAGTGTTTTGTAGTTATGCCCAAATGAATAATGGGCTTTATGCACTAGATCTTAATAAGCCTATTTATAACATAAATACTAAGAGATTCAAATCTAACTATTTGAGTCCTAATTACCTCTTACATTGTCATTAAGGACATATACACGAGAGTCGCATTATGAAGCACCATAAAGATGAACTTCCACACTCATTTAATTTTGAATCATTTGAAACGTGTGAGTTGTGTTTATTAGAAAATGTGGCAAACTCCCCTTTTTCTAGACAAAGTCAAAGGTTGAATGAATTATTAGAACTCAAGCATACTGATGTTTGTGGACCAATTAGTTTAACTACTAGATGAGGGTTTTAGTACTTCATCATATTTATAGATAATTTTAGTAGATATGGTTAGGTTTATCTTATGGAACAAGAATATGAATCCTTTTAAAAGTTCAAAGAATTTTATAATGAAGTACATAACAAGCTTGGTAAAACTATTAAGGCTCTTTTATCAAATCAAGGAGGTGAATACTTAAGCCAAGCTTTTGATGGCCATCTCAAAAGATGTAGAATAATTTCACATTTTACTCCACAAGGAACTCCATGGTGGAATGGTGTATCTTAAAGGAGGAATATAACTTTATTAGATATGTTTTGATTAATGATGATGCACTTAGATCTCCAATATATTCATAAGGATATGATTTTGAAACCATAGCATTCACACTAAATAGAACTCCATTAAAAATAGTAGCCAAGACTCTGTATGAGATATGGATCAAAAAGGCTCCATGTTTGTCTTTTCTCAAGATTTAGGGTTGTGAAGCATGTGTAAAAATTTTAACATCAAACAACCTTGAACCCAAATTAGAAAAATTATTCTTTGTGGGATATCCTAAGGAAACTAAAGGATATTACTTTTACAACCACACTGAGAACAAATTATTCTTGCTTAGAATGACAACTCTCTAGAAAGAGAATTTCTTTTCAAAGGAGTTAGTGGGAGTGAAGCATATCTTGATGAAATTTAAGAACCACAAGAAAATGATCCCAATATAGTATAGCCTAAGCATCCTCTACAATATATTGTAGGATTTGTAGATGTGAACAATGTTCCACAAAGGTCTACAAAGGTGTGTCATGAGCTAGAGAGATACACGTTTCACATGACTGAGCATTGTGATGTGTTATTGTTAGACAATGATGAGCCTTTAACTTATAAAGAAGCAATGATGATCTCTAACTCTAATAAATGGTTTGATGCCATGAAATCTAAGATGGAATCCATTGACAAAATTTAAGTATGGACTTTGGTTGATCCTCTTGATGGTTGTAGATACATTAGATGCAAATGGATATTTAAGAATAAACTTGATATGGATGGAAACATGGATGTATTTAAGCCACATATAGTAGCTAAAGGTTGAAACAAATTCATGGTACAGACTATGATGAAACCTATTCACCTGTAATGCTTCAATCCATTTGGATTATTCTATCAATTGTTGCATTTCATGATTATGTGATATAGTAAATGGATGTAAAAACTGCATTCCTTAATGGTTATTTGCAAGAGGATGTTTATATGACACAACTTGAAGGCTTAGGACATCCCAGAATTGTAGGAAAAGCTATACATGCTTAAGAGATCAATTTATGGCCTTAAGTAAGCATCTTAGAGTTGGGATCTTAATTTTGATGAATTAGACAAAGAGTTTGGCTTCATCAAGTGCAAAGAAGAGTCTTATGTTTACAAGAAAATAAGTGGTAGCAAAAAAAATTCCTTATTCTTTATGTATATGACATACTATATTAGAAATCATATTCTTATGGTATAGGCTATGAGGGCATGGATAGGAAATTCATTTTCAATGAAAGATCTTAGTAAGGTAGATTATATTTTAGGGATAAAGATCTATAGAGATAAATCTAGAAAGTTGATTGGATTAAGTCAACGTACTTATATTGACAAGATCCATGATGGATATAATATACAAGACTCTAAGAGAGGTTTCTTACCTATGAAACGTGGTTTAAATCTTATCAAGAATCAATGTCTTCAGATACAGGATGAGTGAGACCTATAAGTAGAATTCCATATGCTTCAACCATTGATTATATCATGTATGTCATGTTATGCACTCACTCGAATATCTCATTTGTCATCAGCATGATGAGCATATTCCAGTTTGACCTTAGTGAGAATCACTGGACTACAATTAAGAACATTATAAAATACTTGAGAAAGATAAAGAAATATTATTGGTATATAGAGGGGAACAAGATTTGTTTGTAAGTGGTTATACAGATGCAAATATTGCTAATCCATTCATAAAGCCTCTTCCACAATCTAATTATGAACATTATACTAGTTCAAAAGGCACTAGGCTTTTGTATTATTGGTTCTAATGTAAGTAGGAGACTATTGGAAATATTCCCTGGAAGAAATCATTGTTGATGATTTGTATTTGCATATGTAGCGATTGTTCTTATTAATAAAATCTCATTTGATGTTATTTATTCAAATGTTGTTATTCCTTTAAGTAATTGTTCTTTATGTAGATAATTGAGTGTGGGACTAGATTGTGGAAACTCTCCTAAATAACAGAAAGATTATTATTCAAAAATCATTCCTAATCTAGTATTATCTAATTAAGGGATATTGGTGATCATAATACTAGTATGTTTATTACCTGATGATCATAATCCACTGATCATTGTTATGAGATATCATGCTAATAACATGGATACATATTATGAAACATGTTATTAGACCAACCCAATAGGAGGACACTACATTAAATATTATGTGAAATGTTATCAGTGTTCTCCAAATAGTATATCATCCTCTAACCTGATATCTTTGTATATGCTGGTATGGTGATTATCATGTTTTGACTTTACTAAACATTATCCTTATTAGAAGTGATTATAAAGGTAATGATCAGACATGGTGTGAATCATACAGGGACATATATGTGATCAAGATTCAATTTTCCCTCTCATGACATTAAAGAGATATCTTTTAACCCCTCAAAAAGTATGACTAATGTTAGCATGGCCATGTGTAAACATGGTGTCATTTTTTTAAGGTTATTCTTACTTGATGATCGAGAAGGAGTGTGATTGAACAAAGCAAGGATGGTATGATCAATGCCTTATGTTTAATATAAATATCATATGACAAGAGGATAAATATACATGCTATAATAGTTTGTGTTAAGAGTATGAAATTTACATAATTTAGATGGTCATAACATCTTGATAGAGACCACTCATGATTTTTGGGCTTAAAAGGAGTTTCAGTCCACTACCAACATTATGTGAAGCTAAAAGGTCTAAAACCTATTGAAATGGATTACAAATGGATTACAAATTGGGTAAAATGAGGTATTACTATGGTTAATATCTCTTTAATCTCAGGGTGGTATTCAGAGGATTAAACCTAAGTTGGCTTTAATCTTATTAAAAGCCCAAATCCATTGTAACTAAAGTCGGCTAGGGTTTTAATATAAAACCAAGCTAGGTTTTTATTATAATTATCCCTTGATCTCTCTTTTATGGATGGTGAGCTTTCCAACCATCAAGATTTGTTCTACACAAAGTTGAGACTGAGTTCCGATGGCACTAGCACACATCCTTGGTGATCCAATTTTAATGTGTGTGGATACCTGTAGAGGTGTAACATAATTTGTGTATGCTTGCTCGAACAAGATTAAGTCCAAAAATTAGAGTGATCGCAAATTGGAACAAAAAGCTAATCAAATCATTATCACCCTCAATGTGAATCAATTTATTAACCTAGTGTGGATGACTAGTAGATTCCATCTTAATCTAGCCTACATTCTTAGGTATTTTAACCTTTGATTTTGTTTCCACTGTGTTATTTTTGTTAGATTAAAATCCTTCAGTCGTGATAGCACACTAATTCCATAACTCCATCCATAAGACTCACTAATTTACCAAATTCACCACAACATCCTATAAGTATCATGATGAACAACATATCCAATAATTAAGATATAATTCTAACATTTCACGTATAAAATACCAATGTCACCTTCTCAGTTACTATTCTCAACATAAGTCATTTTCTATTAACATCATACCTATACGACTCACAATATACCCAACATTCCCACGTATCAAATTTATCATAATTACAACTCAAAACACTTACACAAAACTATATTTCCAAAATTAATCCAAAGGTGACCATAATTCCCCTATATTACCAAAATACCTCAAACTTACATATATCATAAATTGAACCATACCTAAGCCAAACCTATCATATTATGTATCTAGATTAATATAAGAACATCAAAGATTAAATTAGTATAATTATTTACACAAAACTCACAAGATGATTTACATACATTTAGTGCTGAAATCATCAAAACCACAAACTTCTACATGATTCCAAAACCCAACCATCCACACATTATTAACTTACAAAAAGTGCTTAACCTTAATAACACAAACCTTATGACTCCACAAGGCATAAGATAAAGCTCCATGCACCCAAAACACCTTAAAATTTCAACCTTAATACAACCTATAATTAAATATACTTAATCTCAATTTAATATACTAAATTGTAAGTTAATTAAATAACTACTTCCATTAAAAAAAACTTGCAATTTAATAGAAAAACATAGAAATGTTTAAAGTATAGAAAGTACTCAAAATTTGCAACTATTAAAACATCATGGAATCACCAAGTATTATATGCATAATTTGAAGTGAAATCTAGAGATGATTTATACAACAATATGCTGACATGAAACTATAATAACATCACACAAATTCAAATGCTCTAATCTAAAAACATGTATCCTTACCACAAGAATTACATTTATATTTAAGTAAGAAAAATTCCTCTTAGGAACCCTCCTCCAAAACCATTATATTATCATTGAAAAGTTAAGAAAATAATGGCAAGAAAGTGCAGGGATTAGGAAGGAGGGTAATGGAAAATAAGTGGAATTTAGAGATGAGAAATGAGTTAGAAAAAGGGAAGAGAAGTTATGTGGGGGAGTGTTGTATGTTGGGGATACCTTACAAGAGATAATCACACTAATATGGGGTAGAAAGTGAGTTATTCACATTGGGAATAAGGTATAATGTGAGCTCTTCACATTGGGAATAGTGTACAATGTGAGGCTCCAAAGGTGGTGGTGGTGGTGGTGCAACATAAGGAGCATATACTAGGGTTGGTTAGCTACTAGAGGTGGAGTTGAGAATTGTATGGATTAAAGGACATGGGAGAATGATAAGGAGTTTAAAAAGTGAGAGTTTCAGAGAGTGGGAAAGAAGAGACCTCAGTTTAGAGATGGGGAATGATAGAAAAAGTGAGAGGGATTGAGGGAAGGAAGTAGAGTATAATTGTGTGAAAATGGACTGGTATGAGGGCATAGTAAATGATGATAGGGCACAATTAGGGTAGAAAAAGAAATAGAGGCATAGGGTGGCATGATTAATACTTAAAATGAGGGGAGGTTGAGTGAAGGTTTAGGATTAGTAGGGTCATTTAGTTTGATTAACTGAAACAAAATCAACTTTTTAGGTAAGGGCTTATGAGATAAGGAGGGTTGAGATGATGGAAAAAAAGAAAGGAAGGCTTAAGGGTTGGATAAAAGGTTAAGTGAAGTTTAAAGAGTAAGCTGGAATTAAGAGATTAATTACTTAGACATTAGGGTTAGCAAAATTGTGAATTAAAAGAGACTTTGTCACTGAATTCAATAAGTCATGTTTGGTGAAGAAAAGGAGGATGTAAATAAGAAGGTGATTGTTATGGTTAACCCAGTAGAGGTCAGTACAACACAACTAGGTATTACCCCTTTTAAAAGAGGGAGACCCAAAACCTTAACACATATGTGCTGAAGAGCTCATGATGCATCTCACACATGTCCTGCTTTATCTTCTAAGTATCCTCCTCTACTCCGTGGTAACTGTAGAGGATCTTTATAAAAATAACTAAACAATTACAGGTTTTTCGCTCCTTAGTATTAAGAATAAGAAAGGGTACCTCCTCATAGGAGAATGAGTCACCTAGCTTGATTTCATTGGGTCTAATCACATAGGATTAATCTACAACGCACTTTCTCAACTATGAGATGTAGAAGACATTGTAAACTCTGGCTAACTTTGGTGGAAGTGCTACATAGTAAGCAACCTTACCAACTCTATCGAGTACCTTATAAGATTTAATGAAATGTGGATTGGGTTTAGCCTTCCAACTAAACCTCATAGCCCCAGGTGTGTAACACTCTCAACAAAACTTATCTCCCAACCCAAACCTTCATTATCTCATCTCTGTTTATCATAACTCTAATTATGACTCTAAGTTGTCCTAATCCTATCTTGAATCATGTGACCCTATTGAGTTGTCTCCTTTATCAACTCAGGCCTAAAGACAATGAACTCATTGATTTCACTCCAACACAATGGGTTATGACACTTATGTTCATATAATACCTCAAATAATTTTATACCTATGATGGCATATTAGTCATTTTTGTATGAAAACTCACCAAATGAATTTTTTCCTCCCAGTTATTCTAAAAATCCAAAGTATAAGCTTTTAAAATTCCATCCAAGGTCTAGATCATCCTCTCTATTTTCTTAACTATAGTTGGGTGAAAGGTAGTACCCATTCTCAACTTTGTGCCTATAGCCTTCTATAACTTCCCCAAAAATTACGAAAGGAAAACGAAACCCTAATCATAGACTATGTCAGTAGGTAGGTATGCTATGTCGACTTACCACAGACCTCATTTATGCATCAGCCAACTATTAGATACTCGGGGTTCAGCTAATTGAGATGAAAACTACTCGCTTAGTTAATCAATTGACAATTAGCCACATCATGTCACACCCACTACAAGTCCTTGGTAATCAACTCACAAAGTCCATATTGAAACATCTAAAAACTATAGTAACCCTATAGGCTTGTAATGCTCTATATTAACCTTTTAATAGGTCATTTATGTTGATACAAACTTAACTACCTCTTCCTTTATGATAGGTTACCAATAGATTATCCTAAGGTCATTTTACAACTTATTTATTTTAGGATAGGTAAGCTATGGATTATTATGGCCCTCCTCCAAAATCTTATGCTTCAAATCATCATAACTCTATGGCAATAACCAAAAATCCCTATAGAAAATGCTACCATCCTCTTGAATCCCTCAACTTTCCCATCCTATATATTCTGTCAAATCCGCTCAAGCTTGATATCCTCACATTATCTAGCTCAGATCTTATCAAATGCATTCACTATTATTATGAATACAATCATCTGCACCACCAAATCACCATGCTAGATAAGCTCAATCCCCATCTCACTAAGCTTCTCCAAAAAACAATAAGTAACTACCATTAAGCTCAAAGAGTGAGATGTCTTCTCAATAAATGTATCCGTAATGGTGTTTGTCTTACCCAGATGTTAGTTCAACTCGATATCATAATTCTTCACTAACTCTAACCACCTCTCTACCTCATATTTAACTCCTTTTGAGTGAATATATACTTAAGACTCTTATGATATATGAAGAATATACATTGTGCCTCATACAAATATTACCTCTAAATCTTAAATGCAAAGATGATTGTGACAAACTCTAAGTCATATGTTAGGTATGTTTGTTCATGATACTTTAACTAATGAGAAGTCTAAGCTACTACCCTACCATGCTTCATCAAAACATACCCTAATCTATACTTAAATATGATACTATAAACCTCAAACTCACATAATGCGAATGATAGAGTCAAATTTGGTGATGTAGTTATACATTACTTGAACTCCTAAAACTCATCTTTGTAGGTATTATCCCACTGAATTCTGGTAGTCTTCTTTATAAGTTTTATCAACAGATAATATACCTTTGAGAATTCTTAGATAAAGCATCTATAGTACTCTACCTAACTCAAGAAATTACAAACCTGAGAGACACTACTCAATGCTCTCCACTCTATGACTACCACAATCATTGTCAGTTCCATAGTAACTCCTCCTGTCGACACTACATGACCTAAAAATGCTACCACTTAGAGTGGAAATTAGTTATCCATTATCAAATAGTTCAAACCTCAATAATTGATGCATAAACTTAGATTATTGTGCTTCTTCTTCATAAAGGGAACTAGTGTTCTATATGGAGAAACATTCAAATGAATGTAACTATAAGCCATCATCTCCTTTGTTTGTGACTTCACCTCTAGCAACTCTATGAGCACTATCTAATAGGTTACTCTCAAGATAGGATCACTCTAGTACCAACTACATGGCAAATTCCACCTCGCACATTAGTAGCATCTCTAGTATCTTCTACTTGAAAATGTTAGGAAAATCTCAAGCTAGAGGAACTTCATATAATAGTGACACATATATGTTCAACTCCTGAACATTGTACATATACATAACATAACCTCTCTACACCAATCAACAAAGCCTATGGAAAAATATGAACTTCATCATAGGTATAGGATTTTGTCACCTTTAGAATACTGTAGCATCCCAAGATCCCCACAACACTACCTACTCCTATGCACAATCATTCATGACTTAATATCTCCCTAACATATTTATCCCTAGGATCATACAAAGTCCCACAACTCTATCTCAATCAAGCCAAAAAGGAGGTATGCCCTACTATCTCTAATGCCTTGTGCGAATAAAGTTTAGTAAAATCTAATCTATCCCCAAATAACAAGGCAATAGATATCGATACACTAGTAGATATAGATAATGGAGGTCTAGCAACAAAAGTGGTAAAAACAAATGAAAACGAAGCACATGAATCAAACAACATCTGCACTAATAATGAAAGAATGGAAAATGTACCAATGATTATGTCTAGCTATTGATTAGCCTTTACTTGGTTCATGAAATTTAGGCGCCCATTCGATTGCTCTTCCTAGTATCCTCCGCAATGCCCTCTAGAACTCTTAGTTTTTCTTCCTCCACTATGAGGGAATATGTGAGATCCCTATAGTCTCCTATTAACCTCCCTAGGTTACATACTAGTTGAGGTAACGACCCTCTATTGTTAATACAACTAGAAAGCCTACTAGTGTAATATAAGAGACCCTCATGGTTGATATTGACCCCTATACCTCTATAAACACTCCAAAGACTAGTGACCCTACTTACCACAAGCCCAACACTAGATAATTGTACACTAGAAATCCTACCCATGAAGATATAAGTCAAAATGATGTCAAATAAAGCACCTCCCTATTATCTAGGGTCTCCTAAGTTGAAAATTTAAAGACCCACTATTGAAATTCTAAATATTTTCCTCATAACATTACATCATGGAAAGCCACCATAACCATCATCCTAGACTGGAAGCCTACTCTTAGAATATGGTGGTGGAAACACATGCCTACACATATAACATGGCCAAATCATGGAAAACCACCATACCCATCATCCTCTAGGTGTTGAAGTAGAGCCACTACCTAAATTAGAAGACCATTATAGCCTGACTAGTTGTTACACACAAAGCAAACATCAACAACTTCATGAACCATATATGATCCTCACATATCATTAAAATCCTTTGAGTCAATTACATGAACTTCTTGAGCTTATCCTTCTTATGTCTCTTAGGATAGAATCATTTATAGAGTATTATCTTGAAGTCCTACCAAGACATCATTATTCCTCCCTAAGAATAATGACCTACCTAGTTGGTATCTGTTGATCTTTGTAGAAAGTAAGTGGTTACGCTTACCTCTTATCTTCCAAGCAATCAACCGCCTTGGGGTAATCAAATACCTCAAATATCATATGAAAATCCCAAATCTATCCCTATAGAAGGACCATATCCTTCTCCCTAGCATATGTCCATAGGTGATGAGCAAAGACTCTCTAGATCCAATTCTCCCCAATACCCTCCTATAGGTGATAAGGGAGGTGGTGGTGGCTGAGACTAAGGTGGTAGCAACAAACATGAAATGAACTTAATGATGGATGTAAATGCCTCCTCTAAATGACCAACACATCTATTCAAAGTCATGATGAACTAGCTACAAAATAGGAAACAAGTTAGGATAAACAATTTCTAAATTACTAACACATAATACATATAAGCACATTCAAAGGCCAACTAGGCTACTGATTCTCAATTCCTAAAAAATTAACACGATTTTTCAAAGAATCCAGTTTTACAAAATATAAAATAGATAGATATAATTAGATAAGGGATTATTTAAGAACCATACTTTTGGGGAAAAAATATGGTAATTAAGACCGAGGTATAATACCAACTTGTACCACCCTTAAATTTACTACTAATTTTTTTGGTAGAAGCTAAACATAAGATAATTAGATGTTACCACCATACTCGATATGAGTTTTGTCCTTCTAATACCAAATATAAGGCAAAACATTTATAAGCATCAAACATGATAACAAGAGAATGAGAGGAATTTCATAAATTGTAGATAAAGGTTTGGAGATAAAGCTTTGAGTACAACGATAATCAAACTTTAACAAATGGAAATCTTGTAAAACTAAGAGTCCATAAGATATCCAGGAAAAAATCCTAACTATTAAATAACCTAAACTCTATACCCAATACCAAAAAATTCACTCCTCCGTAGGATGAGCATCAAACTCCACAAATTCATCAATTCAAGCATCAAACAACTAGACATCAACAAATAGGTTATCTACTCATAGGAATCAGTAACATCTATGAAAAAGATATTGAATATTTGCATATTGAGTAAGTCAATAATACACATTAATAGAAAAGGGCATGCATTCCACATAAGAAACATACAACTAAATAGATATTTAAACATGCACATGTGTTGGTAATACAAGATGACTCAAGAGCAAACTAGATTAGAGTTCCTTATTAGTTGATCACACATTTCTAATTATTAATCACTTGAGCTCAGAGATCAAACAATTCCATAACTAGTGGAAGGGTATCACAACAAATCATAGCCTCAAGGGAAGAATGCATTTGGAAGCTACAAGCCTAGATTCCTAATCCTTACGTATAAATACCACAATCCCATAGAACAACGATATAGAGAATAATTAGAGTCACTCTAGTTATCACAACAATCATGAAAGAGATAATATAAAGTACATTGGTCCTGAATCGCCTGATCTTCCATTTATTTTATAAATGTTTTATTAGTTCATTATTCAATGCTTAACATATAACAAGACATCAATTGGGTTATTTATCATCATAGTATCATCACTTTATCATGATTATCCTATCATAAGGAGAAATGCTTATCATTAATAACATGTGATAATGTTTAATTCTCAATTTATACCATTTATTGTGCACTTTAAAAAACTTGATAAAATATCATGGCTATGCATAATATACATGATATAATCATATGACATGAAACTAGGGCATAAGGAAGGCAATAAGCACCATAGTAAACATTTCTTAAATAAATAAATAAAAACATAATGTCCCCACAAAACCCTAATTCCCCAAAATAACACAACTCTATCCAAAATATTTACTTGACTAAATTTAGCACAACATCTCAAAATATTAGTGTAAACAACAAATCTAGAAATCAAAATCTATCTCTAATATTTCATATATAAAATACTGATGTCACCTTCTTGAATAATATTCCATATTAAGTCCTTTTCTCATAACATCATACCTATGCTACTCATAATTTACTGAACATTCCTACCCCTCAAATTTATCCTAAATACAACCCACAACACTTATACAACGCCATATTTCCACAATTAACCCCAACGTGACCCTAATACCCCTATATTACGAAAATAACTCAAAACATATGCAAAGCATAACTTGAACCATACCTAGCCCTCACATATCATATTATGTATCTAGATTAACATAAGAATATCAAGATTATATTGGCATAACTATATACAAACAACTCACAAAATGAACTAAATAAACTTAGGGCTAAAATCATCAAACCCACAAATTGCCACATGATTTCCAAACCCAAAATATCATACCCAACCATTCATACCTTATTAACTTTCCAAAAGTACTTAACCTTAATAACACAAACCCTAAGACTCCATAAGGTCTAAGCTAAAGCTTCATGCACCCAAAACATCTTAACATTTCAACCTCAATATAACCCACAACTTAAACTCAATTTAATCTACTAAAATTACTAAAATAACTAATTCCATAAAAAAAAAAGTTGTGATTTAATGGCAAAGCCTAGCAAGGTTTTAAGTAGAGAAAGTAGTCATACAATTATAACTCTTATAACATCATAGAATCGCCCAGTATTATATTCATACACTTTAAAAAGAAACCTAGACATGATTTCTACAACAACATGCTAACATGACATTAAAAGAACATCACACAAAATTCAAATGCCCTAATCTACAAATATGTGTCCTTACCACAAAATTAATTACATCAATATCTAAGCAAGTAAAAGTCTTATTAGGCACCCTCCTCCAAAACCATTGTATGATCACCTAAAAGTCAAGAGAAATAATGCTTAGAACACTCAAGGATTAGTAAGGAAGGTAAGGGGGAATGAGTGGAAGCTAGAGATGAGAACTAAGGTAGAAAAGGGGAAATGAGTTATATAAGGAGTATTGTATGTTTGGGCTACCTTGCAAGAGATGCTCGCGCTAGTATGGGGTAGACTGTGAGCTCTTCACACTAGGAAGGGGTAGAATGTGGGATCTTCACCTTGAGAATGGTGTGTAATGTGAGGCTCCATTAGTGGTGGTAGTGGTGTGACATGAGTAGCATACGTTAGGGTTGGTTGGCTATGAGAAAAGGAATTAAGAAATATAGGCATTGCATGATAGATAAAAAAAGTAAGAGAAGGAATGAGATAAGATAACAAGGAGGAGCTTAACAAGTGACAAGTTTTAAAGAAAAGGAGAGAAGAGATTGGTTTGGGATTGGGAAATGATATAAGAATTGAGAGGAAGGGCAGGGAATAGAGTGTTGTTGCATGAAAATGGACTGACGTGAGAGGTTAGTGAAGGGCAATAGTGTATAGGTCGGGTAGAAAAGGAAACAGGAGCATAGGGGTAGTCTGATTAACACTTGAATGAGAGGAGGTTGAGAGAGGGTTTGAGAATTGTTAGGTTATTTGATTTAAATTACCAAATAAAAATCAAATTATTGGGCAAGGGAAGGTAAGAGAGGGGTGAGGGAAAGAAAAAAAAAAGGAAAAAGAGAGGAAGGGTTTATGGGTTTGGGTAAAAGGTTAAGTAAATGTTAGGAATTAATTATGTAAAAAAGAGAATAATTACTCAAAAGTTAGGGTTAGAAAATTTTGAAATATTGATGATAATATGCAAAGTGACATAACATATAAGTGAAATTACAATTATAATAATCATTTAGACAAGAAAAAATATACTAAAATGCTATGGTCATTCAATGTTATAAATATAATGATTTTTTTTATAATTGATGTAGGTTTTGAGAAGGAAGTCTTGAATATAAAGAGCCAAAAGTTCCAAATAATATGTGTTAAATTAGTAATGAACATGAAAAGCCAAAAAGATGGGGTACTTTTGCAATTATTGAAGAAAATAAAGATTCAAAAAAAAGATGGGGCTATGGATTTATTGTGAATATATTATCAACAGGCTCAATAATGGACTCTTATAGTGTATACTTTAATATGTGTGTGTGTGTGTGTGTAAAGTGACAAAATATACTAATGAAATTACAATAATGATGAAAATTGAGTAAAGAAAATGTAAACTGAGATGTTGTGTCCATTTAATGTTATGGTCATCAATTATTCATTTAGAAATTTTATTTATTTATTATATTATGAGGGAACATGGAAGGACTCTTGTAAGGTATGTATCTCTTAATATGGATACATAGGTTAGTTTATTTATGATTGGAAATTAAGGCATTGTACTACTATATAGGTTGAAGATGGGTTACTATTAAAGATGTGTTACTAAGATATTGAATGTATGTGGAATGATACTATAAAGGATCATGGAGGAACTCTTGTAATGTATATCTTGATATAAACATAAGATAGTTTATTTATGCCTGAGAATTAATACGTTGCATTACTATGTAGGTTGAAGATAGGTTACTGAATTGTTGAATGTAAGAGGGTTGTAATTTGACTTAAACAAAGAAAATTGTCCTTTTTAGAGGGAATGTTTTTTTTATTATTTGGTTTGTGTTTGTTTACATATATTCATAGGGTCTTTTTAATCTTTATCAATCAATATAAAAACTCTTAATGCAACTTACCTAATAATTTCTTACTCTATGTTTTTCACAATATAATATAATTCTCTCACGTATTTTAAGGTAAAATTTAACTATCTATACCATTCAATAGATATCGATAAACATTAAAAAAATTTATTTCAACTTGAATATAATAATTATATATTTATATATTAATTCATTATATTTTAGAAAAAATTAAAAGCCTAAATTGACATCAAATTGTGAAGGGTTTTATAATGTGAAACAAAAGGGTATACAATAGGTAAGATATTGTTATGTTTTGTTTATCTTCTTTATTAATGAGTGTTTTTAAATTTATTTCAAAATTTGTATTAATATGAAATGAATGAAACCACTAATGTCTTCAAATTTAATTCTTATTTAAAGCTCTATTTGTTTTTTATTCAATTAAAAATTTAAAATGTTAAATTTCATTAACTATAAAAAGAATGGTACATTTATATAGTGGAATAATTATATGGGTATAATTTGACACGTTAATCCAACCTAGTGCAACGAAGCATAAAAACGCCTCCCTCTTTGAGAAACCCAAGACTTTGCAAAGAGTTTTCCTTCAAGCTTAGTTAACATATCCCACACAACGATGTTGTGGGAGGAAATCTCAAGCTCAATGCATAGTATAATTGATTCAAAAAATTAATCCCAACTTCCCTTGATTTCCCAACCCTGGCCACACCTAACGATGACTTCATCCCATATTATATGCAGGCACATTGTGAGTCATGACCTTGACAAATAGTAGAGCCACAAGACTCTCTTACAACGAAAACAAACAATCAATATAAGAAATCTACCAAACAATCACATCTATTATTTGCACTAAGCAGTATCTCACTAACCCTTTCAACCCCTAGATATTTACAATTGATACAACTTAGAAAAAAAGCCCATATATATGCCTTGGGGAAGGGATCTCGTACCCTTCTTCATCAGTAGCCTCGCTTTCACAACCTAATGACTAAGCTACTATGACCCCTCTCTTATTTTCCTTTTACATTATTGACATCCTATGTTGTTGACTTGAGATTCAAAATGTCAAACAAATAGTGCTCACAGAAGCCTATAGTACTTGTCTATGTTATGTATGGCTATGCCTAAGGGCATATCGGTTGAAGAAGATTCTTCTTTTTTATTAATCAAAACCCCTTCCCAAAATGTACAAGCTTCTTCCAAAGCATACAGCTTTCTGGATGTAGATGATGATACCTATATAGATGGATCTTATATATATATCATATAATAAAGTACCACATGAGTGGATATATAGGAATCAAAATCTTCTGAATCATTCATGTTATGATCTTCTACATCCTAGGTCTTCCCATCCCGTCATCTAGCTTATGTTCTTCATGTAGCATTCTGACCGAATGACTCTATGAAATTACGTCAATACTTTCACATATACATCTTATGGGTAACGTAGGATACATCTCTATTTTTTTCTCGGGGAATCTTTAGAATTACCATTGCTTAGCTTTTAATTTGCCTCTAACCATCAAATGAAATGTGAATAACCCATCCTCCTCTCTTTGAAATTTGAAAGAAGGGGCGCTTCCGGTTCTGTTACTCTATCTATCTAGTAACTCCCTCTTAGAGAGCTCTATCAAACCCTTAATACTTATGTGCCAAAGTCTCATAACATCCAAGTATACCAAATTTGCCAATGACATAGCAATTGTGCCCACAAGGGTGGAACTTACCAACTTATACATTATCCCAACCTACTTCTCCTTCATCATTACAAGATCCCCTTTTGTCACCCTCAAGGTAGTATTCTTAATCACACACTAGTACATCTTACAATCTGTGAAACTTAATAAGATGAGGTTCTTGGTCATTTCTAGGATATGTCTCATATTATATAACATTCTGACCACACATCATGTACCATCACCTTCACCATCTCGATTCTAGAAACTTTGTAAGCTGCATCATAATCCATCAAAATAACTCCACCTCGAGTTGCCTTATAAGTATGAAACCAACTGATTTACAAGGATATGGTTAGTGATACTTTGAGGCTTTCAGAGATAATTATTTGAAATTTCTATGTTTCAAGACTCTCTTATCTCCATAACTAAGACTTTCATGGTTCTTGACATATGATGCATATGGCTAAGCAAATTGGCTCATGCTAAGTTTTTATGTTAGAGTTGAGTAAGGTTCCAATAAAATTAAAAAAATTTGAAGAAATATGAGAAGAGAGTGAGTAGAACTTAGTCTTTAAATCCCTCTAAAATTAAGTATTTATATAGACCAATCAAGGTTTCAACACTTGACATAAATTATGTAAGATGTTTAGAGGATAAAACAAAGCTATGCACTAAGCTTTAAGTGGTTGTTGATTTTCAAAAATCACTATCAAGCCAAAAGGGTTTGGCTTTCTTTAATCAAGAAATAACATATATAAAGGGGTGTTAGGTTCCTCAAATTACAAAATGACCATCCCAACCTCCTAGGGTTGACTTAGTTACACAAAAAACTAATTAGTTCTCTAACATAACTCAACTAACATATTTAACTTAATAAAAGGACAACTAGCCTCTAACACTTTTCCTATGGCTATTTGTCAAAAAATACATGGAGAAAATCAACTCCCAATGTTGTTGATCTTACCTTGGAGAGTTTAAAAGAAATAAAATACCACCCATCACATTCCCTTGACTACTTACGAGAAATGAAAAAGTTCCCAGCCCATAATAGGCAATTAATCCCACTGGTTCTTTAGTGCTTGGTTATTGTCCATGAGTGACTGCGTTGGCTTGTCAAAAAGGTGCTACAAAGCCTTCTAATCATATCCAGCACTGTAAGCTTGACTTGTGCTTCTTTCCTGCCCTTTTTCATGGCCCATGGTACCTAATTAAATGGTTATTGCAGGTTGTTTTGTGGCTAGACTTGGGAGCTTAAAAATGGGAGTGATAAGAGCTTAGTAAACACAAAAAGGTTGGTGGCTAATGTGGAACATGCATGGATGTGAATGGAAAGCCATTCAACCCTTGCATGTTTGTGCATGGAAAGCTATTCAACCCTTGCATAGTTGCCTCTTATTAGGTAATTAATTTAATATAAGTTAGAAGCATTGTGTAGCTTCTTATCTTAGAAAAAGTAATTAGTGTCAAAGGAGCCTTCTTGATTTAAGTTTATCACACCATTCTTAATATGGCCTTCTCTTGATCAAAATTAGGCTCAAAAAGGCCTTAGGCATATGTTTAGGATGCCGACCAAAATCATTATAATTTTGATAACTAAAATAAAAAATGAAGCAGATGCTCCCTGCATCAACATACCTTTAAGAGTTCTATGTTTCAAGATGCTCTTATCTCCATAACCAAGATAGACAATGAATATAAATTCACCTACTTTAGCCTCAAACTTATCCAAATTGGTTTTTCCATTCTTAAGGACAAAGCATTTGCATCTAAATGTGCAAAAATAACCTACATTTGGTTTCTTAACTTTATAGAGCTCATAGGGAGTCTTCTTAAAGATGTCACGTATGAGTTTTATGTTCATCATGTAGTTTGTGGTGGCAAATAATTTAGCCCAAAAGTACTATAGAATATTGGAGTCATATAGGATTGTTTTTGCAACCTTCTCCAAGGTTTTATTATTCCTTTCTACCACACCATTTTATTATAGTGTCTTTGGTACGAAGAAGCTGTGAGTGATGCCATTTTGATTGTAGAAATCCATGAAGGCGGAATTCTCAAACTCTTTGTTGTGATCACTCCTCATAACATGGATCATTGTTCCTTTTCTACTTGAATTCTCTTAACAAGCATAATAAAATCATTAAAAACATCATCTTTATTAGGAATAAATAATGTCCATGTATAATGTGAGCAATCATCCACAATACTAATACATATCTATAACCACCCATGCTACAGGTCCTATTAGGGCCAAATATTATATCTATAACCACCTATGCTACGGGTCCTATTAGGAGAAATAAATCCATATACAATAACTCAAGTAGTTGAGATGTGGCCATAATATTTTTGGATTTAAATGAAACCTTCTATTTTTTTTTCCTTGTTGGCGTACATCATATAATCAATCTTTTGCAAAATTTTACTTTAGAAGACCATGCACTAGGTCGTTTCTAGAAAGTTTGTTCAAAAAATCCATGCTACAATATGTAATGCACTTATTCCATAATCAAGCATCTTTATCAATTATACTCAAATATTTATTATGCAATTTAATTGATTTAACATCAAGCATATACACATTTTTAACATGTGGATATATAAAGAATCTATTTAGCTATACCATTTGAAGTCATGCAATGCGAATGAGAGAAATTAACTAAAAACTCTCTATCATGTAATTAACTAATGCTAATCAAGTTGTTATTAAGGTTACCAACCAAATATACATCATTAATGAAAGGTTTAGAGTTATCGATAATAATACTATCAACATCGGTGATCTTTCCTTTCAAATTATCTCCAAATGTCATGCTTCCACCATCAAATGGAGTTATCTTATAGGACATGGTCTGACAACCTATTATGTGCCTCAAGAATCCACTATCTAGGAACCATTAATGGCTTATTATTTTGGCTTTGAACTATACCTACAAGCATAACTGTCTTACTTTAGGTACCCAACCAATAGGTCCTTAAAGGTTTAGTTACCACTCCTTGAAGGATGGTTGCCTTAGGGAACCACACTTTCTTGGGCCTTAAAGCTCCACTAACATTTTTTCAACACCTTCTCAAGAAGATACTACATGACCATTGTTTGCACATTTATCACTTCAGCATTTTTAGTATGTTTGCACATAAAGGAGTTATGTTCATGCTTGCCACACACATTGTAACAACATATTTATGAGGAGATGGTTAGTGAGGCTTTGAGGCTTTCACAAAGAAGTTTTTGAGAGTTCTATGTTTCAAGTATTTCTGATCTCCATAACCAAATACTTTTATGGTCCTTGAGGTACATTTGACACCTAAGCAATAAGTTCAAGCCTTATTCACCTTTAGTGAATTTGTAGATAATTTGGAAATATTTATCACAATTAACTTGCAAACCTACTAATTTCTTGTCAATTTGTTATATTTTAACATTGTGATCACAAGTAAAAAGCTTATTGTATGCATCAAATTCAATCATCTTCTCATTTAGTTTCGGTTTCACATGGGGCATATGAGATTCAAGAAGAACATTTTTATTTAACACAAGAGTATTTTGTTCATTTAAGTGATCAAGTAGTTTTTCCATATGGTCTCTTTCCTTTTTTCAATCTATCATTATCACTCAAGGAATCATGTAAGACACATAAAAAATCATCATAAGAGTAGAGGAAATTGGATTGTACCTCATAAATGTCTTCATCATCATCGAAACTTGTGAATGAGATAGAGGTTGATGATCCCTCTCCTAAAGCCATGAAACAAAGGTTGGAAACTTCTTCCTCTCCATTGGAGTGTTCACCTTCACGTTTACCAAAGTCAGCTATAACTTTTCTTAGAGCTTACCTTCCCTTGTTGTTAGTGTTGCCTTTGTTTCTTGCCATTCATATACCTATCTCATTTCTAAACTCATAGTAATCTCAAATGTCATGATTGAATTTTCTTTAATTGTGGCCTTCGATCATGCCATCTCTGTTAGCTTCTCTAGGTATCCTTATGTTGTTTAATGATGTCCTTTCTTATATTCCACTTCTCCCTCCTCTATATTGAAGGAACATCTTGAATTAAGTAGTTATAAAAAGCCACTTAATCATCATCCATAAGGGATTACTCTTCACATTCCTCCTCTTCCTCTTGTACTATGTCTTCAACTAATTCATATTATCTAGAGGAAGTAGAAGCTTTTAGAGCTAGCAGATTCTTATTTCTTTTGTTTATTCATTATTCCAATTTTTATTGATGAAACATGAGATTTATAAAGAATTATTCAATCATCATCTTTGTTAAATCTTTTACCTCTTAAGTGGCAGATACTTTGGGACTCCAATTCTTTGTTAGACCTTGCAAGATCTCATTGGAACTCCACTTCTTTGTGAGACCTCGCAAGATACTTCTCACTTTTTCTTCTTCTAGAATTTCCTTCTCCAAAGACTTGAGGTTGTTGATAATAGAAGTGAATCAATTACTTAAGTTGTTAATGCTTTCACCTTTATTCATACCGAAGAGTTTATACTCTCTAATGTAAAGAGTGATTCTTTGATCATTCACTTACTTTGTCCTTTCACGAGTAAGTACGAGCTTGTCCTATATCTTCTTCATGGTAGTGCACGATTTGATGTGGTGATACTCTGTTTTATTAAGACCACATTGAAGGATCATGATGGTTTTGTCATCATGAGTAAGCTTTCTCTTCTCTACATTTGTGATCTCATCCTGTAACTTTTTAATTTGTTCACCACTAACCTCTTTTTTTTAATCTTGATTGACCTTTCAGTGACAATTGTCCACATATCATAATCTTATTACTTGAATCCATTCTCTTGTATATATTTTACACCTTGGATTATTAAATTGTTTGCAAGATAACCAAGATCTAATACCCATTTAAAAAACCTTAGAGGGGATAAATAGGGTTTAAAGGAACGGAAATGATAAATGAAAGTTTACACACAACTTATAGTGGTTCAAGAGAAAATTACTCTTTACATACACTAACAAAAAGTTTTCCTTTTGAATTTTGAACAAGTGACATATTTTTATTGATAGTCACTCTTTTCTCAATTTATGAATATTATAATCTCAATAACCCTATAAAATAAAACCTACAACTTCACATATTTATTTTCTCTAGACTCTTAATAATAACCTTTCAAACATGATAGAAAAATACTCATGAACTCTTTTGTAATCAATTTCGTAAAGGTGGTTGTGATTAAAATTTATTCTCACCAAAAATCAAGATATAAAAGTGTAGAACTTTGGATGACATGTAATGTAGCTAGATGTAATAAGAGATATTATAATTTTAGAGCAATTCTAGTTAAGAGAAGTGAGCAATGAGCACTTTTCAAGAAATTAAAAAAAAAACTTAATATTTGAATGATATGAAAGCCTGAATACGCAATTGAATGATTGAGAGAGTAGATGATTAATTACATATTAATTATAGCTCAAAAGATATATCAATAAATGTTGAGAGAAATTTTTAATAAGGCTTACCCTCATTGATTAGGCATTGGGCATAAGTGGGCTACAAAAATGTATTAGCTAAGAAGCAAAAAAAAAATCAGTATTTAATGCTTACCATTCGGTGCTTGTTTGGAGTTACTTATCAAAAGTAGTTATCCAAGATAATTACTTATTTAAAAAAAATTAAGCTAAAGTTTTTTAAAATAAGTAATTATCTTGGATAACTACTTATGATAAGTAGGTCCAAACAAGCCATCAATCAGTCAAAGGCATCAGCTGATTAGTTTCCGAGACCAGTTAATTGGTTGGTTAAACCCAGCCACATGGTTGTATTTAAACCTAAGTAGAAAAGTTACCATTGCATTCACCAATCAATCGATTTTCTTGGTCTTTGAGCATTGTCAAGTGTACCATTGATAGGTTTAGGTGACCTATTAATCAGTATGGAACATAACTAGTCAGTGTATTTACCTCAAGGCAAAACTAAGTACTGCCATAAATTAACCTATTAGTAGGGTTATACCCACCAGTAAATCGATTTCACAAATAACCAGTTGATGTGTTAAAGTTGAGACTAATTAAGTTCCAAAAAAAATTCCCCAAGGCCACTTCTTGATGGTTGTTGAGCAATATTCAATTAGTTTGTGAAAAAAAAAAGTGTTAAAAAGGAACTTAAAAAGAGCATCGGTCAATGAGCACATGTAACTAGCTGATTGGTTTTTTATGGGAACCAGTCAACAAGGTTTAAAACACTTAGAAAGATTTAGAAATCAAGATCAACCATGAATTCATATAAAGTGAATTCAGGTTAAGTGTTGAAAACTTTTCAAAGAGTTTAAATCAAAATATGAAATTTCTCAACTTAAATATTCACAAGAAAACTTAAAACTTAGAAATATAACCTTTAAACCTTAAGTCTTGGTGATCTTCTCTCGTGTTTTGAAAATTAATCGCTCTTTTAAATTTTGCACTTTAAGAGACTCTATATTAAAAGGCAACCAAGTATCCTTGTCAATTTTAAGATTATGCACACTTAAAAAAATACATTAGTTTTCTAAACCTATTTGTTATCATCAAAATAAGGACAACTGCAATGTTTGACCTCTGAGGTCAATATTTTCTTAGTAACTCAACCTCTTCATTAGTCAAACTAGATGACTCATCCATAAAAATCCAAGAGCCACTTGTATCAAACTCTTCAAAATTAATTGGGTCATAACTAGTCTTAAATTGATTCCTACAATTACACAAGCTTAGTAATGTTGCCATATAAAAATGATAACTTTAGATATGATTTACAATGGAACAACAACTTAAATCCATACCTTTGTTTCAAACTCAAATTAGAGTGCACAAATACTAAATTATTGAGCCTTTGATGATCAAGTCTATTCCTTTTAATTAAACATATATGCTCAAATATTCTCTAATTTCTTTCACAATCTAAAGCACTACAAGTTTGGCTCAAGACACAAATGGAAAGCTTTTGTAGATTTGCAATGCTAAATCCATACAATACCCACCTTTCATTTATAAAATCAATATAATAAGTTAGTAAACAACACTTAAAATTTGTAATTAGATATAAAATATTAATAATACTTTAAAATAAATATCAAAGATATATCTTGAGTAAGAATAAAGTGATCTTGTATGACGTACCATCTTCCAAAATCACTAAATGCTCTTCTAAAATAACTCATCTCCTTAGTTAATTTTGATCTCAATGTGAAATTCCCATTAGCACATCTCCTAATGGCATCATTAATAAGAGCCATGATACTTTGATGCTTAGAAATTTCAGATAAGTATTAAAAATAAGGATTTAAATAATAATCAGTTGCATATAAGTTTCTTAAGAGTTCATTATCCTAATGAAAAGAAATAATTTGAAGATAAGGTTACACCCTTTTCTTTCTCCTTTTAAATCTAGACACCATATCATATCTAGCCTTGTAAAAGGCCCAATACAAATAGTTTATACATAGTTTCTCATCATCGTCCACCAATTATAAAACACATACAAGAGATTTGGTAAATCTCATAATTACAATGCACTCCTTCCAAAATGTGGTATTGAAAATATTCTTCATAAAATTCTTACCCTCCTTATCTTTAGCATAAGCACAATAGGTCCACTCTCTAGACACAACCATCATCCCAAGAGAATTATTATGTATCAAGATACTTTGAATATCAATAAAATTAGTAGCAAACCAAGTAGGAACTAGGTGAATCATCCCTCTTCCTTCTGTAAACTTCTTCATCAACTACAATGCACATCAATGGTTATAGTTAGACTAAGTTATTTTAGAGGCATGCTTTACAATATCTTTAACCTCATCTTACCTATCCATATCTTTCAACATCACATTTACATAGTGTGTGGCACAAGGAAAGTAAAAAGTGACATAAACTCACGTTCCAACAACCTTCTAGCAACATTATAATTTACAACATTGTTTGTCATCATATACACAATATTTTCACTACCAACATAGAAAGCAATACCCTTAAATAAATTATGCAACAATTCAGTAGTCTTGGAAGCTTCAGAAGTATCATCAAACTTTAAAAACACAATACTCTTTGGATAATAAACTAATAATTTAATCAAAGTTAGATTGTGCTAGTCCATCCACTTCTCTGCCATAATAGTACAACCCATTTCCTTCCATAAAGAAAAAATAGTCTCAACATAATTATTCACATTTTCAAAATTTATTAGTAACAAATAACCATGAAGAGCATGAATAGATAGACCCATAACTAGTACCAATGTGAGTTATATAATCAATAATAGGATGATAATAAATAGAATTTATGGCATTAAATGGGATATATGATTCAATCATCCATTTAGACATGATAATATCAACTTTCTCAGCAATATCTTTTCTTTGTAACACACTTTTGAGAGTTGGTTGGTTGTGCACTTGTAGTTATTCTTGGCATAAAATGATGCCTTATAATATGTTGTTTTTCCTTATGTGGTGTCCTTGACTTAAATCTTAGTATGGAAGTACTATTTACCCTAAGAAGAGGTATCAAAGTTGGTTCTTAAATTAATTGGTGTGAAGGAAAGTCTATCGAACAATATGGGTTATCTTTAGTTAAAAGCTCTTATGTCTTCCTTTGCTTCCTAGCAAACTCTTTAATACTTTGATTCATCTCAAAACTAACTTTAGGAGGAACTTTGTTACATTTCTCTAATTCACCTTTGACACCAGCTAATTGTTGTTTGACATGATCGATACCATCCCTAGAATAAATTTTAGAACAATACAACCATTGTAACTTTTTTCTCTTATAAGCATTCTCAACCTCTCTACAATAATCCCATTTGGATTATTTTTTCCTATAGAAATACTTGAGAAGAATTTGGCATAGAGTAGGTATTATTATCCACCACAAGCATCTTTAAGGTACTAAGAATAAATTACAAGTTATAAACTAAATATTTATAATCTAAATTGAAGAGATAAATTAATAGTAGCAACTGCAAAATTAGGTAAGTGTATTATATTATCACAAGTTATAGACTAGATATCCAAAACCCAACTTAAGAGGCATATTAATAGAAGTTATTACAAATTAGGTAAGTATATTACTAAGGTCGACGATCCAGCAAATCAAGCAAACAATCAAGCTTAAACACTACCCCTGCAATCAAGCTTTAAAGACACTTTAAAGTATAAATTACTGTAGCAAATTTACTTATCACATCTTCAAAGCCTAACAAATTAACAAAGAATTAAAATATGTAAACAATTATTTGATAACCAAGTTTAAACACGATCTTGTTCAAGTCAGTAGCACAAATAATCACATAACAGATAAGTTTCAGAATACACAATAATACAAATTTCAAATGACATTTATAAACAATCGACTTAGGATGAAAATTGCACACCATAAATCTCATATCTGAATGGAATGATGAATACATGGTGAATCAAATAACGTTAGTAATGTAGTATTAGGGTTGCATTAAATGACACACCTACCCCTATAATTAAAAGAAGATTTAGTTTAAATTTGAGGATAAAATTGGAGTTGTGTGGGGATATTAACAAATCGATATGGTTCTCCATTAAACATGAAGTTCCCAATTTTTTTAAAAATTGATTTATTTTCTTGCATAATAAGTTTAATAGGGTGCTCAAAGTGGGTATGTGGCTGATTTATTGGTTGTCAGTTTGACTAATCAGTCTAATACAACTTTTAGTACTATTATTTATAAGGTTTGTCAAGCCTAGCATGTACTTTTATGGATAACTCTCTAGGTACAATATTTACATTCGCCATAACACTCAAACATTAGTGTGAATTATTCACGTAGCTTGCTAATCAACTAACATTATATAATATACAACACTTTAATAATGCACTACTCTTTCATTTTCATCAACCCCTCCATCATTCAATAAGCTTGAATTAAGTTAAAATAATATATTTCTTTCCATTTTTATATTTTTAGTTTTCAAGTTAGATTGTATGCATCCATCTAGCTTTGTTCAATCATTATTGCCTCAAAATTTGATGCAACTTTCCTCCTCTGACATGAACAATTCACACAATTGTTCCCTTTGAGCATGGAACATATTACGTAGGGAAGTAAACGGAGCAGATTTGTGGTAGATACACTCATATCCATATCTATACCTAAATTCATATTTATATTCAAACATATATCCAATAAAATATTTATTTTTATATCCGTTGGATATTCGTTATCTGATAGATTATATGTTTATCCATTAACAAATATTATTCAACAAATAAATCCATTATCCGACAGATAAACCTATTTAGATTTAAGCCAAGTGAGAATTTTAATCTTAATTTATACTATTATTATTTTAAAATTAAGGATAAAAGAGTAATTATATATCTGATAAATAAGTATGGCTATAAATAAATGTATAAATACAGATACGAATATAAATATCTTATTTCTATATCTGAATCCAAACCTAATTAATATTTTTATCTCTATATTCCTATCAATTTATTCATATCCGTTGGTCAAATTACAGATAAAATCCTCTCCCCCAGATATTCCTAATCTCAAGCATGACAACTCATGCACCCATCCCTCGTTAACTTTAATATCTTATCTTACTCTATATAAAAAAAATAAAATTTTCACCACAAAAATTTTTGCTGCCAAAATGAGTCCCACATCAACAAAATCCTTTAAGAAGACATGTCACTGATCCTTTACTATTCCATTACATCATTTCTCTGATAAATGGTTGGTAAAACAAAAAAACTATACGGACGGCCAAATATCTACTACATCAGATATCTGACTTTCACTTTTCAACAAATTATAGTATAAATATATATAGACATCTATTTTAATACATAACCACAGCCTTTTAGTTCCTCTCTTTACACTTCCATGCATAGCTACAACAATAACAAAGATAAATTAGTATTAACTTCCTACAACATTTGATTAAACACTTAAAATTACTTATTTAGTAAATTACTAACTTTATATTCTTATCCTTTCAGATTTCATAATCAACACAACATGCCTTTATTTTCTCTGTTAAGTGACATCAATCCTTCTTCAACAACATGGGCATTAAAATTAGAATGATTAGAATTTATGAAAGAAAATCCTATTAGAACAAATCTCAAGCATACTCTATAGAATGTATAATGCATGACAACTAAATAATTATTTTTCATTAAAATTACAATTTATATATTAAAACATATAATTAATATCCCTATGGCTATGTTTTATGTTACATTGCAGGGAGTTAGAGTTCATGCATCAATTAGAAGACCCCTCATTCAAAAATTCAAGCAAAATTTATCTAAAGGAAACCTATACCACTTGAAAAATTTTATTGATGTTGACAACAAAATGGGTACGAAAAAAACCAAATTTCTATATATCATTTATTTCATGACAAACCCTAAATTTATCAAAGGATGGACATGTTCCCAAAGCATTTATTTCAGTTTGTTCTATATAAAGCTTTACCTACAACAGATACTTCCATATTTATTGGTAAGTTTATTTGTTTGCTACAAATATTTTTTTAGCATCATTAACATTATTAAAACTTTAACAGATGTTATTAGCAAGGTGGTGAGCATTCACAATATACAAACAAAGAAAATTTATGGACGAATGACAAATCAGCTAGACTTCAGCATTGAAGACTCGAGGTATATACAAGATAAATGAGAGAAATATTGTTACAAATTAGTCTTACTTAGTAGCAATCATATTTTGTAGATAGAATACCATTGAATGTACACTATGAGGTAAAGTTACTACTAAGTTAAATACATATGTAAAAGAGGCTAGCCTTGAGGTAGTTTACATCATATTACAGTTCATCAAAGTCAGAAAATTTAGAGGTAAAAATAATATTTATATGTTAATTCTAGTTATACATACATGAATTATATTCTCTATCTTTCATTTATGTAGATTAAGTAAGACTTGCCAATAGTTGGAATGTCACTAAAATCACCATGGACAATGATGAAAAAGAAATTCAAGACTTTACAAATGAGTAGTGTTTTCTGAATCAAGTGAAACACCATTTAATATTATTTTATATACAAATTATTAATAATACTTACCATATTCATAAGTTTTAAATTTCTAGCTAACAGAAATACTACTACAATCATTAGTGACACACAAGTATTACCATCATATTCTATTGATGGTGAGTTAGCAAGTGGAAGGTGGCTATTCAAATCTCTAGGGGAGCTAAAAAATTAGGAGGTATGTTAAATATCATGTTTTTTAATAATAATTTGTAAATTAGATAAACATACATAATTAGCTTTAATTAAGATAATAATATGCAGACAGGAAGGGTAGGTAACCAAAGGAAAAAAATAAACATATATGGATTATTAAATTCTTTGTAAAATAGGTTTTAATCATTTTTATTTTGAAGGTTATTTCACAAATTGATGAGATCACAGCACCAAACAAGGAAGATGACACCACTCCAACAAAACCAATAGATATGGAATTAGTGAAGAGATAGAAGAGAAACATAGATATAGATTTGTCATTAATTGTTCCTATGAAGAAAACAAGAGTAGTGATCAAGAAAGAAAAACTCTAAAATTAGTTTAGATATCTATTTAGTTTTCCAATATTAGTTTCTCTATCTTTTGAAAGATTAAAGCCACATTTTAAGACTAATTTATAGGCATTAAGTATGCTATGATCCATCATTAGGCCAATTGCTACCTAATGTTATGTAATGTTATCTTATTTGGTATTAAGTGATGAAGGCTAATTTTGTCTACGAAACTATAATTTATGCAACTAAATTTAGTGCCAAATATTTTAATTGTAAATAGATAACACATATTACATAAATTATAATTTATAAGAGGATATTAATGATATATAAACATAAATAAGCACATTGTGGAGAACATTATTGCTCAATAAGGGATCCACAGACAAGCAAACATTAAATTAAATTCAATGAATGGGATGAAGAAGCAACAAATTAATAAAAGTTGTCGATTGAAATAACAATTATATTCATATGGAAAAAGAAAATAAAAAATATAACAGTTAACGCAACCACAGACTATCAGGTACGTATAATTACAATTATACCCTCCTAAATTAACTGGCCTTTTTTAATTTCTTATTTCCTTATTTTAGCTATTTAAATGAAACAAAGAGAAATCTCACATCTCCTACACTATCCTTTTCCTACAAAATTTAAATTTAATTTTTAAAATACCAATAATTAAAAATTGAAGCAAAAATATTACATAAAGTAAGCTTTACTTTTGAGTTTACTCCTCTATATTTATACTAACTAGGAGATATATGAGCTCTTTTTATTTACCTATTTAATTTGTGTGTATTAGGAAAATACCTAATGAAGAAATTAATAAAGTCTATAACATTATGTGGAACAAGGACAATAGAAGAAGGCTCAACATCAGGTTCAGTTATCCATTATTATCAATTACAGTTTTCATATACGTTTAGCTTTCCCCATGTATAATTTATACATTTTAACATATTAGTTATTGTGTAAGATTTTTTATTTAGGATGAGGTTTATGTTTATATGTTATATGTTATTCTAAATACAAATAATTCTATTAATTAATCATAAAAAATAACACACAAATCAGGAAATAATGGATGATCCTACCCATGGTATTAGCAAGTACTAATAGGTAATAATGTTTACATAATTCCATTCACAACATATACCACATCCATATGATGATATACAATGTATTATGTAATAATAATGTTTGCAAGAGTAAGAGTATAATACCATTTGCCATAGGAAATAATCTAGAAATGCTATAAATGATAGGCAAGTAAACACCTCTAAAATGCATAAATAAGAAAAAAATTGATTACTAAAACCAACTAATAAATAATAAATTATACTAATGCAAGTAATTTTTTATTCAAATTTAAATATTTGAACTAATGATAAATTATGCATATACTATTAATCAAAATCAGTTCCAACATCAACATCATTTCTAAAATAAAAGTATAATTATTACTAAAAATTAAAGTATTTTAACTTTTGAAAAAAAAAACTTTGAATGTTATTATTTCATACTTATTAAAACATTTTAAACATATGTAACAATTGTTATAAATAAATATAGTAGATAAGGAATGGTTAAATATATTTTTTCGTGTCTAAGTTTACTACAATAAATATATATCTACCAGTAATCAAAAATCAATTCGAACATCAACATTGTTTATAAAATTCAAGTATAATTATTCTTAAAAATTTATGTATATTAACTTTTGAAGATAACTTTTTAGCTTATCAGCCTTTACTTTCGTAGCCTATAAGAAAATTTTAAACCCAATTAGTGACCTAATTTGGAAGATAGAAATAATATGAAACTTACAAAGTTAACAAAAAAAAGGAGAAATACTATACCTTAATATTGAGTCTATTTTGATTCTTAAGAGTTAGGAATCAACATTCCACTCACTAGAAAACTAAACAAATGACAACTTAATGTTAGCATACTATATTTATGAAACAATTATTCAGAAAAAAAAACAATTAATTTTCCATAAGTATAGCATAACTCTCACTTAAAATTTTTAGAAATTTCTGACACCATAAATTAGACCTATAACATAACTGTATCTAAGTAAATAATTTGTTTTTTTATTCAAATTTAAATATTTCTTAAAATATTTTAAGCATATGAAACAATATTTATAAATAAATATAGTAGACAAGGGAAGGTTAAATATTTTTTTATGTTTTATTTTACTACAATAACTATGTATCTACCATTAAGTAAAAATCAGCTCGAACATCAACATTGTTTCTAAAATTCAAGTATAATTATTCTTAAAAATATACCTATAAATAAAAAAGAACACAATATATTATAATAATCTGAGTAAATATTACACCAATGGTCATGTTTTGAGTGTCTTAATTATAAATCCACAAATAAATAGTACACTCACAAAGAAATTATTTTTGATGTAAGAACATAGAATTAGTTATGGGAACACAAATTCCAGAAATATACTTAAAATTTAATATTGATACTTAGTGCCCTCAAATTTTCTTGCAAAATATCTCAAAATATGAGGTTATCTCATTGTGAGATAAGAACTCAAATATTTGAAAAAATAAAGACAAAAAATAATAGTTAAACATAAAGAAGTAATACTATTTTTTTAGATACATGAAGTAATTTTTGGAAAAATATACCTACATAAGTAGAAGGTTGTCATATCTGTGAATCTTACTTCACATAGAAGAACTAACAAGGAATGTCACAAATCACCTTCATTGCCAATTCTTTTACAAGAGATTTACACAAATCTAGGAGCTGACATTGTTATTTAACACCAAGAAATTTCCTTCAACATATTTCGAAATCCGAGCTTATCTAAAATCTAAAAGTTAGATAAAAACTCAGATATTCATAAAAAGAAAGAAAACCAAAACATTAGTTGAACATATAGCAAATCATATTTTTAGGAAGATGGAAATTTTTTATAAAAAAATTACCTACATAAGCAGTACATTCCCCAGATCTATGAAACTTACTTCACATAAAATGAACAGACGATGAAGCTCATGAATCAACTTCAGCGATCGGTTGTTGATAGTCCACTTTTGTGAATAACAAAAAATAAGAATAGGTTTACACATTTGTATCAACTTATTCGATTTTAGAAGAGGAAGCTACTATAGATCTGAAGTTGACCTACTAAGTTGGGTATTCTATAGATATTGGATATCGATAAGGTGGTGAGATATGACTTTTGAGCATGAGTGGATATTAGAGGGAGAAATTTATACAAATATAGTAAATGATTCGAGTAGTCGAAGATGATACTTCAACTCAAATCATATTATTGTTCTATTTTCATGATAGACGAAAAGTTTAAAGATCTGAAAGTCACGAGAGAGGATACCATGGCAGGATGTGTAAACTAGAGATTTGGCAAATATGACAATGGAGGAGAGTTTGGCAGGAACAAGAAAGGATAGGTTTAGAAGATACGAACTGATCATCAAGTAGTGTAGAGGGGAGCGTTTAGGAGAATGGAAGTATGACAACCATGCATCAGGTTACTTTCGAAGATCGAGAAGCTGCACGTTGAATCACGAGGTATTGGTAGGCATGGACAGTGCAGATTAAGTTACTGTTGTGTTTGTTTTGGCGATCCAGACCGAAATAAGCCAACAGGAAGGATCGTTGCATGTAAAAATCAATGGTATATATGGGGGCTTATTTGTGTTTCTTTGATCCATGTAAGTGTTTTTTGACGGTTTAGATTATCATAACTTGAATTCAATAGTTAAGATGGAGGTAATGTGTGGTTTTTTGTTAAAATTTAATTGTAAGTCTACATTTAATTTAGATTATATTAATTAATTAATTATAGAAATGAAAGTTCCTAACATTATAAAAATTTAATAATTATTTATTTATTTTTTATTATATTAATTAAGTTATTTATAATTCTCTTATAATATTTTTATATTCAAGAATAATTATATATATGTTCAACATAATTGATACATAAATTAATTAATATTAGATCTCCAATGTAAAATATGGTAATAATAAACACTAAATTTATGAATTGTTATAATATTGCAATATTACAATATTTATATAGTCTAAATAATTATTTATAATATTGTACAAATAGTATAGGACATATATTTTCATTTGATTTTAATAATATTTTAACCGGGGGATTTGGTATAGTTGTACTTAAGGAATGAGAGATTTCCCAATCTAAGAAAAAATAAGTTTATGCCAAGGGCAGATGGTCCTTTCAAAATACTTAGAAGGTTTGGATAAAGTGCTTTTGAGATAAAACCACCTAATTCATATGGTGGTGTGTCTAAAACATTCAATGTTGGAGATATTAGTCCTTATTATCGATATGCAAATTTGAGGGCAAATTCAAGCTAACTAGGGGAGAATGATGTAGAAGTAAATGATCAAGACCTAGAATTTATTATGTTGGAACATATTTTCCTCTATTTAGAAAGGATCCTATACAAATTAGAAGAAAAACTGATGACTATATTTCTAGTTATGGACAAAACTTACAAAATAAGTCACTAGAAATAAAGATGTGTGCATGACATGCATGGAGGGCATAAATATGTTGCATGAAAGGAATGAACGTGGCATTTGTATGAGAAGACTATATTTGACACTTTGGATGTGTAATATTCATTATTATCACATTAATATTAGCTAAAGAGATAAGGAAGTTGAATTAGTCAAAAAGTAACTTAATTCTATCTTTTAGGAGTTATCTTATTTTATCTTATGAGTTGTATTTTGAGCAAGAAAGAAGCTAATGCTTTAGGGGGTCGATTTCTATCAGATTTTCATCAATATTATCTTGTAATATTAGGGAGGTACAATAGCTATAAACACCATAGGAGTACATGACACGAGAAGACAAAAATTGATAATGTTGCAAGTTTTTGTTTAATTGAATTTTGTGCGAGTTCTTATCAATTTTAATCAATTATATGTGAGTGATTATTATTGAAATCCTCAATCTCCTTGTGTGTGTGAATTAAAGATTAAAATATATCCTTCAAAGCCTCCACAAAAGCCCACGCCATCCCAACCCTAATCGCCACCTTTAACCGCTATCATCACCATCATCTTCAACATTCATCTTTATAAATTTTAATAATTGATACTTATTAAGTTAATAATTTTAAATTTATGAAAATCTTATAAGTTGAAAGTTTATGTGGGATTTAGATTTATTTATCTAGTAGTCTTAAATTAATTTTAATACTCTTATTATATTAGGTTATAAGAAAATTTTCTAGAATATTTATAAAGATGTAGACCATAATTTATTCATAATTTAGAAAATATTAGATCTTTGATATAAATTTCTAAAAAAAATAAACAACAAATACAATTTATTATTAGTAAACATAAAAAATTATGAACCTCAAATTATATCATATAAGAGTTAAAAAATTATATATGGTTTGGACTTAAAAGTATAATATTATTGAATCGTTATAATGTTAAAATATTACAATATTTATACATAGTAAATTAGTATTTATAATATTGTTCTAATATTATAGGACATATATTTCCATTTGATTTTAATAATAGTTACCTAACATAAATGAACTTAAGTTGATATTATTATGATTTGACATAAATTATAAATAGTTATCAAATAATTATAAAGATTGTCAACGCCTACAAAACTATAATTTTATTTACTTATAGATACTTAGTGATTTATCATTCTTACTTAATTTTTTATGCATTGTTATGTGTCCTTTATGAAGAAAATATTAATGTCCACATATATAAATAAGAAACAGTGATTATATGATTGATAGACATATTACATAATGTTTATTAATAAAAATAAATTTAATATATTTTAAAAATTCATATATATTAATTTATTATTTTTAAATTAAAAAAAATATTATAATTTGAAAGTTTACATTAGATTTAGATTTTATTTATCTAGTAATATTAAATTATTTTTAATACTCTTATTATATTAGGTAATAAGAAAATTTCCTAAAATATTTATAAAGATCTAAACCATAATTTAGAAAATATTATATTTTCGATATAAAATTCTAAAATAAATAAATAAATAAAAATTATTATTGGTAAATATAAAAAATTATGAACCGCAAACTATATCAGATAAGAGTTAAAAAAATTATAAATGGTTTGGACTTAAAAGTATAATATTATTGAATCGTTATAATGTTAAAATATTACAATATTTATACATAGTAAATTAGTATTTGTAATATTGTACAAATATTATAAGACTTATATTTCCATTTGATTTTAATAATAGTTACCTTATATAAATGAACTTAAGTTGATATTATTATGATTTGACATAAATTGTAAATAGTTATTAAATAGTTATAAAGATTGCTAATGCCTACGAAACTATAATTTACTTATTGATTGATCATTCCTGCTAATTATGCATTTTTCTAGTAATAGTTGTCTTTCATGCAAAAAATATTGATATGATGTCAAAATGATTTTCAACTAAAAAAGTTAAACCTCAAAAAGATGTGTACTATCCATTTTAATATCAAAGAACGACATCCCTATTTAGTGATATTACCAATGGTAAATTAGGATTTCTTTATCTAATATCAATATAATATCAATTTTATCATCCATCTTAAAATATATTGACTTATTTATTATTTTATGAAAGTAGTTTCGATTCTAGAAAGCTTTATCCAAAAAATCGAGAGCAGTAACAATATATTTATCTTTTCGTCAAGTTTTAGAAGATCAAACATTTGCATAGATCGAACATCATATTGTCAAGTACTAAATGAAAATGGTTCCAATAATTTTGTGGGGTACCTAATACAAACAATGGTGATATTTTCCTTAACAATAATAATTCTATGAAAGAACAACACTTCCATTCCAATCAAGGTTTGTGTTTTATATATTTTTTAAAATATATAAATTGTTATTAATTCTTATCTACGATTACAATAACAAAAATAAGTAGTCATTTAGGAAATTTTATTTATTACAAGTACTGAAATAGAAGTTAGCAATGACTTATTATCATGTAGTATGCTTTAACATAAATAAACATATATATATATATATATATATATATTTTTATGTATCCATTTAAATTATATTTGATATCTATTGTTTCATCTTAAATTTTAATTATTTTTTGACATTTTGATAATTTTTTAATTAAAAAATTTTCTTTGTATGTATATATTATTGGCGTATTGGTGATCCTATATACACATGTACATTTTGTGATTCTTTCTTCTGATACGAGAAAAGACTGTCTAAAAGTCAGAATTCTCGAAAACTAAAACACTCATTGTGTTGTATGTAAGGAAAAATCCATTTTCCACTAATGATAAATCCTCCACAAGTATTGTATGAGCTGTACTATTCACAAAATAATTAAAGTAAACACTTTCTAAAAAATATTCCATCGTACAATAGTATGCTTTTTTTTTACATCTATGGGTGGAAAGATTGATAGGAGTTTGAATAGTGGTAATTATCCTCTAATGCTTATACTACATGGTCAAAATTATCATCTTATAGAACGTTTAATACCAACGGAAGGTTCGACCACAAAATTTGCACAACTATACATTTATGATACGGAAAATGAAGTTGAAAACATAGTCTATTCTGTTAGGTAAGTTTTATTATGATTTTTTTTATTAATGATTAATTCATCAAAAATATGTTTATGTGAATAGTTCTAATGATTTGTTATGAAATATTTTGTAATAGGTATGAAAGTTTGAACAACCTTAAGACATCCATTATTTCTGATGTGAAGACTATGCTTGATAAAAATAATGTCTTGGTCAAATCATTTAGAATGGTGAAGGAAAAAATAAGTATGAAATGTTGTTCTAATGTTAAGATAAAGTTGATTGATAGAAGGAATGGAGATGGAAGAATGTATAACCTACCAACAGCTTAAGAAGGTGTTGGATTAGTTGTTGGTGACATTGATGCATCTCTCGGCAAAAGGGATATCCTGGTTGAAACAAAAACATGATTTTAAAGTAAATAAGTGAATTGCATGCTTCTTACCTAAGGTTACAATATCCTTTAGTGTTTCCATATGGTGAAGTTCGATATATAAAAGACATTCCATTGACGTTTAATGAAGGAATTCAACAACGTGGTCGAAAATTTATAAGTACAAAAAAGTATCTTTGCTAATGAATGTATGAGAGAAATTTAGAGAAATCAGTTACGCTATCATCCATGAGACTTCTATAACAATTTATTGTACATGAATATACAATGATCGAGTTAACAAGATTGACATACATCCAACTACATCAAAAATAATTACATTATGAACTATATAGTGAGTTGATAAATGCAATTTTAAGAGGCGAGACAAATCCATCTATGCAAGGAAAAAGAGTTATATTACCATCATTATTCATCAGTGGTGCTCGATATATGGTTCAAAATCATCAAGATGCCATGGCCGTATGTAGATGGATTGGTTATCTTGATCTTTTTTATCACATTTACTTGCAATCCAAAATGGCCCGAGATTGTTCGTTTTGTTCACAATAGAGGTTTTAAAGTTGATAATCGTCAGATATTGTTTGTCATGTTTTCAAAATGAAGCTTGATTATCTCATAAAAGATCTTCAGAATAACAAGATATTTGAGAATATTAAATCAGGTAATATTCTACACTTACTTCTTGATTTTAGTTATAGATGATTAAAAATTTTAATTTTTATAACTTTAGTTTTTGTTATGATGTTTTCAATTATAGTTATATATACTATTGAGTTCTAGAAGTATGAATTGCCCCATGCCTATATATTGGTTTTTCTTGCAAAAGAAGACAAGTATCCAACCGAAAAAGACATTGATAGAATAATTTCAATTGAAATTCTTGATCACAATAGTGATCCTGCATATTACACAACCTTTCAAGATTACATGATACACAAACCATGTGGAACTATTGAAAAAAACTCTCTTTGCATAGGCGATAGTCATTGTACAAAACATTTTCCGAATAGTTTGTTGAATTTACAATAGTTGATGATGATGGATATTCATTGTATAAAATATGTGATAATGGAAGAATAGTGGAGGAGAACAGGGTCCCTCTTGATAATAGGTTTGTTGTGCTATATAATCGTTATTTGTTGCTTAAGTACAGTGCCCATATAAATGTTGTGTGATGCAATCAATCATGTTCCATAAAGCATTTATTTAAATATGTGAAGAAAGGGCATGATCGTGTTATACATGTTTTTATGGAAGCACGACCAGTGATGATGTAGTAAAAAAGGCTGATGAGATTCAAATGTATTATGATTGTAGATATATTTCATCATGTGAGGTAGCATAGAGATTATTTAAAAATGAAATTCAATATAAGAATCCACCAGTTGAGAGGTTAGGCTTTCATCTTTCAAATGAACAAAGTGTTATTTTATTTGATGAAGATTTGATCGATGATGTTTTTGATTGCTTATCAATTAAGGAAGTATGTTTCTAGCTTATATGAAAGCAAATCATAAATATGAAGATGTAAAGAACTCTACTTATGCAGAGTTCCCACTAAAATTTGTTTGGCATTCATATAAACAAGAGTGGTGTTTGAGGCAGCTAAGAATATCTATTAAACACACTTTTTATGTTTCTCCTGGTAGTGGAGAACTTTATTATTTGAGATGTCTTCTTAACATTGTTCATGGCCCGACGAGCTATGATGATATAAAATGTATTAACGGGGTCCAGTATACATTATATCGCAATGCTTGCTATGTTTTAAGATTGTTGGACGATGATAAATAATACATTTATGGAATTATTGAGGTAAGTCAATGGGTGTCTGCATCTTCTTTGATACTGTTATCTACAACATTATTATCATCAGATTCACTTAGCAACCCTGAAGTTTGGTGGGATGAGTGTTGGATTTACTTGACTGATGATATATTATATAGACAATGTACAACCTTACATCACAAAAGGTAATTTTTGTAAATCTTTAATATTTATTTTTCATTGGTAACATAATAAGAATAATAGGCTATATGATTAGCATTTAAAATTACTGTGGATTTATTTTCAGAACATCACTTGGATGACAATGAGATCAAACATTATGAATTAGTTAAGGTTGAAAAAATGTTATAAACTGTAGTAGGAGCTTACGAGAGTTTCAGTCAATGCTGTTCCCACCGCCATAATATTTTTCAAGTGGTCTTAATAGATTGATACATGAAGAAATGTGTTACGATCGTATTATGTTACATGAAGAACATAAGAGATATTTATCCAATCTTATTGACGAGCAACATAATGTCTACGACACCATAATAAATGTTGTTCAATCAAATTCAGGTGGCATGTTTTTTGTATATGGATATGGTGGTACTAGGAAGATATTCATATGTGAGACACTATTAGCATCTCTGAGATGCAATGGAGATATTGTATTAAATGTAGCATCAAGTGAAATAACTTCTCTTTTATTACCAGGAGGATGAATGACTCATTCTCGATTCAAGGTTCCTATAAATCCCAACAGAGATTCAACGTGCAATATCAAACAAGGTAGTCCACTAGCATAGTTGATTATAAGGTGTACACTCATAATTTGGGATGAAGCTCCAATGATGCACACATATTGTTTTGAGGCTTTATATAAAACCATGAGGGATGTTTTACGGTTCACCAATGAATCAAGTTCTAATAAATTGTTTGGAGGAAAACTAATTATTATCGATGGAGATTTCAGGTAAATATTGCCAGTCATTTCGAAGGGAAGTCGAGAAGACATTGTTCATGCTACTATTAACTCTTTATACATATGGAGGGACTATAAGGTCTTATGATTAACCAAAAACAAAAGGCTTCAAAATATTAACTCAACTGATGAATCGGCTAATTTGAAAGAGATTTTAGATTAGACTGATAGCATTGGAGATGGAGTAATCGGAGGTCCCAATGATGGTCATGTAAGGGTCAAAATTCCAAGTGATATTTTATTGAAATATTGCATTGTGGAAATTACCTATCTAGGATTCAAGAAAAAAAATTACCGATGATATCTTTTTTCAAGGAAGATCAATATTAGCACTTACTCTTGACATTGTTGAATCAATAAATGAGTATATGTTGTCGATTAACTCAGCAAAACATAAGACGTATTTGAGCTCAAATACGATATGCATGCCATATTTATATAATGATTTGTTACAAGATCTACACACTCTAAAATTCTTAAATTCAATTAAGTATTTTTGGTGTGCCCAATTATGTATTGAACTTGAAGATTGGTACACCTTTCATTTTATTGAGGAATATAGATCATTTTCTTAGTCTATATAATAGAACTAGGATGGTTATTACAAAGCCGGAATCACATGTCTTAGAAGCAGAAATTTTAGGTGGAAGTAATGCCAGCCATAAAGTTTTGTTACCAAAAATGTCATTGACACCTTCTGATCCAAAATTGCCTTTCAAATTCAATTGAAGCCTATTTCCGTTGATTGTTTCATATGCAATGACAATGAACAAAAGTTAAGGTCAATATCTTATTAACGTTAGTATTTTTTTTAAAAAAAGATTAAGTGTTTAGCCACGTTCAATTATATGTTACTGTTTCTAGAGTCATAAATTGTCGAAGTTGGAAAATTCTTAGATGTGATAACAATAATGCTCAAAATGATTCAACAACAAATGTTGTATTTAAGGAAGTTTTAAAAAAATATGATCATTTAATTGTATTAATAATATATCTACATATTATATTAGCTGATGTATATTTAATTAATATTTATTGAATTTTTTTACATAATAAAATACTTAAATTATAATATTAAGTTCTGATTGCTAAGTGTACTATAGCAATCAAGTCGGTCTTTGGTAACTAAATGAAAAGGGCAGGAACGGTATTTCAACGCCATTTTTCTTTCCATATAGTAACTCTGTGTTTTCCAAGTAGCTGCTACCAATAAAGGGTAATCGTCCTCTCTTGGCGTTGAGTTGTCGACGGGACTGGAGCTTTTGTCACCCTCCCGGTCCGCATCTACTCCGTGCCCCTCATCGTCGACCTATTTCATTTTCTGTTTAATCCTTTCAATATTCTCGGCTCCGACGAGGAGAAACGGTATATGTCTTTTCCTTGATAGATCAATTTCAAACCTTATTGGCAAGGCTATTTTTTAGCTCTGATTTTATCAGTTGATTCAATTAATACGCCTTCTGCTGATTAGACAATTTGGTGGATTCTGACCTTCGCAAGAGCATTCTTTAGTTGTAACTAATTAGTCGTCCATTGTTTTCCCTGGTCTGTTAATTTATTCGATTCGAAGCTGGTGACATTAGCTCTGAATTCGCTTTTCCCTATAGCAATTGCAAACGTCGAAAGTGCTCTTTATTCAGGAAATTTATGAAAAAAAAAAACTGCAGAAAAGTGTGATGAGTGCATGCATCATGAGCGAGTCCCATAGACGTATTTGATGCCATTGGTAGTGAGGCCTAGTAGATTATTTATAGACGAGTCCGTATCATGAACGACAATCATAACAAGATGTAATTTCTTTGTTACTTTTTCATAAATTTTTTAATTATATAATTTTTTTTGCTTTATCTATTATATAAAACTATGGATTATTGAATGGGAATCCCATGTAGAGCCAATTCCCGGTTCCACAACTGGTTGTTGAGTTGACGTTGTTTTAATAACATATACCGCAGATTCTATTTGATTCCTTCAATATTTTTGGATTCTTAAGTTAGAGTCTCTATTAATATTGGTTGAACCTACTAATGCAGGTTGTTTAGGACAGACTTCAGTGCATCTTGAACTTCATCAAACTGTTTTTTAGGAGTTAGTAGATGCTTTGTAGAAAATTGGAGTATAAGAAAGCTCACTTAGGTATTGTGTAAGAGATATGAAAAAAGAGGTTCAGAGATGGGTTGTAGGGTTGGTATTTATAATTGCTGTTGCAACAATTTGGATAGCTGCTAGTTTCTTGGTGCAGTCTGTTGTCGATGCTGGTGGCTCTCCATTCCTCATTACATACATTTGTAATTCATTGTTTATAGTATACATTCCATTTATTGAAGTTTCACGATACTTGGAAGACTATGCTGAACATTGGTGTTTTTGGAGAAAACGAAAAAGTGCCATAGCTCACGAATTGACTGATTCTGAAGAGGTCATCCTTCTTAGAAGAAGTGAGTTGGGTGAGCGAACGAATGATTTGAAAATTTCTGGGTCTGTGCCAGAGGAAGCAATCAACCAGCAGGGAAGGCACAATGATCCAGTTCAAGCTATTAAATCATGTGAGTTGGAAAAGACCTTGTCTGCGGAGATTATGGTTGAAAGAAATCCTGGTGAGGGACTGGATTCAAAGGGACGTTGGACGAGGATGAGGGTAGCAAAAGTCAGCCTGTTAGTTTGTCCCTTTTGGTTTCTGGCTCAGCTTACTTTTAATCTTTCGTTGAAGTACACCACAGTTACAGTAAGTTGCCACATTTTTATGCAAAACTGCTTGAAGAGTGATTTACAGTTAGCTACTTTACAAACTGCAAATTTGACTTCCTATTGGATTTTGTATATTCTTAATGTTGCAGTCGAATACAATTCTGAGTACTGCTTCAAGCCTTTTCACCTTTCTGTTTGCATTGGCATTCTTGGGGGAGAAGTTCACTTGGGTGAAACTTGCAAGCGTACTACTTTGCATGGGAGGAACGATTATTGTTAGCTTGGGTGACTCAGAAACAGAGTCAAAGGTGATTAACTCAAATCCAGTTCTTGGAGACATTCTATCTCTTATGTCATCTGGTTTCTATGCTGTCTACATAACTCTCATTGGTAAGAAACTGCCCAGTGATGATGAGAAAGGTGGTCAAGTGAGTATGGCTCAGTTTCTTGGGTTTCTAGGACTGTTCAACCTCATTATTTTTCTGCCTGTTCCTCTGGTACTGAATTTCACAAAGCTGGAACCATTCTACTCACTAACCTGGAAGCAATTTGGTCTAGTTGTTGGCAAAGGTTGGTATTCAGTCTTGTAGAGTTATTTTTTTGTACCTTCACTAATGAAGATAGCATTTGCATGTTGTAAGCTTAAATATTTAGTTTAAACACAATGTTTCTCAGCTCGTGTCACTAATAGTGGGTTTGCTTCTAAAATCGTACATGGGGAACATTGATTGTTCTTTAAATCACTATCATCTAGCATCAATCTATTTTATAGAACTTGAGTTTAGGATTAACTTATACAAAAACCTTTTTAACCATAGGATTAGTTTGGTAAGTAGGATTTCCCATCTGCTCACTGTTACTATACTCCAGTAGGAACCGACGGACAATCCATGAAGAAAAGATAGAAGGTTTTCTTTTGTTTTTATAACTTTTTCTTGATCCTTATATTCATTGATGAGTAAAAATTACAAAATAAGACACATGTTGACTGAGTTTAGTGTTTACTGTTTGGTCTAATTTATAGTTTTATATTGTCCTCATTTGATTTTCTATTTGTGTTTGAACTTTCAAGTGATTCAGAATAGGTGATGTTGACATTCTACCATAATCCCATAGTCTTAGCCCAAATGAACCTGTGAGCTTAGGAGATCTTGGATTGAGTTGTATTTTAGTTCTTCCTTTAATTTTTTAGTGTTTGTTAGATTTTAGATCAATTTTTATATTTTTGGTATTGTAGTCTGACTATGTGTTGGTTTGCCTATTTGTAAACCCCTTTGTACTTTATTATTTTTCATAGGTGAGGTAATCACACTAAGAGTTGAATTTGGTTTTGAAAACCTGTGTAAAGAGCAACTACTAGCCAAACCTACTTTGATGCTGCCAGTTTGGTCATCTCCCCTGCCAAGTTAGAACTCTAGCAAAATCAACTGCAACCCATCATCACACTACCATAGACAACATTTGTAGTCTATCACACAACCACCACCACACATCTCTAACATTGTTGTTCAACCAAACAACCACCACAAAATCCTTTCCTTCTCCCTGCTTAGTTATCAAATGTAACTGCCTAAAGTTTTTGCCACCTGCTGCATTGGACACCTATGAAACAGTTTGTTATGAATATCTCCATGCCAACCTCTCATGCAATTGTGGAAGCCAAGGATGGAGCCTTTGTTGTTGCTTTTTCAACTCTCAACAATGCTTCTTTTTGCCTGACGTCCATCACTTTCAAGAAGCCTCAGCTCCATATTTCATTTTTGCTCTCCACGATGCAAATTATAGATACTGCTAGCTCTTCTCCTCCATGCCATGCACTGAAGCTTGTCTTTAGTTTGTGCCAACAACTTGGTCTCAAGTGTCTTGTCCTACCATCATCGGTCATCTGCCACCTTGTCCTTTTCTAAAAGGAGTTCTGCCCAATTGTGTGATACTTTTTTTTCCTTATGTTTCATATTTTGTTTCAAATGAACCATAGAAAATAAATGAGTAAGAAGTCAAAACTAGCTCAACTTAAAAAATCAATGGCTCAGTTTGACAAATTTTTTTTACTTGTTATTATTTATTTGTTATTTTCAATATTGTGAGGGATGATGATTTTTAGTTCTTGCCATTCTCGATATTTAATCATTATTCTAGGGGCCAACTAGGCTCAATTTAACACTTATCAAGAGACTAACAAGGTTGATTTAATGCATGTCCAAATGAGCTTCAAGAGATAACTTCCTTCCGCATTTGAGTAAATCAAAATAACCTTGAGGTGTTAAATTCTATTGCTAATTGCCTGCATTTTAGAGCTTCAGTTAGCCCTTTCTCTATAGACACAGTTCCTACAAATTACATTGTGAAGATTACATTCTGTGTTTTTTTTTTTGGATTAGTAAGAATCTTCATTAATTCATCTATGATCACATATCGCTTCCCTTACCCTCTACAAAAGGTTTGTAATGGTCGTTAATCACTTGCTTCGGCAGATTTCATTAAGTAGTAGTGTACTACAATGATTACATGCTACCATCCCCCACATCCCTACTGTGTGCCCCACTTCTGCCCTTCCTATACATCCCTAGCTATCTATAGACTCAAACAACAAGAGCACACCCCACACCACCTGCAACCCTCCTATTGTCCCAAATATCATAGCTAAGCTATGAACACCTTACTTCTACCTATCCCAATCTTTGCTGGCATACCTATGATCTTGTTAGTTACTCGGGATTTGTATGACACTTGAAAGTCTAGTGACCGAGCATACATATGGCTAATAATATGAAGTTGAAACCTAATATCCCTTAACCCACTGTTAGGATTATTGCATCAGGCAATGGCATTTTATGTGTCCAATTTCACTATGATACCCACATGCTACAAACGTTCCTTTTGCAATGTAAGGGCACACGTGATGCAAGGTTGAGAGAATTGAGAAAGATATTGAAAATTGAGAAAAGAATTCGGGAAGAGAATTTGATATCATTGAACGATACTAAAAATAATTGATAAGCCTAGGACTTTTTATATAGCCTAAGGGTCTTAAAAAATAAACAATATCAAAATAAAATTATAAATATCATATTTAACTAATAAGAAAACACGTCTAACTAATTTGATGAATTGCATCTAACTAATTAGATAACATGTATCTAATTAATAAGATAGGAAACGATAAAATATAAAATAGAAAAGTTAGGAAAAAATTATTTTCTATTCTGAAATACTTCTTCCTATAAAAATCTTTTCTAACTACATTGTTCTCCTCCACCCGAGAAGAACTAGTGAGTAAGATCAAACAAAATCGTCAATAAATGCTAAAGTCTTGTCGCAAAGATTGTCTTCATGGACCCAAGTTGCTTCAAAGTCAAAACGATTCTTCTAGATGACCCAAAAACAACACTGTAATATACTTAACATCAGCAATGGAAGCAATTTCTTCCTTGTGCAGTTGAATAGATGGCAACGTTCTTACATGCACACTAGGTGGCAAGATAGGAGGCTCAAAGTTGCCTTTGTAGGGTGATAAATTACTCACATTGAAAATAGGATTAATATCCAAAATATCCGGTAAATCAAACACATAGCATTTGATCCTTGTCTTTTCAAAATCTCATATGGTCTTATGGCTTGTGCATGTTACTTTTTAAAACATTTTTTGAAAAACATTTAGGGGAAATGTGTACAATGGCAAAGTCACATTCATCAAAACCCTTATCTCTACGATGCATATCAACAAGAAGTTTATAATCCACATTACTCTCTTACACCTAATCTCATTCTACAAGGAATGGATATGATTAGCAAAAGATTCAGCAGACGCAGACGCATGTGTATCTGGGGATAGGGGACCAAAGTCAATGGGAGTACAAGGGGTATAATCATAAACAATATCAAAAAGATTATTTCCTGTGGACCTGTTAGGTGCATGATTATAAGCAAACTCACTTGTGGGTAATACTAAATCCTAAATATGAGGTCAATCTCCGATAAGATAACGATGGTCACGTAAACTTCAACTTAGTACCTCAATCTAGCCATCAATCTGTGGATGATGGGAAGTAGAAAACTTCAACTAGGTCTTACTGAGGGCCCAAAGTGTCCTCTAAAACCAAAAAGACAAATCTAAAATCTTTATCAGAAACCATGGAAGAAGAAATACCATATAAATAGACTACATGAAAAATCAATCTAGCGACATGAGTATCGTCACAAGTCATAATACATGGGATGAAATGGGTCATCTTGGAGAACCTATCAACCATGACAAGAATTGAATCATGACCTTGTTAGGGATACCTAAGATAAAGTCCATCCTTCTATGGCTCATGGGGAACAGATAAAGGAGTATAAAAACCTTTGTTTTGTTTTTCAGTTTTAGCTAACAGGTATGATCCTAGGATACGACTAGTTTAACATCCTGTTGCTAAGGCTAAGAAGGCCAGTAGAATGCAACACATACTAAGGTAATAGTAAGATCCATACCAAGGTGACCAACAAGGCCACCAACGTGCAATTCCTGAATGAGAAAGTCTGATTGAGAAATACACAACCTAGAAGCTATGAAAAGAAATCTATCATGAACCACATAGTTAACAGCGAATTCCTTACAAGGCTCACTAGAGATTAGTAGATATGACCAAAATCAAGAGTAATTACTCTTCATCTTATCAAAGTTAGTAGCCTTAATACTTCATTGTTGAAGGATAGTACCTATTCTATAAAGAGCATCAACTACCCTATTTTTTGCACTAGAACGATGTTAGAGGACAAAAGTATACTCTCTTAGAAACTCAAGCCATTTAGCATACTTCTTGGGGAGTTCTCCCTTGGAGATGAAACATTCTAATGCTAAATGAATAGAGTAGGCTACACAGTCTTTGGTTAAAAGGTAATACCATCAATGAATCATAGCCTATATTTTCCTTTAATAATCTGCTACCATAAACCATCAATATTATTCAAGTACTGCCAATGCCATTTGAATATCAACCCTCTATTTTTGTGCCATAGATTTCCAACACCAAGTCCTTAGTTTTTGGGTCTTTCTACCATATCCCACTTGATCAAATGGAGTCTCTCTCTGTGAGCATCACTACTAGTGAACAAAAATTGCAAGAAGATACCTTCTATTTTATCAACAACTCTAGCCGCTAATGTAAACAAGGACATAACGTAAATAGGGAGATAACAGATTTTAGGAGGACTAAGCAACCCCTTAAGGACAGTGCTTTCAATTCTTATATTGCCACCCATCTTTCAATTTTTCAATAACCAGATTTCATAGGGCTACACTTGGTGGTTCTTCGCCGATGGGTATATTTGGGTAAATAAAAGAAGTTTTCCTATATTTACATCTCAACTCCATGACACATTCTTTTATCCATTCATTCAACACATCGATGCCCATCAATTCACTCTTATGAAAGCTTACCTGAAGCCTTGATACCATCTGAGCAAACACTTATTATGCATCAAATGCTTCATCTTTGCCGGACAAAATAAGATTGTGTCATTTGCATATTGTAGATGAGATATAGTTCTCCTTGCTTGCCTCACTCGGATACAATTCCCCAATTCCAAACCAATTGCTTTCTGCATAACCCGATGCAAGACCTCCCCGACAATATTGAAGAGGTGAGGTGACAATGGGTCGCTTTGATGTAAGCCATAGTCTAGCTTGAACAACTTGGTGATCCATTCCCAAAAGTAGAAGCTGATGTTGTTCTTATGTAATTATGCACCTACTTTCTCCATCTATTTAGAAAGCCCATCTCCATCTTTACCCAATTAAGAAAATCCCAACTTACAATGTCATAAAAAGAGATTTTGACTCTTCCTCGAATAAGTCCTCTCAAGCAGTGAGAAGGTGAAGGCATAAAAAGAGACTTTTTTCATGACATTAAGGCTGAGGTCCCGTAGTTTGAAGGTTCTCATAATCTGAAAGAATTTTTAGAGTGGGATTTGAAATGCTCTAGAATGCTTGAGGCCAAGTCATTTGATGATGTCAAGGCTTTCAAAGTAGCGATCCTTAATCTCAAGGGGTGCGCATAACTTTGGTGGAAGAATCTTGAACATCAAAAAAAAAAAAAAAAAGGGGAAGTTGAAAGTAAGAAGTTGGTCCTAGATGAATAAGCTAATGAGGGATAGATTTTTTCCTTCATGTTACATTGAAGACCTATCCAACAAGATGTTCTCTTTGAGGCCATGATCATTGAGTGTCGAAGACTGTATTAAGGATTTTGAGAGGTTGATGATAAGATTGGAGCCTGAAGAGTTGGAAGAGCATACCATGCCAAGATTCATTAGTGGTATTTGACATGAACTTACAAAGGTAGGTAGATGATTTGTTGACTATAGGATTGATTAGAGAATCCCTTAGCCTTTGTGTTGTATCCACCCTTCTAGTGCCTAAGAAGGATGTATCAATGGGTATGTGTGTTGATAGTAGAGCTATCAACAACATTACCATTAAGTATAGGTATCCCATATTTATACTTGATGATATGCTAGATTGCTTCTATAGAGCTAGTGTGTTTTCTAAAATAGACTTGAGGAGTGGATACTACCAAATTAGAATGAAGAAGGGGATGAATGGAAGACCACATTGAAGATTAGGGGGCCTATATGAATGGTTGGTAATGCCATTTGGGCTTATCCAATACTCCAAGCTCATTCATGAGGCTCATGAATGAAGTTCTTAGATCTTTCATTTCTAAGTTTGTAGTAGTGTACTTTGATGGCATACCTGTATACTTCTACTAAGATCATGCAAAGCATAAAAAACTTGTATTCTTAGCATTTAGGAAACATAAGTTGTATGGCAAGCTAGAAAAGTATGACTTCTTTGACCCAAAGGTTAAATTTTTAGGTTTTGTTGTATTCAAAGTTGGAATTGCCATGGATGAGTCAAAGGCGGAGGCAATAAGAACGTGGCCTACACCCACATCTATTTTAGCCATTCGATCCTTTCACGAGCTTGCCTCATTTTATTGGAGGCTCATAAGGGGATTTAGCATATTACTAGCCCACATAACCAAATGTTTAAAGAAAGGCGACTTTAAATGGACTAGGGCAACACCAAGCTTTCGAGACGATCAAAGCCAAGCTTTTGAGGCCTCGTTGTTGGCATTGCTAAACTCTGACAAGGTGTTCGAAGTGGAGTGTGATACAAGTAAAGTAGTGGTATCATTTGTGTAAGGGAGTTTGCTTATTTTTTTTATTTTCTTAGGGTCTAACGCACTCATTATAAGAGTGGTGGCAGAATAGAGTGATGGGACAACTCATCTTGCTGCATTTAGAGAGTTCAAACTCTTTTTATCATTCAATGTTTAGTGAAGAACATTGTCTTACATTCCTTCAAATCTTGCAAAATTTATCAACTTTAGTGGTATTTAAAGTAGTTGAAATCCAAGAGCCTTGAATTTCGGTTACCTCTTCATCCCCTTCACCCCTATTTCGTTTTTTCATTTTTGGTGGTAATTATACCCTATTCGCATTGTCAATCATCAAGCTTGACCCAATTTGTTTAGCTTATGCATCAAATATTCTAGAAAGTGTTTCAAGTCCAAGCAAGCAATGGAAATCCTACTACAGAAATCTATGTTTCTCGCTATTCACCTCCAACATTTGGTAATGAGGTACTGTCATTTATCATGGCTTCCATGTCATCTATCTCTGAAAAGGTAATGATTTATCGTGGGCCATGGGCTGCCCATAGAACTCACCTTGACATCCATAACTCCATGAGCTATAATTTGAGAGTCGATAATTCTTTGAGAGGAAACCAAATTAGTTGAGACACACCAAGTTGTTGTAACTGTACCAAACACCAGCTTCCTTTCACTATCTTCATGCTTCTCTTTCGATCCTTTGTCCATGGCAGCTCCTTCTAAGATCTACTTATTGCATGGTGGACTAAGGCCCTTATGAATTCTCTCATCATGACTCACGTGTTTTACGATCTGCTCCCATCTCATCTTCTCGTATGTTGCCTCCCTATGTGCCTATCTGTCTTTTGGTTCAACGGTCACATATTTTGCGTTTTGCACACTTGTCACTCTTTGTCTCAACTTTCTACCATTCTCTTTTTTTAATCGTCCTCAATCCCTGGCTTTCCTAAGAAAATCTTACAAAATTAAATCTGAAAGGCTAACCTCTTCTCATCTTTCTGGGCATAAAAAGGTCTCTCCTCTCTCTAGACATCTCTCTCTTTAACTTTGGCGATTTCATTCCTTATTGCGGTATAAAAGAAAATCCAAAAAAGCTTTTGGAGTGATTTAATACATGTTGAACACATATTTGCTTGCATTAAGATAAGGGATAAAGAGATAATTATCATGGCTTTGGTAAAATAACCTTAACTACTAACTACAATCCCGCATACTTAACCTAGTCATTGAACAACCCTAATTACCAGTGATAGTCCCACGTACTGGATCGAGTGATTCATTGCTGTCAACTATCTATGCAGACTTGTGATGTTTAGGCCTTCACTAAGTTTCCTGAAGGTCGCTGCATTATGTGCTTTCAATAAGGACTCAGCTAGAATACAAGCACCAAAAGTGAAGATGTGGATATTTGTGGTCAGGAATTTTGACAGCTTGAAGACAATGGATTGCTTGAGATTGCTTTGCTTTTCCTTGGTGAACTTGAGTCGATAATGTGATTGCTAGTGAGACAAGTCATGATGGGTATGACATGGGTGACAACAATTATTGATAATTGAATATTTTATTTTAGATTTGGATTGACGGTTGTTAGTTTGGGACTAGTGTTTTGTTTTTGTTATGTAAACTTCAAATTTCTATTTGTAACCTTTTTTTAGTTTGAAATGCAACTGTGAAGCTTTAAGATCAATTGAATGGATGGCTAATGATAAGAAATTTCCATAATGTACTTAAATGTAAAATTGAAATGAAATTCCTTAACTTAACACATATTTACTCTCTTGTTGTTTCTTAATGTCTTTGTTTCCAAATTTTTTAGATTTGTTGTTTCTTTGTTTTCCAGCATTTTCGTTTATGCAGTTTCGTTCTCATTCTGTGCAAGCTTGGTACAAAGCCATTGTGCCATTTTAGATTTTTCTTCCTGGTGATTGCGATCCAACTTTTTTACTGGACTAAGAATTTGAACCGAATTTGTGTTGGTTTTTAATTTTCCTGGGGTACCGCATAAAATTCATGTTAATCAAATCAACTAGGTCAGGGTAGTTTGTCATTACAACATATTCAAATTTGATATTTAAATGATAAATTTGAAAATTTGGATGTAAAATTTGACCGATGGTTGTGTGTATAAAATTTACGCCTGGAGTTACCTAGATGGAGTAAATAAAAGTAAGGGTCTCCATTAAAATGGGTATGAGCTCAGAGTTATCATGAGATCTTCCCTCAGCATTTATTTTATATTTAAGAGTTATTTTTGTATTAGGAAATTGGGTTCAGTCATTTCCCTTTAGATATGTTAATCAAATCAAGTAGGTCATGGTAGTTCGTCATTATAACATATTCAAATTTGAAATTTTAATGATAAATTTGAAAATTTTGATGTAAAATCGGACCGATGGTTATGTGTATAAAATTTACAACTGAAGTTACCTAGATGGAGTGAATAAAAGTAATGGTCACCATTAAAAGGGGTATGAACTCAGAGTTATCATGAGATCTTCCCCTTAGCATTTATTTTATATTTAGAGTTACATTTGTATTAGGAAATTGGGTTCAGTCATTTCCCTTAGATATGCAGACGTGCTAATGCTAATTTTCAACTTAGAAAGTTCAATGAAAAGGGAAGAAGTTGCATTCTGTGTACACTAGAAATGTCATGCTCCATTTTCTAGTACTTCAATACTTTTTCTTCTTAATTTTGTTGCTGATTTTTTTTGGTTGTTTCCATCTTATCTCAGGCTTACTGGATAATGTACTTAGTGACTACCTATGGGCCAAAGCTGTCCTCATGACTACAACAACAGTGGCAACAGCAGGACTCACAATTCAGGTTCCATTAGCAGCTGTCGTGGACATAATCATCGGAAATGCTCCCAATCTAATGGATTACATTGGCGCTGCATTGGTCATGCTTGGATTTGCTGGTATTAACATCCCTTCTGAGGCTTTTAAGCAATCAAAGGAAGCTATTGTAGTGTTAGAAAGCGAGATTGATGATCAAGGTCTCCAAAGATAATCCTGGAACGTCAATGTAGAGTTTTGTTGTGGCCCCTCGTATATAAGATACAAAACGCAGATCGTTTATACTTATTTTTGTACCTTTAGGTCGCACTTCCATGTTATGCCATTGGTAAATAAAGCCATGATTCAGCCAGTTGGGCTCTAGCAATACGGCCCTTCATTCATGCTAGCCGTTTTACGCGCATGTAGCATTTTGCACTATTATTGTTCGCCGAATTTCTGAGCGCTAACATCATACCACCTGCATCAGGGATTAGGACCTGGCTCGGCACTTGAATTTTATGATTCTTTCTAGGTTCTTCTTAACTGTTGTGTTGCTTCATTTCAGTGATATACATCTGAAAAATGCTTTAGAAGGAAATGTTTTCTATATTATGCACCATTTTTGCAAATCGCAATTTTTGTTCCTCTTTTACTTTATAAGCATATTGAGGATGCCTGAAGAGGTAGCCAAGAAGATTGTGCCCCTGCAGCGAATATTTTTCTGGTCAAACAGTGAGGAACAGAAGTTGTGCCTGCTCGTGAATTGGAAGGATATCCAGAAACCAAATGACCAGCACGGTGGGTTTTGTCAATTGGTGGGCCTCGACTTTGGAAACAAGTTGTCAGCTCCATCTATGGTTCTGATATGTATGCTTCCCTGCATATTTGCAACAGATTCAAAGGAACAGAGCCAGGGAATGAAATAATCTCTCTGAAGGAATCGAACATAAGTATAAGAAAAGTCTACAGTATTCTAAGCAAGACCAAGAAGGAAAAACGGCATGTTTCAGGTATGATTAATGTTCCGACTTCCCTTACAAAATCATACACAGTCCACGAGGCAATGGAATTTCATATAGCGTAGGAGGGGGGGGGGAGAAGAGGTTCTCAAGGAGATGATGCACGCGTTATGAAAAAGGCAGTTATTAGCGAAGATTACTGGTTCTGGTTTTCCATTGAAAACAAGGAGTTCGACATAAAATCTCACACTTTACCAGTTCAGTACAGCAAGCTTTCTTTGCTGGTTCTTTGGATCTTTTGTTTGGTCGGTTGCATACATTGCAGCTTGGTGTTTTAGGTCATCCGGGTCTAAAAATCTTGTATCCATATTTAAACCCAACAAAATATACATTATTAATATTTGTATCCATGGTCCAGTGAATATATATTTGCTTATCCATTAGCCGTTGGGTACTGATTGTAGTTAGCAATTAATGATAAGTTGAGAAACGAAGAATAACAATAGTACCGGTTAGTGACACTGATGTGTTGTACTAAAGCGTTTATAGCATCTTAAAGTTTAAGGGGCTTAAGTATTTTAAATTATTATTTTAGCCTAAATTGTTATTTTACATTGAATAAATAGGTACAAATATTGTATATGAATTATGAGATCTATATCCATATGCGTATCTATATGCAATAACTTTTTTTTCATATACATTTACCTTTGTCTATACCCACATTTATAGGTAAAACCTATTGAATCTTGGAAATTACCCTCTTGCTTGCCATCTCAAATACCTATAGTAGCATTTCTTGTGAACAAAAGTTGCCACTCTTATCATTTCTATTGAAAAAAATCGGCCGCTCTTATTTTCTACACCATGAGTCATGCTTCATCTAATAAATTGGTTCTTCAACATATATTCTATTTTTGAGAGTTATATAAAAAAATAAAAAAAATATTATGTAGAATACATTGTTCATCAACAACCATATCTATCCTTCATTTAGTTTGTTTAGCCAGTTGGTCTAGTTACCAAGTTTTATCAACAAGTAACATAAACCTTTGAGAAATGCTATAAAAGCTTACATCGGCTTTGATTAATTTTAGTACATTCTCACGAACCTCAGTTCTAGTAGGTTCTTATAAATCTCATCCTAGCATGAATTTTGGTAGATTCTCACAAATCTCATGTCCCTCCAATTGTTTTTACATGTGATAGTCCATGGTGGTTGGTCCTTGGAACATTAAGACCGGATATTGTTCATTACTTGGAGCATTAGAAACTCACATATGTCACTACTTGGAACATCAGTAACTTATGCAACTTACTACTTGGAGAGTTAAGAACTCACACAACTCATTATTTAGATATTCTGGCTTAGAATATCAAGACTTGATGTAATTCATTATTTAGATTATTAATAACTCATACAACTCATTACTTAAAGTGTTAATAACTCACACAACTCTTTACTTAAAGCATAAGGAACTCTCATAACTCACTACTCAGTGGCAATTAATTCACATTGCTCCCTCACTTACGTACAAACAAAAGGGTAACTTAGTCATTTTAAGTTGTTTTGTTATCCAAATAGTAACTTAAGTGTTTTCTAAATAACAGCTCCCTTTGATTTATATTTGGTAATTTAGTTTATTTATTTATGTATTTAAATTATTCAAACAATTTGGTAAAAAAAACAATTTGATAAGTAGAAGAATTTTATTACTTATGAAAATGGCAATACACCCAAACTCATTCGTGGACTATACAATCCAAACAATGACTCCAAAGTTCATATGTAGAACACCAATTACCATGCATGCACCTTTGAGCTACATTAAGAACAAGGCTTTAATGATGGTATAATAACCAAAAGTTAGTGGTATATGGTAGAGGCTTAAAAATATCTAATAAGATTACTTATATCAATAAGGTATACATTATATCTGAAAATCTTATCATTAAAGAACATTGTAGTTAAACATGCTTGACGTAAAGCAATATAAGGATGGGTGATCTCCTAAGAAGTTTATGAGAATTCATGTGAATTAATAAAAAAAAAAAGAAAAAATATACTCGAAAGGACTCATATTGATTTCTGAAGCCAATCAATAATCTCAAAAATGCTTTAGGCAACTACCTACAACTAGTGTGGGGATGAGGTGTTACAAATTACTCTTGCATTCCTATGTTTTTGTTAGAAAAACCTCAAATTCCTTTTCGTGCCATATCTCTACTATATATGCATGACATAAATCCTATAGAATTTCCTTTTGTCTTTGAGGTTGGCATGTACGTAGCATAAGAGTCTTCACTTACTCCTCCCAAGTTCTTGACAAGTCACATCTTCCCATGTTAGCTCAAATTTTAAACCAAATAGGGTGAGATATGGGGAATTCATAATACATTAGAAATATTTTCCATCCTCTCGTCATAAAATACATAAGTTTCGGTATCTAAAAGCCCAAGTAGATGAAGTAGGCTACGTTCATGTATATTTTGATGCATGGTCAAGCACAATAGGAATTTATGAAAAGGAAGGATAAGCTGACACCAAAAATTTTCATACCACCATACATGAGGGTAATTAGGCCGCAAGGTATGATCCCACTTCTTGATGCTATACTCACCATGGTTGAGCAATCGTAATGGGTCATCAAAGAGATGCTAGAAAAGATGTTTGACCACAAGGATTCTTTGAAAATACCATGAAGTTGATTTCTTAGATCAAAACTATTTGTATTTATGGATTTGTTTTGCTAATAAGACAACTTCTTAAATTTAATTTGCTTCAAAGATAAGATAAGTGAGAATATATACATCTTGATCTTCCTAAATATTTTCAAATAAAAATTCATGCTAGATGTTTTAGATTCACCTTTTGAAAGATAAATGCACACTTTTTGAAAACCAAAAAAAAAAAATTTGTGATGATTAGGGTTATTTATAGCCAACAAATTAGTTAAGGAGTGAGTAAGGATATGTAGAAAATCGAAAAACCTAATGTTATCATTTGAATCTTAGTTACATGAGATAACTTATCAAGAATAGGTATAGTTCCATTTCAGAACTTAAATGGTGATTTTCTAGGGAATACAAGTTTAGTTCATCCAAAATAGATCAAAAACAAGGGAAATGGAAGATCGGTGTGGGAAACAAATCCTCCAACCATGCAGTGATAGTCTAGGATTGACACATAGATTCCAGAGTCATGTAGAGGAGAGAGGAAGAGAAAGAAAAGGAGTGAGGTCATCCTCCCCTTCTTTTATCAAAATCAAACCCCCGATTCTGTTTAAGATAAAATTAAATCCAAAAAAATGATAAAAAGGGATAAGGATAACTCAAGAACAACTCAGAGTTAGATTAACAAGGTTCCATTATGATGAAAGAAATTTGTAACACTCCCAAAATTTACTAATGAAAATTTTTTTTTTAAATAGTTGGTTGCAGAAGCTAAAATAGTAAGTTATGGGGCATTACTGGCATACTTGGTACAAGTCCGGCCTCCTCCATCGTTCCATTACTAAATGCTAAGCTAAAAACATTACTTCACCTAAAATTATTAATGCAACTATAAATTAGAATAGTGAGAGAGTTAAAGAAAATAATTCATATAAAACCAACTATCAGTGGTTATGAAATATTAGTGAAGGGAAATACATAAGGATATTAAGTGTACAGAACCTCCTAAACCAAAAGATACTGGATAAAACACCGGATAGCCCTAAACTCTCCACCCAAGCAACAACCTTCAACTAACCTTGTAAGCTAACCTACAACGGCCACTGTCCATTGAATAGGTAGGGTACCATGAAAAGGAATATTTCAATACAACAATACTAAGTAACCCATTATATAAAACTAATATAAAAACCTGCATGGTACACATCAACGACATCACAACAATACCCAATATAAAACATCTAACTACGACTACATCATCTGAAAAATGATAATCATTCATATAACCACAGTCACAAAGCTCATAAGACCACAATAGGAGATGGCATGCACATAGTTAATCTTATCAATTCATTTAATATTCTTCGGACATACAGTATTAGTGCAATGATAATTATTTCATGATTTTATTCACGCTGGGTTTAAGGACCCCACTATTATCAACCGGTAGAATGTTAATCAAGTACAACCTCCAAGGTAGGACACTCCTGGCTACTACTCTCACCAATGGATCAATAATTAGAGTATAACCCTAGAGTAGAACGCTCCTAGTCGCTATTCTCACAGGTGGATTAGTAATTAAAGTACAACCAGTTCAGGCCCACGTGGTGTTGCACTATAAGTAATTAGTGTCTTACCAAAATTTATTATCATCTAATGGTTTAATTTACTTAATTTTAGGGCCCCACTATTTTCAAGGTGGAATGGTACAAAGTAAAACTTCCAAGGTAAGAGACTCTTGGCCACTATTTTCACTAGTGGATTGGTTGGTACAACTGTGCCAGACTTAAGTGATGTTCCATTATAAGTAATTAGTGTTTTTACCAAAATTTATTATCACTCAATGTTTTACTTTAATTGAGTTTGGGACTCAACTATTCTCACCGGTGGAACAGTATAGGGCATAACTTCCAAGGCAAGATGCTTCTACCTATAATTATCTCCGGATCGGTAGGTACAACTAGGCTCAACTCAAGTGATCTTCTACTTTAAGTGATTAGTGTATTGTTTATGTTTTAAACACTTCATGGTCATCACACAATCATGTGAACCTACTTATGTAAGGCTCTATCCTAACTACTATACTAAAACAACCTTGTTCCCCTAGAAACCCTAATTTCACAACCCTAGCATATCCTCACCTCCAGTTCCCCTTTTAGTTCCAAATCTACCCAACATATCTTAACATTTTTGAAATCCCATAGTAAATATTCATGAAATGTTACCCATATTTTACACATATGATAATAACCAACCTCTAGGGTTACCCCTCCAAAACCCTAATTTCTCTTATTTGACATAGTCCCTTCTCTATTGATTATACATTCCTCAAATTCCATACCCATACATAGAATGCTATGGTTAACCATTAAATAAAACATGGTGTCCTAACTCCCCCATTTTACACATGTGATAACACCCTTACTAATTAAGCCCCCTCCAAAACCCTAATTTCTTGTTTTGGTAGTGACTACTTTTCTTTACCCTACATGGCTACCTAATTCGATACACATTCCCAAAATTTTATGGTTAAAATAATGTTCCAAGGTTTTATCCCAAAGCCCCCATATTATACATGCGATAATATCCTACTCCTAGGTTTACTCCCTAGCCTCCTAAAACCCTAATTTCACCTTTTGGTTATAACTCCTTCTCTAGTGCTCAAACAAATTCCCAAATTTGAGTGACTACCTAATATGCCACCATTAACCTCATACCCACTCCCTAGTACCAATCCTCCACTTTAATCTCATGTGATCATAAATTTCCCTCAATTTTTACTTAGCACATTTATGGTATTTCTCCCCATACTATCTTTACCTTAAGCCTCAGTATTTTTTCCCCTTTCATTTCATGTAGTATCTCTAACGTATTTTATGCCAATTATCACCCTAAATTTCCCCACATGCCACTTTTTTTACAGTATTTACCAAAATGTCCCTAGGTCAATGAAATGCCTATCTTTAGGGTTACTACTCATAACTCCTACAAACCCTAATTCCACAAGTTAATCATACCTCTTTCTAAGAGATCCATATAACCACCAAATTTAATATGTGCTCCCAAAATATTATTATTGATTTCATATGCACAAATCAAGATCCACCTCCCACATTTTATACATGCGATAATAGCTTAACCTTAGGGCTATTATTCACATTTCACCACAAAATCTTAATTCTATAATTTAATCATACTGTCCTCATGAAACTCATGTGACCCCCAATTTTAATATGCATTCCTAAAATATCAATATAATTATTATGTCCAAAAAGCAAGGTTAAACTCAAACAGTTCCCACATATGATTATAATTCTACCTCTAAGGTTACTAACCCCACAAGATTCCATTTCCACATTTATTGGACTTAGACCATTCATATTTACTCGAAACTCTCCATATAATCCTTAACTCATTTTGAACCACTTATCACATTAAAATATCCAAGATTCTATTTTAACCCATATTGACCAAAATGCTTATGAGGCAACTAAAATGCCTATTTTCCACCCAAATCTCACAATTCCTAATATGGATGATTACCTCTAATGCCTTCTATCATCATAATGATGCCTAGTCACCATAATATATATAGGTACTTAACCACAACATGTATTTCTACACATGGTTTAGCATGTAAAACCTTGATATGATTTTCTAAAACTTCAAACACATACTCTCTACTTATCAATCACTAGGGCCTACTTATTAGAGTAAATATCATGATATGCTTAAAATGATCAAATTGCCCCTAGGGCACACAACAGTCATATCTAAACTAGAATACAATTAGGCATGTTGAACCTATCATAACGGACATACCTAACATATATAACTTACTCTTGACATAAGCCCCATTTTAACATGCTTATGTGCATATAGTAGATACACCGGTTAACTTGATTTATTTCACCAAATTTCATGCTATCACTTTCAACCAGATAATTAGAACACAATGAACATATTCAATAAAGTTTACATATCAAAAATCCTAATGTGCTATCATGCGATATCTCACATTTTAGTAGAGTATAAGAATTACCTACTTTCTAGTAAAAACACAATTTTATCAGTAACCTCCTAAAAATGATTAGGCTCCGCTTATCAAACTTTATACCTAAAATAATATCTCAATTACCACATTAATATTTAAATAAATAAAATAATAAATTTTATTAAAAATATTTATTAAGTAGGAAAGTTACCATATTTCCCTTAAGAGAAAGATGGGTATATAATTTATTATTATTATTATTATTATTATTATTATTATTATTATTATTATTATTATTATAGTCTAATCCTCACGATACTCATGCAACATGATTTCTAGGTGATGGCGATACTATAAGCTAGGGGGTTTGGTTGGCCAAGTTAGAATGCTGGTCGGTGGTGGGTCACAAAGGCGCCTACAAGGGAGGTTGTGGTGGTGAATGGAGATGTTGTAGGCAAAGGAATGAGGTAGGGAGAGGGGGATAGAAGAGGTGAGGTGGAGGAGGCACAACAAGGGTGTGGCAAGATGGGGAGGCTAGAATGAGGTTGTAGAGAGTGTGGGTGGCAGCGACGGTGTTGATGGATAGAGAAGCTTGGTGTAGGGGCTACAAAAAGGGCGACGAAGAAGTGGAAGGGAGGTTGTGGTTTGGGTTGAGCAGGGGTGGATGAAGGGTGGAGGGAAATGTGGCATTAAGTTGAGGGAGTGGCAACAGCAAAAGCTGTCGTTGCCTAGGGTATGGCTGCAAAGGAGGAGGTCGATGCTGGGGGTAAGGATTTGTAGTAGTCGTTGTAGGGGAGAAAGAAGAAAAATAGAGTAGCAGGAGGGAGGAAGAAGGAGGGAGGAAGAGATGAGGAAGGTGGCTAATGGTGGAGGCTAGGATGGAGGTGGAGGTTGTAGTATAGAGATAGTGAAGGAAAAAGGGGGGAGGGGTGGTCATGAGGTTTGGTTGTAGGGAGGGTGGAGCAAGAGCTGGTTGGGCAGGTTGTAGGGGAAATTGTGGCACAATTGGGGTAAGGCGAAGACAGGGCTGGTGGTTTTTTTGGTGGCATAAGGTGGCATGGCAAGGAATAGGAAAATAGGGTAGGGTTAAGTCTTCATTAATAACTAAGGGAAAAGATAAAGGAGAGGGAGGAGGAGTGGGGAGAGGGGAGAGGCTAGCTAGCTTTTAGGGTTGTGTGTGTATGGATACACCTACAAGGTGTATGAAGAAAAATTGAAGAGGATGGGTAAGAAGACAACAAGGCAAGCAAAGAGGGCTGGCATATGATAGGTGAGGATAAAAGAAAGGACAAGACATGCAGGGGGCTGGTGACACAGGTGGTAAGGGGCAGTGCATGGTTAAAGAAGTGAAGGGAAAAAGGATGCATAGGAGGCTGGGGAGGGGATGTTTGGTGCAAAAAGAGAAAGGGAAGGGGGAGTTTAGATGTAGGGTGATGTGCAAAAGGGGTAGAGTAAGGCCTCATTGAGTCAAGAGAAGAAAAGAAAGAGGGTGACAGGCTAGGTTCAGTAGGCCAAGGAAGAAGGAAAGAAAGGGAGAAGAGAAGGCTGACCTACATGGGAAGAAGAAGAAAGAAAAGAGGGCATTAGGCTATTATAGGAAAAAGAAGAGGGGATGGGTTGGCCTAAGAAGAAAGGAAGGGAGAAGAAAAAAGAAAAGGGAAAGGAAGAAAAGGGAAAAAAGCAAAAGGAAAAAGGAAATAAAATAGGTTTAGGGTTAAAATTAAAAACTAGATTAAATTTAGATGTTTAGGATAATATTATAATAATTTATCTAATAACTAGGGTATCCAATTAAGAAAAATAATTTATGTTAAATTATGGGTTTAGAGTTTATTCAATTAAAAAGAGTAAGATAAAGTAATTATACTAATCATTAAATCATTTATCTAGATTTAAGGGTTAAAGGTGGAAAAAAAATAATTAAATAAATATTTAAAATTGAAATTTTTATATAATAGACTACATGTTCTAATTTAGGGTTACAAAAATTTGGAGTATTATAGAATTATTCCAGAAAAATGAATCTTGAAAAGTAATCAACTTAACAAGCCACCTGTTCGGACTGTTTAGACTAGTTGATTTTTCTATAGATCAATTGATCGGTTTCTCCAAACTAGTCGATTAGTTCTATCAAACCAAAACCTTAGTTATAATGAAGAACCATCTGATTGGTTCATAGAGCCAGTCGACGGGTATGCCAAGGAAATTTATTTCACTCATTTTTTTTTCATGCTTTTTAAATTCCTCTTTATTCAAACCCAAATTGTAATTAGAAATCAAGATCAAACATTGTCTAATTTCCATCAAATCTAAGAATTTTGCATTTTATGATCTTATAAATATATAGTATTACAATATTACCCCCCTTAAAAGAGGTTGCATTATTGAAGCCTACTCACCAAGATTCAGGTACATCATATAATATATAAAAAGTCACACACCACATTCAACAAAGAAAAAGGGATTACCACCCCCTTAAAAGAAGAGTTACACTACAATTACACACTAAGAGAACAAATCATAGTACTTTGGTAGGATCTTTTCTTTGGCCTCCTATGTAGCCTCCTTGGCACCATGCTATGAACAAAAGACCTTCACTAGCAGAAAAATCTTTGTATGAGTCTCTTGGGGCTTTGTGTCCAAAATACTCTTTGGTCATTTTTCATAAGCTAGAGACTCATCAAGCTCTAACGACTTAGTTGGACAATGTGTGAAGGATCAGATACATACTTTCTTAATTGAGAAACATAAAAGACGTTGTGCACACATAACTACTCTACTGGTAAGGCTAACTAATAGGTATCCTCATTGAATTGCTCTAAGAACTTGTGCATCCCAATGTACCTTAGAATGAGCTTACCCTTCTTTTAAAAACTCATTACTTTCTTAGTGGGAGAGAACCTCAAAAAGACTCTATCACCTACCTTATAATCATTAGTATGTCTTCTAAAATTTTCATTGCTATTCTATCGATCTTGGGCTGCTATCATATAGTTGTAAATCAATACGATCTATCTTGTCAACTCCTCAATCATGTCTAGTCCCAAGACAATCATCTTGCCAATATTGATCCAACATAAGGGACTAAGACACCTACTTTTGTATAAGGCATCAAAAGGTGCCATCTTTATACTTGTATGATAACTATTGTTATAGGAGAACTTGATGAAGTCTAAGCTATCCTCCTAAATGCCCCAAAAATCTAATGCACATGTTTGAAGCATGTTCTCTAAGGTACGAATGGTACTCTCTGTTTGATCATCTATAGTTGGGTGAAAGGAAATACACTTTTTCAACCGAGTCCCAAAAGTGGCTTGCATCTTTTGCCAAAAGTGCAATAAAAATTTAGAGTTTCGGTCTGGCACAATTCCTCTAGGTACCTCATATAATCTTACAATGCACTTCCTACAAGTATTGGGTAACTACTTTATTCTCCATATCGTCTTCATCAATATGAATAATGTTGACTGAGTCAGACAATCCATAATAAGCCAAATGGAATCAAAATCACTGAGGGTCTTCGGAACACTAACCACAAAATCCATAGATATGTTATCCCATTTCCACTCTGGAACTTCTAATGGTTGTACTAACCTTGATGGTCTCTTATGCTCAATGTTGAGCTTCTCAAAAATAAAACTTCAGGCAACAAACTCTACAACAGCTTGCTTCATATGGGGCTACCAATATACCTTCTTTAAATCCTTATACAACTCATCCCCTATAGGATGGATAGAGTGAGGAGTACAATGACCTTCCTTTAGAATTTTTCTCTTGATCTCAACACATCCCTATGTTACACACCACCTAATATGATATTTGACACTACCATCCTCATGGATCTGCAATCCCTTGGCCCTACCTTCTTTAATACCTCGCTTAATCCTACCAAGTCTAACATCACCAAGTTGACTATCTCGAATCTCCTCAATGATCGAAGGTTTGATGGTGAGTGCATTCATCCATCCCTATATACTTCTAGTGGTGATAAACTCTATCCCTATCTCTCTAAGCTCTTAACACAATTGATTAGATAACACGATCTTACCTAAGGAAAGGGTTTTTGTTTTACTAAGAGCATCTACCACTACATTAGACTTACCCTCATGGTAGGTCAACTTCCGGTCATAATCCTTGACCAATTCTAACCATTGAAAATATCTTAAATTCAACTCTCTTTGTATAAAAATATACCTTAGGATCTTGTGATCATTGTATAACTTGCATTGAGCACAATAGAGGTAATGCCTCTAAATCTTCAAAGTGAACATCACTGCAACAAACTCTAAATTATGTTTCGAATAGTTTTACTATCAAGAAACATAAGCCACTACTATTCTATGTTGCATCAGCACACATCCCAATCCCTGCTTAGAAATATCTCTATATACCTCAAAACCATTTGATCTACTCGATAATGTGAGCATTAGGGTGGAATTCAAACAACTCTTCAACTTTTTAGGGGCTTCGGTACATCTTTCATTCAACCCAAAACATGTAGCCTTATTTAGTAAATTAGTCAATGGACAAGCTATCTTCGAGAAGTATACAACAAATATATTGTAGTAGCTAGCCAATCCTAGAAAACTATTCACCTCCTTGATAGATGTTAGTGCTTGACATTCATAAACTACCCAAACCTTGGAATGATCCACTAAAACACCATCCTTTGAAATTACATGTCCAACAAATGCCGCTTAATCCAACCAAAACTCATACTTTAAAATTTTGGCATATAACTGATGTTCTCTTAACAATGCCATGGTCTGTCTTAAATGGTGTTTATGCTCCTGTCAAATATCGGAGTAGATGAGAATGTTATTGATGAATACCATGATGAACTGATCCAAAAATTATCAAAAACTATGATTCATGAGAGACATGAATGATGATGGAGCATTAGTGAATCTAATAGGCATTATGGTGAACTCATAATGGCCATAGCTGGTATGAAATGTCATCTTTGGAATATCCTACTCATCGATCCTCAACTTAGGATAATCCAACAAAAGATGAGTTTTGAAACACATTATGTCTCCTCTAAGCTAGTTAAATAGATCATTTATTTGAGGTAATGGATAATGTTCCTTTACCGTAACTTGATTCAATCCTTAATAGTTGTTGCACACCCTCAGGCTTCCATCCTTCTTTTAACAAATAAAATTGGTGCTCCCCCTGGTAATACATTAGTCTAATGTTGTCCAACAATTCACCTAGCTGATTCTTAAGTTCCTTCATCTGTGTGGGTTGCATATGGTATAGTGCTTTAGATGCAGACTCTATCCTTGGAAATAAGTTCATGGTAAACTCAATATCTCAAATATGTGGTATACCTAGAATATCATTGGAAAACACATCAAGATATTCTCAGATCATCAAGATATGTTCTAGGGATGTCTTATTGGCCTCAGTATCTTGAACAATGCACAAGAATAGAGGATTCCCCTTTTGAATGAGGGTGCTCAATATGATTGCTAACATAACCTTCACAAAGAAGTTATGCTCACACTTCTAATAAGAGACCCTAACACCCTTTAGTCCTCAAAGAATGACATGCTTCTTCATACACTATCAATACTTGATACTTTTCCAGAATATCCATACCGATAATTACATCAAAATTATGCAATTCCAACTCCATAGGATCTAAAGGAAACTCTACTCCTCCAATTATTAAGGCCACCTCTTTATAAAGCCTATAGCATGTGATCTTATCCCTTTAAGGTAAGATAATAAAAGTAGGAATACCATAGGTAAAAGATAAAGCAGTTCTAACTACGAATTTAGATGGAATAAAATAATTTGATGCACTAGAGTTAAATAGTATGCATGCTGAAAAGATAGAAAAAGTAAATATAGTGGTCACCACATAGGCCTGACACTTGATCTCAGATTGAATAATCACGTTCAGATGCCCCTGTGAAGGAACTTTTACAACACTACTTGACCTTGCTAAAAAATATAAGGATACTAACCCCTGGGCTAACTACTATAACTGACAACATTAGTTAGTGATGGAGAAACTCTCTATGTCTATGATTACTACTACGAAATAGATCTAGTGCTCCGAGCTTGAAACTAACTCCTCTAAACACTGCCATGTCCAATACGACACTCATGAGCCCTGTATCCCACCATACCACAACCATGCCAAGTCACCTTGTTACCCTCACAATCCACTCTTGAATGATTTACTCCACAATGCTTTGAATGGTAATGCCTCTCCTCAAATTGTCCTCTAGACTAACCTCCTAATTGAGGTGCTGAGAGCATACTCCTACCATACCTAGGTTTTATGCTACCTCCAGATTAGGCCTTTTTATATTGTCAGAATGCTTTCAATCCTCAAACTTCCTCTCGCCTGAATGACTTACAAAACCTCTAAGGTCTAGTTCCTACATTCCAACCATGTCTATTAGGAAAACTTCCAACATTAGCTCTTGATACCTGATCCCTAAGCCAATTTTAAAATGCTGAACCTATATTGCCTCATTAACCTCCACTTCAAGAGTAAACCAGAATAATTCCATGAGCCTCGTATAGTACTCCTCTATCGACATCCCTCTCTGTCAAAGGGCCATGAACTCATTGTCCTTTTCCATATAGGGTTAAGTGGGGTAAAATCTGGCTCAAAGCACCTCAAGGAAAGGTTCCTAATCGGTAGGCTCTCTACCTCTACACTAAAAACTCCTCCATCATGTGTCGACTTGGACCCTCATATAGTACACAATCACATCAACCCTAGTATCCAATAGACCCTCACAAGCAATAAAAATCTTGTACATGTCTCTAAGCCATCTCTCGATGATGTTAGGATCTTCTTGAAGATTGAAGGATGACAATTACTAGCCCTTTTGAGCCAATCCTACAGAACTAGTATGGATATTGGCGCTGGCGGCAGCTATGGTGCTCAAATTTGGCCTTCTATGTAAGCACCAAAAGTCTCCATAAATGTCTCAATATGCTCATAATAGTAGTTGACAACCATCAACTCCTGAAGACTAAAACTGATCATAAATAATCAATTATCAAGTTTGAAAGGCCTGCACAACACAATTAACAAAAACTATCCTCTAGAATTAGTATGGTTATTGGCACTAGTGCCAGCTATGGTGTTCGCATTTGACCTTCCATATTAGCACCGACGATTCCTATAAATGCCTCAATATGCTCATAATAGCGGTTGGTAGCCATCGAATCCTAAAGACTAAAAGTAATAAAAAAAAGCAATTATCAAGTTTTAAGGGCCCACAAAATACAATCAACACAAACCTATCTATAGCACATTCCTAACCTACTCTCATTCTTGGGCATTTTTAGGTTTAAAAACACTTGAATTTTTAGCCAAATATTTGAGTTAGTTGGAAAATTGTTAAAACAATCGGCGGTGCCAGCTTAAAACATTTTAAAGTCAAGAATATCAAAACCATGTTCTGATACCAATATATGGTATCAACTAAAAGTATTCAAAATGAATTGATTTTTAAGTTCAAGCTCTGATACCAACATCTAACACCCCCATTTTTTATTACTAAAAAAATTCCTTTTAAAACATTGGGATAGTGGAAAAATATCAAGCACACCTTGGAAAAATAAGGTGTTATCACTACATCTAACATAGGACAGACATCCATCACCGGTCCGATGTTATATTCGAGGTTAAGATACTAAATCAGCCAAAAACAAGAATAAAGTGTGGAGAAATATGATATATAAATACTAAAAGAAATTTTTTACTAAACAATACCTTGATGAATCCCTAAAATATTCAAATACATGAGAGGGAATAAACTAAAAGTAGAGAGATACAATAGGCATAAAATGACAATAGGGTAAAGTCTCAAACCTTGGTTCATTAAAGATCGAACAATGGTCTTCAGATGTCGATACTCCCAAGATTCCAAACCAAATACGAGGTAGGCCCACTACCAGTCATACTTGAAAATATGCATATAGTTTTATGCTCGTGGGATTGAGTAGGTAACCAAACAAATAGGCATATCAGTACCTGACATATTGAGTAAGCTAAGTTACCAATTTGATAGAAGTTACAAGAATACAAGGTAAAAGGAAACAATAGAGGACATATAGAAACACAGTAACATACTTACACATCACATTTAGATGTACATGTATTATTGTAATCATATAATGCATTGAAATTGGATGCCATGCACAAACATATAATTTGTGGCTCATCATGTGTAGTAATATAACATAGATATCATAGATAGAAACCTATAATAAATAATATGTTATTACACATCATACTAGGCTCTTCTACTATTCACCTACAAGAGTATTCCATTAGGTCCATTTTTAAGTTGACATAATCCATTAGATTAGCTATTAGCAAGCCATTATTCCTTTTTTGTTTTTTCCTTTGAGCGATGGCTTGATGATCCTCACATGGTCTCACATACCTTGGAATCCTATCCAAAATAGAGGATATAAAGTTTGGTTGAAGCCAAATTACCACCGATGGATATAAAGTCTGACTAAAGTCAAGTAACCTACAATAAACATAAAGTTCAGCTGAAGCTAATAAACTACATAGGTGACTAGACCATTTAGTATCAATACCTCCTAGTACATTATTATTGTCTAGAGTAGGTAAGATACCAAGATCTACTAGGAAAACGCCTAAAAGCACTAATAAACTCCTAAAGGCAAACTAACCTCACGTAGCTAATTGAGCAATGGGTAATTTATACCCATGAATAGCTTGATCATATTTTAATGTAAGTGATTAGTATGCTATTCTCCAAGGTTATGTTATCACATAAGGCCCATGTAACATCCAACTAACACACCCACATAATCATTCCATCTTAACCATTATTACCCTCCAAACTATGTGGTGGGATTTCTCTTAGTACTTAACCAAGTTTAAATTAACATATTAAGATAAACTATTTAGGCCAAGAATCTAAATTACATTATCCCCTTATGAATTTATAGCATATTCATTTCGATTTTTCCACTAAGACCTCTAAAGGTACTTATTAAGAGTATTATGAATTATGAACCATTTAATCCATCCAATAGGTTAGTCAATTCATGCTAATATGTTTGTTCTCATCATTAAATAATAATATTATAGTATTATGTAAGGTATCAAAATGTATGAAGTTTAAAAGAACAAAATAATACAATCTAACCAAATTAGTAGATTATTTTAGTTAAATAAACTAACTATTCTAATACCACTTGACTAGTTCTAACAAACCGGTTAATGGATTTAAACATAGAGAAACTAAAGTCACCACATACCACCTGGTCGATCTATTTAGGCCAACTAGTCAACTAATCTAAGGATGAGTTAATCATTTTGTCTTAACCAGTCAATCAATTTGCTCCCACAAAATACATAATAGAAATTTAAATGTGATTGAAACTTTAAAATCTTACTACACCCAACCCATATCACTGTCATAATATAAGACCAATATTTAACATGTTCATACACCGAATCATGCTTTGTTTATAAGAAATTAACCCTATTTCTCATGTATCAATTCCCTTTTGATAGAAATCTTAAATAATCCATCATGTGTCATTAAAATATCAACATCTCCTACATGCATACTAAGATTAGCATTTTATGAAGTACACTAACTCATATGCTTATTCTTGCCACATTTTAAAGATAAGAATGACTTACTTGAAGCTTATCAAACTTTTCCGCCAAAGAGGAAAAACCTTAAGTTGAAAGATTTAACTTCCAAAAACTTAAAAAAAAATTGTTAAAAATAAAAAATCATTAATAGTATGTTTGGATTGGGGTGAAAGGGGGTTAATAGAGGTGAATCAATTGATTCAACCTGCTTGGGTACCAGTTTTAATAACTCTACCTAGGTGAATCAGGGTTAATGTTTCACCATTATTCACCTCGATTAACCTTGTTTTTATTAACCTTCAACTTTGGGGGTACCCGAGGTGAAGGTGAAAGATTAAGTACATTTTTGACCTGATAGAACCAAAATACCCCTTAATAGGACTTATCTATTTAATACAAGGGTATAAATGTCATTTGTTGTATTTTTTTTTAATATTCATTCACCTCAATCTAAACAAAAATTTTAAAACATTCACCCTGATTCACTCAAGTTAGGTTAATATCATCCAAATAGTATTTCAAAATATTCACCCCGATTCACCTTCATTTCCTTTACCTACGTTAATTTTTAATGTTTACTCCTTACCTCGATTTACCCAAATCCAAATAGACCTTAAATGGAATTTACAAATCAAGAACCTCAAATTAGGGAAGGAAAACAAACTTACCACCTATAAGAGAAAACATGAAAATAGAGCTCAATTTTTTCCTAAATCTAACTCTTTCTTGCTTAAGAATAAAATAGGAGGGAGCTAGAGAATGTATCATCAGAGTGAGTCAAATAAGAATGAAAAATTGACGTGGAGAAGAGTTAACACAAATGTTGAAAACTTAGGGTACTTCGGTGGATGAAAAAAAGTAAAGAAATAAGATGAGTAAGGTTATTTATAGCTAACAAATTAGTTAAGGAGTGAGTAAGGATATGAAATTTATTAAAAAAACCTAATTCTACCCTTTTAATCATAGATGAATAGGTAAATTCATCAATAATAGGTTGGCTTCTATTTCAAAGCTTAAATGGAAATTTTTTGGGGAATGCAAGTTGAGTTCATCCAAAAAATATCAAACATAAGAAGGAAAATGGTAGATTGGGACAAAAAGCAAATATTCTAAATGTACAGTTATAGTTTGGAATCAAAGCATAAGCTCCTGAGTCATGTAGATGAGAGAGTACAAAGAGGATAAGGAGTGAGGTCATCCTCCCCCCTTCTGTTAAAATCAAACCCTCAAATAAGTTTGAGGAAAAATTAATTAAAGCTAGGAAATTGATAATAAAGGTTAAAGATTACTTAGGAATAACTCAGAGTTGGATTAATAAGGTTCCATTTTGATGAAAGGAATTTTTTGAGAAAAATAAAGCTCAAAAAGCACCTAGCTTGATAAATCAGTCGATTGGTTTGGTTAGACCAGTTGATAGTTTTACAAACCGGTTGACTGCTTTCTATAAATCAATTGATCAGTTATGTCAAGCCAAAACCCTAGTTGAAATGACATACCAATTGATCTATTCGTAGAACTAGTCGATGGGTAAACCAAGGAAACTCTTATTGCTCAATTTTTTCCATGCTTTTCAAATTCCTTTTTAAATCAATCCCAAACTATAGTTCCAAATCAAGATTAAAAATTATCTAATTTATATATAAAAAAATTATTTTATCATCTTACCAATATGAGGCCTTATCAGCTTCACCTTCACCTCTATTTGTACCTTCACCTTCTCATTTACTTGCACCTTTACCTTCACCCATATTTGCACCTCAAACTTCTCCATATGCATTTTTTTTCATTATAGATGTGGTGTAATGAATGAGGAAGCGATGATGACAATGTTTGGGAAATAAACTTTGATAAGTTATTTGATGACTATGACATGTCATATGATTCCAATTTTGATGCATAATGAATATATCAAGGAGATATAAAAGTTGGTGGAAACTTTCCTTACCTTGATTTTATTACTTTTGAACTTTCTCAACTTGCTATGGTTGGGTTAGATTCAAAGTAGATAGTGCCAACTCCTATTAACCAACAAGGTTTGGAGAATGGTTATATTTTTTTTTTCAAAAAGGGATTTATTACACTATACACAAAGCTATACTATTACAGTGAAATCATATAAAACATATAAATACAAGAAATCAATATTTCAAGCATCTTATGGGGGATGTTATCTGAAGTTATAAGTTTATTTGATTAAAGATGGATCAAATAGATTGAAAGGTACATTTTTCAACAGCCCTTGTAAATGTAAAAATATGAACTTGATTCAAAATCATTTTAAATTGACATCACCTTTCATTGCCAAGGAAATTAAATTGTTGGTAAATGTTCAAATAATTTTAATAGTATCAACCATGATCGCTCATATACTTTCCAAATTATGATTTCAAATAAGCTACAAGAAGGCATAGACGGCTAAACAAAAGGTCAATAATACATTATTGTGAGAGTTCAAATAATAATTTTCTAATCTTCCTAGATCTGATGTATATGAGAAACAATTAGGTCAATTTAAGGAAGTCCATGGATTTAGGATGACTATCATATAATAGAAAAGAGAAAGTGATAAGGAAAATGGGTAGTTATTTAATCTATGAGCACATCTCAAGATCAAATACTCACTATCACCATTTAAGGTTTAAACTATTGGAATATATATATATATAAGAGCAAGATTTTATAGGTTTAAAACATATTACTTCACTTGAATTCTATGTGGGGATCATCGGCTACACTAGAGAAAAATAACATATAAATCTTGTAGAGAAAAAATTCACCAAACATGAATGCTCAGAACATGATCTAACAAGAAATCGGGAAGTTCCAAGATCTAATTGATATAACAATCAGAACAAAATAACAATTGTAGAAACAATGATGACATTTTTTTGCATATGACACTAGTAATTATAAGAAGAATCAAACAATCCTCACAATATCATTCAATACATAATTTTCTCATAAATGCAAGAGAATACAAGAGGATACGGTTTGGATAGGGTTTGATGGTATATCACTTTTGCTAGGGTTTCATATATATATATATATATATAGAAGTAAATAACTAACACAAGCGATTAGTAGAAAACAAGAAAAAAACATGGTTCATGTTCACAAATATGGAGCCCCCCTATTTTTTCTAGAACTCTCAACTTTTGCCAAAATAATATAGGGTCAAATATACCAAGAAAACATGATCCATGTTCACAAACATGGGTCCCTCATGTTTTCTCCCTTGATCTCCTTTTGGCTTCAAATTTCCCTAAACACACGTATGCATCGATCGATACTATACTAAATACCCAAATATAAGTCATGATCTCACAAATCTTTCTCCATTCAAAACATAATATCAACACTTTATAGGGTGCACTAACCCTTTACAAGCTATCTTGCTAACTTATGAAACTAATTTAGTTGAAATGAAACTAAGTAGTTATCTAATAGATATAATACTAACTAGTTTGATTCTAACTTAAAGTAAATCAGTCCATAGAACCTACTAAGTTAACTTAAAAAATAATGGCTTAAAGATAGTTCCCATGCTTCCAGATCTCACTTAGGAATGTTTTACAAGAAAATTTAGGCTAAAAAACATAAAGTAAAAGGAAAAAATGTAACATTTTTTAGAGTAAAAATGAGTACAATTATGGAATATTTGCCTTAAATTTCTGCCATGTTACTTATTATTGCACTTGTATTTTCCCTACCTCCATTTTTTCCTGAAAAATACATAAAAGTTTAGCTAGTACTATTTATAATTTGTCGCAACAAATCTATGCATGCTAAAAGAATTTAATTCATTCATTTAATCCAATTGAGAATATTTTTTGTATGCTATAATAATTTAATTCATTCATTTAATCCAATTGAGAAGATTTTTTGTATATTATTTCTAGGAAAAATTAATAATTAAATTAACCTATTTGTGGTGAATGTTCTTACATCATCCTTCCTAGGTTTATAAGGATGATTCTTCATCTCTTCAAGTTGTGAGCCTTGATAGTGTTGCTAGATAATAAAGATTAGAGGCTACCCTTCATATGTTTCCTTAATAAAAAGGTCAGAGACATTTTGAAACCAAACACAAGGAACCTCTTGATCATAAGTCCTTATCATAACATAAAACACCAGATCATAAGTCTTGAAATTAAGCCTAGTCACACTTAATTTCTCAACAAAAAGTTTTTTTATAAGTAAATTGAATAGTATATTATTTTGAAAAGAAGATTACAAAAGTTCCAACCATTACAAAAGTAAGGACAAACTTTAAACTAATGTATTTGCTAGTCCAATAAGATCTCTATCCGATTTACATTGATGAAATAATTCAGTCCTTGTTACCATTTCCCACAACATGGTTTTTATAACCATTTTATAACCACAGGGTAGTGAAATAGGGGAAAAATAATAAGGATCTTATAAGTTATAGGAGTTATAAGTAGGTTTAAATTGATTAATTTTTACCCATTGTAAGGATATAGGTGGTTGTTTTTCCATCATATAACACACTCCTATCATATTTCCATGATCTTCTTAGCAATAAATGAAAAGCATCGATGAATACAACATCACATAAAACACTATCATAATAAGATTGGCCAGAAATGCCCCAAAAATATTTATTTTAATAAATATAATTAAATAAGGATTTATTAGGGAATTAATTTAATTATTTATTTTATTTGAAATGGAAAGGATTTATTTAGGAAAAATTAATGAGGAATTTATAAATATTTTTATAAAGGAAAACTTGGTATTTTTGTTAATTAATAAGAAATTTAGGAAAAATATTTTAAAAACCCTAAATTAGCCAAAAAGAAAATTTAATATTATTTTATTTAAATATTTTTATTTTAAATACCCAAAATATTCTAATTAATTTATTTGACCTCAATCTACTTAAAATTTTCTTTTCCCTTTTTCTTGTTCTTTCTTCCTTTTTCATTCTTTTCTTTCTTTCTCTTATCTTTTCCTTCTTTTCCTTATTCCTCCCGATTTGGGCCTGAGGTGCAGCCCAATCCTTTTATTTTCTTTCTCTTCTTCTGTTGCCTAGCGCTGTGTGTTTCTTCATCTCCTTCGGCAACTGAAACGTTGTACTTTGTGCCTTTTTTCCCATGGAATGCCACATTCTATTTAAATCCTTATAACCGTTGCCGACCGGCCCGGTTCTTCTTCTTTTTCTTTTCTTTCTTTTTCCCTCGGCCGCCCGGTTCACCTCCTTTTTCCTCCTTCCTCCTCCACTGTCGACCTACACCTTTGAAGCTCCGAAAATGGCACCATCGGCCACGCATGATTTGACCAGCCGCTTCATCTCTCTTTCTCTTCCCCTTGACTCACAGTTCAACATGGTTCAACCCGTTTTCCTTTTCTCCCACTCAAGGTCCCCCTTTTCCTTCGCGAAAGGTCGAGCACGACCTAAAATTGTGCTAGCCGATAATCGCCGCCGGCTACCCCAAACCCTACATGCATTGCTCTCCTGCTGACCTCCAGAACCCAACCATTCCCTCTAAACTCTATAAATACCCCTTGATTGGTTATTTTTGAAACTTTTTCCCCGAAACCCTAAGAGTCTATCCTATGCACCACCGCGACTTTAGACGGCCTTTCCTCCGTCGTCAGCCAACTACGCCGCCACCTCTTCCTACCACACTCTTCCCTGCACCACCCTCTAACTAACTGAGCCACCCATCTCCCTCGATTCTTCTCGCATGAGCCACCACAGCCGTGCGAAGTTCCCTGCCCATCAAACTAAAATTTTACCCTCGCAACCTTCGAGCCATTGTCCGCCACCACATCCGCAACTTCTATTGCCTTCTGCACCACCCAAAAGTTGCTACTGATCCTCCTCCACCTAGCCATAACCTTCTTTTCTCCTTTCTCCTTCTACTCCCCTCTTTTTCTTCATCTCTTCCTTTCAGCTGCCACCTCTGCCACTGTGTGCCACCGCCCCTTGCCGCGCCACCACCCTCACTTTACTCCTCTCAGCCTAGGCTACCACCAGCACCTCAACCTCCACCCTTATTATCCATCTATTCTTCTCAAACCCCAACTTTTTCCCTTTTAACCCTCTTTTCAGGCCGTCGCCGCCGCCTCCGCCGTGCACCACTGCCAGTGTCACCCATCTCTGCAGACTCAAGGTGAAACTCTAGACCCTCTCAACCCTTCTCCCCTATTTATTTAAATTTATTCTGTTTTTATTCCAATTTTTAATATTTATTCAATTATTAATATTATCATCATCATCATCATCATCATCATTATTATTAGATGTAACATTAATGCTAAATTTTCTTGGCAGGGTCGAGAGTAGTCTTAAGTTAATTAAGTTGTTAGTTTTGAATTATAAGCATTTATTTGTATTATTATAAGTTTTATTATTATTATTATTATTATTATTAGTATTATTATTTTATTATTTCTATTATTTATCTAAGGAGGACCGAAGCCCTATTTTAGGTTAAGGATTCACATACTTGTATTTTATTATTATTATTATCTTTATTTTTTTAATATTATTATAAGTAATATATGTTATTAATATTATTATTACTATTATTAAATAGTACTTTCATTATTTAGAGGTAGGGTCGAAAAACCCTACCTTGTAATTTTAGGCTTATGTTATTATTATTATTATTATTATTATTATTATTATTATTATTATTATTATTATTACTATTACTATTACTATTATTAGTATTACTAATATTTTTAATATTATTATTATGATTATTATTATTATTATCATTATTAGCATTATTTTGGTGAAGGGTAGAAACCCTTATATCACCTTTCATTTTGAATTACATTAATATTATTATTAGTATTTTTAGTAGTATTTCGTATAATTATTATTAGTATAGTATGATTTTATTTAAAAACCAAGTCTTATGATAAGTTAGTAAATAATAGTATTTTTAGGAGGGAACCTAATTCTAGCTTTTCCCTTATAATAGGTGAGCCCAGTTAAAGCCCTCAAGAAGTATAGGAGAGTGCTCCAAGACCGGTGACATTTTAGGTAAGGGAGTACTAAGGCCATTTGTGTATTATGTGTTTTATATGACATGCATGCCATGTGATGTGAATTATAATGTATTTTATGTTTTTTTTGTATATCTATCCTATGTGCAGCATGACATGGAGTTAAGGTAAGATCGTGCATTAAATTGTGGCATGAGTATTATGTGTATGGGTTATGATATTATTGTGGTATGGTGTGGCCCATAAGATATGCATGATAGGATTTGTAAAATAATGATGGGGAGCGTAATAATGTGGTGTTAGGGTTTTGCATGAAGTTGTGGGTTGCATGGTGTTAGGATTTTGCATGGTGGTATTAGGGTTTGCATGGTGGAGTTATGGTTTGCATGGTGGATTTAGGTTTTGCATTGTGGAGCTATGGTTTGCATGGTGGTATTAGGGTTTGCATGGTGGTGCTAGGGTTTCACATGGTGGTATTAGGGTTTGCATGGTGGGAGTTAATGGTTGCATAGGAGTTAGGGTTTGCATAGTTGCCATGGTTTGGTGGGGTTAACTAGGGTTGGAGGATGATAAAAATAGAAGTCAATCATGCATGTTTGGGTCAAAGCTTGTGAATAAGATACTTAAGATATTAATCACTTAGAGTGGAAGATATTGAGACGGGACAAACCGATCCACCGGTTAGGAATAGTGGTTAGGGTTTTTACCCTATATGTGACCGATCCACCGGTTATAATAGTGGTTAGGGTTTTACCCTATATGTGACCGATCCACTGGTTATAATAGTAGTTAGGGTAGGACGATCTATGTGTGACCGGCCCACCGGTTATAAAAGTGGGGTATTCCTATACTCACATGGATTTGATAAAAAGTATAGTGTGAATCGACTTTCGATAAAAGGTTGATTAAATAATTAATTTGGACTTTTTGGACCTTATGTGTGGGCTTGATGATTATAAGCAGTATAATACTCTGTATGTTTTAATGTATTATATATGTGGGTTTGAAATTGTAAGTTGATTATTATCCTGCATGATTTTATGTGCTTATGTGTTGGCCTTAGTGCTCGGTTACCTTACTCAGTACTTAACGTACTGATCACCCCTTTTATGGGTGCTGCTCATTCCCATGAGCAGAAGGCCCGTTTGATATGTTGCAGGTAGGCAATGCTTTCTATGATGCCATTGATGTCTATGGGACATCAGGTGGGGTCGAGTGATGATTGGGCTAGATTCAAGTCCTATGAGTGGCGTGACCGATTTTTCCATTTAAGATTATTATTCATGTTTTCTTTTAATTATGTGAACTTCATAAAAAAATTTATTATTGTCGCTATTTTCTTCTCTGAAAAACTATCTCTAGTATTTTGAATTATGTAAGAACGTATCCGTACTCTGATTTTTGTATTTATAAACCTTGGTTTATTTAATACTGTTGTGAGTCCTTAGCCTTAGCACTTAGTACTAGAACGGTAGGAGTGAACCGGTCTGGTACTAAGTGTGGCGGTAGTATTCCTAGAATTTACGGGTTTTAATTTATAAGTCTTGTTTTTTTTTTATAAAAAAAGTGTGTAAATTTTGGGGTATTACATGGCCTATGAAAATAAGCAAGGGCTCTCTTTGTTACCTCAACTATGTCACCATGGTTGAGCCATTGAAGTTTTTAAGGCTTAGGGTGGTTAGTGGTAGGGTGTTGGAGCTTCTCAACAATTATTTTGATGCTCTGTTAGTGTAAATTCCTCCATCAATGATAAAAAGGATAGTCCATCCCGTGAATGGTTGGAGTGAAATACACTTTTATTTGAGTGGTAAAATTTATGATTTCTTTTATATGGAGGTATTTTCAAATCACTAGGGTGCTTCTTTGATCCAAACCAATTTCATTGGTCTCTTCTTCATTAAACCTTGGTTTCTTTTACTCTTTTTCTTCTTCATTCTCGTATTTTTCAAGTTTTAAGAGATTCATTACCCTCTTGTTGGGGCACTTAGATAGGAACGAACATTTTTGGGATAATATGCCTAACATTTTTACCATTCCTTAGAACATTCATCTTCTTCTTCATTAGACCTTGAAATTTAAAACATGTAAATCCTCTTATCTTTCTTGGAAAATTCCTAACATTTTTACCCTTCCACTTTAGATTAGATTTTTGGGATCTAAGGGGTGAATTTTAGAGTGAAGGAGCTCCTGTTGACATGATTTCTTCTCATTTATTATAGTTGAGCATTGAGTTGTTCTCTCCTTTCTTATGCTTCTCCACTTTGATGGCTAAATGATAAAGCTCATATGAAGTGTAGTATGAGTGCAACTCCACATTCCTAGCAATATCATGTCTTAGGCAACCAATAAACCTATAGATGATATGCTCTTCTATTTCTTCAAGCTCTAGCCTCATCATGATTTTATCAAACTCTTTGATGTAATCCTCTACACTTATAGATCCTTACTTTAAAGATGACATCTTATTACAAAGGTCATTTCTATTAGATAATGGTAAGGACATTTCTTTCATGAGTTTCATCCTTTTGGATAAAGTTTGAACCTTAACCTTTCCTTTCTTCCTTTTTTGGTGTCTAAGGTTTTCCCAATAAAGAGAAACATTCTCCTTAAACCTTAAAACAATGACCTTAAATGACTTACTATAACACCTTGTTTTTTAGAACCAAAAAATTTTATTTTACAACATAAGCATATAACCAAAATATTAGGTGTTACTGCCATAATTGACATAAATTTGATTTGTCCAACCATCCTTACATCAATGACATGGCTAAAACCATTCATAGTAAAATGAAGAAATTAGAAATGGAATAACTTTTACAAATAAAATACGAGTTGGAGGTTAACTCTAAATTAAAATAACAAAATACAAACTAAGGGTTACCATGGATCAGAGAGTCCAAAAGGGTATTCGGGTAAATACATCAACCGAATAACAAGGCTTTATGCCCATAACCTTGATACCAAAGTCACTCCTCCACATATAACTCATCAAAGACTACAAACTCTTCTAATGGGTTAGCATTGACATACACAAATACATCTGGGTTATTTACTTGTGGGAATGTGTAACAATCATGAAACGGATGATCAATACGGTATGTACTAAGTAAGGTAACAATATAGTCGAAGCAAGATTACATATAATACATGAATTTACATCATATAATCAGTGTATGTAAGATAATATAAAACACTGCCAGATAAATATTGGTTTCAAGTCTAGCTATATAAATATATCATATTCTAATCTTTTATTTACGTTGAGTTCCGGGACTCCACTATTCTTAAACTGTTGGAATGGTCTAAAACACCTCTCAAGGATAAAACACTTAAGCTACTATTATTATTATTATCCAGTGGAATGAACTCAACACCTATGAGAGAAAAAATACTCATGAGCTACTATTCTTAAACCAATTAAACGGTCTGAAGCACCTCTCAGGGATAAGATACCTATAACACTATTATTTGTCTAGTGGAACGGACTCAATACCTTAGTCTTAACTCATATAGTCTTTCACTCTAAAGGACTAATATCTTCTCTATTAATACTTTATCTCTTAATTATATATTTAATCACATTGAGTATGGGGCCCCACTATTCTTAATTCTATGGAATGGACTGATGCACTTCTCAAGGACAAGACACTTGAGCCACTATTATTATCAAGTAAAACAAACCCATATAAACACCTCGACCCGACTTGCGTGATCTTTTAATTTAAATGATTAATATCTTATTATAGTTGATTGTGTATTCAATATTGTCATATATGGCACATATAAGTATACAAAGCATAAATTTAAAAACATAATTAGGACCACACAATTATCCTCAAATAACCATAATATCTTTACGTAGTTAAAAATGCTTATATTCTCCTAAGGTATGATAAATCACAATACCAATACATGTACATATCCAGTATCCATTTAGAACATAAATCCTCAATTATTTGTATAGATACCATATTCAACATTATACCAAAAGTATACTTTCAAAATCCCATTACTCAAGATATTATATCACAAAATAACATTAATCATATCACATGTTCAATAAAAGCACATACAAATACACATACACATAGATTTCTAGTTACGACATATATTCTTATCAACAAAGACACTGGGCTCTATGCACTTGATCCTATATATCCTCCTCCGAGATCGTCAGAAAATCACCTACGAAAAATAAGATAATGGATGATTAGGGTGAAAGATTATAATCGAGGGAAAAGTTAAGGTAAAGGAGGGTAAAAATAAAAATATCTAGAGAAAAAGAAAAGCTTGAGTTGCGTGGAAGTATGGTTGAATGTCTGGTAATGATATGGTAAAATTTTAGTGGTGTTTGGGTAGAGTTTGCACAGTCAAAAATAGGGGTCTTCACAAGTGTGGGGTAGGTGGTGCACACCCAAGCCATAAGCTGGGATCCTACACGAGCAAGTTGTGTGAAGAGGCACGGTCATACTCAAGTAATGAATTTCTCAAGAAGTAATGAATAGGTGAGCACAGGCGTGCAGAGGCTGTGCATGAGCCATGTGAGGGTGCACGGGTAAACCTTGTGGGTTTGCACAGGCATGTAAAACTTTCAAGTTTCAAAATAGCAACATCAATTTAGGCATCATAACACTTATCTCATGTGTTTATTTATGTGAATCAGTTTTAAAGTTTTGCTTAATGTGAACACTTATTCTTCTTCTCCTTCTCGCTCATGCTGCTACTGCAGTCGCCATTGTCACCCTTTGCATCTAACCATTGCACGCTACCATACACCATATATATATATACCACTCATCTCTCTTCATTAAGAAGAAGAAGAAGAAGAAGAAGAGGAGGAGGAGGAGGAAGGAGGAGAGGAGGAGGAGGAGGAGGAGGAGGAGGAGGGAGGAGGAGGAGGAGAAGAAGAAGAAGCAGGAGGAGGAGGAGGAGGAGGAGAAGAAGAAGAAGCAGGAGGAGGAGGAGGAGAGAGGAGGAGGAGGAGGAGGAGGAGGAGAAGAAGAAGAAGCAGGAGGAAGGAGGAGGAGGAGAAGAAGAAGAAGCAAAGGAGGAAGGAGGAGGAGGAAGGAGAGGAGAAGTAGGAGAAGAAGGAGAAGAAGGAGAAGAAGGAGAAGAAGCAGAAGAATAAGAAGAAGAAGAAGAAGAAGAAGAAGAAGAAGAAGAAGAAGGAGAAGAAGGAGAAGAAGGAGAAGAAGGAGAAGAAGAAGGAGAAGAAGGAGAAGGAGAAGGAGAAGGAGGAGGAGAAGGAGGAGGAGGAGGAGAAGGAGGAGGAGGAGGAGGAGGAGGAGAAGGAGAAGAAGGAGAAGAATTAAAAGGAGAAGGAGAAGAAGGAGAAGCAGGAGACTGAGCAGAAGAAGAAGGAGAAGAAGGAGAAGGAGGAGAAGAAGGAGAAGGATCAGAAGAAGGAGGAGAGAAGGAGAAGGAGAAGGAGAAGGAGAAGCAGAAGGAGGAGGATAAGGAGGAGAAGAAGGAGGAGGAGGAGGAGGAGGAGTAGAAGGAGAAGAAGAGTGGACGGGAGTAAGGTGTGTGTGTGTGTGCAGGTTTGCAGAGATGAGATAAGAAGAAGGAGGAGAAGCCAAAAGGTTGATGGATGATGGATGTCTACAAATCGATGATTGGTGATGGTTTACAACCTAAATACATTTGCAATGGGGAGTGAACATTAGAATGGGCCATTTGCAACTCATTAGTATTACCTACAACGACTAAAATCAAATTTTTTTAGGGTGATGAAAAATGTTAATTTTTTTTTGACAAATTGGTTGTGGGATATAGGCAATCAACATCAACATTGAAAGTGAAAACATGGGATGAGCTCATTAAAAGAAAAAAAAAGTAAGAAATATTTTAACTTTTGTTGCAATTTGGATCATTTGAAGTGGTCATTAGCTTATAATAGCAAGAATTTTGAAATTATAACCACGAATTATTCTAAGTCATTAAATAATGTCTTCAAAGGTCCAAGACATTTTCCCATCACTTACCTTGTAACCTTGACTTTTTATATTACTAATAGTTGGTGTGTTGATAGAAGACATGATGTACAAAACATCTTTGATGATGGAAAAAAAGTTTTTTTCATTGATTGACATAGTATACATCAATATTATGCAAAAGGCTTATGACCATAAAGTTATACTATACAATCATGGTTAGAGTTACTTTGACATGGAAACTAGGTATCTAAAACTTGGTCTAGGTTATAGCATAGGAGACCACAAGAAAATTGTCAACACTAAGGAAAAACTTGTACTTATTAGACATGGTAGTTGTATAGTATCCCTTGCTCCCATCTCCTGGCATATTATCTTGATCGCAACTTAAATAGTAAATAACAAGTTTCATATTGATATAGTGTGGAATATAGAGAAAGAGTTATGTGCCATTATTTAATCCTATATCCAATAAAGGATATTATGATGGAGAGACTTTGATACCAAATGATGCTAGGTTGAAAGGTAGAGGTAGGCATGAGAGACATCAAAAGCCAAATAAAACTATCCAAGAGTAATAGAAGGGAGTTCAAAGGTGTATAGAAATTAGCTTTTGTTTGAGTCAAAAATATCATTACTCATTTATTAATTAAGCAATAAATAATTTTAATACCTTCAAGAAGAAGGTAAACATTAAGATTATACAGTAATAAACATATCTAACATCGTTTCTTTCAAATAACTAATACTATTTGATACCTATGTCTACATATGCTTCTAATAAATTAACAATTGATATAATATTGAGGTACCATTACTTTATATAGTTTGATTATAAAATATTACTCCAAACATTTTATCAATAATGTGACTACTATTATTCTTGGTTGCTTCTAGTTTCATCTTTAATATACACGTGTAAGTTAGAACAATGGGGTGTAGTTACCCAGTTATTTGTCTCCTTACTCTTGACATTACATATTCCTCACATAAAGCCATAGGTCTCATTCAAAGAATAGTTAAATATCTATGAAAATGATAAAAACATTACACATGTAAATCTATCTATCAATGTTAATTAACTACATCACCCTTCCTATTGTTAACGAATTATAGCTAACTGTTGATAAATTGAATGTATGAGTATCAACTTTGTAAAATATATGCCACCCCAATCTCACTACAATTTAGGATAATAAAAAGTTGGACATAATTAAGAAAAGGCTTATCATATATAGGTTGAACATCATCCTTAGAGTGTTTAATTTTTTTTTGGTATTTTATTCTCAATTCAACTTTATTTTTCGTTAGAGCTTCATATGGACTACATAGAGCATGTCTATTTCAAACACATACCATATTCCTTAATTTTTATTTTTATATTTGCAATATTTGAATCAAAATTTCTGTTATCCTTAGATTGATCATCATCATCATTTCCATCTATTTCCACTAAACCTTCATGGCCATCATCATCTTCATCCCTCTTGTGGGCATAGAAATTTCACTTTTATTACTTGTCACAAACTTCTATCGTCTTAAACATGCACCATGCTCTCATTGCAGTAGATTATATTCAATTACCAGTTCATAGTATTTCAAATTCTAGTTTGGAAGTGCTAAGTACTAGTGAGAATACAAGCACTATATATGTCAATTGATATATATTAGTTCAAACACTTGATTAATTAAGAAAATGAAATACATACATACATACATACATACATATATATATATATATATATACACACACACAGAGGATTAGGATCATGTACAGACTCTAACCTAAAATACAAACTTAGGAACTAATTATATCCATTAGATTACTTATATTAATGATCTATATCTACTTTCTCCTTTTTCATTTAAAGTAATCTAATGGATATAATTAGTTCATACGTTTGTATTTTGAGTTAGAGTTTGTACATGATCTTAGTCCTATATATACATATACATACATATAGATATATAAATACATATATATATACATATACATACATATATATATATATTGTATCAATGTTGATGATGAAGATGATGGTTGGCTAATTGTTTGCATATGCTTCGTTAAAAATAAATTCTTTCTTCTTTCTTTTGGAGGAACTAGTTGAACAACCATCTTCAAGCATATAATAGTAATAGTTAAATTTACATTGTACTAAATCAACTATAAAAATAATAAATTTTAATTAAATTTTTAGTAGCCCACACTGAAGAATTTATCAAATTATATTAACAAAAATATGCATCCCGTGAACAATATAAATTTATTAGGAAAATATATTAAATAGTTTATTTATCTGCAAAACATGAGTGAATCAACTGAAACTAATCTTCAAAAGAGCTTTGCTTTCCCTAAAAGCATACAGACCCTTCTCCACTAAGAAATCATGCACCAATAAACCTCAATTGTACTCTTTTAGATTTTCTATAACATCTAATAGACTAACAAATGGACATTTAAAGGCTTTATTTGGGGTACGAAATAAATATGCTATAAAAGTGTACAACACATACAAATTTACAACATAGTACTAAGTATGACCTAACTGACGAGACATCTGAATTATAAATGTACCAAATTCAACATATGCTAGCTCACCACCATAAACTCTCTTAAATAATTTTTGAAATTAACCAATTTTGTTGTCATCATTTATCTTTATTCTCACACCTCCTACTCTAAGTCCTAATATCAATCAAATGTCTAGTGCGACAAATGGAATACATCTACTTCCAAACACAAATGTTTTCTTTATTGTTTTCAAAAACTTCTAAACATGTAATAACCACTTCAACAAAGTGTCACTTATATTTATTTCAAACACATCTTTTAATACATCAAAAGGAATATTTAAGAAAATTATTTTGTGTGGCAATTGAATTATTATAAATAATACTCAAATCTCTTACCTTAAATATATGTCCTATCCTTCTCGACACAATCTAATCATAGATTGTATTTAGAATTTAACTCAACTATAAAAAATATTACATTTTATATTAAACCCTACCTATGAAAGATATAAACTTTTAACCCTAACATAGATTAATTGACAATTGAAATAAAATTAATTTATGATAACCAAATTAAACTTATATACATTTTGCATCTTCATAAACTAAGTTTCAGCAATGTAAACCCTAATAATGACATATCTTCAATTGATCATAATGTATAGAGATATAACAAATTCACGTTTTAAATCTTGCAAAAAATAACCTCAAATATAATAAAAAATTAATAACTAAAATTTAAAATTATGAAGGACAAAGAGGCACCACCTCTCAAAAAGGAGGAAGCTAAGTGAAAAAAAAAAATACTATAAAAATATTTGCATATAAAACCCAATATATTTAAAGTACGCAAAACAAACATATCTAAATTACGACGTTTTACGTATATAATTTTAATAGTAAATCTTTACTTTAGAAAATTTAATGGCAAAATGACTATTTTTAAAATTAGAAACTTAAATCGACAATTTTAAAAATGCCTCAGTGATCAAGGTTGCACTTGGTGCCTAATTCTATTTTTCCTATCGACAATAAAAGAAATATTCAGAATAACCTTTTTCAGAACTTACGGTGATGTTTTCATCAAAATTCTCTATTAGCCCAACGTCCACATGTAAATAGCCACTTACGAGTTCGAAGACATTCATATGATTAACTTCAGCCAAGTAATAATCTGACAAACTTATCTAATAACTTAAAACATTTAGAGCTACCGAACACAGACAATAACATACTACATTTCATATTCTTTATTTTAATTAGCAGTTATTAAACACTTAAATATTTATCCTTTCACCGATACCCTGTAGTTTATATTCTTCATCAATTCAACTTAAGCCTAGTATTCAATCTCGAAGTTTCTTTAATAGCATTGTAACAACTTTTCCACCCATAACCCACCGCCAACTTCACTGTGCATGCAGCCGGTTCACTTTAGTACACAGACGTATCGCCACATGATCCACAAGGCGAAGGAGACAAAAACAAGACAGGTAAAACTTTATGGCATACTAGTGATTTATCAAATTTCATGATTAACGACGGACCAACAAGGTGGCAGCGGCCAAGATTTCACATGCTTCAACACAATTCCTGGCAACTTGAAATTTAATATATCATCAAACTAAAAAACCCACAGGAATGGATGTTTTGAAAATTTTCTTGTCTCTTACAGATAAATGGTTGGGTCAGGGTAGATGAAATCCATACTTGGAAGACAAACGCACTTAGATGGGAGACAACTGATAAAAATAAGCTCTGTAGTCAACTTTGCGACATTGCCATATTTGTTTGGCCGTACCTCTGCATCACCTTTCTAGTTGCCAGAGCGGCAGCCTCACTTGCTCGCAATGTTCCACTCGCCATAAGCGCCATAAATTCCCGAGTGATCTCCTCCTGCACTTTGTTACGAGCGCTACCAAGTGGGTCCCCAGGAACAGATGCATTCTCTGCAGATTCAACAGCAGGAGGGACTACTTCCAGAGTATTTTTCTGCACTTTGACATCAGCTTTATTTGGTTCCTCTTTCATTCCGTCCAAAGCACCGGTCTGCACAGTGCTAGTGGGCTGCGCGGGAGATGGTTTAAATTGTGGAGCTTGGGGGACAGCACCTGCTCTCAATGTTGCCTCCAGTTGTTGGATCATAGGCACTAGAAGACAGAAAAGTAAGATAAATCCAAAGGTCAAGCACCAAGTAACAAAAGGTCATAAATACTAAAAGCGGAAACTATGTAGAATCTGAAAATTTTCAAGCAAGCCGCACAGGATGATAAAAGAATGAGAAGGACAAGGGAGAGGAAAGGCATCGACTTACTTATCAATGCACCCATTGGGCTGCCGAGGACTTCATTTGGGAGATTCAGAATATAATCTGGAAGAGACGAGCCCACCAAAAATTGGGCAACCTCATTGCTGAAGTTGTTGCAGTTATGCGTCAGCAAGCTATAAGTCTCGGCTGTATAACGAGGTTTGATTTCCTCCAAGTAACCTTCAAACATATCTTGAGGCACATGCGTGACGCCCAACTCTATTCTTCGAACTGGGTTTCCATAAGGTGTTAACCCAGCAGGTGAGTGTTGTATCCCTCCTCCAAAATAATACTCATTGCCATAGACTACAATTCCGGTATGCCTGAAAATCAAGAAAGGCCAAACGTCACCCACAAGCCACAATCTTATCCTTTGTTTGAGAAAGGTGTTGGCAGTTGGGGGTTTCTTATTTTACTACATTTAGAATGAAAATATACTAAAATTAATATATTTTAAAAAAATCTCTGTTGACAAGCTGGGGCTTGGGAGTAACACATTCACCCAAAGACAAAGCTTAAACAACAAGAAATATACTTGTCGCTGTTTTCAATCCAAAGCAACATCAGCATGCCAGGATAACCAGATCTGATCTCCAACAAATAAAACAATCATATATGAAATCTCTGACCTTGAACTTGGTCAAATGAAATTTTAGGTCATCCCAAATCTTAACTGTAATAAATTACCTCACCATAGAACTACCAGCAATGGTCAAACGATTAAGGGACCATGCACGTGTGAGTATTTATGATTTACGCATGTACCAAACAGGACATATATAGTAGCAAGAGGGTATTTGGGACGCCATTCTACATGGACTTCTAGCAACATCCAAATTAACTAGTTCAAATGTTGATTGAATAAGCCACTAACCATATGCCTTCAATTACTTTTCCCAAAAATGAGGAGGACAGCTGTCGAGCAAGCCCTTGGCTTAGGTCATACACATTCAATGTGACTCGATAGCCCTCCTGCAGCAATGGCCACACAGGTGAATATTTCATTGTATAATAAAACATAAAGCGTACGAAGCATAATACAACAGAATCTCGGCGGAGAGCTCACCTCAGCCATTTGAAGTGAAATAGGCTACTTCAATACACTAAGATACTCGGAGAACTCCCTAATGAAGATCACGAACAAAAAATGAACAGCGCATATAAGCAACAAAAAGTCAGCAACTGAGAGAACTGCATCAATATAGAGACTGTCTAAAAGGTACAGATAACTCCATTTAATGTAAATTATGGGCTACGACACAACCTATTGTTGCATTTCTTTCTTTCCTCCTCAGCATGTAAGAAGATGCCTCATACAGGTATAGCACGTTCAAATAACCCTCCCATAGACCAAAGTAGTCACCTCCCCCCGCCATATCATAGATCAACAATTCAAAAAATTACTGCACATGATAACGATAAGAAACCCCTAATTTCCATGGTTCAACATCACTAAATACCAAATAGAATGGAGAACTCGAGTGCCCGGGAAAAAACTAACTGGCAAGACTAGCCACAAGTGCAATTGCGTTCCATGTCAATTAGGGGGGAAAATTGACAATTGAGTCATTCCATCACACGGAATCGGAATCACATCCCTAATGCTACAGCACAGAAAGTACATATCACTGTCCCAAATTGGGACATCCCACGAATGATACCAATTTAAGAATCGGCAGTTGACACCCTGTACCCACACATTTACAAAAATGGAGAACATGATCTTGGACAATTATATACTATTCATGAATCCCAATAACCAGTTAGACGTGGAAAAAATTCCGCCGAATTGAATACCCTAATCCACGATCTATCTGGAAAGCAAATGACCATAAACTATAATTCAAAATATGCAGCATTCTCTCTCTCTCTCTCTCTCTCTCTCTCTCTCTCTCTATATATATATATATATAATATATATATATATATATATATATCCCAAAACAACTTAATAACAATTAATATAATGTAGAAGACAAATCAGGGCTCCTCGTTCAAATACCACCATCACTGAGACGTTAAACGCATGAACAGAGTGCTAAATTGTAACAAGAAGATGCATAGCTCGTAATTGCAGATCAAACCACGCTACCGCAAAACAATACCAAACTTTGCATGGATTATAAATGACAAATCGTCGAAATTCAGAGTGGGATAGGAGGACGGCATACCGTTGCTCCTTGGCAAAGAGAGATCGAGAAGCAAGGATGGATAGCAATAGCGAGTGCGATGTCAGATAGATTCAAGGATGAAAATTCATTGTCCGAGCAAGGGCGGGCCTTTTAATAGGAAACCTGTTGGGGGTTAGGAACTTAGGACTAAGGAGGAGGACCGAGAATCCGGCGGTCTCCCAGCATCTATGACCTTCTGGAAACTACTAATCATTATTTATTTCACACGTTTTTGTGGGTTTAGAAAAATAAATGCACATGAAAAAAATAACCTATTAAATACTTTATCTGTTTAAAAAATAAAATTTTTCTATAACTAAAATATTATATAAAAAACTTATTTAAGAAAATTTAAAACCTACTTTTTATTTTTATTTTAATTTTTTTCCATAATCTATACATTAAACGATTTGCTGTTTTTGATAAAAGATGTAAGTATAGTTTTAATATTACTTTTATTAGTTTTTAAAAAATATAAATGTTGATATAATAATTTTATTTTTGATAAGAACGAAGTATTACATATTCTTGTTATCAGTATACCAATTAATCTATCTCATTATGCTCTATTAATATTAATTTGTAAGTCCTTTTTATATACTTATTTAGTTAGTTTATGTTGTAATCTTTATTATCATTATGGAGTATTCATAAAGAATTTACACAACATAGATGTACCAATGAGAATAATAAGTCTTCAGCTCTATTTCTATTTATGTGATCTCAATCATCTTTTTGAGTTTCTAATTATCATATTACCTTATCATCACTATAGACTATAGTATTAAAAGTCGGACCGGTCGGTCTAACCCTTGAACATGTTAGATCACCAGGTAAATTCTATGCGCTGGTTTTCAAGAGTTCGAAACAAATCAAGAATCAGTTAGATCGATGAAAATCGATGAAGTGGTCAAAAAATTAATCGGTTTGATAAAAAAAAATCATTGAGAGTCAGTCAAATTGATGTGTAATTTAATTTTTTTTATATATTTTATATTTTTTGACCTAATATATATTACTGATTCAAAAAATCTAAATCATTAGTCTAACCAGTAAATTAGTGAATCAGTAATAATATATATTCAATGATTGACCTATTTTTTAAAACTTTGCTATAGACTACAACCAGTGGCGGAGCTAGACTCCTAGCTCCATGGTGTCCTAGATATGATGATGATGACAATAAATTTTATTTAACTACCATAATATTTGGCCTATATCTATTTATATATCATGGATTTTAAATAATTTTATTTATGTATTATGTGTTTTAATTTTTATTTTACTTGGTAATTTTTTTTTTAAATTTTAGATGATTAAAATGATATTTTTTAATATTTTTTTAGTTGAATTAGAATAATAGAATTTTTTTTAATTTGTAAAAAAATTATAATGATTTAAAAAAGAAATAACATCAAAATATTAAAAAAATCTATAAAATAATATTATAATTAATAATATAAAATCCTATTTTATTAAGACCTCATAAAAATATCATTGACTCTTCCATTTAATCACACAATTTCATAACTTATTTCCGATAAAATTATTTATTTTTTTTAAAGTAGTATTCATTGATTAACCAAAACTAAAGCATTGTATCAAATAATAAGAACTAATAACATAAGATATTTCAAATACTTAGATTTCCCAATTAATATATATCATAATTCTATGTTTGAATATAATTTTACTAATAGATGTAATAAAAATAAAACAATAATGGAGTATAAGGGACTCCAATTAGGTATGTGATATGTTAATAATGGGTCAAAAATTATAAAAAAAAAAAGAGTGAAGGAAACATGCGGCAATAAAGTATTGATCTTGTGACCTCCTTAAGACCAAAGCTTCAGGCCCCATGGTGTCCACTGAACCAAATAAAGCTTTATGATATGTTGTAGATAAAAATTATTATTAACACAAAATTCCATGGTGTTCCATGATACCATAAAATACCCCTAGCTCCGCCTCTGACTACAGCAAATATATATCTAGCACAAATTGATGTATTATCTAATTGTTTGAAATATCTATGCACTTGTGAAGATTAAATAACCTTTGTATACATACATACATACATACGTACGTATACATTAGACTGCTTGCTTTTTGTCCATAATATATTCATATCTCTATGCATCGACGCATGACCAATGTCCTTCTATATCCTTATATTCTAATAATTCTTTTAATGCCTTTATTCATTATGTGCTTGACATATAATTATATGATATGAGTTTTGTCTTATTCCCAAAGGCATATTATAATTTTTCTTATATCATGACTATAAAATTTAGTACCGTGTAATGGGAATTTTTCTAGAAGGGTTTCATATATCGTCACCTTTTGATAATGGTATTGATCTTTATTCACATTCTTAATATGTATATTATGTGGTTTATTATCATTTGATGATATTTATTTGATTTGTCAATTGGTAAGATTTTATTAATTTAAGTTATGGCATGGAGATATGTATTTCAATTTGATTGCATTTATGATGGCCTTCCATCCTACTATAAGAGACATGGTAGAGGTAAATGACACTAGAAGAATAAACGCTTTTTGTTCAATAGACTTGATTTGAATCTAATATAATCAATTCAAATATCAAAAGTGATGAATTGACGACCACATTATTATCACCTTATGTAGATGATGATGATGGATAACCACCTAAATTGGTAGTGTATAAGGAAAATACATACAATCAGAGTGATGATTTAGCATCTTCATCACTCATCACTATGTGAAAAATATTAAGTACCTAAAGTTAGTGAAGGGCGGCCATAAGTGACTTAATTTTTCCACATACCTAAAGTATGAATGAGTGATTGCACAAGTATCACTAAAAGTATAAAGCTCTCTGTAACACCCCCAAATTTACTACTGAAAAATTTCGTTTAAATCAAGAGTTTTAGCGGAAGCAAGAGAATTAAAAACCGTAACTCGGGGTATTACCGCCACACTTAGTACCAGATCGATCCATAGCTACCGACCCGATACTAAGTGCTAAGGCTAGAAAGAATAAAACCAGAGCAAATCATTCATAAAACACGGGTTCTACAAAATCAGAGTGCGAAGGTAAAAAGTTACATTCCGAAATACAATTTAAAAGGGTCTATATATCAGAATACTTAAAATAACGGAATGACAAGTATGATAAAACCCTTGAAGATTTAAGTACAACACTTGTGACTTTCAAGACGAATGCGATTACACAAAACAAATTCCGAAGGTAAATGTCCGGTCCACTTACTCCCTCAAGTCAACCTTCCACCCCAATAGCAACCGATCAAAACCTGCATCAAAGGTCTGCTCCCCACCATTGGTGGATCATCACAGGACCCATTCAACCAGTGTAGCATCAGTACGGGTCCAGTACTGAGTAAGGGCGTAGGTGCCAAGGCCCACACACAAAGATACATAATATAGCAGACATAGCATAGATACATAGATCGAATGCAATAACACATATAAACCACACAGATTACAGACCAATCGTCACTTTTCTTTTATCAGGTCTCTGAATATAATCGATCATCATCTTGTCCAGACCCTGTGAGTGCGGGAACCCCACTATTATAGCCGGTGGAACGGTCGCGAGGGCCATGCCCTGCCACTATTATAGCCGGTGGAACGGTCGCGAGGGTAAGATACCCTGCCACTATTATAGCCGGTGGACCGGTCTGGCTCCGACTCACAAGGTATTCCACTGTAACCATTTATATCTTTCCCATGACTTATCACTTTTACGTTTAGTTTGTTGAGCACGAAATCCCCCACTATTATAGCCGGTGGAACGGTCGCGAGGGCTTATGCCCTGCCACTATTATAGCCGTGGAACGGTCGCGAGGGTAAAATACCCTGCCACTATTATAGCCGTGGACCGGTCTGGGTTCGGCTCAACATCTTTCTCTGTAAGTCGTTAGTGTCTTAAAGTATCTTATTCGAGGACATATCTTTGTCATGCATGGCCAGAGTTCTCAACACATCACATCAAAACTGACGACATAATCGTACTATCACATGTTAATAAAATATAAGTACACGTCTTGTTTCCAAGCCACATTACCCACGAAACAAGTAAGATAACGACATTTAGAATACAACACAACATTCATATAAGGCATCCACAGCACATAGGACACAGGTCACACATCCAATCTTATCTATATCCTCACTCGGTTTAGGTCACCGAGCTGTCTCCTACGCTTATATTAAGCCACTAACACCCTTTGTATTTAATATACTTCTCGCATCGGGAACCCAAATCATGACCCTCAACTCAACTTCCCCACATACTTCACTCTTCCCCATAAATTTTTATTATTTTCCTTTTCTTCTCTACCTCCTCAAATTAGGGTTTCCATCCCAAACCCTAGTGTTCCCCAAGTAACTTTACTTTCTTCTACTCTCCTATTTATTAAATCCCCCCTTTTCCCATTCATTCATTAATCATAACTTGCCTAGGTCATTCTTACCTGCGTTAGCCAACATACTTCCCTTTGGTTTTCCTATTTGCTTATTTTTCTCTTTCAAAGCCCCCACTCCACAACTCCTCATCAAAACATTCTAACGTGCATGTCACATCACACCATATCATCCTTGTATCATGCCATACTAGTACATATAAGCCAGAGTACGGAAACGTACCTCGGTTCCATGTTGCGCTACACAGTAGAACAGATAACATACACGTAATGTAGCATATAAACCACACGAGGCATCCAAGGCAAATAAAACATGTAATACACACAAGCGGCCTTAGTTACGTCCTTACCTAAATCGGCGCCGGGCTTGGAGCACGCTCCTATACCTCCGGTGGTTTGACCCGGTTTACCTATAAGAGGGAATACTTAGGGTTAATCTCCCTCTACCAGAATTATCAAAATTCCCATCTTACCCCTATCATGGCCTAATACCAAGGCTACTATTAATAATGGGGTTTATAAATAAAAAGGGTTTGGTTATTACTACTCTTACGATAGCTTATACGGATTATCACTAATTAAGTAGGTTTTAGCAATCCAAATGCTAAGGTGAGGGTTTTAACAACATTAATAATGATTACCAGTAATACCTACCATAATAAGAATACTATTTATAATAACAGTGCTCCTAATAAAAATAATAATAGCTATAATGATATTAATGATAATAGTAATAATTGAAATCATATTAGCATTAGTAATAGTGTATTATCGATAATAATAATAATACTAATAATAAAGTATTTGTACAACCATAGTCGCTTAGGTGACAAAAACAATGATAATGTTAATAATAATAATAGTGATAATAATAATAATGATAGGAATGAAGACAATAATAATACAAATAATAATAATAAATACAATGAAAGTATTAGTAATAATATCAACGATCATAAAAATAATATTAATAAGGATAATAAGAATAACGGTAATAATCGATAAAATAATAGATGCGATAAACACAATAGTGATAAAGAAATGATAAGAATAATAATGATAATGATAATAACCATACTAATGATATTAATGAAAATAATAATAATATTATTACAATAATAATAGTAATATGGGTAATAATGGTAACGATAATAATACTAATAATAGTACTAATAACAACGGCCATAAGAACGTTGATAATAAAATAGTAAAGACAATAATAATAATGACATTAACAATAATACTACTACTAATAATAATAGTAATAGTAATAGCAATAATAATAATAATAACAATAATAATAATAATAACAACAACAATAGTAAAATAACAATAACAGTATTAATAATAATTATTATACTAATAGTAAAATAATGACCATGATAATAGTAGTAGTAATAATAATAACAATGACACAACCCTAAGAATAATAGCAATAATAATAATAATATCAATAATAATAATAATAACAATAATAGTACTAACACTAACAGTAGTAAAAATAACAACAATAATAATATTAATAATAACAATAATAACACTAATAGTAAAATAATAACAATAATAATAATAATGGTAATAATAGTGATAATAATAATACTAATAGTAACAATAATAATAATAACAGTACTAATAATAATAATAATAATAATAATAATAATAATAATAATAATAATAATAGTAATAATAACATAGCCATAAGAATAGCAACAGTAACGATAATGATAATAATAATAACAACAATAATAATAGTAATAATAATCATACTAATAATACTATTAATAGTAATAACCATCATAATATTAATATTAATATTAATACTAATAACAATAATAGTAATAACACTAATGGTAATGTTAGTAATAATAATGCTTAATAATAATAATGATAATAATAATAATAATAATAATAATAACAATAATAATAATAATAATAATAATAATAATAATAATAATGATAATGTTAATATTAATCATAATAATACTAATAATAGTAGTTAATAATATTAAACCACTAATCACTTTTATTTATTTATTTATTTATTCATTATTATTATTTACTTATTTTATTTATTTATTATTATTATTTACTTATTTTATTTATTTACTTATTTATTTATGACTTAGGGTTCAGGGTGTTGGCAACCTGACTGAGGTGGTGGTGGCGGCGGCGGCGGCGCGGCGGTGGAGGAAGGGAGAGAGGGGAAAATGGTGGTGGAGGCTAGGGGAGGGAAAACCAGAGGGAAAGGGAGGTACGGGGTGGTAGGGCAGGAGCTGCTGGTCGTTTTGGGGGGTGGTGGTGGCGCTGCAAGCGGCGGTGTGGCCGGCGGTGGCGGCGCGAAGGTGGCGCAGGGGCTGGGAGGTCGAGGTTGAGGAGGGATTTTCGCACGGCCAGGGCGGCACGTGCGGCGCGAGGCAGGGAGAGCTAGCAGTTTGGTTGTGTAGAGGGAGGTGCAGGGAGGACGTTGGTGGCACGGGCAGGCGGAAAAGGCGGCCGAAGGCGGAGGAAACGGCGACTGAAGGTGGGCGGTGCGGCGGCTTTGGATTTCTGGGTTTCCAATCTCCAACCCGATTCAGGCCATCTCCGGGGCTATTTATAGGCTAAACGGGACGGGAAAACGACAAGGATGCGAGGGAGGGTCAGAGGTTAGGTGGATGCGTGTCCGGCGAGGCTGACCGGAGCAGGTCTGCAATTGCAGACCGAGACTCGCCGGGGAGAGAGAGAGAGGGGTTTCGTGCGGGAAAAATAAATGGATCGATTAGTCAAATCTATAGGGGAGACAACGAGGTGGAGAAGGACGAAAAGACGGGGGCAATGGCGTGCCGTAGAAGCTTCCTTCTCCGGCGAAAACCTCGGGTTGCAGGTGGCTGGAGGTTGAAGACGACGCGGGGCGGGAGAGAAAGAAGGCTGGACCGGCGGTCCAGCGGAAAAGAAAAGAAGGGAGGAAACGGGGCGGGCCGAACCGGCCGGGGGAAAAAAAGGAAGAGGGGCGCAGGAGGGGAACGGGCCGCGAGGGGGAAAGGGTGCTGGGCCTGGCAGGCCGGCCCAGGCCGGGAAAAATAAGGGGGAGAAGGGGAAGAAAGAAAAAGGAAAAAGAGGGAGAAAAAAGGAAAAAGGAAAAAAGGGAAAAGAGGGGAAATTAGGGGTTGGCTTAATTAGTATAATTTGGGGTAATCAGGGGTATTTAATAAAATATAATTATCAAAACAATAATTGAGTTCTACTTTTAGGTTAATTTAGGGGTTTATGGAAAAATCTTCTTAATTCCATTTTGATTAACAAAACACTTAAATTTTTCTCTAATTAAATTATTTGCAAATTTTATATTAATTTGGACTATTTTATCCTTCCTATTTTTAATAAATTAATGTATTTAATAAATTTCTAAAATAAAAACCTTAATTAACTTAAAATACCACAATTCCTCCTATTTACACACTTATAAATTCCTTCTTGGTTTATTCTAATTAATTCCCATTTATTTCACTAAAAGTAGTTTATTTTAATTAATTTCCTAATGATTCCCTATTCGGCCAGGATTTCCTAAATTAGGGTTTTTGGGTATTTCATCACTACCCCCTTAAAGAAAAACCTCGTCCCCGAGGTTTACGCCTAGCACTAGGTTTTACCAAGAGGAATTTCTAAGATACTTGGGGGGTAACTACCCCCTTAAAGAAAAACTTCCTGAGAAAAGGATTCTGGGTAATCTTTACTTTGTCTATGACTAAGGCTACCAGGAATTCTACCCCGCCTAGGGCTAAGGCCACCTTAAGATCAATTAGTTACAACCCAGTTTAATATCGAAGAGAAGTATTGCCAATAATCTATACTAGCAGCAAGTGACTGACTAGCCTAAGCATCACAAATAGAAGAATACAGGATATCGTAGCTTTCGATTCCTCAAAACGTACACCTTTAAAGAATAGAAGGTGAGCATACCCGTGATGACGTCTAGCTGGTGATCCATCTCTGCTTGGCCAATCGCATTCAGGTGCCCGTCTGACTGGCCTCCTTTCTGAAGGAATGATCTGGGTCCTTGAGGCCTTTCCTGAGCCTCTCTAGCTGGGGCAGGTGCTTGCTGGTAGTGCTGTGGGGGCGCCATCTGAAGGTACTGCTGGTTACGTGTCGGTCCTCGACACTCGAACGCTCTATGGCCCCGTTTGCCACAATTCAAGCATGTGATAAGTCTTCCTCCACAATCTCGGCCGGGGTGGCTACGACCGCAACGTCTGCATGAGAATCCTCCTGGGGAACCATGACTCCTACTATGGTCTCTCGGTGGGGGTCTCCTCAGCTTCTCTGTCTGTGGGTGGGCTCTGCTCCCCGAACTATGTCCATCGAGTTTCCTTTTCCCTAGGATGTCGGTCTGTTCCTGGACCAAGGTGGCGGCAAGGCAGGCGCGTTCGTAGAGTGTAGCGAGATCGGTGAACGGTACGGCGCCCATCATTCTCCGGATGCCAAAGTTCAGCCCTTGCTCGAACTGAAACACCACCGTCGACTCATTAGCGGCAATCCCGGGGCGAAACGTAGTAGCTCGGTGAAACGGGCATAATATTGTCGCACCGTCAACGACCCTTGGGTGAGTTGCATGAATTCGCGAAGCTTGTCCCTCTTCAGGCTCTCCGGGTAGAATCTGGAACGAAGAGCATCCTTGAACGCCTCCCAATCTGCCGGGGGACCGACTCGGGCTCGGTGTTCTACCCACCAGGCGTCTGCCACACCTCTCAAGAAGAAAGCAGCTATGCTGGGTTGCCGAGCTGCAGGGCAACCTACCGCCTCAAATGTACGGTCTAAGTCTCTGATCCACCCCTCGAGGATCACAGGGTCTTCCTCGCCGGAGTACGTAGGTGGGTGATGCCCGGTAACTCTCCTAAGCCAATCCTCTCCCGCACCCTCCTGTTGGTGGTTACGCTGAACAAATTGCATGAAGGCCTCAAAGGCCCCCTCCAAACGGGCTACTCGGCCATTCGCCGCCATGGGAAGCTGCAAGAGAAAAACAAGGTTAGAAGCGACCCGCTAGTCCGCATTAATCATGCTATGCTACCCTCATCCTTTGTGAAGGATTCCTAGTCTACCCTTACGTTCCTCACTGTGGCTCGGACTCCTAACACTTCGGAATAAAATTTCATTTCTCTTCAAAACAATTCAAATTCAAGGAAAAAAATTTTCCTATTAGAAACAAATACAATTCTCAAAAATAGGCTTTAATTTCAAAAAACAAGCGTGGCCGAAAGGACCAACCGCTCTGATACCAACTTGTAACACCCCCAAATTTACTACTGAAAAATTTCGTTTAAATCAAGAGTTTTAGCGGAAGCAAGAGAATTAAAAACCGTAACTCGGGGGTATTACCGCCACACTTAGTACCAGATCGATCCATAGCTACCGACCCGATACTAAGTGCTAAGGCTAGAAAGAATAAAACCAGAGCAAATCATTCATAAAACACGGGTTCTACAAAATCAGAGTGCGAAGGTAAAAAGTTACATTCCGAAATACAATTTAAAAGGGTCTATATATCAGAATACTTAAAATAACGGAATGACAAGTATGATAAAACCCTTGAAGATTTAAGTACAACACTTGTGACTTTCAAGACGAATGCGATTACACAAAACAAATTCCGAAGGTAAATGTCCGGTCCACTTACTCCCTCAAGTCAACCTTCCACCCAATAGCAACCGATCAAAACCTGCATCAAAGGTCTGCTCCCCACCATTGGTGGATCATCACAGGACCCATTCAACCAGTGTAGCATCAGTACGGGTCCAGTACTGAGTAAGGGCGTAGGTGCCAAGGCCCACACACAAAGATACATAATATAGCAGACATAGCATAGATACATAGATCGAATGCAATAACACATATAAACCACACAGATTACAGACCAATCGTCACTTTTCTTTTATCAGGTCTCTGAATATAATCGATCATCATCTTGTCCAGACCCTGTGAGTGCGGGAACCCCACTATTATAGCCGGTGGAACGGTCGCGAGGGCCATGCCCTGCCACTATTATAGCCGGTGGAACGGTCGCGAGGGTAAGATACCCTGCCACTATTATAGCCGGTGGACCGGTCTGGCTCCGACTCACAAGGTATTCCACTGTAACCATTTATATCTTTCCCATGACTTATCACTTTTACGTTTAGTTTGTTGAGCACGAAATCCCCCACTATTATAGCCGGGAACGGTCGCGAGGGCTTATGCCCTGCCACTATTATAGCCGGTGGAACGGTCGCGAGGGTAATATACCCTGCCACTATTATAGCCGGTGGACCGGTCTGGGTTCGGCTCAACATCTTTCTCTGTAAGTCGTTAGTGTCTTAAAGTATCTTATTCGAGGACATATCTTTGTCATGCATGGCCAGAGTTCTCAACACATCACATCAAAACTGACGACATAATCGTACTATCACATGTTAATAAAATATAAGTACACGTCTTGTTTCCAAGCCACATTACCCACGAAACAAGTAAGATAACGACATTTAGAATACAACACAACATTCATATAAGGCATCCACAGCACATAGGACACAGGTCACACATCCAATCTTATCTATATCCTCACTCGGTTTAGGTCACCGAGCTGTCTCCTACGCTTATATTAAGCCACTAACACCCTTTGTATTTAATATACTTCTCGCATCGGGAACCCAAATCATGACCCTCAACTCAACTTCCCCACATACTTCACTCTTCCCCATAAATTCTTATTATTTTCCTTTTCTTCTCTACCTCCTCAAATTAGGGTTTCCATCCCAAACCCTAGTGTTCCCCAAGTAACTTTACTTTCTTCTACTCTCCTATTTATTAAATCCCCCCTTTTCCCATTCATTCATTAATCATAACTTGCCTAGGTCATTCTTACCTGCGTTAGCCAACATACTTCCCTTTGGTTTTCCTATTTGCTTATTTTTCTCTTTCAAAGCCCCCACTCCACAACTCCTCATCAAAACATTCTAACGTGCATGTCACATCACACCATATCATCCTTGTATCATGCCATACTAGTACATATAAGCCAGAGTACGGAAACGTACCTCGGTTCCATGTTGCGCTACACAGTAGAACAGATAACATACACGTAATGTAGCATATAAACCACACGAGGCATCCAAGGCAAATAAAACATGTAATACACACAAGCGGCCTTAGTTACGTCCTTACCTAAATCGGCGCCGGGCTTGGAGCACGCTCCTATACCTCCGGTGGTTTGACCCGGTTTACCTATAAGAGGGAATACTTAGGGTTAATCTCCCTCTACCAGAATTATCAAAATTCCCATCTTACCCCTATCATGGCCTAATACCAAGGCTACTATTAATAATGGGGTTTATAAATAAAAAGGGTTTGGTTATTACTACTCTTACGATAGCTTATACGGATTATCACTAATTAAGTAGGTTTTAGCAATCCAAATGCTAAGGTGAGGGTTTTAACAACATTAATAATGATTACCAGTAATACCTACCATAATAAGAATACTATTTATAATAACAGTGCTCCTAATAAAAATAATAATAGCTATAATGATATTAATGATAATAGTAATAATTGAAATCATATTAGCATTAGTAATAGTGTATTATCGATAATAATAATAATACTAATAATAAAGTATTTGTACAACCATAGTCGCTTAGGTGACAAAAACAATGATAATGTTAATAATAATAATAGTGATAATAATAATAATGATAGGAATGAAGACAATAATAATACAAATAATAATAATAAATACAATGAAAGTATTAGTAATAATATCAACGATCATAAAAATAATATTAATAAGGATAATAAGAATAACGGTAATAATCGATAAAATAATAGATGCGATAAACACAATAGTGATAAAGAAATGATAAGAATAATAATGATAATGATAATAACCATACTAATGATATTAATGAAAATAATAATAATATTATTACAATAATAATAGTAATATGGGTAATAATGGTAACGATAATAATACTAATAATAGTACTAATAACAACGGCCATAAGAACGTTGATAATAAAATAGTAAAGACAATAATAATAATGACATTAACAATAATACTACTACTAATAATAATAGTAATAGTAATAGCAATAATAATAATAATAACAATAATAATAATAATAACAACAACAATAGTAAAATAACAATAACAGTATTAATAATAATTATTATACTAATAGTAAAATAATGACCATGATAATAGTAGTAGTAATAATAATAACAATGACACAACCCTAAGAATAATAGCAATAATAATAATAATATCAATAATAATAATAATAACAATAATAGTACTAACACTAACAGTAGTAAAAATAACAACAATAATAATATTAATAATAACAATAATAACACTAATAGTAAAATAATAACAATAATAATAATAATGGTAATAATAGTGATAATAATAATACTAATAGTAACAATAATAATAATAACAGTACTAATAATAATAATAATAATAATAATAATAATAATAATAATAATAATAATAGTAATAATAACATAGCCATAAGAATAGCAACAGTAACGATAATGATAATAATAATAACAACAATAATAATAGTAATAATAATCATACTAATAATACTATTAATAGTAATAACCATCATAATATTAATATTAATATTAATACTAATAACAATAATAGTAATAACACTAATGGTAATGTTAGTAATAATAATGCTTAATAATAATAATGATAATAATAATAATAATAATAATAACAATAATAATAATAATAATAATAATAATAATAATGATAATGTTAATATTAATCATAATAATACTAATAATAGTAGTTAATAATATTAAACCACTAATCACTTTTATTTATTTATTTATTTATTCATTATTATTATTTACTTATTTTATTTATTTATTATTATTATTTACTTATTTTATTTATTTACTTATTTATTTATGACTTAGGGTTCAGGGTGTTGGCAACCTGACTGAGGTGGTGGTGGCGGCGGCGGCGGCGCGGCGGCAGCGGCGGCGGCGCGGCGGTGGAGGAAGGGAGAGAGGGGAAAATGGTGGTGGAGGCTAGGGGAGGGAAAACCAGAGGGAAAGGGAGGTACGGGGTGGTAGGGCAGGAGCTGCTGGTCGTTTTGGGGGGTGGTGGTGGCGCTGCAAGCGGCGGTGTGGCCGGCGGTGGCGGCGCGAAGGTGGCGCAGGGGCTGGGAGGTCGAGGTTGAGGAGGGATTTTCGCACGGCCAGGGCGGCACGTGCGGCGCGAGGCAGGGAGAGCTAGCAGTTTGGTTGTGTAGAGGGAGGTGCAGGGAGGACGTTGGTGGCACGGGCAGGCGGAAAAGGCGGCCGAAGGCGGAGGAAACAGCGACTGAAGGTGGGCGGTGCGGCGGCTTTGGATTTCTGGGTTTCCAATCTCCAACCCGATTCAGGCCATCTCCGGGGCTATTTATAGGCTAAACGGGACGGGAAAACGACAAGGATGCGAGGGAGGGTCAGAGGTTAGGTGGATGCGTGTCCGGCGAGGCTGACCGGAGCAGGTCTGCAATTGCAGACCGAGACTCGCCGGGGAGAGAGAGAGAGGGGTTTCGTGCGGGAAAAATAAATGGATCGATTAGTCAAATCTATAGGGGAGACAACGAGGTGGAGAAGGACGAAAAGACGGGGGCAATGGCGTGCCGTAGAAGCTTCCTTCTCCGGCGAAAATCTCGGGTTGCAGGTGGCTGGAGGTTGAAGACGACGCGGGGCGGGAGAGAAAGAAGGCTGGACCGGCGGTCCAGCGGAAAAGAAAAGAAGGGAGGAAACGGGGCGGGCCGAACCGGCCGGGGGAAAAAAAAGGAAGAGGGGCGCAGGAGGGGAACGGGCCGCGAGGGGGAAAGGGTGCTGGGCCTGGCAGGCCGGCCCAGGCCGGGAAAAATAAGGGGGAGAAGGGGAAGAAAGAAAAAGGAAAAAGAGGGAGAAAAAAGGAAAAAGGAAAAAAGGGGAAAAGAGGGGAAATTAGGGGTTGGCTTAATTAGTATAATTTGGGGTAATCAGGGGTATTTAATAAAATATAATTATCAAAACAATAATTGAGTTCTACTTTTAGGTTAATTTAGGGGTTTATGGAAAAATCTTCTTAATTCCATTTTGATTAACAAAACACTTAAATTTTTCTCTAATTAAATTATTTGCAAATTTTATATTAATTTGGACTATTTTATCCTTCCTATTTTTAATAAATTAATGTATTTAATAAATTTCTAAAATAAAAACCTTAATTAACTTAAAATACCACAATTCCTCCTATTTACACACTTATAAATTCCTTCTTGGTTTATTCTAATTGATTCCCATTTATTTCACTAAAAGTAGTTTATTTTAATTAATTTCCTAATGATTCCCTATTCGGCCAGGATTTCCTAAATTAGGGTTTTTGGGGTATTTCACTCTCAACTAACTACTTTATTTACAAGTTTGTAACTAAAGTATAACATCTCAATTTTCACACTTGAAAAAATTTGTTTTAAAAGAATGATGCACAAGTTAAAAATAATAAATGGTAGATGTTATTGGCATATCTGACATAAGGATGAGTGTGGACATTTACCTAACGTATGGGAAATGTAAGGCTAAAACCACAACTAAATAAAAAATTTAAACAACAACAATATCAAGAAAATTAACTCCCACAATGAGCCTTGTTAGATGGATGTTTTCCCTAAACCAAATCATCACTACTATAGTTGAGGAAAAACTTGTGATACCAATTTAGATTTTCAAAAAAATGAAAATAGAAAAGGATTATAAGTTAAAATACATCACAAATAAATAAATAATATAATCCTTATAGTTAATGGTTTACAACCTAAATACATTTGCAATACAAGACATTTGATAAAAATATCAAAAGGATCCCAATACTAGAACAAGACTTGATACATTAGACAACATACTCTTAACCATAAGAAAATCCCTAAGCAAGAACAACTACTAGCCCACATCAAGCTTATTATCAAACCTACAAGATTTCACCTACCCATCAAATGTGCATGTGACCTTAAAAAGGTTACACTAGTATGCAACGTATTAAGTAAGTTAACCTACCTTATCATGTAATTTATGGTATATGAATAGGTTCATGCAACATAAATACCAACTTATGCATTAAAATACTTAAAATCATACTTACCATACTTTTACCAAGGCATATATCTAACATTTCATGTGACATCATAAACAATTATATATGCTATCATTAAAAGGGGCCTGCTTATTCATGATTACATGGAAACTTAGCATGACTTTTATAAAAAAATCATGGACATGGTTAAACATGTCATGAGATAAGGTCCTAATTCATATATCTTAGAAATAATAACACATATATAGAGAACAGGACCCCCTAAGTTATTATAATACCCCCAAATTTTAAACTAGAAAAATTTTATTTTGGAAGACAATATAGAAGTATACTAAAAATAAAATAGGAGAATGTTACCATGACATCAACCATGGGAGATATGTAATCATCACCTAAAACATGTTTGATGCAAGGTAAAAAGGGAAAAAAGAATTCATTCCCTAATAGAACAATAATAACAACAAGAATGGGAATAATATAAATGAGAGTTTAAATAAGCGAAAAAAATAAAATATCATAACACAGTGAGAAAAATAAATCTAAGTAGGTTAACCTAATTTTTAACTAAATAGAAATGTAAATCTCAATCCCCAAGCAATGAACAATTAATGACCCATGTTATCATTATCAACATACTCTAGTTAAGAATTATAACCCTACAAATCATCCTTTTCTCACTAGAATAGAAGCTGGATCATTACATTGACCGCATAAATGCAATATTAGTATAGTGAAGTATTGATAAAATAAAATATTTAGAACATGGTAAAGGTTCATATTACATGTTGAGGTCATATAAAACATGGTATACGACATACATAGAAAGTATAACACATTGGATCACAGGTAGCACATATGGCATGAAAAGGTATGTAGAGCACACATGACCATATGTTCATGAGTTTCTAGAAAAAGTCATAAGGGTAAAACCACAACAATGTCATTATCTATGAAGGGGAATAACATAGGACTATAATTCACACCACTAATACATGCTAGTGCTAAGGGGATTTTCTTAGGAATTTTCAATATCTACTACACTTGGGCACTTAGGTAAGGGGCATACATTAAATTTTGGGTTTACAACACCTTAAACACGTTCACTGGAATCAAACCATTATCTATACCTAAGATAGGGATGAATGTAGGACTACAAGTCCCACCACAATAATGCTACTATTAATGGGCTTTTCTCAAGGATCTTCAATGTCCTCTACACTAAGATGCCTAAGCTAGAGGACATATGCTCAATTTAGGGCCTGTAGCCCCCACCACCCTAATGCTAGTGCTAATGGGATTTTCTCAAGGATCTTCAACATCTACCACACTTGGGCTTCTAGGCTAGATGACTTAAAAGTATAACCAAACCTTAAGTATGCATATAGAGAAGACCTCTAAGATTCTATTATTCAATTAAAAAGATTAATCCAATTGGGTGTCTACGCTAAAGGGAATAAAAAGATAACCAAACCTTTAGAGTACAATTGTGTAGTGGATCACTTATGATAAGAGATTAGGGAAATGAAGATTAAGTTGATTGCAGCTAGTATTTTGGAGGCAAGGGTGAGTGCCATTACCATCACACCTTCCATATTTTATGAGATTTGAGCTAGTTAATCCAGTGTCATCAATATTGAGAGGATCAGGCATGGTATTGTTGAGGATATAACCATGAGGAAAGAAGTAGTATATATTGGGGTAAGTGATGTATACCATATGGAAGTGGTGACCTAAAGAGAAAGATTATTGAAGAGGGACACTATACTCCATATTCTGTCTATCTTCGAAGGGATAAATTGTATATGGACCCAAAGAAGGTAATATGGTAACTTTTTATGAAATGGGAGGTTATAGAGTTTTTCACCATATGCTTGTTTTGTCATAAGGTTAAGATCAAAAATAAGATACCAACAAGATTAGTACAATTAATGGAATTTATAGAGTGAAAATAAGATACTATATTAAAAAATTTCATGGTTGATCTACTAAATACTCATAGTGGTTTTGATTGCATTTGGGTTAATCTTTTCACTAAGTAGGTGGTGTTTATACCGATGAATTTGGCATAGATTATGGAATAGGTAGCACATGGTAAAGCTACATGGATTACCTAGGGAAATTTTATCAGATTGTAACTCAAGGTTCCCATCACACTTTTGGTAAAGTTACAAGTTGCCTTTAAGACTTATTTGAAGATGTGTACTACTTTTCACTTAGAAATGGATGGTTATATAGAGAGGAATATTTAGAACTTGGAGCTCATTCTTTGGGAAATGTGTTATAGGATTTGGTAACCATTGGGAGGATCATCTAGACTTGATTAAGATCTCCTATATGATGTCACCTTTTGAAGCCTTGTAAGGAAGGAAGTGCCATATTATTTTGTGATAAAGTGATATTAGTGAATCAAATGTGTTGGGACCTAAAATGATCAAGGACACTATGAATTAGATCATATTAATCCAATAATGCATAAGAGTTGCCCCATATTGGCAGAAGAGCTCAACAGACCTAAGAAGAAGGATAGATACTTATGTGGTGGGAAACTAAGTCCTTTTAAAAGTCTCCTCCACCAAGGGAGAGATAAGATTTGGTAGAAAGGGACATCTTAGTTTGAGATACATAGGGCTTTATAAGATCTTAGAGAGAGTCAATGAGGTTACTTATCACTTAGCCTTGGCGATGGATTTATCTCGTGTGCATAATGTCTCTTACATTTCTCAATTGAGGAATTTTATTGTAGATCCTATGCATGTCATCCAACTAAAGATGGTAGAGATTGATAAATATCTAATCTATGACGAATGCTCGATTAGAATTCTTGATACGAAGACCATCGATATGTGTATGAAGACCATTCCACTAGTTAAGGTGCTTTGATCATAGAATGGTTCCAAAAGGGTTACTTAAGAGGCCGAGGAAGAGATTTTTATGTGTATTATTTTCTTCTAAAGGGGTAGTGTGGTGAAATGTGATATATGCCTTAGTATGTTATTAGATGATATCAGTTGATTTTATTAGTGGGCTTATGGGACTTAACCTTTTTTCAAGTAGGCGGTACTTTAATACCCCATAGATTTGATCTATAAAGTGTAAAATTTATGTGCTTAATGAGGATTAGATTATGTTTAACCTTGTTTAGGAAATGTGTTTTGGATTTAGGTTATAAATGATTTGGAAAAGGATTGGAAAATAAAGAAGAAAGTAATTTTTTAGGCATATTAGTTGGTAGATTCTATGAACTAATCTACTGGTATATTGTTTTAGCTTGGGTTGTAGTTTAGGGAAACTAATTAATTGACTAGGAAAGCTGATTGATTAGATTATAACCAGTATATGGGTTTACAAAACTAATCGATTGATTTATCTAACCTGTGTGATTTCAAAATTTGATTTTTATGAGAAACATCTTCTAACAATCTTGAATCTTGTTGATCAAGGTTTGATTGATTTCTAATCTATCTTCGGTGATTTTTGACCATTTAAGCCAATCCTTTTTCCACCATGAATGGATTCAAAGGCCAAAGTTGACAAAAAGAGGAGGAGGACCTCACTCTTTGTCTCCTTCTTCCCCTCTATTCTATATAGGCCTAGACAGGTGATTTCTGCCTTCAACTTTTGAAGATTGTTTCCCACATCAATTTTTATCATTTTCCTTCTTGTGTTGAATTCATTTTGAGGTACATTGATCTACATTATTTCAACATTCATTGTTTAATATATGGGAGAAATAAAATATTCTTTAATAATTTCACCCTCCCTTGGCTAAATTCGAGTAGGACACTATGGATTTAATTTGATATGACTTTCCCTTATTATTTAAGTGGATTTTGGGTATACTATTAGCCTTAACTCATTTTTACCACATTTTCTCATAGCTACTTAATTACCTTATTTCCCCCCTCTCTTGTATCTTCACTCCACTTCCATTTGTGTTCTTCATTTTTGACTTATCTTACCTCTTCTAATCCTTCTTCTAACTCTTTCTTTTTTTCTTATAAGCAAGATAGGTTAGATTTATGAAAATATTGAAGATTCAACTATTTTTCCTTGAAGTCCACTTTGGAGGTGGTATTCTCTGACTTTTCTTTCTAACCTCATGGTTTTTTAGTTTTGTATGGTTTTAAAGAGGTTTTTAAAGTTTTAACATTATCTCTTAAGTTGTTAGATATTTAGGCTTGTAACACCCCTAAAATTTACTACTGAAAAATTTCATTTAATTAAAAAGATTTAACGGAAGTGAAATAATAAAACCGTAAATTTAGGGAGCATTACCGCCACACTTAGTACCAGATTGGTTCACTCCTACCGTTCTAATACTAAATGCTAAGGCTAAATAGGTTAATGCCAAGCACAAGCATTAATAAAAACATAAGTCATATAGAAATCAGAGTTCAGTTTAGAATTACAATCTAAAGAGTAAGTGACTAGAGTTTTTCAAAACATAAAGCACCGTACGATATCACATAACTAGAATAAAATGATACATGGTCCAATAAAAAAAACAGAGTTTGGCCGAGTTGCTCTCAATCCCCAAGTCAGGTCTAGGCTCAACGCTCAGCCCCACCCGATGCCTCTTAAGTGTCATAGGCATCGAAGACGTCATCCCTTACCTGCACAAGCTCAGATGGGTCTTATACTCATGTGAATGAGCAACACCCATGAAATGGGTGATCAGTATGCTACGTACTGAGTAAGGTAACCATATGCTAAGGCTAAAAATACAAAACATATAACGTAACATACATGACATGGTCATATAGACAACATACAGTAACACAAATAATGAAGGCTGACTATGGTCCAGTTATACTTATTCTTTGGATATCTGGTAAATATAGTTATTTCACACCATAATCTTTATCAATCCATGCGAGTGTGGGAAGCCCACTATTATAGCTGGTGGATTGGCATCATATAGGGCAGAACACTCCTGACCACTATTTTTGCTGGTGGATCGGTCTCTAGGGCAGAACGCTCCTGGCCACTATTATGCTAGTGGATCGGTCTGGCCCCGACTCTCATGGTTTTCCACTGTAATTATATACTATCTTTCCCATGATTCATTTGCAACTTAATGTTTGGTTTGTTGAGCTCGGGATCCCCCACTATTATAGCTGGTGGATTGGACACTTATAGGGAAGAACGCACCTAACCACTATTATATGCCGGTGGATTGGTCTCTAGGGCACCCCGGCACCTAGCCACTATTATGCCGATGGATCGGTCTAGGCTCGGCTCAACAATCTTACTCTTTAAGTGATTAGTATCTTATTCGTGTCTTATTGGATAAAGCTTTCACCCTTGACATGCATGTCAACAACCGTCTACTCTATCCCCTTAGGGCCCATCCCATATCTTTAGACTCCTGTACCCCTTATTGCTCCCCGACATCCATTTCCCCTTACACTTACACATAATGAAAAATCCAACTCCTAAGGGTGTAGGTTAGGCCCATCACCTCATGACATCAACTCCACTCACTATCACCCTCTAGGGTTTTCCCTTGAAAACCCTAATTGGACTTATGTGGCCCAACTTTCTTTCACTTGCACTACCGTTACTTGATTTATCATCCCACACATTATCTTATTTAGATCCAATCCCAAATCATATCGCTTTACTCTCGATTTCACATGTGATCAGAAAAACCCTAGTTGGCCACTTCAAACCCTAGCACCTTTCTTCTCCCACAAGTAACCTCTCCATTTTTCACCCAACATCTCTTCTCTCTCATGACACCCTTACTCTCCCCTTATATAGTAAGTTCCCACTCTTAATCCGTACTCCACTCTTCCTTACTTGTTTTTACTTCCATAATTTTTTTCTAGATTAGTGCTTCCTCTAAAAACCTTAATTGGGTCTTGATGTGAATCAAAGGGGAGGGAAGTATTGGATCGATTATTCTTTGAGTTGTAGAATCCTGCTGATGGAAACTTGAAGAAGAAAGCTGGTTTTGGTGCATGTTATATTTGATTCAAGTTGCAAACTGTGTCGCTGGTTACTTTGAATGATACCAATCATTCAAAGGCTTGAATGATGAAGGTTAAACCATGGGTTTTCCTTGATAGAAAGAGACTTGAAAGGGAGGATAAACGCAAGTAAAGTTGGGTAAATTCTAAGTTCAAAAAATTCTATTATTCATCATGAATTAGGCGTGTACAAGGAGATATATATAGGGGAAGGAGACCATCTAATACAAGCCTTAAACCAGGCGAGTTCCCTTTTTAATTCAAGCCCATTTAACTCACTTGAATTAAGCCCATATAATATCTAAGCTTAATCATAATATCATCATCTAAATGATACTAATGAATGACATTACAAAGCCACATAATCAACTATGATACATAAATAAAATTACATCAAACCTTAGCTTACATAAAATACACTTAGGGTTTACAAAAAGTTTAATATATCTAATGATAATCATCACCATATCTTGTTGTAGTGTAATCCCATGTATGCCATAGTCTTGCATGCTTTGAATGCTTGTACACTTTAAGGTGTGGTAACATCTTCTCCTTAAAAATATGTAACATACTTGCAAGAATATCTTGAATTGTTCTCAATACCAAGCATAGACATATTATTAAGAAAATTTAATATGATTGGCTCCAATATTAAGAAAGCTAATTATTCCTTACCTTGAGAATCAATAGGAATACAAGAATTATTATATGCTCCTGCATCATTCTCCCCAAGTTGAGAAGAATTTAACCTCAAATTTTCATCAGTATAATAAGGAGACAAATCACCAACATTAAAAGTTCTTAAAATTCCACCATAATGGTTTGGAAGTTCAATTTCATAAGCATTATCTCCAAACTTTCTTGGTATTTTAAATGGTCCATCAACTCTTGGCATTGGTTTATTTTTACGTAAATTAGGAAATCTTTCTTTACGCAAATTTAACCAAACTAAGTCACGAGGAGAAAACACATTAGGGTTTCTATGCTTATTCGCTTGAGCTTTATACTTGGCATTAGCTTTTTCAATGTTATTTTTGATTTTCTCATGAAGCCATTGAAAAAATTTTACGCTATCTTCGGCTTCATAATTTTGTAATTCACCTTTTTTCAAAGGAATCATATTAATAGGCATGTATGGGTTCACTCCATACACTACCTCAAATGGACTAGTTTGAGTAGTACTAGATAGACTACGATTATAAGTAAACTATGTATGAGCTAACTTAATATCCCAATCTTTAGTAATCTTATTAAATAAACCTCTTAATAATGTACCAAGAGTTCTATTAGTTACCTCAGTTTGGCCGTCAGTTTGTGGATGATGCGAAGTGCTAAATAACAATTTAGTACTAAGCATATGCCATAAAGTTTTTCAAAAATAACTCATAAACTTGACATCCCGATATGAAACTATGCTTTTAGGTGCACCATGAAGTTTAACAACCTCTCTAAAATACAAGTCAGCAACATGAGTGGCATCATTAGTTTTATTACATGGAATAAAATGAGTAATTTTAGAAAATCTATCTATCACCACAAGAATAGAATCTTTACCACATTGCGTTCTTGGTAACCCTAGGATAAAGTCTATACTAACTCCTTCCCATGGTTTATCAGGAATGGGTAAAGGTGTGTATAAGCCTTTATGAAAGTAACTCTTACATTTTTGACATGTAGAACATCTACTTACCATGGCTTGTACATGTTTAACCATTCGTGGCCAATAGAAATTTTCTTGTAATAGTTCCATATTCTTGTATATACCAAAATGTTCCGCAATGCTACCTTCATGTATTTCTTTGATTAGCAAGTTTCAAATACTAGATCTAGGAATACAAAGTTTATTTAGTTTAAACAAAAATCCATCTTTTATGACATAATTTCCATGGTATCCACTTTCTTTACATGCATTAAATATGTCCTTAATATCTTCATCTTTAGGATATAAGTCTTTTAACATTTCAAAACCTAAGATTTGTGCATCCATCATAACAAGTAATGTAGATCTACGAGAAAGAGTAGTGGCTACTAAATTTTCTTTTCCATCTAAATGTTTGAAGAGAACACAAAGGATTGTAAGAAACTTTCTCACTTTGCATGTCTCTTATTAACTTTCTTTTGACTATGTAATTATTTTAAACTTTCATGATCCGAATGTAATACAAAGGTTTTTGGTAAGATAATGACTCCATGTCTCTAGACTCCGTATGATGGAAAATAATTCCTTGTCATAAGTTGAATAGTTAAGTTTGGATCCATTCAACTTTTTAGAGAAGAATACTATAGGTTTCTTTTCCTGGGAAAGTACTCCTCCTATTCCAACTCCACTAGCATCACAAGTTACTTCAAACAAGAAGATTAAAGTTGGTTAAGGATAGAACAGGGGTATTACAAAGTTTTGTTTTGAGGGTTTCAAATGCTTGAGTAACTTCTTGTCCCCAATAAAATTAACCCTTTTCATGAGTTGAGTAATAGGTATAGCTATAGCAGAAAAATACTTAATGAATCTTCTATAGAAACTAGCTAATCCATGGAAAATTCTAACATCATGAACATGTTTAGGGATAGACCATTCCTTTATAGCTCTAATCTTATTAGGATCTACTTTAATACCCTCTCCACTAATAATATAGTAAGGAAAACTACACTTGGAATCATAAAATCACATTTCTCACGTTTTCCGTATATTTTAGCTTTCCTTAGCTTATCAAACAATTTCCTCAAATGCACTAGGTGATCATAACCATTTTTGCTATACATAAGAATATCATCCAAATATACAACAATGAAATCACCAAGGAAAGGTCGGAGAACTTCATTCATAAGTCTCATAAATGAGCTAGGTGCATTACATAACCCAAAAGGCATAACATCCACTCATAGAGATCATGTTTAGTTTTAAAAGCAGTTTTCCATTTGTCTCCATCTCTAATCCTTAATTGATGATATCCACTTCTCAAATGAATTTTGGAAAATACTTGTGCACCACAAAGTTCATCAAGCATATCATCTAACCTAGGCAAATGAAAACGATATTTGATAGTAATGTTATTCGCTGCCCTACAATATATACACATACGCCAAGTACCATCTTTTTTATGCACTAGTAAAGCAGGAACAATACAAGGACTAATAATTTCTCTCATAAATCCTTTATCTATAAGCTATTGGATTTGTTTATGTAATTCCTTAGCTTCCTCTAGTTTACAACTATAAGCTAGTTTATTTGGAATAGGCATACCAGGAATAAGATCAATGGCATGTTCTACACCTCTTTTAGGTGGTAATCCAGGAGGTAAATCATTAGGAAATAAATCATTATATTCATCAAGAAACTTAATTAGATTAGAATTTTCAATTTGTTACTTTTTAGTGTTAGAATCTTCATAAACTAAAGCATAACAAATTCCTTCTTCTTCTATGCACTTTTCCATAGCCTTTTCATGTAAAACTAATATTTTTTTGTCATCACTTAAAGGCATATGATCACACAAGAAGGTGTCAATCTATACAACTGTTTTTCCTTTTTTCACCATATATTAATTATTTACCCCATCATGAGTTGCTTTTCTATTATATTTCCATGGTATTCCTAAAAGTAATCCACAAGCATCAATAGGCAAAACATCGCATAGAACTTCATCATGATAGTCTCTAATGGAAAATGTGATTAAGGTTCTTTTGTTTACTTTAGCTCCTTTATTTTTATTTAGCCATTGTAAAGAATATGGTTTAGGATGATTAGTAGTCTCTAAACCAAGTTTCTTAACCATTACTTCACTAGCAACATTCGTACATGAACCACTATCAATTATGAGTCTACAAACCATGTCACCTATTTTACACTTAGTCTTAAAAATTTTCTCTCTTTGAGTAGGTTTCATAGTAGGTTGGATTTGTAACACTCTTTGAATTACATAACATGGATCTCCTTCTTCTTCATCCATGGTTAAGATTTCATTAGGAGTTTCAATTTCTAAGTTCTCATCATCACTACATGGTTCCATGATTTCTATTTTATGCAAGGTCAAGGATCTTTAGCTAGGACAATCTCTAGCAAAATGTCCATATCCTTTACATTTAAAATATTATTTATTTTCCATTTAAACTACCTTGTTCTTACCTTTATCATCTTGATTATTCTTTTTATCATACGAAGATGTTGATTTAGGTGTAAAGGTGTTAGAATAGGGTTTAGTTGAAGTTGAAACATTAGACTTAACATAGGCTTTAGTTGATTTAGTTTGTCTTTCAAATTTTAAAGCCACTTTAATCAATTCATCAAGAGAATCATAAGAATACATGTCAACTTTATCTCATATCAAATTATTCAAGCCACTTAAGTATCTAGCACACTTTTGTTCCTTTCTTTCTTAAACATCACAAATAAGGGCTAGTTTTTCAAATTCTCTATTGGATTCTTCTACATTAAATAAGCCTTGCCTTAGAGTGGTCATTTTCATATACATATCTTTCTCATCCTCTCTAGGCACAAATTTTTTTCTTAGGTGCTTTTTAAGTTTTTCCCAAGATTTTATCTTTGATTTCTATTGTCTTTATCTTATTCTTTTTAAATTATTATACCAAATTCTAGCACACTTTTTGAACTTCAGAGTAGCTAGCTTGCATTTTCTCTCATCATCATACTCTCAAAATTCAAAGATAGCTTCAATTTCATGAAACCACTCAAAGAATAACTCCACATTCAAATCACCATAAAATTTAGGAAGGTCAAGTTTAATACCTTGATCTTCACGGTAAGCATGTCTTACTTGGAATGTATGTTGTCTTCTTTGGTTGCTTGATCCAAAGGAACTCATCTCATCTTCTCCTTCTTCATTGTGATGCATGTTTGAATATCTACACCCACCTTTTGCATGGAAGATAGGCTTCATCTTTCCTTCTACACCATCATGTGTGGTCTCCATGCAATTTTGCCATGGTTGATGCGCCCCTTTATAGGCTAGTTTTGCTTCCACACTTTGTAGTTGGTGTTGAAGTGTGGTTTGATTGTGTAATTGAGAATCCATTCGTGTGGTGAGACTCTTGATTGACTATACCAAGGCACTAACTTCTTCACTTGCCATGGTGAAGGGTGACACACACCTCTTTCTTTATACAAAAAAATTCCACAAAGTGTGTATGTGCTGGAATTTCCCTACAACCAAACTAGACACAAATATTTTGCTAATTCACAAATAATTTGAAGAGAACTACCTGCTGTCTTTGATCATGCACAAATGAGGGAAATGTAGCCACAAGAAATCACAGCATACACATAGGAACCAAATGGTTGGAAGATATTCTTCTTATGTGGTTCAAAAATCAGCCATATAAAATAATGATTATGACGGTTGTTTCTTCAACACATAAAGGTCTTCATGTGGAAGATTTGAGTTTTGTGCACCATAGGAGATGTGGATAAGACAAAGAAGAGGAGTATGTATTTGACTTGGAGAGGAAATGGATCTACCAAGCAGTGACACACTCAAAATTTTCTCAACAAGTAATATAAAAGTAGTGACCATAGTAATTCTTATATTAATAATGCTAGTAGTGATAATAAGTTAGTGGTTATGAAATATTGACAAAAGGCAAGGTAACACTAATAATATTTATAGTAATAATAATAATAATAATAATAATAATAATAATAGTGATAATATTAATAGTAATACTATTAACATTACTAAAAATTATTAACACTTATGGAAAAAGAGTTTAAGGGCTGGGGAAATTAGAATACCACCTAAGGTTGGTGGTGGGATCGGCGGCGGCGAGTGGCGGCGACGGTGGTGGCAGTGGAGGAGGAAGAGAGGTGGAAAGAAGGGGTTATAGGATAGAGAAGAGGGAATGAGGGGGTGTTTGAGATGGTGGAAGGTGTATCAAGTGGAGAGGGGTGGAATGGAAGTGGTGGTGCAGCTAGAAGTGGAGGTGCACAGCGGTCGGTACGGTGGCCGAAGGTGATGGAAGGTAGAGAAGGTAGAAGGAGAGGGAGGTAGGGGGAGGTATGGGGAGGTAGGGTGAAGTCCCCTAGTTGTTTTGGAGGGTGGAGGAGGTGCTTGTTATGCTGAAATTGGCAGCAGACAGTGGCGCGAGGGGTGGCGAGAGGTTGAAGTGGGCTGATCGGGATGACAATTTTGCACGACCAGGGTGGCTCGTGCAGGGCAAGATAGGGGAGGAGGTGGCTTAGTTCTATATAGGGTAGTGTGGGAAAGGTTTTGGTGGGCGGCGTTTGCGGCAGTGGTCGTTGACGGTGGCAGAATAAGGAGCTGTTTCGGTTGCGGCGCAAAGATGGGGTTTCTGGGTTGCAAAAATAGAAGCTTTGTTATGGCTACATATGGGGGTATTTATGGGCTAATTGAGGGGCAAAATGATGAAGGAATAAGAATAAAACCGAGGGCAAGTGAGGTAGGTCGCCGACAGGCAGTGGCAGGTGGGCGCATGCCCTGTGAAATTGCAGGGTACGTTTTGGTCGGGTGAGGGGAAAAAGGGAAGGAAGGGCACCATGCGTGCAGAGGGTGGACTGAATAGTTGGGTCAAAATTGGAAAGAAAACGAGGAAGGGAAGGATGGTTAGATAGTGCAAGTGGCTGCCGGTAGGTGTAGGACTACAGGTCGGGGGTGCAGTCTGCGTGAGGAAGAAGAAGACAGGGACGGGGGTAGACCGAACGGTCCAGGGGAAATAAAGAAAAAGAAAAAAAGAGTGGTTCGGCTGGGTAGAACGGACCAAGGAGAAAGGTTGGGGCAGGCCTGGCCATGCGGGACGAGGAAGGGAGGAGAGTACAGGCTATGGGCTGGCCAAATCGGGGAGGAGAAGGAAAAATAAGAAAAGGAGAAAGGAGAGAAAGAAAGAAAAAGGAAAAGAAAGGAGAAAAAGGAAAAAGGAAAAAATGGATGGGTTGGGATATTTGGTCTTTATTTATTTATTTTGGATATTTAAAATTAATAATAATTATTATAAGAATAATAATTAAATTCCTTTTTTGTATTAATTAGGCTATTTTGGGCAAAATTTCCTTAACTTCCATGTTAATTAGTAAAATGTCCAATTTTCCCTAAATAATTTATTTGTTATTTTCTCCTTTTTTTGCCTTAATTAATTCCCCTTAATTTTAATAAGATAATTTATTTATTTTATTTTCCTAATAAATCTTTATTTTGCCATAATTCCTAAATTAGGATTTTGGGGTATTTCAAGGCTTGTTTGGATAAATTTTTCCTACTTGGGCATATTTGCTAAGCTTCACTAGGTAAGTCATTCTTACCATGAGTGTGGAATGAATAAGCATGTGATTTGATTTTGATTTAAAACTTTGATTTTTTTGCTCGTTTACATGATAATGGTAGTGTTGTGGAGAATCATGCATTAAGTTAGGTTATTTCAAGGAAAATATGAACTTATGCACGTGTTTTGATGATTCTCTGGAAATGCAGGATGATTTAGTTATTTATCATATTTAAGTTTAGTTTTAAAATGCCTAAATGACTTGGACGTGATATGGAGAACTATCATGACCTTAATCATGTGTAGAAATGCATGGATCTACTATCCTAGTACAAAGATCTATTGGTCCATATAATAGTTAAACGATTAGCCAAACCAATCTATTAGTTTGTCTATGGAACCGTGGTTTACTCTATTTTTGAACCCATTTAATGGTTTGGAACTAACCAATCGACTGGTCTTAAGAATATTTAACTAGTAAGCCAACTCAATCATCTAGTTCCCTAATGGTAAATTTTAGAAGCCACTAGATAATTCCGACCCAACCCTATAAAGAGGTAACTTGACTTACTCTATACGTAGCATACTAATGTTCCCACTTATACAGTCACTTGCTCAATCTCACAAGTAGAGGACCTTAACCAGACATTTTAGGGTGGTTAATAGTTGTCCAAGTATGTGTTCAGGGAATAGGAAAATGAGCATGGACTTTCATTGGTTTTTCTTTTGTTGGTTCTTGAGTGACTTATCTTTTATAGTTTTATAGTATTGCTACATTTCCCTCTTATGTAATTAGGATTGTCATGGACTTAGCATAGTCTTATTTTTTAAACCCTAATTCTTAATACCTATATGTTATTTATTTTTCAAACTCTTTTCCTTGTGTTTCATTTGGTTGAATACCGAGCCTTACACGGGATGGAAGATGGATGTCAATTCTATGTTTATTAGGGTGGTAAACACCCCATTTTTAGGTGTACTTCCTTATTTCAACTTCCATAATTAAAAAAAATGGTAGTAAATTGGGGGTGTTACATTCAATTTCATTCTTGGTTGATTTTTTATCTTGTTATTTAACATCTTGGGAATCCTTTGCCAAATTGGCATCATCCCTTTCTTTAACAACACTTTTTACCTCAACTTTTTCTTGTCCTTTAGACTCATCTTTCGGTTCCCCCTTAATTGGTGTGGGATTTACTTTGGACAATACCTTCTCAATTTTAGCTTCCACACCATCTTATGTTTTTTTTTCTCAGTTCCCCTTTTCATGTCTTTTGCCTTGGTAATGTCAGATTCCTTTCCTTCATTATTGGACTTTTCTACTTTCTCTTTCCTCTTTCCTCTCTTTCAACTCCTTCTTACCATTATTTTCCTCCTGGACTTTCTATTTTTTCTCAACCATATGTTCCCCCTTTTCAACCTTGTCTTTTTTTCTCTCAATAATTATTTATTTAGTTTTATTCTTTTTTAACACTTTTTTAGTACTCTTTGGCTTACAACTCATGCTAACACTAGTACTTTGAATTCAAACTAACTTCATCACTTCCATTATTAAATCTTTAGGGATTTTCTTGTATTTGGTTTTGTGGTTTCTAATAATTTTGGGTTTTGGGATGTAGCAAATTTAGTGATCTTTTGGGATTTAAAGGTTGAAGAAGACATTTTTGTGAGTAAGATTTAGAGAAAATTTTAAATTATGAAGACTAGACAAAAGGAATCTATGAAGTGAGTTTAGTGAGCACAAAAATAAAAAGATGGTTTGAGAGCTCTTCGCTTATAGACGATGGAGATGAATAGTGAGCTATCATGTATATATAGGAACAATTTGGAACATAGAAAAATATACATTATATGAGGATGGTAAAATGATTATTGAGTTGCTGTGGAATTTATCATTTTGGTTTCTAGGAGAAACGATAACTAAGACTAGTGGCGGGTAGGTCTAACAATAAAAAAGAATTTAATAACTCAAATTTAAAACATAACATTATCTAGTTCGTTACTTAATTCGTTCTTATACGGTTACCAGATTTTTTATAAGGATAATATTGTGTAATCAATTGATTTACAAGTGCATATCCCACACAATCTCATCTTATGTTGTTGAGGAGACTAATCATGACTTAAATTACTAAGATGCATACCTAATATATATATATATATATATATATATATTCTAGACAGGCAGTGGGGGTTGAACGAAACTCGACATCATCCATTAATCTTGATCATACCCAGTTCTATCCTGAGTTTATCAAGCTTGTCTCTACTCAAGGGTTTAGTTATTACATCTACAATATGACTCTTAGTTTCACAAAATCACATTTCAATAAAACATTTTTCAACATTATCTCTAAGAAAGTAATGTCTAGTATCAATGTGTTTAGGTCTAGAGTTTTGCACACGATTTTTTGCTATGTTTATTACACTGATGTCATCACACATTATTAGAATATAATTTACCCCTACACCATAGTCATGTAGTTGTTGCTTAACCCATAAAAATTGAGCAAAATAAGAAGTTATAGACATATACTTAACTTTAGCAGTAGATAAGGTAATTGAATTTTGTTTCATAGATGTCCAATATATTAAGCATTATCTAAGGAATGTTTCCATGCCTGAATTGATCTTTCTTTCTATAAGATATCCTGTAAAATTTACATCACTGTAACTACATAGTTCCATATTAGATCCTTTAATATAACATAAATAAGGATAGTTAGTTCCTTCTAGGTATCTTAGAATTCATTTCACACTATTGTAATGGATTTCTTTCAATTTGGCTTGAAATCCTACGCATAAAAGCACACTAAATATAGTGTTAGGTTTAATTATAGTAAGATATAATAAGGAACCAATCATATCTTTTGTAGACATTTTCCTCTATATACTTACCTTTTTATTATTATCCTTGTTTAGCTTTGCATTTTTGGGTATAAGAGTGTCATATGGCTTAGAACTTTCTTTGTCATATTCTTTGATAAGTTTCTTAAGATAATTCTATTGATGTATCATCAATCCCTCTTTTTTTTCTTGATCTATAGGCTTAAAAAGAAGTTAAGTTCATCATCATACTCAAATCAAATTCACTTTTCATTAGCTTTATAAATTTTTCACAAAGAATGTCATTAGTTACACCAAAGATAATATAATCAACATAAATATGAACTATTAAATAGTCTATTTCTATTATTAAAAAAAAAAACGTTTTATCCACTTGACCACTTACAAATTTGTTATCAATTAAAAACTTTGACAACCTATCATACCATGGTCGAGGTGCTTGTTTTAGCCCATATATAGCTTTTCAAGCTTGTACACATTATCAGGGACTCTATATGTTTCAACCTAGGTGGTTGTTTCACATACACATCCTTCTTTATATAACCATTAAGGAAGGAACTGTTTACATTCATATGATGTAGTTTGAAGTTCTTATGAGCTACATACATAACTAGCATTTTAATTGCTTCTATCCTATCCATAAGGGAAAATGTCTCATACTAGCCTATTCTTTCTTCTTGACTATACCCTTGCACCACAAGTCTTGCTTTATTCCTCATAATGGTGCTAGAGTCATTAAGCTTATTTTTGAATACCCACTTAGTACCTATCATCGATTTCTTTGCAGGTCTGGGAACCAAATGCCAAACTTAGCTTCTCTTGAATTGATTTTGTTCCTTCAATATTGCTACTATCCAATCTACATTTTTCGATGCTTCACCAATCTTGTAAGGTTTGATAGTAGTTATGAAGTTAAAGTAAGCATAGTAGTTATATAGAGAATATATGGTGTAAACTCCATGATATAGATTTCCTAGTATAATCTCTAGTAGATGTGCACTTCTTAGTCACTGAGGAGCCGGGGTTGAGGATATAATATCCTATGGAATAGTTTTTTCATTTTGGATATATGAATTTAGCGAATATGTTCCTTCAAATCCTTCATCTCCTTCAACACCACCATTTAGTTTCCCCTAACTTGCTACTTCCATATATTCTTATATCAAACTCTTCATCCTTTAGGCTGTCCAAATTATTTGATTCATTGAATACCACATGGATAATTTCCTCAATATACATAGTTATCTTATCAAATACTTTGTAGTCTTTATTGTGACTGTCATATCCAAGGAATACAACTTCATCACGATATGCATCACCAAAACGTCTTTCCCATTGTTCAACATAAAGCACTTGCACCTAAAATTTTTAAAGTGATCAATGTTAGCTTTTTTCCCCCTTTCATCAGTTCATATGTGGTCTTTTTAGAATAGTTGTTTATCAAAGTCTTATTGAGGATATAGTAAGTTATATTCACTACTTTGGTTTAAAAATTCCTTGGAAGGGAACTAGACAATAACATGGTTCTTCTCATTTCCTCAAGTGTACTATTCTTCTTTACCACAACTCCCTTTTTTTTTGTGCTTTCTTGGGAACTGAGAAGTTGTGATCAACACCCTTGGTTTTGTAGAACTCAAGAAAACTATGATTCTTGAACTTAGTTCCATGATCATGTCTCATAGCTTTTAGCTACAGATTTGTTTTATTCCATGTATTCATTAACAAAGTCCATGTATACCTAGAATAGTCATAAACTATAACAAATACATATCCACTTCCTTCTATATCCATAACTTGCATTAGTCCACAAAAAATATATGTGTAGTTGTTTGAGTGGTTGTAAAGTAATTTATATTTCTTTTGGTTTGAATGATGATTCTACATGTTTTCCTTATGTATAGGCATTGCACACAACTTCCTTTTTAAAACTTATAAATGGAAAGCCTTCAACTAATTCTTTATATTTTAGTATTTTGAGAGAAACTGGTATGGCATTGCCTTCTTTGCCATCAGAACAGATCTTCTTTGTCTATACTCATGTAGATAAAACTCTCTTTTGTGATCCTTCCTAAATTGAAAATGTAGTCATTATTTTACCTTCTTCTTTTATAATTATATTTCATATGCTTAAACTCATAGTCAAACATCTACCAGTGAGGAACTCAGCTCAGTTCTCCCTATCATATAGATGAGAAATACTTAGCAAATTATGTTTCAACCTTTTAACCAATAGAAAATTTCCTATGGAGTGTGATAGTAACTTAACAACCTTACCCATACCAATTATCTCGCCCTTTTTTGTCACTAAAAGTCACACTTCTACTTGCAAAGGTATTTAATGAAAGGAATTTTGTTATGGTCCCTTTCATGTGTCTTGAGTAACCACTATCTATAAACCAAAGGTTGATGCCTCTCGCCTTACCTTGCAAAATAGAATTAGCTCTTGATCTTAGGAATCCAAATATGTTTGGATCCTAAAGGGTTATATGTAATGTAAACTAAGCGTTTTCTAATCTAGATGGCTTTCATGTAAGAGAAATTTCTTCCCATAGTCTTTATCTTTTTAAATAAATCTAATTTTGTGTGACCATGTTTTTGTTACTACTTCCACAGTGTGTATTTATTCAAGTTAGCATAATTTATCTTCCTAAAATCTAATTGAGTGGGTTTCTTTTCATTAGTGAACCCAAAGCCTTGGTTATAGTAGTATTTAGATTGGATAACCATGTTCTCAACATAATTATTTTCTTTTAACTATCCCTAGTTGTCATTCCATCTTTTCTAAAGTTTAGCATTCCTCACCATTACTTCTTTTAATTCATTCTTGAGTTTCATCTACTCAGTTTCATCTTTTAGACACTCTTTGATGTCTTTGATCACTTGCACTTGTTTAATAAGTGATTGTGACAATTTCAAATAGTCTTGAATAAGTTGTTTTTAGTTCATCATTGAATTTTTTTAATTTCTTCTTGAAGAAGTCAAACTATGAACTTGTATCCTCGATGAGAGCACTCAATTTCTCCTTTTCTATGTAAAATTCATTAAATTTTTGAAGCAACCAATCAAATATTTCAAGAATTTTCTTTTTAGAATCATTTTCCATTATTGATACAAGTTGAACAATGTTTACCTCATAATCATCCTCATTATCAGTCTCTTTCTCAATTTAATTATTTTCCATTAGGCATAGATGCTTGTCATGAATTTTGGATGTTCTTATTTGTTTCCATTTTTTATGCTTATCTAAGAAATCTTATTTATAGTCTGAAGACATACATTATGTTGTTCATCATTAGGTTCTTCGCATGATTCCTCATCACTTTCCTCATCTCCCTAAGCTGCAACTACCATGGTATTTTTTTTTTTAGTTTCTTTTAGTAGGACACTTTCTCTTTTTATTCTTATTGTCTTTCCACTCAAAAATATTCTTTATTTTGTGATCTAACTTGTTTTATTTAAAGCATTTGTTATATAAGAAATTTTCCTTAATAATTGAACTACACTACCTCTATTCATTGCTTGGATCCTTTTAGGAGTTTTGTTTCCTCAAAAGAACTTCCTAAACTTTCTAATTAATAGACCAAACTCCTCCTAGCCATAGTCTAACCTTTCTTCTTCATGAACAATCTTAAGTGTCAAACTTCTTACTTTATGGTGAGATTTGAGCATTTCCTTATAAGAGATCAATGATAAAATGAGTTCCTTAAGTGTATAGTTTGATATATCCTTGGATTCCTAGATAGCTATCACTTTTGGCATGTATTACATTAGTAGACTTCTAAGAATATCTCTAACCTTTTTCTCCTTGGAGTAGTCAACATCTAAAGATGCCCATTCATTAACTATTAAGATGAAATAGGTTATTATATCTTTAATAGATATATTTTACAACATTTTAAATGATTAATATTTTTAAAATAACAAATATACTTTACATTTCTTTACCTCTTCGATTTCTTTAAGAAAGACCTTCAATGTATCCCGTATCTCCTTGACATTTTTACATGCCAATACTTGATTGAACTTGTATGATCTAAGTAAGAATTGAATGATCTTCATAGCAAAAGCAATATTTTTTATTTTTTACATGTCTTCTCTAGTGTAATCTTTATTTTTTTAGTAGTCTTTTCATCCCTTATAGTATTAATCTTACAACGGATAAGTTCTACCACGTTCCATACTTGGTAATCTTAAGATTATACGAAAAAATTCAAACAAATTTTTCACAAGCTATAGTACTTTCCATTAAATATATGTGGCATCCTTGTTGAGTATCCATTTTGTACAAGCTCTTCAAGAGAACCTGCTTTGATACAACTTGTAAGAGTTAGTGCAACAAATTTAACTCTGGAATACTAAAGAAGGGGATTGAGTTCAATATTGACACTTTTACTTTTTTTTTTATTAAAAAAAATAGATATACAAATCAAAACTTCTTGTATAGAAAGAGTAAACTCAATCTATGAACTCATCCGAATTAGTTAAGTGACAATCTATTACGTGGAAATCATCTATTTTGATTCTGCTGAAAATTACATTCGTTGTGGCATTCCCTATTTTTTTTTCCTTGTGAAGATATTATATGATTTATCTACTTAAGATATACCCTTTTTTTTTCTCTAAGTAGCACACATACATGGTTCTAACTCTATGCCTTTTATTTCTCACAATAATTTGAATAGAACTAGTATAACGTATTTGAACTCTCAAACTTGCGTAATCCTACTCTAAATTGCCAACACATACCTAATTCTAGAAGCTAACCCCAACTTAACTATAATTGTGCAATGTATAAGTTTAAACCCTTAAATTTTCTAGAATGATCTTTAATCCATGATCAATAAGATTACAACTCAATAATAAAAATCAACAATAAGTAACTAATCAATAATATCAACACCAACAGCCCAACACTATTAAATTCAGTTTTTGTTTTAAAGTAGGTTTACCATGAATGATCTATTGTAAATAAATTATTTCTCCTTTTTCTTTTTCTCTTTAAAATAGATATTTTTCTTTCTTTCTTTCACCCTAAAATTTTTTTGTCAAATTACTTGGGTTTTCTTGTTAAATAGAAAATATAGGAATTAAATTTACCCTCATATAACCTAAAAATGACATCAAATTTTCTTCTATTGAAAACTCATGGTGATGTAGAAGATCATCAACTAATTATCTTCTACATTCTAGGAACTTTTCTCTTGGTCCATAAATATTGCAAATCTTTAAAATTTTCCCTTGAACTCTAAATTGTTGAAGTTGAATTTGATGTTTCAGTGGGATGGTGGACAAGATCTAATCTAAGATCACTGACCTTATAAAGATAAATCTCCTATTTCTGAATAAAACTCTCTTTACAACTCTACAAGAACCTCACTTGAAGAAGAATAAGAGAAGAAGAAGAATAACACACACTCTTATGTCGATTCTCTCTATTTGAAAGTTTTCATTAATTCTCATTCTATGTGTCAATCAAGTGTATAAGGGATACACACACACACACACATATGTATGTATGCATACATGTACACATAAAATCCTTTTGATTAATAAGCCCATAATACTCATTTTTATTAACAAAAATAAAATATTTACATGGTACAATCATATACATATTAATTACAATGAAATTTTACAAGCATTACAAAGTATACAACAAAAAGTACAAAGCTACACAAACTCTAACTATGTAATATATAGATTTAACATATGTAATCTAACTTTGTGTCTTGTAACCTTGTCTTTGATGAAACTTTTTAATCCTTGTAATGCCATTGTATTGTTCTTCAAAGAACTTCAATAGGTTGAACTTCTTGCAAACATATAAAATACCTGTAAGAGTTACTTAACAAATTATTAGAAGCACAAGAATTTTCAAGCACAATGGGTTCCATTTCCAAGTATGCTAATTCTTGTTCTATATACCTTAAAGAATAAGATTGAAATTGAGCTTGAAATTCTTCTGCATCATCTCCCCTTATAAAGAAGAAAATTTCCTCACATTAGCATCACTATAGTGTGGAGATAAATCACCAATGTTGAAATTCCTAGATACTCCTTCATAGTGTTCAGGTAATTCTAGTTCATATGCATTATTTCCAAATTTTCTTAAGATTTTAAATGGACTATCAGCTTTTGGTGTACATTTATTTCTTCTTAAGTTTGGAGATATTTTTTTCCTTAAATATAACCATACCAAATCTCCTGTTGAAAATACTTGTTGAATTTATTTTTTATTTGCTTGAGTTTGGTATTTGGCATTAGATTTTTCTATGCTCTCTTTAATTTATTGATGAAGTTTTTTTTAAAGAATATGATTCTTTCTTTGGCATCATAATTTTTAATATCACCTCTTTTAATGACAATATATCAATGGATAGATAAGGATTAACCTCATAAATAACTTCAAAATGACTCGAATGAGTTGTATAAGAAGGACTCCTATTATAAGAAATTTCAGCACGTGCAAGTTTTATATCCCAATATTTAGTACTCTTATTAACTAATCCTCATAGCAAAGTTTCTAGTGTTCTATTAGTCACTTCAATTTGACTATCCGTTTATGGATTATAAGAAGTACTAAACAACAACTTAGTACCTAATATATGCCAAAGTGTCTTTTGAAAGTAGGTCAAGAATTTCATATCTATATCCAACACCATACTTTTGGAAACTCCATGTAGCCTTACTATTTCTTAGAAATATAAATCTACTACATGTGTTACATTATCAGTTTTGTTGAAAGGTATGACATGTGCCATTTTAGAAAATTGAACTACTACCACTAGAATAGAATCCTTATCCCTTTGTGTCCTAGGTGAACCCAATATAAAAGTCATTCTAAAACTTTATTAAGATTGATTGGGAATTAGTAAAGGAGTATACAAACCTTTATGGAAGAAACTTTTACTCTTTTGACAAGTCACACTTCTTCTAATAATAGCTTGTACTAATTTTATCATTCATGGCCAGTAAAAGTTTTCTTATAATATTTCCATGGTTTTATGAACTCCAAATTGACTAGCTATACCCCCTCATGTACTTCTTTAACTAGTAGATCATGTACATTAGAACGAGGTATACACAACTTATTAAGTTTGAAAAGAATATCATCTTGTAGTACATAAATACCACAACTATTATTCTTTTTACATGAATTATAGATGTCAACAAAATCTTCATCTTTAGCATATAATTTCTTTAACATCTCAAAACCCAATAATTTAACATCCAACATAACCAATATCTTAGATCCTATAGACAAAGAATCAACCACAACATTTTATTTACCATCAAAATGTTTGACAGAAGACACGAGAGATTGTAAGAAACTAACCCATTTTTCATCCATAGGACTAATCTTCTTTTGCCCATGCAAATATTTTAAGCTTTCATGATCTGAATGAAAAAAAATGGCTTAGGTCTTAGGTAATGTCTCCATGTTTCTAGACTTCTTATGATGGCATATAACTCTTTATCATATGTTGAATAGTTCAATTTTGTCCCACTTAATTTCTCATAACAAAATGCAATAGCTCTTTTTTCTTATAAGAGTACACCTCCTATCCTTACCCCTCTTACATCACGCGTAACCTCAAATAATTTTTCTAAGTCGGGTAAAGCTAGTGCTGGTGTATTACATAGCTTATTTTTCAAAGTTTGGAAGGATTTAGTTGTATACCCACTACAATTAAATTCACCCTTCTTTATGAGTTGTGTTATTGGTGTAGCAATAGTAGAACAATCCTTAATAAATATTTTATAAAAACTTGCTCAACTATAAAAACTCCTTAGCTCATGGATATCACTAATTATCAGCCAATATTAAATAACCTTAATCTTTGTGGGATCAACTTTAATACCTTTACTGCTCTTAATATATCCGAGGAAAATAATACTCGATAGTATAAAATCACATTTGTCCATTTTTCCATAGATTTTAGTTTCCATTAGCTTATGAAATAACTTCCTTAAATGAATAAGATTACCATGCTCATCTCTACTATACACAAGTATATTGCCTAAGTATACCACAATGAAAATTCTAAGAAAAGGTTGAAAAGCTTTATTGTTTAATCTCATAAATAAACTAGGTGCATAAATTAAACCAAAAGTCATCACAGTCCATTCGTAGATACCATATTTTATTTTTAATGTAGTTTTCCATTCATTTCTGTATCTTATTCTTATTTGATGATATCCACTTAGTAGATTAATTTTAAAGAATAATTGTACTTTCCATAACTCATCTAACATTTCATCTAATATTCGCATTGGAAATTGATATTTGATGGTTATATTATTCACAACTTTAGAGTTAATAAACATGTGCCAAGTACCATCCTTTTTAGGGACAAGTAATGTAGACACACAACATGACTCATGCTTTTCCTCACATACCATATTTCTTTGAGCTATTGTGTTTTTATATATATATAATTCCTTATCCTCCCTTATATTACATAGATATGCAGGTTGATTAGGTAAAGACACACATGGAATTAAATCTATGACATGTTTTATTTCTCTCTTATGAGGTAATCCAGGTGGTAAGTCATCAGGAAAAGCATCATGGTACTCGTCAAGAAGTTTTTATCATTGAGGATTATCATTATTTTTCTCCCCTTGTAGGGATTCCTTCATAATCATATCAAATTAACCACCTTCTTGAATACATTTGACCATCGCCTTTTCATGTAAGAATAAACTATTTTTATTCTCAACTATGCTCTCATTATCACATTTAGAAGTTTTAAGTTTATGATTTTTCTTATCCTTCTCAACTAGATATTCATTAATAATACCAATATGAATAATATTTCTATCATACTGTCATGATCTACCTAATAAGATTCCACATTCATTCATAGGTAAAACATCACATTGCACATCATCATGATACTTACCAATTTTAAATGAGATTAGGGTTTATTTAGTTATCTTAATTCCCTTGTCCTTGTTTAATCATTGAAGGGAATAAGGATTTTTACATGGTGTATTCTTCAACCCTAAATCCGTCACCATCATCTCATTGACTACATTTATACAAGCTTCACTATCGATGGTAATGTGACAATCCGTATCTGCCACTTTTCATTTAAAAAAAATATCTTTTCTTGTTGAGTAGGTTGCTTGCTAGCTTAGACTTGAAGAGCTATTTCCAAGACATACCAAGCATTTTCTTGCTCCTTTGATTCACTAGAAATTTCCTCAATAGGCTTGAAGTTAGGATCTTCTTCACTTGTCTCCATGGCTTCAATTTCTTGTATGGATAATACCTTTTGATTGGCACATTTGCAAGTAAAGTGTCCAAATCCTTGACATTTGAAACATTTCTAGTAATTCCTTGATTTTTATCAAGATTTATAGAATTTGAAGCAATCACTCCAAAATTTGTAGCTTAAGTATTATTTTGTAGATGGATTACTTTACTTGTCATGAATCTTAGTGGAGTTAATTTGTTTTTCAAATATTTAGGATAGATTAATCATGTCATCTACATAATCATATAAAGAAGTCTCAACTTTGTCTCCAACCATCTTGTTAAGGCTGCTTAAAAATCTAGCACATGTTTATTCCTTCCTCTCATGGATATCACATACAAGTGCCAATCTCTCAAACTCTATAAAATATTCTTCAATACTTAGAAGTCCTTATGTAAGAGTAGTCAATATAATATAATTATCTTCCTCATAATCTTTAGGGATAAATGTCTTTCTTAGATGCTTTTTTATAATGAATGAATCAATAATAATGAATGCTCATAATAAAACTTATCTAATAGAATGAACAATATTTTCAACTTCATTTTCTATATCATAAATGTATAATTGTGTAAATTTTGGAGGCGAACCTTATGTTGGTAATAAAATTCCCATAATATAATAATTCTAATTTTGTAGTCTAAACATTGAAAGAGAATTTTAATTATTCAAATTCCTATAAATTTTTCCATCCATTGAAGTAAAACAAAACATATTATTGTACAATCAAATGTTTTGGAGAAATTTTTTTCTTTGATCATATCATGAATAGAGAAAATCATGGACTACTTGTGGAGGATTTATCATTGTCAGGTATTTATTATTTTTTTCTTTGTACAACATAATGAATATTTTGGATGTACAGAGTTCTTACTTTTACACCATTTTTTTGCATACTAGAAAAAAGAAATTCAAAATCCACATGTTTATAATGGATCATCAATGTCCTAATATTTTATAAATATAAAGAAGAAAATGATGTATTCAACTACTATCCAAAAATGAAGGACAAAACTTAAAAAATAAAAATTACATGTTAAATTAATATTGAATAATAATTTTTCTTATGAATGTATATAAATTAATGTATATACATATATAAATAATTATGCAAGAGCATATGACATGATAAAAATCCTATATTATCTTCTATTTTGGGATCTGTAAGAAATAAAATATCCTACATTAGGGGGTAAATTTGAAAATTATTACTTAATATGCATAAAATAGTACAATATTAGCATCAAAATATTCATTTAAAGTGATTACCATATCCGTAATCAGATCAAAATTAAATGGTAAATAAGTATTTCGTTTTGGACATGTGTTATTATATTAATAGTTATAAGAAACTTATTTTAATGAAGTAAGATCATAATAATTATGATAATAGTTATAAATCTTCATAATAATAGTAATATTATAAGTAACATTGTGATAATATCCATCATTTATAATTATAATATATAAGTTTAATTAGTTTTTATGACAAATATCATTTTTGTTATTATCGTTGTTATCAAAGATATTCATATATTTAAAGTATTGTTGTATTAATATTATTCATATAAATAATCATATTACTATTAAATATAATAATTATTATAATTAATAATCATTTTGTAAATAATGTAATAATAAAAAGTATGATAACAATTATAATATCAAAATTAATAGTGATAATATAATTTTACTTTTATTAAATATATTGTTATTATTATTTTTATTTTAATGAATTTTATTACTATAATAGTTATAAGAAACTTATTATGATGAAGAAATATCACAATAATTAATTTTTTTAATAATTAAAATATAATTAAACCCATTATTTTAATTATCCTAATTTTATTAATTAAAATTTAATTAAAAAAATATAATAATAATAATAATAACAATAATAATTAATATAAAATTTATAATAATGACAATAATAATAAATTTATAAAATTCTTATTATTAATATTAATATTACTAACATGAAAATTTAGATTATAGTAACGATAATTACACTAATTATCTTAATAGTTACTTAGAATTATACTTATAATAATAATAATAATAATAATAATAATAATAATAATAATAATAATAATAATAATAATAATAATAATTACACAATTCCTAATGTTAATCATAATGATAAGTAATTAACTAATAAATAAAATAGTTCTTATTATTTTATTATTAATAATTAAATTACTTATCATTTCAATAATAGTAATAATACTAATAATAATTACAATATTAACCAATAACACTTTATTTCTATAATAATCATGATCTTTAGAAAAATTCAATAATCAGAATTTTTAATGTTATATATTGAGAAAATTAGATCTATACCATCCATCTTTTTAGATTACATATAGAATGTGCATTTTTTAGGGTTTAGAGCAAGTAAAGAAACAAAAAATGTACACATTCTAGCAGTTCACCATATTTTATTTTATCTTATTTGTCCTTTGTATGTCACTTGGATCAAGCGAAAACAAAGTCATATTATTGTTTTCTCAACAATTGTTTTTTTTCTTTTTTTACCAAATACTTTTGTCTCATTCTTCTATTTTGGCACAGATTACCAAAACTAATACAAAATCTCCTAATCCAAATCATTCCTTATTCAAAGTCCAAAATGAAACATACAAACCTCATATGTTTAGCCTAATAATCTTTTTTTAGAGGTCTTGCAGAAATCATATATCACTTTCCAAAAGGATCCAGTGACACATCCAATCTTTACTTATCTCATGTCTCTTTCTCTTCATTATTTAAACCACCTTCAGTTTGTCTATTCTCAATGCATCCATCAAATTAGTATGAGTTCCCCTACTCCATTGTTGTATCTTTCTCTTTTGCTTCTACCAATGTTTTAGTATGTGCAAGTTTGCTACAAATTTTGAGTTATGTCATTCAATGTTTTGAGATTCAAAAAAATATATCCAAGTAGTACACCCTTCTAATTAACTCATCATCATCTTTTTCCATTCTTCTAGTAACTTGATGTTTGATTTCTCTTCCCTAGAAGAAAAGCCTCAAGCTTGCCGTTTTGGGTGAGATTTTATCATCTTATACTTTTTAATTATTTTTTCTTTACTATACATTGTTTATAATTGAAATATGCGCATATTATTTCTTCATTTAGGTGCAAATTCATACAACATCTACCTTAATCTTAACTTTGTTGACATTTGAGGTATATTTCATTTTTATCCTTTAATATTTTTCTTAATATTTTTATTTTAATAAAATTATCTAGTTCACAAATATTAAAATAACACTTATTATCTTATTTTTTCTTAAGTTAAATATTGACTTGTCATTAATAATTATTTTTCAATGACATAGGTATCTTCTTTAAAATTGAGGATCGGCCCACCCCTTAGCATTTTAAGTCGTACATTTTTCCCTTTTCATTAAAGTTAATTTTTTTTTTTTTTCATAGTAGCCTAATCTTGTTTAGTGAAATTTTAAGATGATACATTTATTATTAGGTTTTACTATATTTATTTATTTTTTCTCATTGACTCAATGTAACACCCCAAAATTCACTACTTTTTTTTTGAAAGCGGAAGTAATTGAATTAAAACCCGTAAATTTTGGGGATGTTACCGCCACACTTAGTACCAAACCAGTTCTCTCCGACCGATTCAATACTAAGTGCTAAGGCTAAAGAAAAGGTTAAAAATCAATTATAAAATTAATACAAACTAAACTTCAAATAATTATTAAACGATTGTAAAAAAAAATCAGAGTACGCATCAAGAATTATAGTTTATTTCTGAAAGAGAATTAAACTTACAACCGATAAAAGGTTCATTAAAATACTCAATCGAGTAATGAATCAGAAAATGGTAAATATTAAACCAAAGAAATAACAAAAGGAATGAAATCGCGTAAAGAATGAATATGGCCACAACACTCTCGAACTTCGAGCCAAACATACTCAACACTCAGCCCCGACTGATATCTCGCCCACCTGCACAAGTCAGAAGGGCATGCTACTTGTGGGAATGAGCAGCACCCATAAAAAGGGTGATCAGTACGCTACGTACTGAGTACGGTAACCGAACACTAAGGCCAATACATAAGCACATAATCCATGCAGATTGATAATAGGGCATAATCACCAACACAATAACATAAAGGCAATGAACGATCAGGAGAAAAACCCAAGATCCAATATAGTTTAGATTAATTGCTTTATTAATCCTTTATCGAAATATTTTCACACCATACTCTTTATCAAGTCCATACGATTACGGGAACCCCACTATTTTAGCCAGTGGATCGGTCACAAGGGTAACATACCCTGCCACTATTTTAGCCGGTGGATCGGTCGCGAGGGTAACATACCCTGCCACTATTATATGTCGGTGGATCGGTCTGGCCCCTTCTCGTACGGTGTTCCACTATAAGTGATTAGTGTCTTCCCATATCTTTCAACATATAACGTTTTGTTTTGTTGAGCTCGGGATCCCCCACTATTATAGCCGGTGGATCGGTCGCGAGGGTACATGCCCTGCCACTATTTTAGCCGGTGGATCGGTCGCGAGGGAAAACATTCCCTGCCACTATTATGCCGGTGGATCGGTCTGGGCCCGTCTCAACATCTTCCACTTTACGTGTTTAATGTATTAAGTATCTTATTCAAAGGCTTTTACCCCTGGACATGCATGACTCACTCCCTTACACTTCACACATCACAGATCATAAATTCCACTCTCATAATTACACTTTAATCACCAAATACACATGATACTGCCAAAAACTCTAAGCACCCACAACAAACCCTAATTATCCACACAAACCCTAGCTTGGTTTCCTATGTACCCATATAATCCTCCATGTACTATTTTTCATCCCAAGTGCTCAAACACCCAAACAACACTTACATTACCTTCCTTACATCCCAAATTAACTTCCCACATGTAAATTTCATACCTATGCAGACATTAATCTCCCCATGCAAACCTTCAAACCTTTTTCATGCAAACCCTAAATTCAACCATGCAAACCCTAAATTCAACCATGCAAACCCTAATACCGTCATTCAACCATCAATGCCACCATGTAAACCCTAATACCACCATACAAGTATAAATACCACCATACAAACCATAAATACCACCATACAAACCCTAATACCACCATATAACCATAAATACCACCATACAAACCTTAGTAACATCATACAAACCCTAGTACCACCATGCAACCATTAGTACCACCATCCAACCCACGATTCTGCCATATAAAACCCTAAATTCAATCCATAGCAAATCCCAAGATTTGTCCACATAATACAATTGATTAGATTCTCCCCTTTCATAACCACAATTTAGATTCCCCCATACAAGTCTATAAGTTAGATTCTCCCACATAAAATCATAAATTAGAATCTCCCAAGCAAAACCATAATTTGGATCAATTAGATTTCCCCAAACAAATCATAAATTAGATTCTCCCAACCAAATCATAACTTAGGTTCTCCCATATAATATCATAAATTACATTCTCCCAAATAACATCATAAATTATATTCTCTCCCACGAAACCCTACATTTCCCATTTTATTCTTCCTCTCATAAATCATTAAAATACTTAGGTCAACTCATATCTCTTGATCAACTTCTTTCTCCATCCTTATTTTTCATCCTTTTCCCCACACAACCACATCAACATTCTCACATGCATGTCTTATAGGGTCACAAGACATATCGTCACATACATGTAGTACACATGCCATATAACAACACAAAAGCATGCTTGACCTCCATGCCATACCAAATATGCAATAATTACAATAATAACATAGGATGCATACCATACGAGGCACACAATGCACATTAGCACATAAAAAAACCTTAGTGAACCCTTACCTAAATCGACACCGGTGTTGGAGCACGTTCCTACACCTCCTTAGGGCTTTGACCAAATAATAACATACTAATAAAATATGCTTAACAAAATTCTAACTTTGCTAAAGACATAAAAATAATAGAGATATTATAAACCTTGATAATATAGGGTTAAAGACTTTACCCTAATAATAATAATGATACTAATATAATAATATCAAAGATAATAAAACTAATATCAATGAGAATATAAATAATAATAACAATAATAATAATAATAATAATAATAATAATAATAATAATAATCATAATAATAATAATAGTAATAACAATAATAACATTATTAACAATACTAATGGTAAAATATTTGCATTAATAATAATGGAATAAGAATAATAGAAATTCGAAATATAAACTAATAATAATAATTATACTTATAACATATTAATATTAATAATAGTAATAATAGAAATAATAAGGGGAATAATAATAAAATTGAATTAAAATACAATAGGGCTTCAGCCCTCAACATAAATAATAATAAAACAATAATACTACTAATAATAATAATAAAACATTAAGAATATAAATATTAAGAATAATAATAATGGTATTTATATGCAAATAATTGAAATAAATTAAATCAAGGCTTATAATAATATAGAAAATGGTTGAGAGGGTCTAGGGTTCAACCTTAGGCTGGTGGGGATAGGTGGCACAGGCGGTGGTGCACGGCGGCGGTGGCGGCGGTCGGAAAAAAGAGAAGAAAAAAGGGAAAGATGGATGTTGGGAAAAAGATAGGGAGAATTGAGGTGAGATAAGAGGTGTTTATGGTTGCCCAGGAGGAGAGGGACAAAATGATGGTGGTGGTGCAGCCAAAGGTGGCGGCGCACGGCGGCGGACGGTGGTTTAAGGTTTCGGGGTAAAATTCTGGCGAGATGAGCAGCAAACTTTGCACGGTTATGGAGGCTCATGCAAGAAGAATCGAAAGTTGAAAATGGTTTAGTTAACTAGAGCGCGTTGCAGGGAAGAATTTGGGATGTGGCGGTGGCGTTGAAGTTGGCTAACGGAGGCGGAAGGTGCGTCTGAAGTTAGGGTGGCGGCCTGTTCTGGCTTAGGGTTTTCGGGGAAGAAAAATTCCAAAACTCCCATAATTAGGCTATTTATAGATGGTAGATGGGATAATAGGGTTTTGGGGGTCGGCAGAAACGTATTAGGTGCGAGAATTTGGGTGGCCGATGGTAGTAATTGATCGGCCATCGTTTGGGTTGCTTCAGATTTTCGCGAGGCTGGGGAGAAGAAACGGGCGAGATATAACGGATAAGATTTATGCCAATTTATTCCTTGAGTAAAGAGGAATACAATGAGCCAAGAAAAGGCCGGTCAAAGGTCTCGTGACCGAAGATGCCATTGACGGGGTCGAAAGGTTGCAGCGCAACGACGGAGGAGGACGGAGGAAGAAGGAAGAAGAAAGGGTGGTGGGCCGGTCGGCCGGGAAAGGAAAGAAAAGGGGAGAACCGGGCGGCTCGCGCTCGGGTTAAAGGCGTTTAAATGGAATGACGCGTCTAGAGGCAAAACAAACATAAAACGCGACGCTGGGGGAAGGGACGCAGGAGTCGGTCGCGCGGGCTGGGCCGCGCAGAAGGAAAGAGGAGAAAGGAGAAGTGGGCCGTGTGAGAGGCAGCCCAACCGGGGAAAAGAGGAGGAAAAAGAAAAAAAAGAAAAGAAAGAAAGGGAAAGAAAAAGGAAGAAGAAAAGGAAAAAGAAGAAGGGAAAAAGGAAAAATAATAATATTGGGTATTTAAATTAATTAAAATATTTGATATATTTGAAAATAATAATATTTAGATAAAATAATATTTAAATCACTTTTTAGGCTAAAATATGATTTTTGAAAGATTTTCCATAAATTCTATATTAATTATTAAAACACCCAAATTTTCTCCAATTAAATTATTTATAAACTTAATATTAATTTGGAACTATTTCCTCCTTCTTATTTTAAATAAAATAATTTATTTAGTTAATTTCTAAAATAAAATCCTTAATTTAGATAAAATATCTAAATTTCTCCTAATTAAAATACTTATAGATTTATTCTTGATTTGCCCTAATTAATTTCCTTTTATTTTAAATAAAGTAATATACTTAATTAACTTTTATAATAAAACCTCATTTAAATATAATATTTAAAATTAAAAATTTTCGGGGCATTTCACTCAAGTCCTATATGGTCCACAAATTAGATCCATTTGCATCTTATTACAAACAATTTTATTTAATTAAAATTTAGGTAATTTAGATGATGTCACTTACCTTTATTTTGGTTAGAATTTTTATAAACCCTTCAATTTTTACTTATTTTTTTAAGATGCCATAATTATCATTATGTTTATTTTCTTTTTTCTAAGTGACCTAAACTCTATATGGTTCACACATTAAACCCATTTTCTCATTAGATCTAACTCTCATATCTAAGTGAAAATTAGGTAATTTAAACAACGTTGTTGGTTTTATTTTAGTTAGTATTTTATAAACCTTATTTTATATTGTTAAACTCACATTTTTTCTATATTTATCAAGATGACCCAAATATTATCAAATTTTACATTATTTTTTTTCTTATTGACTCAAAACCCACATGGGTTAAATATTAATTTGTTTAAATGTTAGAGTAAACTCTTCGATTTAGATGAATGTTGGGTATTTTAGATATTGTTACTAATTTTGGTGACTACTTTATATTTTTCTTTTCTTCTTTATTGAGATGAGTATTTTTATTAACCACTTTATTTGTTTTAAACTTTCAAAATTTCATAGATTTATTAAGATAACACATTACTTAAGTAGTGTTTCTAATTTATGTATGACATATAGTTATTTTTAATAGCCATGTTTTTAGTGATTATATTTTTATCCTATTTGATTTTTTAATGATATTTTTGGTATTTAATGTGTTGATGTAAAAAAAATAAAAAATTCAACCTCTATGTTATAGTTGTGATTTGAAGCTAAGAGGAAGAGTTAGGTAAGGTAATATTATAGGTTTCCAAATGGGTGAATGGTAATTTTGCTTAAACTATTGTTAAGAGGTGGTATTAGACAAATACTTACTCTGTAATAGGTGTTGTATTTGAATTGATGTAGAATAAAATCAACCTTTATGTTAGTTTTTTTATTATTTGAAAATACAAGGGGAAGTGAGGTTTCTAGTAATTTTGTAGGTTGCTAAATGATTGAAATTTTTTTCTTGCCTATTTCCAATCTTTCTTATTCATGATTGTCAATTGTGGGTATCCTTAATTAGCAAAATATTAGAAGTTCTATTAAAAGAGAATTGACAAAAAAGTTGTACTAAATATGGAAATTAACTTTCTAATCTGTTTAGCGATCACTGCATGTGATTTATCTTTAATTCCATCATTCCATTATTTGTTTTTTCCTTTTACTACAACTAACATGGTGGACTCTAGAAGGAAGATTTCCTACTACCATAATACTAAGTTAGACTCTAGTAGAGCATTATATGTGCTTCTTACCTTTTAATTAAAATACCAATTATTTTTATCTTGCCCAATTTTCTTAATTTTTTTTTGTTTTCATTTTAATTTTAGATATTGTTATACTTGATATCTTTAGGGGAAAAAACATAAAAATCTATAAAAAAACTAATCTAATTCATTAAGTTATAAAATTATCACTATTGTAAATATCATAAGATGTACATCGAAGGAAGAGTGTTGTAAATATCCTATTTATATATTGTAGATGTACAATTTATGAATATGTATTTTACTAAATCTAAGGTTTAATACCAGTATTTATAAATATCCTATTTACATATTGTGGATATATAATTTATGAACGTGTATTATATTAAACCCTAGGTTTAAATAATATTGTTACTATAATGCCCTGAGTTTTAGCTAACCCCAATCTTAAGTAATTAATATTGTAATCTAATTCTAATTGTAGGAATTTATATTTTAATCTTACCCTAATTCCCTTATCCTAAATTTTAGCCTAACCCTAATTTTTATTTTGAGTTATTAATATCTTATTTAACCTAGACCTAATCCTAGATAATCATTTAATTTAATTATCCCAATACCCTAACCTAATTTATTTTAACCTAGACTATAACACCCCCAAATTTTACAGTTGAAATTTTTTGTTTATATAGAAATTAGAGACCATACACTAAGATATGGGGTGCCATTGTTGTAATTGGCACAAGTCCGACCCCCGACTAGTCTCATACTAACCACAAGGCTAGAAAACTCAGAAGACATTACTTCAAATAATATATAAAACCAGAAGCTTTCTAATAATTCATAATTAAAAATAGAATGTGCAATGTAAGAGTCATTATAGGAAATAGAAAACTATTATAGTGTCAAAGTCCCTATGGGAAAAAAACAGAACGATCAACAAATGATGATAAAAATAGAAATAGGTAAGTCTCGACAACACTCTCTTGATCCCTATGCTAGGTCTAATAGGCCATCACTCAGCCCCGTCCAATGCATTGAAGTCATCAAATGTAGCATCTCCTACCTAAACCAACTCATAAGGGGCTCATGCTAATTTCTTAAACTTTAATATTGCTATTCGGTACCTCTTCTCATCATTAATTTCTTTATACTCAAAAATAGATTCAACAATTTGTAACCATTCAAGAAAAGATTTTAGATTAAAATTACCTTCAAAGTTTGGTAGATCAAATCAGATTCCCTTCTCTTCACACAGTTGTGGGTTCTCCTTGAGGTGTCATGTGGTCTTCCATAATTTTCCACACTCTCTTCTCCTTCCTCTATTTCATTTTGTTCCCTTCTCACACGGTCTTCTTCTACTCGTTCCCCTCAGTTTTGTAGCTGCACATGTGACCCTTGAGCTTGTGAAGTTTCTATTCTCCCCACATATAGCTTTACCTCCTTAATTTCGTCCACCAAGACCTTGAGAATATCACTCAAGTCCTCCTCTTGATTCACCATCTCCTCCCTTCACCAACTGAGTGTTGATTCTCAAAACACATCTCTATATGTGGATTTTAGTGTCTTCTTGATGAATTCTTGGGAGAATCTTGAAGAAGAGACACGTTCTTGAAGAATCTTGAGTATAGATTGGATCTTGATCACAAAGATCAAAACCTAAGGCTCTGATACTAAAATTGATGCATGTGGGAATATGGAATTATCAATTATGTAAAAATAACTCTTTATTATATTGTAATTAAGAAGAATAAGGTTTGAAAGTGGTGAATTGAAGAAGAGAATATTTAAATAGGGTAGAATAATGATGATGATGATGATTCGATGGTGGTGATGATTCGATGATGATGATTTGGATGAATGATGAATATGATTCGAGAATGATGAGATGAAAATGACGATGATTTGGTAATTAAGGTTTAATGATAGAAGGTGTCATGGGTTAGGGATAAAGTTAGGGTTTAGTTTCAAAAATTAAGGTTAGGATTTTGATTTTTGAGATGTGTTTAGACGATGAATATGGCTAGAAGGGTGTGGGTTATGGAGTTTAGAAATACAGTACTTAATCTCTAAATCACATAGATAAAGAGATTAAGGGTTTCAAGATTAATCGTTCACATAGATTTGATTATACTTGAGATGAACTCACACAAAATTATATACTTGTAATTTGCATTCAATTTCAATTCAATATTGATGTATCTCCTATCGTGGGTTCTATGGATTTATATAGCCAATATACCAATTATAAGATACTAGCTAAAAATTATAATTCTTTAAAAGATACCTAGATAAAAGGTACTAGAATATAGAATATGCTAAAAGATACTAGAATGTAGAATATTCTTCAAAAAGGTATATTTAAGCTACTTTATTCTCTAGCTAATTTCTAACTCTAATAATTAATCAATTAATTACCTAAATCAACTAATATGCACATCCAAGATGCATATTACTTCCCCCATACACATTGCCATGCACTCCATTTATGCCATGCACATGCACGTATGCCTAGTAGCTTGTATGCTATGTTTCATCTATAACTAGCAACGTAACCATCTATTTATCTTCAATTTTGTGAGAGATCCTTTTTAAATGAAGAATAGTTGGTTCCATAATGATGAATGCCAATTCGTGAGTTTTTGCTTCTACATCAATCATCTTATCAAATTTTATAACTGCACATTCGACTATCCAAGATCATTCACATACATGCAAGAATTATAAAAAAAAACAATCAAGATTTAAAGAACCAAAGAAAGAATGATTAAGAACCTCAACCCCAAGTCGAATTAAATGTGTTTGCTTGTTTCCACCTCTAAGTCATGTCTTCCTCCAACCTGTTCTGAACCAAGATTAAACTCTGATACCAAAAATTGATTTTTAATATAATGGATGAATTATCTTTCACAATGTAGGATCGTTTTTCTTGAATTGTTGAAGAAGAATGTTAGTCAAGATGGAAAGGATTTAAAAATCATGGATGTCTTTAACTCAACATATAAATGGAAGTTTTTGATCTTCTACAAGATTAAAAGATTTATAAAGAGAAAACACTAATTTCTCTACAGAAGAATTTCTAAAATCACTCAAGATTAATCTCACTTGAAGAGGAATTAATGAAGGTCAAAGTTACGACGAGTTTTGGCTCAAATTTATATCATGTAATTCATTAATTCTTGTCCATTCTATTGAATGTAAATGTACATACACACACACATATATGAGGCTAAGCTTAACCTCTATTAATTAAGCCCAAATCAACTAGCCTAATTAATTAAAATTAAAACTAACACATGTCTATATGATATATATAATGATATAAAATTACAATGCTAAGACATTAAAAGGTTTACATAAAATATCAAAGCTACATAAAACCTAATCATGATAATACGTTGAATAATGATTTCATCAATCTTTATGTCTTGTAGCTTTATCTTCCATAAAACTTTTTAACCCTTGCATTGCCATTGTCTTACACACTAGATATCATTGGTGAAGTCATTTTCTTGCAAACGTATATGATACCTACAAAAGTCATTTAACGTAACATTATTAGGGTTATTATGAAGGTGGTAAATATTTTTAAGAATAATTGGTACCATTTCCAATTATGCTAGCTCTTGAACTTCAACACAAGAAGAGTGATATGGAGATGCTCATACATTAGAACCTGCTGTTTGTTTTTAAAAAAATTGGATGGTTTTTATGTGTTTCTATAATCCCCCATAAATATGAAATTAAGCTATAATGAAGGCTACATATGTCTGTTTCCTCATCCTCAAGGGGAGAGAAGAGAATATTTAGATTATAAGTAAAGTACTTATATGTCTTCTATGATATAAGGACTCAAAAGGAAAATCAAGGTACACTTGATGATGCTTACGATTTCTTGATGTAGCTTAGCTACAACTTAAATTTATTATGTCTAGGAAATTCTGATAGTCATTTTTGTTTTGACTGAAGTTCCAACTCACATATAATTCCTTACGGTAACTTCAAATAAGTTATGGCAACTATGGTACAAATATGCCGGAAGAGTATGATATGGGTCGAAAGAGATGAACTTTTGAAAGAAGATATATAATCCTTGTAAAGGATAGAAAGATTCTACGATGAGTCAATATTTCTATATGGATAGATTTTGAGAATAGATGTTACTGGTGAATGAAATATCCATGAATGATTTTTATAGAGGTGTAAGATAGTATATGGTAGACATTAGTGACTTATTTATCTAAAAAGTTGCAGCTGATAATGAGTAAAAGTGAGACTTATTCTTAATTCATTATGGAATGTCATTAGATAAATTATTTTTGAGTTGGAATAGTGAAATGTATTCACTTAATGAGAAAGATTTATATGGACAATAAATCCAACATTTAAAGGTGTCATACCATTTGAATATAAGTGGGTGTTAGTAAATAAATAATTTTAAATTTAATTCAATGACACATATTTGTACAAAAGCTAGGTTTTTGTCCTTGGTAAGGGTTTTACTAGAGAATTTTTAAAATGTAAGAACTATTAAAGTGTGCTTAAACATATAAACAGAAGCATATATAATATGACATATGAGGAAGACATACTAAGTTGAGGGAACACAACTATACTATTTTCCTTATCTGTGGTTTTGTCCTACTGGGTTTTTTGGGTAAGGATTTTAATAAGTTGGTATTTTAGAGATGTACTCTTAAGGGAGAGTGTTGTAAATATCAAAAGATATACATCCAAAAGGGACTGTTGTAAATATCCTATTTACATATTGTGGATGTATAATTTATGAATGTGTATTGTATTAAACCCTAAGTTTACTACTAGTATTCTTATCATCACTTGTAACAACTTTTCTATTATGATTCCATAACCCTACGTATCCTCTATGTCCTTTCATATTATCTAACTCCTTCTCATAATAGATGTAATAATTATAGGTATTATATATATAGGATATTATGAATTATAAATGTAAGTGATAACTCACATATCAATGAGAATTAGAAGTCACATTCTTTCTTTCTCTCTATATTGTTATTGATGAGTTCATATTTTGACACATTTTATATCCTTATAATCTTAGTTTTTGGTAGTTTATTTGACTAATATAGGGTAATAATTATTGTTTTATGCTTAAGTGGTAAAAAATTGCATAAATATTATTATTTGAGCTAAAATGATATAAATTAAGTAAATTTAGAATAAAATATTATTTATTAATATTTATTGAATTTTATTTTGTAGGTTATATTTTTCTAATAAAAAAATAAAAATAAAAATAAAATAAAAAAAAGAACCGGACCTTTAGACCAACGGCCAAAGGCCGAAGGCCTAAAGGCTAAGGAGCAAAAGGAAAACCAAACGAGCCGTTAGGGCACGAAACAGTCAGCCGCACGAAGGGTGTGTGAGGGATGACGTGGAAAGGCTCTCTGATAAACATAAAAGGAGCCGACGCACGGAAAAGAAGCAGGGGGCGCGAAAGAGCCGTAGAGAAAAAAGGCAGAGCCTTCACAGGCTCGGAAAAGAGAGGAGGCTTGGGGGGAGCGCGAGAGCCTTCATAGGCTCGAGCGAAGGACGACAGAGAGGAGGTGTGCGGCAGAGCTGTAAAGGATGAAGCGCACAGAGAAGCCACACGGAAACCGAGACCAAACGAGGTGCGGCAGCTCAGCGCCGTCTGCCAAGAAAGAAAGAGAAAAAGAAATTTGTTGCACGGAAATTCAAGGCAAAGAAAAGGAAGAAAATAAAGGAAGAATTTATACCGGTAGAATTTATTTCAGATAAAATTAATTTTTATCTGAATAAATTGTTGATCTTTTATTCAAAATTAATTCCGGTTATTTCTTTCTCTTATTTTTAATTTATATTTTAGATATATATTTCTGTGTAATTAATTCTATAATTATGGTTGGCTGAATATTTGTTGTTAGGGAATAGATTGAAACCCTGGATTAGGATTTGAATTATAATTTTATTTTCTTTGTTTCGTGAGATTGTTTCTTGACTCTATGTTAATTGCTATTGTTTATATATATAATTCTGTCAAGTATAGTTTATTTGGTGCATGCATTGTTCTGGTTTCCTCATAAGTGACAGTATGTAGGATTATTTGCCTGCTGGGTGGCCATCTAAATATACTAGAATTTATATGTATAAATTGCAGCTAGGTTAGATAACAATTCACCTAATCGTTTTGTGATTCTAACCGAAGTGGTAAAACGTTTCGATACGTGTGGGTCAAGGAAAGGAAATACAGCTAGACATACTTTTTGTACTAGTTTGGGTACTTAGATTGACAGCCTTCCACTTACACTTAATGCATTAAATATAGTTAAATATAGGAGCCGCTTGTTGCTGCTATACTGCTAGTATTTAATAGGGTTAATATTGGCGCTTTGTCGTATTAATTAATTAAGGGAAGTAATATAAGGTGTATGGACCTGCTTTTGGTGTACAACTTGGTCGATCTCATTCTCATGATTAAATATTGACTTAGAAATAAATATTATATTACGACCTAATCCAGTGGTGGATTTTTATTTCCCTAACATATTTCTTATATCTGCGGTTTCCCATTACTTTCATTATTTTTATTGTTATTAGTTTATTTTATTTTATTTATTCCTTTTACTATTTTATTATTATTTTTATAAGCCCCCATTAATATTTTTCTTATTTATTTATTCTGTGTTATTTAGGATTGTTATTTTTAGTTTTAGTTTTATTTTCAAGCTAATTAAATAGAAGTGAGCCCTCTCAATCCCCGGCTAGAACGATACCCTTATTTACCAGTACTACAATTGACAATAAGAGGGTTTAAATTGCATGTTGGCTACGGCCACACCAGTTATATTCCCTCATTTTAAGTTTGTCAATATTACAATACTCACCATTTATTTCCATAGATCCCTAATTTATGGGAAATTATTATTATCCTAGATAATTTTCTTTACAATACTCATTTAATTTTACTTTTTCTTTTTTTGAAGCATTTATAATTTAATTAAAATGAACTTACTGGTAGTTTTTTCATAGTTATGAATAATGTGATATGATTTCATTTATGCTTAATTAAGTGATGTTAGTAAGATAACTATACCTGAGCCCCAAACTTGGTTCTGTATGATATGATGACAATAACTACATTAAATATGACAAGAGCATAATCCAAGTTATATACTAATTGTGTTTGTTTTTTTAGATCCTAGTTGGTCTTTGGATACATCTTTGTAAATGTTAAAATAGTTTTACATTTTAGTTGGTATACTTTTCTATATAGTTTTTTTTTTATGATATTAACCTACAATTTTTTGGTTTTCTACTAGTATTGATTTTCTATTGTTTGCGTAGTTTTTAACTTTAATGTTTAATGCCAACTTAATATTTTATTAGTTCAAAAAATGTGGATAATAATTAATTTAATAATCTATATTAATATTAATTCATATAATTCAAAACATTGATTACATAACGACTCCTATGTTTTTGCTTTACATTTTATAGGTAAGGATTATAAATACCACTTAGGGTTTGATTGCGAAAGTTATAGGTATAGTTATGTTTGGTTGGTTAACCGTCTCCACTACCACACTAAAAATGGTTGAATTTTTGTAACATGATAAAATTTAAACTTGAATTATATCTTTTATTTATTGATGAAGGACCCTGTTTTCTTTATTAGAATAGTAGAGGAATGATCTTCTTCCATAATTATCTTTCCCTTCTTCTCCACTTCTTCTTCCTTCTCCAATTCGGCATAATTTATTTAGTTGTTGTTGGCCCCTTCCTTTTTGTTCGTGTTGCCATCTTATCATATTATAATTCCTCTACAATTTTTTTTATAGTTTTGATTCTTCCACTTAACTCATCTCTTTCTTGTATAGGCCTATGTCAATGTCTTATAATCATATTACAATGTGCGATTTAATATTTTTAGTTTGAAAATGGTTGTGAAGATAAAGCAAATGATTGTACATAGACTTGACTGTCAATCATGTTTGATCCATCATATTTGGGCACTAAGTTTTCATCTAGTGGGAGTTTGATGACATTGTAAGATCCCATGTTGTTCTTTTTAACTTGCATAAAAATAGAACATCCTTGCCATAATAGTTTCAAGTTCAATATGAGGACCTTACTATGTCATTTAATACCATGAAAATGTCAGGGTATTTAATTGTCATAATAATTCTGAAAATGAGTTAATTAGATAGTAGCTTTGGATGCTCATCTTTCAATTACATGGTTATTTTACCAATAAACTCTTTTCATCGTCTATCCCACATTAGTAGTGGAATATTGTTTGTGCTATCCATAATTGTGACTTGTAGCTTGTACCTTATTCTCCCACTAATATCAATTTTGTTACATTTTTCACATTTGAACCTATCCCATGATGCTTTTAACTTTTTGAATCACTTTCTACATGCTATGTAGTAGCAATATCTAGTTGCTTACATTGTAATTTTTTTTTACCCTAATCCAAAACTTTTCATTCTGTATAGTAATATATAGGTGTTGATTCACATTTTTTTTAAGAATTTATTAAAATTTACTAATATAGTATACATCACTATGTAATTTCGCAATGACCTTTAATCATCACCTTCTACTTAATAGATCCTTAATAATTGAGGTATGATGATGATCCTTACGTGTTACTTATTGTCACATAATTTGTTCTCTTTGGTGGAAACCTATATGATTTGAATCTAGTTAGTTGATTTATGAAAAAAAAGATTAGCATGTATCTTAATTAACATAAAGATTATACTCATTTGTAAAGTTCTAAACTTCCTTGTGATGCGTGCACGGTTAGAGTTTTAGATTTAGATGGAGTTTATATGGAGTATTTGATGAGTATGGATTGATGGGGATTCGAAGGGGTGGATGATGATGGAACACGAGGTAGAAGGGTAAATTAATCTTTAAACCACACAGAAATAAAGATTAAGGTTTCGAGAACAAAACCGTTCACACAGATTCGGTTTTATTTCGAGATGATTCGAAACAAATCGTTCACACAGATTCGACTTGTTACGAGATGAATCCACACAGAATTCAGGTTTAAGCAATGCTTAAGGTTGTTCTTCTTATTCAAGTTGTGTCTTTCTACTCGGATTCCTATGGTTTATATAGCCAAGGAACCGAGCATCTTTTCAAAAGATTACAAGCATATTCCCTCCCAAAAGCATTAATTCCCTTAAGACTAGCTAGTTAATATTTAGTCACTAATTGACTAAAAGTAAATAACAGTAACTCCCTTCCAAAACCATTAATTCCCTTAAGACTAGTTAGTTAATATTTAGTCACTAATTGACTAAAAGTATAACTCCCTCCCAAAAGCATTAATTCCCTTAAGACTATCTAGTTAATATTTAGTCACTAGTTGACTAAAAGTAAATAACAATAACTCCCTCCCAAAAGCATTGATTCCCTTAAGACTAGTTATTTAATATTTAGTTACTAATTGACTAAAAGTAAATAACAATAACTAGTACTTAGACATAAATGTTACTCTAGCTAACAAACGTTGCATGAAGCCATGCATACTCCTCCATGTTTATGTATCTACGTAGAGTAGCGTAGCCATCTTAGTTGGTGATGTGTCCTGTGACTCTGCTCCCGCATCACCTTGACTTTAGTACCAATTATGAGACCATCCAATCCTTCTTTTCTTCATTCCGCCTTTATCAGTCTATTCTAATTTTGTAACTTTCCAAGTGTTGGGATTTGTTTTTAAGCTTAAATAATTTGTAAATATTTAATCATTAGAAAATTTGGCTTTTAATATTTATTGTTATGCTAATTTGATATTAATTGTTTTTGACATATGAACTTTGAATGTCTATTATTTACTTTATGATTTAACTCTGCCGCAAATTCACCCCTAATTGTGCATTCAACCATGTTTATCAGTTATACACTAATCTCATTATAGTTGTGTAAAAAATTTTTTGTTTTGATATTTAAAATATATTATATTTACCTTGGGTCTTCTAGAACAAAACTAACTTGATTGGTCAATTTTACATATTTTTTTTAGCATTTTGTGTATTGTTACCACCTTCTAATAAACATCTACAATACATTTTCTTGAGTTAAAATTAGCAATAAACATCTCCATATTAGTAATAAATGATTGTTTGATTGAATGACCATAGATAGTAAAACTTCATATTAGTGAGAATTGAGGTGTTAGTAAGAGATAGTGAATGAAAATGGATAAAGTGAAAAAAAATCTTGAAACATGTCAATCATCTCTTATACATTGGTGCATTTAATGAAATATATCACTTATTGGAATTGGGTGGTTTTTAAATTCTTTTTTTTCCTACAAAAATAAAGTTTTTAGCATGATGTTTCCTTTAACTAGTATTGGTTAGAATTATGGAATTCGTGGCCTTCTAATAGATGCATGTACTTTGACACCTTGTAAAATTAATTATTATTAGCAATGTTTTATTTTTATATAGGTGCATTTCTATAAAAAAAAATTACAATTGATTGCTTGACTATCATGTAATACACATTAGAATGAACTTTGATATCATATTATGTCCTTTTATAGATTCTAATTAATCTTAACTTGGCTGCCCAAGTGTTGATGATGGGTTAATTTTACTCAGTAAATGATACAGTAGCATGTTTGTGACTTAGAATATTTTTGTGGTCTACAATTATGAATATGAATTAAGTTGGTAAAAAAAAAAACATATGATCGTATGATAAAAACTAGAAAGATAAGATGAAAATGTGAATATTAAAATAATAACTCTACTTGATGTTGAGTTCATAGAATGTAATAATTGTGAGCTATGAAATCTAATTTATATATTTTTTTTGGTGGGAAATGACTAGAACTTTGAAACTAAAAAAAAAAATGCTTCATTTGAATAATGACAAAGTTTTTGAATTATAAATAGCTTCTCCACCATCCATCATAATAAAGAAAATACTTGGATCGGTGATCTAGACAAAGTTGGAACCATTAAGAAGAAGAAAACACTTGTTTGTATTTGCGACATGGATATAGTTGGGGATTGGAATATATGAATATTTTAACCCATGAAGAGTGTGATAGTAAAACTGAAGTCAGTAGATGATCGTGTCCGTATGATAATTAACTCTATCCATTTGCATACAAGGTGGATCAATCACAATCGTTTATCTTCTTTTTTCTTTTATTTTTTTCCTATTCATTGATTTTAGGTGGGAAAATGGAGTTTCTTGGGCCTCCATATTTACAGATTGTAAGATTGTTTAAAGAATGATATGATTTCATCGAATCTATTTTATACATGCTTCATAATTGACAAACATATCGTTACTAATATAGGTGGTAGGTACACCGTATCCAAGTGTTACAAAAAGTTCAAAAATAAGAGGAAATAAAGTGCATGGAGGATGGAAAAATGGGAACACAATTTGTTTTTTAGGGGTGGTACCTCATCAATGATACACAACTAAACATTATCTACAGTAGATGAAAAATATGTATTGATTTAGCTTGAATAATGTGTAACTCTCGGTCAAGAATCTTCCTTTCACCTTTGTTTTCATTGTTCTTTTTTTTTTAGAAATCTAGGGGAAGATCTCATATACCTTTAGCCTAGGTCATCAAGTAGAAGGTAGGATAAAAGAATTAAAGTGACTTGCTAACGATGTTGAAGACCTAAGGTAAAAGAGAATTATTTCAAATGACTCTTGGTTTATCATGTACCGCAATTGAAGTGGCACATTACCCATACAATTAAATACTTCATTCGATATGTAGCTAGTGACGTGTCTTATGTAAAATGTTGCAAATGTTCTAACACCTTACGTTGATAAACAGAGTCATAAAGATTAGCTTCATGATCATTATGATTTCATGTTTTTCTTAATAATTGAAATTATTTTTTTAAAAATAAATTCACACTTAATTTTAAATTATATTTAATATTTGAAATTAAATTTATGATAAATTTTAATTTTCAAAATCCAATTTTTTTAAATTAAAAAAAATCAGTCTAATTTTCTCAAAATTCCTATTTGTATTGAATATATCTTTTAAAAATTTCAAGATTATTCATGTATTTTAAAAAAAGTTCTAAAATTACATTAATATTTAATAACTTTGAAAGGTCAAGAGTTTAAAAATACTTAGAAATTTTCAAAAAACATTCTAGACTTTATAAAATATTACACTTAAAGGCATGCATTGCTACTATTATACATTAGGAACCATGACTTTTATAAAGATAATTCAAATATTTATAAAATTTATAAAAACCTTTAGAATATTTTACAATGTGAATATTACATTATTATTTTTTAATATTTTCCAAAGTATGTAAATTTTGGTATAATTTTAAAGCTTTATATAAATTTGGAAATATTTGAAAATAAATTTATTTTCTTACGAATTATGGTTATTTATTTATTATTATTTCTTTTAAATTATTCATTTTTAGAGTTTATTTAAAAAAAAGTCATTAGGTTGTTTGGATAGGAGTTAAAAGTGATGAACCAAGCTTAATTTTTTCTCTCACTCTATTTGGTTAGTTTTTATTTCAAGTTAACCTAAGAAAGGACCCTAAATTGGATGACTAGAGTTTATATAATTAAAATTAGAAATTTAAAAATTGAACACTCAAGCTTTGATGTTTGAATAATGAATGCACAAGAAAATTCATATTGACAAAAGTTGGTAGAATTAAATGCTTAATAAACTGAGAGTAGAATACAATTTAATGAATTGAAATTAACAGCTTAGAAAATTTGATGGTAATTTTTTTTTAAACTCTCACTTATTTGTGTGCTTGAGGAGCATTTAATGCTAAACAAGCTAGCCTTATGGATAGGAATTTTTTTTACACAATTAGTTGTTTGGTTTGTTAAAACTAGTTAATTCATTTCATATCCCCACATTGAAAAATATTAGCATGATAAAAATTTATATTCATTGTAGGGGACCGGTTGACTAGTTAAGGATGATTAACCATTTAGTGCACAAGTTGTTACAAAACTTATCTTTGGCACAACAACCATTTAGTTGACTATTTTTTTTATTGGTGTATCGGTTAGATGATCATTTTAGTGTGTGGGTTTAAAGTCAAAGCTAAGGAATTTTCAAGGCATCCAACCAATTGACTAGTTAAGGAATGAACTCACAAATGCAAAAGTCAAAGTAACCCTTAGAGTTGAGTCATTTACTATTTGACTAATTGTCTAAAACCATAGAGAACCAATTGATTGATTCTCACCGATCAATACCTTATTAACCCTAGCTTTGTTTAGGAACCAATTCTCTAGTTTATCCTAAAACTATTTAATTGGTACTAGTAGAAAACCAATACCAACTCTAATACTTATATAGTTATTTTCCCACTAGAATCAATTTTAAAACCTATTAATATTGAAGCATTTGATATGGTTTAAAAGAATATTTTCAAAAGAATTTCTTAAGTAATCATGGATCAAATATGCATACAATTTAACCTACAAGACTTAATAAAATCTACCAATTGCATAAGCCATGAAGTTCTTGTATATGAGAACTTATCCATGGTGCTTGAAACTTGATTGATCTTTAAAATCTAAAGAACTTAAAAGATTTGATTGAGTGTGTTGAACATAATGTGAAAGCATATGGTACATGCACACTTAATCAAACATTTTTAAACTCTTAAGTATGTTTGTTGTCATTAAAATAATAGTTTATGACCATATTGGTCAACAATCTCCTCTTCTTTTATGATGGCAAACAAAAAGTGCAATTATGGTAATTATGATAAATTAAAAATAAAAAGATAAGGTACGGAAAGTTTACTAGATTTTCTTTGGATTACTGGATTTTCTCCCCTTCTTAGCATCAATAAAAAGGTAAGGAAGGGTTCAACCTAAAAACACCTATCAAAGGGTATAATAAGGAGGGGAATATGTAATAACCCATTCTTAACTAGCCATAATTATATTTAATAATATGTAAGTGTATTATCATATGTATAATTAATTACATAAATAATTATAGGATATTTTATAGGTTTAAGATTATTTTGGGTGAATCTATAGTAATTGTGTTTCTGCACTAGACACACATTCCTCATAAAATACTATTCATATATGTTACCTTTTAAGTTATACTTTGAAAAATATTCTTATAAAATTTCATTTAGGTTCTAAATGGGATGAAATATAAATCTAGAAATTTTTTTTTGATTTTATTTGGGGTTGCTATCCCTTTTAAATTTTATACGCAAAATATATAGTTAAGGAATAATAACTAAATATCATATCACATGTGTGTTAAAAATTAAAAAAATTATATTTAGGTTGTAAATGAGAAAATAGGTGGATATGATTTTTTATTTATTTTAGAAATAGTTTTGGCATTTATTTTTGTAATTACCCTGTAAGTTTGTTCATTCACCATTAGGTTAATATTTTATTGAACAAATATTGTTGTAAAATGAAATTTTATATACGAGTTTAAAATATTATTTTAACAATTAAATTTTTTTTGATAATTTTATGAGCTTATTTTTTATTTTTCTTTATTTTATCCTCTTTAGTGACCTTTCCACCACTAAAAATAATCTATAAATCCTAAAATTACTTTTCATGCATAAAATTAATTTTCTACACTTCCATGATCAGATTTTTTTTTTATCAAGTTGACCATTTTCTTATTCATTTAACCAAAATTTGAGCTAAAGTTAATTTCTTACATTTTCTATCCATGTTAGTTGTATCCTTTTGGCTTTTGTTGCACCCAACCCTCTTCACATGCACTCCCCATGCATAACATTGATATTGGACCTTCACACCATCACCTCCCCAATGCTTTGGTTGGCTTCTTAGTTTTCATAACTTCATTAAACCAAAATACACTCCACCACCCTGCACACTCAACCACCTTTACTTTATCATTTAATTGTTGAACAAGCTACATGTCCCCCTCTTTTGGTTAAAAATTTTTGGTTCCTTGATCCCCTAGTTATACCCAATTTATCTTGCTTTATCTTCATTTATCTTTTCTCTCATTTGCTCATATTGGTTTATCCCACCACTTTATTCATTTTATTTATTTTTGCCAAGTGTTCTTAAGTTTTGTTGAGCCTAAAACCAAGACCCATCCTCCTCTCTTTCTCCTTATGCTCTTTTTTTTTAACTTCTACATTTTCTTCTATATTTTAGTTAAAATTTTAATTTACCATCTTTTGTCTCCTTCTCTTGTACCTCTATTTTTTTAAGGTGTTAAAGTTCTTTTGGAGGTTCTTTGTGTTATTTTGATATTTGTGCTTGGAAAAAGGTAACCTATTTGTTGCTACAGAATATTTAAAAATCATGTGATATCATGTGATGAAAGCCCAAATACTCTTAGTACCCTTACTAAGAAAAGCGTCAATAATCCTTTAAAAATAATTAATTATCTTTGTATCTTTATTTTGCAGGATAATCAAGAAAATTGACAATTTAACCAAGTAAGCGGGGAAAAGGATTCAAGAAGGTGCTATCAAGAAACGGGATTCTGTTGCTGAGAAGAAATATTCAAGTTTTAAGATTATTAGCAAAAATAATGACATTATCGCTCAATTAGCAAAATTCTATTATTATTATTATTATTATTATTATTTTTGTTTTGTTTATTTATTTTTATCTTGTAATAAGGGTATTAAGCAGCTAGTCAAGTTGGGACTTGCCTAATCCATCATTAAACCACCTTTAATTCCCCCACATCAACCTTAATCTTACCACACCAAGCCCACCATTCGTCTCAGCTTAAGAGCCCAAGCCCAAACCTCACACACACTCACTCGGTCAGACGCAACCTTTAAGCCGCTCTTCATATTCGACCCATCAGGTCAAACGCGGCCTCAAGGCCGCTCCTTTAGCTCGACTGAGTCCTTCCACCTTTGATTGTTCCCTTCCTCTAACTCCGCCTTCTTCGTCGCTCACCATCAATGGAGATTACCCACCATTAATCCACTCTGCTCGCTCCTCCTTCTCGACCGTTATCCAACGTTCGACTCCCATTAATTCCTAGCTAGTTGCTACCCTATATAAAGCTTCCATCTTGATGTAAAGAGACAACTGGCTCGACTAAATTTTAGTTTATGAAATAAAGCTATCTGCTTAATTCTTACGATTTTGTATGTTTTATTATTAGATTTCGGTGACCTTATTATTCTCTGTTTAGAGGATTTAGATCGGGTAGTCCCGATCACCCTAACCCTATCCCTGTTTCCATTGTTTTGCGATTATTGTTTTAATTTTTTATCTAACTCCATTTGGGGTTCGTTTCAGCTGGTATTAGAGTGTTGATCTGCTTCGCTCATCTCTGGATTAATGCTTTTAGTGTTCGAAACCTGTTAGGATCTAGGGTGTGTTTAGCGTCGATTTTTCGTTTAAATTTTGTCGTTGTTTTCAGCATCAAGTTCGTGTCTTTAATACTCTGTCTTTGTTTTCCAGTATCAATTTCGCCTTTTAAAGTTGCTGTCTTTGATTTCTAGTATCCCTATTTGAGTTGATTGTGAATCTGCAATTCCCCTGCCGTGTTGAGTTCATAAGTCTGAAAGTTGGTGTTTTTCTTCTTTCCAAACAGAACCTCCATTTGCCTGAATTCGATAGTACCCTATTTGGCTCGTCTGGTGTCGACCTTTGCTAATTTTGTATTTTTATAATTTTTTTTCTTTTTTCTCTTTTCTTTTCCTTTTTTAAAAAAAATCTATTTTTTTTCTTTCTTCCTGAATACCCTTTCCCCTAGTGATCTGAACTTGATACCAAAATTAATTTGGTATCCAGAATTGGGGCAGGCTATCAGGTATTAGGTGGCGATTCGAAATTCTATATCGTCTAAGCCACCAGCTCGAAAATCCTGTCCTATCGAAAAGTCACGGGCTAAAAGCCCAACATTCTAATCGCTTACTGCTTAAATTAATGCCAATCGTTCGTGTGACTATTTAATATATAAGTAGATTGAGATGAATTCACAAACCGGACATGCATTATAAGGACATGTGTTGGAAGGGTCCGATAGTAATTCAAACCCTATTTCCACACAACTATGTATCCTAATAGAAAGACTGGATCGGATCGAACAAACAATTAATAATACAACTGAACCTATTCATTCCCCCCAACCAAACAGACATCCAAGGAACTTCCACCCCGAGCCAGATGTTTTCTCGTCCAATGGCTCATCAGTCCAAGAACATGCTAGGATGGGACATCGGCCTAGCCGAAATCCAAGGCGGTATGATCGGGAGGACCGGAACTTAAATAATATCAAATTTACAATCCCAACATTTAGTGGAAAAAAATGATCCTGACGCATACTTGGACTGGGAAAGGAAAATAGAATTGGTTTTTGACTACTACAATTACTCAGATGAAAAGAAGATTAAACTAGCCATTGTTGAATTCACCGATTATGCCATCAATTGGTGGGATCAGCTTGTTACTAATAGGCGCCGAAACCACGAGAGGCCAGTAAGGGATTGGAACGAGTTCAAAGGGTTATTACGACGCAGGTTTGTACCTAGCTATTACTATTGAGAACTCTACAAGAAAATACAAAATCTCATCCAGGGCCCTAAAAGTGTTGACGAATATTATAAAGAAATGGAAATCGCAATGATTCGAGCCAACATAATAGAAGATAGGGAGGCGACCATGGCTAGGTTCCTTAGTGGGCTTAACAAAGAAATAGCTGATAAACTTGAACTCTAGCACTATGTGGATATCGAGAAAATGGTTAACTTAGCCATCAAAATTGAAAAACAAATCAAAAAGGTTTGAACCTTTAAGCCACAACCCAACTTCCAATCCGGCCATTCAAAGAATCATACCTGGAAACAACCTCCTAGAAATGAAGAAAGACCAAGAGTTCAATTCAACAATAAAGTAAGCCCTCTTAAGGAAAAGGGTAAGGGACATACAAGTGGTAATTCTAGCAGTGGACATTCAAGAAACATCAAATGCTTCAAGTGCCTGGGGAATGGTCATATTGCATCCGAATGTCCCAATAGAAAGGTGATGGTGGTTTGGCCAACAAGAGAGGTTGAGTCTGAGGATGATGAGCTTGTTGACCACTCCCCTACTCATGTTGACCCCTATGATAGTGACCCTGACCATGATGAGGTATATGCTTCCGAGGGAGAACTACTCGTCATACGACGTGCTTTGAACGTACACGCAAAAATTGATGATGAGCGATTACAACGTGAAAATATCTTCCATACCAGATGTCGAATCAGTGACAAATTATGTAGTTTGATTATTGATAGCGGTAGCTGTGTTAACGCCGCAAGTGCTAGCCTAATTACCAAATTAGGGCTGACGGCCACAAAACACCCTCGACCCTACAAACTATAATGTCTTAATGACACCGGTGAGGTAAAGGTCCACAAGCAAGTATTACTCGCAATCCAAATTGGGAAATATACCGATGAGGTATTATGTGATGTCATTCCCATGCACGCTAGTCACGTTTTACTTGGGAGGCCGTGGCAGTTTGACAGGAAAGTAACACATGACGGGTATAAAAATAGCTACTCTCTTATCAAGGATGACAAAAAGATTACTCTAATGCCACTATCACCCAAGAAAGTCCATGATGATCAACTCAAGCTTCAAGCCAAATTCAAAAGCATGAGGGAGGAGATAAACAAGACATCGAAACCCAACACGGAAGGCTAGAATAAACCGCTACGTGACTTCTTTGCCCCAAAAAGGGACATCTCTTATGCCTGCTCCGCCAAGTTACCCATCTATATGCTCATGCGTTAGGAGTGTTATCATAGTGACTTCACCTTGCTTGATTCTGTACCTGATAATGTGCGCTCCTTACTTAGTGAGTACTCTGAGCTCTTTCCCGAAGAAATTCCAAAAGGGTTACCTCCAATTAGAGGGATTGAGCATCAGATTGATTTCATATCTGGAGCCTCTATTCCCAATAAATCTGCATATCGAGCTAATCCTAAGGAAGTAAAAGAACTAAAGAAACAGGTAACTGATCTACTTGAAAAGGGGTACATTCGAGAGTCCATGAGTCCCTGTGCTATCCCTATGTTACTGGTTCCAAAAAAGGATGGAAGTTGGCGTATGTGTATTGACAGTAGGGCTGTTAATAAAATTACCGTCAAATACCGATACCCCATCCCTCGGTTAGATGAAATGCTTGACCAACTGCATGGGTCTTTTATATTTTCAAAAATTGATTTAAAAAGCAGATACCACCAGATTCGCATGAAGGCTGGCGATGAACGGAAAACGGCCTTTAAAACCAACTTTGGGCTCTATGAATGGCTGGTGATGCCCTTCGACCTCTCTAATGCACCTAGTACTTTCATGCGACTAATGAATTATGTGATCAGACACTTTATTGGTAAATTCGTCGTCGTATACTTTGACAAAATCCTTATATATAGCAAGTCTTATGAAGAGCACCTTGATCATCTACGATCTGTTCTTGATGTGTTTAAGATCGATAAATTATATGCCAACCTCTCCAAGAGCAGATTCTGTTTAGAAAGTGTTGTGTTTCTTGGATTTGTGATAGGCAAGTATGGAATATCCGTTGACGATGAAAAGGTAAAGGCCATACGAGACTGGCCCGTGCCCCAGTCTATTACAGAAGTAAAAAGCTTCCATGGCTTATGTAGCTTCTACCGGAGATTTGTGCGTAACTTCAGCACTATAGCCGCTCCCCTCACCTCTGTTATAACAAAGGAAGTCGGGTTTAAATGGGAGGAAGAACAAAAATATGCCTTTGAATTATTAAAAGAAAAGCTGACTAATGCCCCCATATTATCACTACCTGATTTCGATAAAGCTTTTGAAATTCACTATGACGCATCAGGAATAGGTATTGGAGCTGTCTTATCTCAAGAAGGAAAACCTATTGCCCATTTTAGTGAAAAATTAAGCGGTGCTACCCTTAATTACTCCACCTACAAAAAAAAATTATTTGCCCTAATTAGGGCTTTGGAAACTTGGCAACACTACCTATGGTCCAAGGAATTCATCATCCATTTCGACCACCAAGCACTCAAATACCTAAAATCTCAGCATAAGCTAAATCGGAGACAAGCCAAGTGGATTGAATTCCTTGAATCCTTTCCATATATGGTTAAGTACAAAAAAGGTGGTGATAATATTGTTGCTGATGCCCTAAGCCGGAGATATACATTGGTTGCTACCTTGGATGCTCATTTATTAGGGTTTACCTATATTAAGAATCTATATGCAACTGATGATGACTTTTCTGAATTGTTCAAAACCTGTGAAAATACCATCGTCGGAAAATACTATCTTCATGAAGGCTTACTTTTTCGTGACAATAGATTATGCATACCTAGATGTTCTATGCGTGAATTGCTTGTACGGGAAGCCCATAGTGGAGGTCTGATGGGCCAGTTTGGTCATCTCAAGACTTTAAGTATCATCAAAGAGCATTTCTATTGGCCTCACCTAAAACGAGATGTGCAAAGATTTTATGATCGGTGCGTGACTTGTAAACATGCTAAATCCACTTCTAAGCCACATGGATTATACACACCTCCTCCCATTCCCAAACAACCTTGGGTTGAAATTTCGATGGATTTTATACTTAGACTACCCAGGTCTAACAGAGGGAAAGATAGCATCATGGTAGTTGTTGACCGATTCTCCAAAATGGAACATTTTATTGCTTGCCATCGTACCAATGATGCTACCACAATAGCTAATTATTTCTTCCAAAATATTATGTGCTTGCATGGTGTGCCACGTACCATCGTATCCGACAGAGATGTCAAATTTCTCAGCCACTTCTGGTAGGTCTTATGGGAAAAATTAGGGACAAAGTTACTATTTTCTACTACATGCCATCCCCAGATTGACGGTCAAACCGAAGTGGTAAATCGCACTCTTGGTAACATGCTTCGAGCTATCTTGGATAATAACATTAAGCATTGGGAATCCCACCTACCACATGTGGAGTTCGCATACAATCAGACCATCCACTCCACCACCAAGAAGACTCCCTTTGAAATTGTCTACGGGTTTAACCCTCTTTCACCACTTGATCTTATTCCTTTACCCATAACCGATTATACTAACTTTGATGTAGAAATTAGGGCGCAATCCATAAGATCTGATGTGGTTTTTATCAAAGTAACGGAAGGTTGGATCAAAATTTGTATTAGAAGCTATCACCCACGATCTAATGCAAAAAGAATGAAGTGATTTGGTGGATTATAGACAAAGAAATTGATGTTACAAGATGAAGGTGTTTCAGCATATTTGAAGGTGTTCAAATGTGTCATGTGAAGATAGATTTGAGGAAGGATTAATCCCGAATTTTCCTTGCTCAATACAGACCCGAAAGGGAGGATTAGACTTTAGCTCTCTTGCTCAAAGTTTTATAAAAATTCTTATTATTCATTCTATTCAATTCTGCATACAAATGTTGTGCACAAAAGGTATATATAGGAGAAGGGAGACTCGGTGGTGAGCTAGCTTAAACCAGCCGAGTTTTCCTTCTTAATTCAGCCCATTAATCATGGTTGAATTAAGCCCATATTAACCTCAATCCAAAGCATAATATCATTGGTTAAATGATACTAAGGATTAATATTACAAAGCTATATAATAGACTAAGATACATACATGAAATTATAGCCATACCCTAACTTACATAAAATATATTTAGGGTTAGGGTTTACAACAAGTTTATAAAAATAATGAATATCATCATTCTATCTCTTGTTGTAATGTATCATTCCATGTATGTCATAGTCTTGCATGCCTTGGAATACTTGTACACATCAATGTGTATGAACATCATCTTCTTGCAAATATGTAACATACCTACAAGAATAACTTGAATGTTTTTCAATGTCCAGCATATTAGAATTATCAAGAATATTTAACATGATAGGCTCCAATATTATGAAAGCTAAATCATCTTCCTTACCTTGAGGATTAGAATGAATATGACAATCATTATGTTCAATGGATGCTCCTGCATCAAGATCATTACACAAGTTAGTGGAGAAACAAATAAACCAATGCAATCATCAGATAGCAAGCGCAGCAAACAAACACTGCAAAAAGATTATATTCACTCCAGGAGATCTTGTGTGGGTCCATTTATGAAAAGAAAGGTTTCCTACCCAAAGGAAATCCAAACTCGCACATAGAGGCGACGGTCCCTTTACCATCTTGGAACGCATTAATGATAATGCTTACAAGATCGATCTTCTAGGAAAATATGGCAATATAAGTGATACTTTTATTGTTTCTGACCTATCCCCCTTTTATGATGCAGGTTCGGTTTCGGTGATGAAACCTTTTCAAGAAGGGGAGGATGATGAAAGCCCAAATACTCTTAGTACCCTTACTAAGAAAAGCGTCAATAATCCTTTAAAAATAATTAATTATCTTTGCATTTTTATTTTGCAGGATAATCAAGAAAATTGACAATTTAACCAAGCAAGCGGGGAAAAGGATTCAAGACGGTGTTATCAAGAAATAGGATTCTGTTGCTGAGAAGAAATATTCAAGTTTTAAGATTATTAGCAAAAATAATGGCATTATCGCCCAATTAGAAAAATTCTATTATTATTATTTTTGTGTTGTTTATTTATTTTTATCTTGTAATAAGGGTATTAAGCAGCTAGTCAAGTTGGGACTTGCCTAATCCATCATTAAACCACCTTTAATTCCCCCACATCAACCTTAATCTTACCACACCCAAGCCCACCATTCGTCTCAGCTTAAGAGCCCAAGCCCAAACCTCACACACACTCACCCGGTCAGACGCAGCCTTTAAGCCGCTCTTCATATTCAACCCATCAGGTCAAACGCGGCCTCAAGGCCGCTCCTTCAGCTCGACCGAGTCCTTCCACCTTCAATTGTTCCCTTCCTCTAACTCTGCCTTCTTCGTCGCTCACCATCAATAGAGATTACCCACCATTAATCCACTCTGCCCGCTCCTCCTTCTCGACCGTTGCCCAACGTTTGGCTCCCATTAATTCCTGGCTAGTTTCTGCCCTATATAAAGCTTCCATCTTGATGTAAAGAGACAACTGGCTCGACTAAATTTTAGTTTATGAAATAAAGCTATCTGCTTAATTCTTACAATTTTGTATCGTTTATTGTCGGATTTCGACGACCTTATTATTCTCTGTTTAGAGGATTTAGATCGGGCAGTCCCGATCAGCCTAACCCTATCCCTATTTCTATTGTTTTGCGATTATTGTTTTAATTTTTATCTAACTCCATTTGGGGTTCGTTTCATCATGTTTGGGGTTTTCCTTTGTTATGTTTAAGTGTAATTTATGCTTCCTTATAATCACATGAAAAAGTGCATGCACCATGTATTGTTATTAATTTCTATAAGCACGTGACTGTATATTCTTTTATACAAGAGCATGTTAAAATTATCTATTTTAATATATTTATAATAACATGTTATAATAGGGTTGTTGTAGTAAAATAATTATGTGTGATTAAGGTTGTATGTGCTAAATGGGCTTAATTGTGCTTTAGGGGTAAAATAGTATTTTTTTTCACTTTTGAACTTTTCCATAATTGTAATTTTATATTAATGTACCTATTTTATTATTATTTATTCATACCATGATTTTTTCTTAATTCTAATAAAAATTGGTATTAAAATGAGAAATTATTGAGTAAATAACGTATAAAAATATTTTAGTTATTTGTGATGTATTATGCCTAAAACCTCAATGGATTCCTAGGTTTACGTTAGTATTAACTTTGGCTTTGGTTTGGATTTTTGACCTTATGGTCATCTTAAATAATTAGAAATGCATGAAAAATGGTTAAGTATGGAATTGGAATCATTATGCTTTATGTCATATTTTCTGATCCCCTTATTAAGATATTAATATTTAAAGTGGAAGACCTTGAGATTTGGAAATTGTTGCTCTTTAGGGTTAGCTACCCTAGAGATAAGGTAGGAACCATTAATTTGGTTTGGTGGTTTCATCGGATGCCTTGAAATTTTGGCTAACACCCTTTTCTACTCTATAAATGACCTACAAACCTTATAGGGTATATTGATACTTAAGTATTAGGCGTCCTAGTATGGGAGGATATTATGTTGCCTTATTGTACTAGTATGACTGGAATACTTGTATGTCTTTTAGTTACAAGTTGAGATTATATTATGTTTCTTTAGTGCACCAGTATGACTAGCGTACTTTATATGCTTTCGGGTTATTATTGTATCCCCTCGAGTAATTAAAAATAAAAATAATTATTGTATAATGATTTAAATGGATTATTATGGTTTGTTAGTTTGGTAGTTACCTCCATGCACTACTTGGTTTTGGTACGTTGGTTTGATAATTGCATTTGTGCATTATTTAGATTCATTATATTGATTGGTAATTATCTTAGGGATTTTCTTATCATGTTATAAGTGCTATAGAGGCGGTTATTGTAAAGGACCTTAATTATAGTTTGGTGTTTTCTCCTTCATGAGACACCCTTGGTATAATTGTATTAATAAAACAATTGTAATATGGTTAAATTTGATGTGATGAACATGTGACATATGGAATGATATGAGTTATAGAATGAATGTGGCACTTAGCTATGGTATGTGCTATTTGACATGTTATGCCATGATACTTTATGTTACTTTCTATGTGCTTCATGTGATATTTACATGCTTAGTATTATGTTGTGGTTTACTCAAACCCATTGTACTGATGAGTTCAATTTTGTGGTGCCTTGCCTACTCAATGGGCAGTCCTTACCTTGGAGGAGTACTTTGAGGGTACAACTTGATGGATTTTTGTAGGGGTTGAGATTTAGGACAATCAGGTGACCATTCTAGTATCTTTTGATCTAGATATCCCTTGTACTATTATGTTCACTTATGTATTTCTTTCTCTTTTTAGTTGTAACTCTTTTGTTTGATCTTTTTTAATTATAACATTTTCATATTGTAATGAATTCTTTATATTCTTCTTATCAATTGTTGTTCTTAATTTAACTAGATAAGCATTTCAGCCTTAACATTTTGTGTAAGAAAGGTAGAAGAGCTAGACTTATACTAAGTATGGCAGTAACACCAAAATTTTTTTATGGTTTAGCTTCCACAATTAACCCTTTTTAAAGAAATTTTCAAGTGCTAAAAATGAAGGTTTTATAGAATACCCCATCAAGTTGTGTATTAATGATGTTTATGAATGAAAAACACAATTCACTATATTAAGATTAGTGATAAAGAATGCTATGAATGGTGCTCATGCTTAAGATATGCATAGGTCTTTTGATGTTTAATTCTTTCATCACTTTAAATTCTCATTGATTATATCATGAAAAAGGATTAGCACATGATTAAAAAAGTAATACTAAAATGAAATAGAATATAGGACAAGTTGTAAATTTATCTCATATATATATATATATATATATTGATGCAGGAGCATCTCTAGAACACTCTCAATCTTCTTCTTTAAATGATGAAGAACAAGAAAAATTAGTATACTTGGAGATGGAACCCATTATGCTTGAAAATCTTTATGCTTCTAATGTTTTGTCAAGTAATTCTTGTAGGTATTGTACATGTTTGCTAGAAGTTCATGTTGATTGAAGATATTTGATGTATAAGGTAATGACAATGGATTACAAGGATTATAAAGTGCAATGAAGAATAAGGCTACAAGATTATAAAGTTTAATTATATATGATTTTATCTGTGTACTACATTATTAAAGTTGTGTAGCTTTATTTTTTTTATATACTTCGTAATATATTTAAATTGTCATTGTAACTTTTTAAATATGTATTGTACCATGCATTAGAGGTCTATTTTATTAATAAGAGCTGATTAGTGGGCTTATTAATGGAAGGGCCTGCATGTGTGCATGCATATATAAACCTTGTACTCATTGAACTTGAGGACATAACATGATATGAAAAGTTCATTGTGAATTCAAAAGAGAGAGCATCACGAGAGAAAAGTGAGTTCTTCTTCTCTTCTCCTTCTTTAATTGAGAGTATTGAGGAGTAACAAGAGTGTTCTATTGAGAAATAGAAGATTTCTCATTAGAAGGCATTAGATCTTAGTATAGACCTAGTCTACCCTATCAAAGCAGTCGAGAAACATCAACATCAAGTGAAGAGTCGATCGGTTAGTGCATTTTTGTGACTTTTTAATCCCTCAAAAAAGGTTTTTGGTTGTAGAAGACTGTTTGAAGATAATCTTCCACTATATATATATATATATATATAACTGTGTACATAGAGATAATTTTAAATGAAACATCAAATATGCATGCCAAAAAGTTAAGAGTTTGTATAACTAATATCAATAAAGATATATAGAAGCATGGTGTACAAATCAAAAAGAAATGACAAAAATCCATCTAGTTGATAAAGGCCAATGAGTATAGTAGGAGTCTAGGTCCTCACTAATGGTGCTTATAATTGGACCTGTAGTTGTAGGTTAGATAAGCTTAGTTAGAGGAGTAGGAATGGTATTTTGAGTTATGAGATTATTAGGAATATAAGTGATCTCAATTAATGGATCAACATTAATCTAGGGACTTTAGCCATGGAACCAAATCCAAAACTAGAATTTGTGCTAATATTATCCACTGAATAATCTTCATTGTCATCATTGCTATCGTCCTCAACATCATCCTTAATAATTTATCTACCCTAGTTCACATGCCATCTCTAATGTACAAGGTAGAGGATTTGAATCTATAATATCAGTGTCCTTAGCTGCAACCTCAGTAATAACAAGAATATCTAAATGCTTCTCTAGCATGGCATCCTTAATTAGAGTTATGGAAAACAAACATGTATGTGGCTCTATAAGCTAGTTATCCTCATCAAATTCTTAGGTAGAGTCTTATTGATAAATATAAAGTTTTACTCAATCATCTTGAGACCTTTGATGAGCAAATCTTATAGACCTTACACTATAACCTATCCCTCCATAACACTAGAGAATGTAGTGTAGCCAGATGAAGTAGATGGTGCAAAGATAGGATTTGAGATAGAAGCTAGAGCAATGGAAGGTTCCTAAGCACTTTGAGTAAGCTCTAATGTTGGAGTAGTAACAACAACTGAAGATAGAGTTCAAGGTGGATAATTATCAATATTTGTACTTATCTCCTTAGGTATCTCCTTAGTGTCCTTCTTTCAGCAGCATGATAGGGAAACTTTTCCACTTCTCCTAGCTGTGTGTTAGGGTAGCTCTACCATTAGTAGTGAGTTGGATTCCTCTTGGGCTAATCTCAAAACCTATAAAATTCAATGAGTAACATCCAATCTCATCGTATCACGGGTTTCCCAAATAGAGGGAAACAATCCTAAAACCATCAAGGGGCTCCTAAAAGTGCCTCAAAACCCTACTGACGGGTAATCCATAACCCAAGGATTCCATTGAATAATGATACATTTGATGCATGTGCATGAATATATCCATCCCTATCCTCATCCTTTTATCAGAAAGGATATGATATATGACATACCACTCCTTGAGAATATGATTTTTCATGATAATGAGTACAACATTCTAATATTAGGGGAAGGTAAATTTGATTGGCACACACACCCTAAAAAATATAATACCTCTCAAACATGGATGAGTAGGGTGTGCAAAATTGGATATTGATATCTATCAGATCAAACATACGCTATGTATTTCTTTGATATAATCAAATATCTAAAAAATTAGATTAGGTATCAAATATATCTAAAATATTTTATTATACTAATATCCATAATTAGATGCATATATTTAGAAAAAATATCACAATATAGTATAATATACTACAAAATATTATATAATACACCAATATAATATGCTCTAATAAGTATTAATATAGGGCAATATACTCTCATATATCTAAATATAGTAAAATATTTTTAAAATTTTGTATCATACACTAAAACTACAATAAAATACATTGAAAACTAGATATTATACCAATTTTGGTTAATCTAGTAAAAAAATTAGATCACACATCCATTTTGGTTGGAATGGGATATTCTATAGTATGATTTTTTTTTAAAACATTGGATCCATTTTTTGGATATTGAATTTTTTGCATAGTCCTGGATAATGGTATGTCCTCTATAGTCCCTTAAAATCTTGACTACTAACATATCTCTCACTTGGGTAAATGGCCTTACTCTTATACTTGCTTATCCCTAGTATCTAATATAGTGTGATTTTAGCAATTCAAGTAGGAATACCTTATATTAGAGTCTAGATAGAGTCATACCCAACATCAATGGTGGGGTTGAAGTAGAAGAGTCACATATGATAATGGTAAAAGTTATCTCTCAGCTCAAGGGAAATGAGCTCATGATAGGAAAGAGTGTTAATGTAAGTGTGGGTTTTGACTAGGTATTTGAGTGCAGCATAATATTGTGTTGGTTTGTGCATGTGTTGGAGAAGTTTGGTATAATTTGGAGTTATGTGTGAGAAATACAAGAAAGCCATGTTATATTACATGAACCGTATTTCCTTGAAGAATTCTTGATTTATTTTGGGAAAAAGTTAAATGTACAACAATACACATGAGGGTCCCATGATTCCTAAATAAGGGTCGTGCTTTGTTTATTTTTGAAATCCACTCTTTTTCTTCGTAGGATTTTTCTTTTATAAAAAGAGACATTTTGAAACCCTAGCCATCGAGAGTTGTGTGCCCCAACTTCTTCTTTATATTCATAGAGGTCTCCCTTCAAAGAGAATTGTTGGTTTGTGTAACTAAGTGATTGATTGGTTTAATCATAATTTAATTACACAAGAGCATGAATAAGATCTCTACTTTTTCCTAAAATGTTTTTTTTTGTGCGTTCATAATTGTGCATAATCTTGTTAACCTCAATTTGGTGTGGATATCTCTAAATCCATGTAATTTTCACAACAATTTGGTATTAGATCTATGTTGTTAAAGAGGTCCAGTTATTGAGATGGGTACAAGATTTGATTTTGAGAAGTTTGATCAATTCGTTAATTTCAGATTATGGAAATTGAATATGTAGGTGATTCTAAATAAGAGAGGATTAGAAAATGATTTATTCGGATATTCGAAGAAGATAGAATCGATGATGGATGAGAGATTTGGAGAATTAGATCTGAAGGTCCTCTCCACTATACAAGTATGCTTGTCTAATGAGGTTTTGTGGGAAGTGGCAAAAGAATTAACAACAACTCCCTTGTATTTGAATCTATGGTCATTATATATGACAAATTTAGTAGCAAATTGGCTATTGTTAAAGAGTTGACTTCATGACCTAAAACTAGGTGAGGGTTAATCTTTAAAAGGTCATCTAGATGAATTTGACTTTATTATTATGGATTTGCATAATATAGATGCTAAATTAGATGATGAAGATTTGGCTATTATGTGTTTATGTTCTTTTCTTGCTAGCTTTATGCATTTTAGTAGGAATATTTTGTATGGAAATGATGAGTTAGTCCTTAAGGATGTGAAATGTGCCCTGCTACAATGGGAGTTGATTGATAGTTAATTGAGTGGTAGTGGTACTTCCAAGGACTCATATAGTGATGATTTGGTAGCCAGAGGTAGGCCATAGGAGTGGGGGTTTGGTGATAATAGGATGTCTAGATCTAAATCAAAGAGGTTGAAGAATATTGTAACATGCCATGGTTGTCATATTAAAGGCCACAATAGGATATACCATCCCAATAGGAAAGTTATAGATATTGCTAATGGTGTATCCGATGAGCGTGATGCTACCATACCTGGGGGTGATGATGATGATGATATTTTGACTACAACATATTGACAAACCAAATTGGCTGGTAGGTGGATTATGAATTCTTGGTGCTCTTACCATGTATGTCCCAATATAATCTAGTTTCAAACATATGACACTATTTGAGGTGGAGTTGTTGTCTTGGGAAGTAGTGCTTCGTGCAGAGTTACTGGGATTGGGATTTGAAGGTGAGGATGCATCTTGGTGTGGTGAGGACACTATATGGTGTTCATCATGTTTCTGACATAACCAAGAGCTTGATTTTGTTGTATTCCTTAGATAGAAAAGATTATAGGTGTGTCATTGAGAATGGCATGTTGAAGGTTGCTAAATGGGTTATGGTGGTGATTGTTAGCAAGCGAGTTAGGAAATTATATAAGCTTGTTGGCACAATTATTGAGGGTGTGGTTGGAGCAACATTAAGAGTGTGTAACTCAGATATTGCTAGCCTTGATTTTACATGACTAAGACACAGTAGTGTCATTAGCATGACTCGAGGGTCCTTGTGTTGTGACCCAGTTCTTCTAGATCAATTACCTTTTGTGTGTTTGAATTCCTTTTTGACAATAAGGTAGAATAGGAGAGTTTGCTAGGTGCTTCAAAAAAGGTGGAGGTTGCCATTGATCTAGATGGTATAGATTTTTTTGTTGAGGTTGAATTTGGGTAGTAGATGGATCAAATGGGCATTACTTTAGGTAGATTTGGTTATGCACTTTATACGGAGATTAGTATTGGTGTGTAGGAGCTAGTGTTAGATGCAAAGGTTATTTTGGGTGTTGGTTCTACCTTGTAGTATTCTATTGGTGTTGCTAAAGAGATGTAGTCTCTTTGGTAGACTCAAACATTGGTATGTGATGTTTAACAAATTATTCTTTTGTTATGTGTTTATTTTTTGCTTGTCGTAGTAAAAGGAATTATAAGGAGAACAAGATGAAGACTTTGGATGTGCCAAAAACTAAAGTAGTTGTGGTGGCTTGCTTAGTCACTGGTTCATACTTTGTAGGTGTGAGATGCTTGATGTACGATGTGATTAATACCAACTGTTATATTGCTCGTGCGGTGAGCATGTGTGTGGTGAGTCTCTTGAAGACATCTTGGCTATATGTGGTGCAGATTATAAGATACTTGACGCATATAGTATCGACTTATATTGAGTATGTGTTTTTTATTATTCTGTTGATGGATGACTCCGATCTTGGTTGTGGTTCTGATGATCAGAGGTACACTAGTTTGTCAGTATTCAACTGTGATACCCTACACTTTTGTATAATGGATAGATGAGAATTTTTATCAAATTTAGGGCCCTTGATTTCGATTCAATGTTATAGTTTGATTTGGGATATAATCTGATTTGAAATCATGTGGGAAAATGAAGTTTATTGGGATATAATGGAAACTGAAGTTTAAAGGCAAACCCATTAACTGCTTCCATGAACTGATCGACTTATTTGTTGTTTTAGCTAAATTGGGTTCCTCAACGAAACTGATTGATAGGTTTGATCGATTGGTGGATGAACAATCGACTGGTAGACCCAAACCGATCGATGAGTTTGTTATGTTCGACATATTTTTGAGTTTGATTTTTTGGAAAATCCCTTATATTAAATTAGAACCTTACTAACCCATGAGATATTGTTCTTAAGAGATTCCTAACCATTTTTATGATGCATTTAACATGAAATATTACCTCGATTTAATCTGGAGGTCAATTGGGACACAAGAGGGGAGAGATGACCTCAGTAATTTTCTTCTTCCTCCTCTATCTTCTCTACAATTATGAGATAGAATACTTCAATCTCAAGCATGCTTTTGAGCAGCTAGAAGAATCCTTCCACACTAACTTCCTATTTCTCCATTCGTTAATGTGAATTCTAACCTAATTGAATGGAATTCTCCAGAGACACCATTTGAGCTATAGAAAAGAGGTTAGCAAATCTTGGACAAATCCGTCAGTTCTGAGCAAATTTAAACTTTCAATGGTAGGGTTTTGAGTCAATCTTCGAACCCTCAGTAATTCCTTTTGATTGGTTAGCTATAAATAACCCTAATCATCCCTACATTTCTCCTTTCTTTCAACCACAAAAATTTCCTAAGTCTTACCTTCCCTCTCTTCTTTCCACATTTTGATCCTTGTTAATCTACTTCTACACACTCTTCTGATCCTATCTCTAGCTCTTTCTTATTTCAATTATCAAGTAAGGTAGAGTTAGATTCTGGAAAAAAAGGTTGAGTAGTTCAGTTATCTTTCTTTGTTTTGGCCTTAAGTTGGTAAGTTTTTACTCTCTTCTGATTTTAATATTTTGAAACTTGATAAGAGTTTGGTATAATTTCTCAATTTGATACTTTGATTTTAAGATTTTAAAAATAAGAATTTTCTTTAGTGGAATCCTTGTTTAACAGAGTTTTTAATTGCATCAAGTAAGTGATTCTTTCTCTTGAAATGTTTAGTATGTATTCCTGCATAATAGGTGACATCCTTAGTTGAATGATGTATGTTGGCATGAAGAAATGCAGTTGTATGTATGATCTACATGCTTAATGACATAATTGAGTAAAAATCATAAAAATGGATAAAAATAGTCTATGATGATATCATGGTGAGATATGCATGTTAATTTGGTTGAAAATATGTTTGTTAATGTTGATACATGTTCTAGCATGAATAAAAATGATTTATATGTAAGATTCAACATGAAATTTGTGGTTTGATGTTTATTAGGGTAGACCGATCGAGTGATTAGGTCAAACTATCAATTGGTTCCTATAACAGTCGGCTGGTTGACCCAACCCATTAACTGGTACACCTACAGAGAGCTTGATCTTATTCTTTACTTAAACCCATCAACTGGTTTGGAAAAATTGATCGACTGGTCCATGAACAATCAATTGGGTTGGCTAAACCAATCAATTAGTTTGAGTAAAGTATGGTCTTGTGATTTAAACTAACCGATTGGTCGACCCAAACTGATTAACTGGTTGGGCTAGACCGATCAACTGGTTTAGCTGGTTTGCTTAAATCGTTTCTTTTAAGTTTGGTTATGATTTGAGACTATTATTAGTATTACTACAAGGTTATGAAATGGATAAAATACAGATTTTTTCATGGACTATTGACCTAATTAAATGATCAAAATGTATCATGGCTATGGTACACCTTATGGGTAATTGAAGGATTAAATGGACATTTCAGTTATGATAAGTGAGACTAATTGAGAAAAGAGTCTGAGCTTTTCTTAGGTTGGAATTGAATATAATCGTGGGTATGAATAACATTGGCCAAGGATAAATGGTAAACCCACTTGGTTGGAAAAAATGGAAAGAAAAGCATTAACAAGAATTAACATGGAAAGTTGATGTGATTACTTTGTATGGGCCTTACATGATCACCCTTCTTTACAAATAAACCACTAATCATATAAAGTGAAAGAAAGTCGAGTTGAGTATGGGTATGGGTTACCCAATCCTGAATTAGCTTCAGGGGGTTAGTCTGCCATCGGGATTTTTTGTCGCCTTTGGGTGTGATCCTAAGAGGTCTTAGTGTCATACCTACTGTAGACACTGATGATGTACTAGGGGTTTTGTAATACCCCCAAAATTTACTACTGAAAAATTTTGTTTAATGAAAAGGTTTAGTAGAAGTGAAATAAAAAAATGTAGCTTATGGGATATTACCGCTACACTTAGTACTAGACCGGTTTACTTTTACTGTTCCGATACCAAGTGCTAAGGCTGAATGGGATTAACATCAAACACAAGTTGATAATTAAAATGAGCATTCATAAAGGAAATAAATTGTTAATCATACAAACAATCAGAGTGTGGTAACCAAAAGAAGTACAACCCAAAAGTAAGGATTTAAAGTTCTAAATGACAGAAACATCATACAATAGAATAAAACTAAATTATAATAATATAGGAAAAACAAAAAGAAAGATAGGCTCCGGCTATGTCACTCTCAACCCCCAGTTTAGGTCCAGGATGAAATATTAGCCTCGCCCGATGCCTCATAAGTCTCATAGGCATCGAAGATAGAATCACCGACATGCACTAAGTCAGAAGGGTCTTCTACTCGTAGGAATGAGCAGCACCCATGAAACGAGTGGTCAATACATTACGTACTGAGCAAGGTAACCGTGTAACTAAGGCCAAATAGGTAAGGCACATAACAAAAGCATGATCATATAGGAAACATACAATAATACAGATAATGAGGCTGGTTACGTTCCAGATAAACTTGTTCTTTAGTTCTCTTAATAATATACTCATTTCACGCATACTCTTTATTAATCTATGCGAGTGCGGGAACTCCACTATTATCGCCAGTGGACTAGAATACATATAGGGCAGAATACTCCTGACCACTATTATTCGCCGGTGGATCGGTCTCTAGGGCAAAACGCTCCTAGCCACTATTATTTGCCGGTTAACCGGTCTGGTCTCGACTCACATGGTGTTTTACTCTAAGTACTTATTGTACTTCCCATGTCTTAGCATCATTACGTTTGGTTTGTTGAGCATGGAATCCCCCACTATTATAGCTAGTGGACCTGAAATCATACAGGGCAAAACGCTCCTGGCCATTATTATTCGCTAGTGGACCGATCTCCAGGGCACCCTAGCTCCTAGCCACTATTATTCACCAGTGGACCGTTCTGGGTCCGGCTCAACAATCTTCCTCTTTAAATGATTAGTTTCTTATTTGTATCTTATTCGATAATTTTTCACCCTTGACATGCATGTCACAAATCTTCTACTTCTATCCTCCCAAGAGGGGCTCGTCCCATATCGTGAGACTCCGATACCTCCTAACTGCTCCAACATCCTTTCCTTATTCCATTACTCACACTAGAAGTCCAATTTCAATGCGTGTGGGTCAAGGTCGACTACCTCATACCACTAGACCCATTCATAGTCCTCCCTAGGGTTTTCTCCAAAAAACTCTAATTTAGGCCTATGTGGCCCATCCTCCCCTACCTCACACAACCCAAACTATTTTAACACCCCACACGTCATGACCCTTAGATTTAACCCTCGGTTCATACCTCACTCATCCTCCTTTATTTATTTATTTATTTATTTATTTATTTATTTATTTATTTATTTATTATTATTATTATTATTATTATTATTATTATTATTATTATTTCCTTTTTATTTTTCCACCTTCCCAAATTATGGTTTCCTCCCAAACCCTAGCTCGGTCTCTTATGCATCCTTATACTATTCCATGTACTATTTTCACCCGAAGCCTCTAGTCACCCAAACAACTCTTCTATTACCTTCCTCATGCCCCAAAATAACTTTTCATATGTAAAGTTCGCCTCTATGCGGACTCTAACCATCCCATGAAAACCCTCGATATTTTTCATACAAAACTCTAAAATTCCCATGCAAACCCTAGTTTCTCCCACGCAACCCTCAGATTCTCCCACTATTTCATTTTATTTAAGATTCCTTTTATTCACCCACTCAGGGATCATAGATTATTTTAGGTCATTCCTACCTACATTAACCAACTTACTTTCCCTTGGTTATCTTACTTTCCCATTTTTCTTTTTCATGCTTCCATCCCACATTACCATATTAAATATCCTAGTATGCATGTCCTAAAGGGTCCCATCACATCACATCACAACTTACAGCATATCCATATTAACACATACCATACAAAAGCACATGAACATACCTTCGTTCCAAGCTATGCTACACATAAAACAATTAAGATAATAGCACAAGATTCTCAACATATCATTATATGTGGCATCCAAGGCATGTAGGACACATAGCACACATAAGGCCCTAGCTACACCTTCACCTAAAATGATGCCGAGCTTGGAGCACGCTCCTACGCCTCCTTAGGGTTTTGACTTGATTCACCTAGAAGAGGGAAACACTATGGGTTAATTTCCCTTCTTACCAAAATTACCATAATTTCCTATCCTACCCCTATTATGGCCTACTATTAGGGCTAATAATGATAATAGTAGTTTTATAATCACAAGTAGGGTTATTATTCTCAAAATAATTAATTATGCCACTACTAACCAAAGTGAGTCTTAGTGATATTCATAGTATTAAAAGTAATAGTTTCAATATTACTAATAATAATTATATTATTAGTTTTAGTAATAATACTAATTTCGACCCAAACTCTAGTAATAATAATAATAGTGATGTAAATAATATAAAGGAAGTGACCATAATGACACTTATATTAATAATGCTAGTAGTAGTAATAATAATAATAATGATACTAATAATAATAATAATAATAATAATAATAGTAGTAATAATAGTTTCAATCTTAAGAATAATGCTAATAAAGGTTCTAGAAATTACAATAGTAGTAGACTTGCTGATAATATGGTCAAGTATAAAATAATAATAATAATAATAATAATAATAATAATAATAATGATGATGATGATGATGATGATGATGATGATGATGATGATGATGATAATAATAGTAACATTAATAATAATGTTAAGCATAATAAGGATAATAATAGAAAAGGTTAATAGTACTATAAAGTTCTCAACATTTACACTAATAATAAAGGTGATAATGGCCAAAGTTAGTATTAATAGTATTAGTAAGAAAATAATGATAATAATAGTAATAGTAATAGTAGTCGTAGTAGTCGTAGTAGTAGTAGTAGTAGTAGTAGTAGTAGTAGTAATAATAATAATAATAATAATAATAATGAGGATAATAATAATGAGGATAATTATAATAATACTAAAGTTGTAGCTCTTTTAAATAATAATACCATTAGTTAGAAATATTTTTGAAATAAGAGTGATAATAATAATAATAATAATAATAATAATAATAAAGTTGTATCTCTTTTAAATGATAATTGTAACACCCCAAAATTTACTACCTTTTTTTTTTTAAATTCTTCCGCTTTAAAAAAAAGTAGTGAATTTTGGGGTGTTACAATTTGGTATCAGAGAAGGTTTCGATCATGCTCTTCCGCTTTTAAACATTTTAAGTTGATATCACAAGTTGGTATCAAAGCTGGTTTCGACTACGCCCTTTTAATTTTAATCTTTTTAAGCTGATACCAAAATTTGGTATCAGGGTGGTTGGTCCTTTTGACCATACTCGTTTTCAAAAATAAATTTGGTTTACGAAATTTTCATTTGATTTTGAAGTGTCTTTTGAAAAATCTTCTGATTTTAATCTTTTTAAGATGATACTACAAGTTGGTATTATTCTCAAATGAATTTGATTTACAAAGTTTTATTAGATCTCAAAGTGTTTTCCATTTTAATGAAACCCTACTATTGATTAAAATTTTGAAGCCTGGCCATAGTGAGGAACGTATGGGTGGATTAGGGTTTCTTAAAAAGGAAAAATAGATAATGTGTATGCTTCGAACTGATAGGTTTGTTTCTAATGTCGTTTTTCTATTATAGCTTTCGATGACGACGAACGAACGCCTTGGACATATGGAAGAGGCCGTCACAGACTTCTTAGAATTCACCCAATGCGCTCAGAATGCTGGAGAGGATTGGCTCTGGAGGGTCACCGGATATTACCTTCTGACTTACTCCAGCGAGGAGGATCCGGTAGTCCTCAAGGGGTGGATTCGAGATATGGATCTCACTTTCAAAGTAGTAGGTTGCTCGTCGGCCAGACAACCCAACATTGCAGCCTTCTTCTTGAGAGGCGTAGAAAACGCCTGGTGGGTGGAGCATCGAGCCCAAGATGGACCTCCAGCTACGTGGGATGCATTTAAGACTGTTCTCCATTCCAGATTCTATCCCGAGAGTCTGAAGAGAGACAAGCTTTGGGAGTTCATGCGGCTTACACAAGGATCGATGACGGTTCGGTAGTATTATGCTCTTTTAACTGAGCTGCTTAGATTTGCCCCAGGTATTTCTGCCAGCGAGTCTACGGTGGTGTTCCAGTTCGAGCAGGAGTTGAACTTTAGTATTCGCCGACTGCTAGGTGCCATGCCCTCCACCAACTTAGGGTCATTGTATGAGCATGCCTGCATCACCACCATCTTGATCCAGGAGCAGAATACCATCCTCAAGAAGTGGAAATACGAGGACTAGAGTTTGAGGAGCAGGACCCAACCACGAAAGGAAGTTTATAATAGACATCTGTCGAGAGATCGTAATAGAGGCCAAGGATCTTCGAGAGGAATTGCATGTAGAAGATGTTGCCGTAGTCACCCGGGCAGAGATTGTAGAGGCAGACTTATGACCTGCATAAACTGTGGCAGGCGAGTCACAAATCTTTTGAGTGTCGAGAACCTTTTCACTCTCAGCAATATAAGGACCAGTAGCTCCAGCAACAGGCACTTGTTCCAGTTGAGGAGATAGATCGAGATGTCAGGGGAAGACCTTAGGGATCCAGATATTTCTCTCATAAAAGGAGTCATTCAAGCGGGCACCTGCATGTGATCAGCCAGATGGAAGCAGACCACCAGCTAGATGTCTTTTCGGGTACGTACCAAATCCCTTTTTAGACACCTGTTTCCGTTGATTTAAGTTTTCTTTAGTAAGTTTATTCTTAAGGAGGAATTTTATTTTTTATAAATATTTTTGTTAGTATGGTGTCCCTATCCGTTTAGAGCATTGTTTCCCTAACCCTTGGCGCTCCCGGAGACTTCGGGGGTGAAGTCTGTTTTTAAGGGGGTAGTAATGAAATGCCCAAAAAATTTTTAATTTAAAAAATTATATTTAAATAAGGTTTTATTATGAAAATTAATTGAATAAATTATTTTTATTAAAATAAAAGGAAATTAATTAGGGCATATTAAGAAGAAATTTACAAGTATTTTAATTTGGAGAAATTTTGGTATTTTAGCTCATTAAGGATTTTATTTTGGAAATTAATTAAATAAATTATTTTATTTAAAATAAGAAGGATAAAATAGTTTTAAATTAATATTAATTTTATAAATAATTTAATTGAAGAAAATTAGAGTGATTTGCTAATTAAAATGGAATTTATGGAAAATCTTTTAAAAATCCTAATTTAGCTTTAAAAGGGATTTAAATATTATTTTATTTAAATATTATTTTTTTAACTATCCCAAATATTTTAATTTATTTATTTAACCCAACCCTCCTATTTTTTTCTCTTTTTCCTTTTTCCTTTTCTTTCTTCCTTTTTCTTCCTTTTTCTTTCTTCTTCTTTTCTTTTTCTTTTTCCTCCCCTCCCCGTTTGGGCCTGCCTCCTTCCCACGGCCTAGTTCCCCTCTCTTCTCCTTCCTTTTCCTTCGGGCCAGCCCAGACGTGCGGTGCCTCCTTCCCTTCTGCGCTGTGTTGCATTTTAGCGTTTATTCCCTCTAAACGCTCCATTTCGTTTAATGCACCCCTCCTCATGCCCGACCAACCCGATCCGCCTCCCTTTTCTTTTCTTTCTTTCTTCCCTAAACCGGCCGGTTCCCCCACCTTTCTTTTTCTTCTTCCTTTGCACCCGCCCAGCCCTGCCGACCTACAACATCGCCGCCCCCGTCCAAAGCTCCAGTCACAGATCTCGCTCCTTTGACTGGCATTTTCCCTCCTTTCTCTTCCCCTTTATTTCGGCAACCCATTGACCCAAACCACTTCTCCCATTTCTCTCGCAATTCCTCCCTTTTCTTACGCATTACCCTTGCCCCGTTTTGACTCCCACCGGCCAACCTCACCGCTGTTAACCATAAACCTACCTTCCTTACCTCGTAGACGACTTATAGAACCCTAGCCTCTTTTCTAAATCCTATAAATACCCTCGTAAGCTACCTTGTATTGAGCTTTTAACTCCTACTTAGAATATCTCGTCCTTGTCGCTGCCACCCTTTTTGACGCCTCGTCTGCCGCCTCCGGCCAACTTCACCACCAACTCCAGCCACCAAAGCCTTCCCTGCGCCTCCATCTAGCTAACCAAACCATCCATCCCTCTCGATTATTCCTGCACAATCCATCCTGGCTGTGCGAAGTAGCCCCCACTACCAACCTATTTTCTATTGCCGCCACCCTTTGCGCCGCCCTTAGCCACCTCTTCCGCCGCTGCCACCGCTTCTTTCACCTCCCATTCTCTTCTACAGGCCACCCTCTACCTTCCCCTACCTTTCTTTTACCCTTTCTCCCTCTCCTCATCTCTTTCTCTCCTTCTTCTCCATTCAGCCACCACCGCCGCCGCCATGCGCCGCCGTCCTTATTCTGTCCCTCTCCTTCTGGGTAACTCTAAACACCCCAACTCCCACCTTCATTCTCCCTATTTTGTTCCCAGCATTCAACTTTTACCCTTTTCTTTCCTTTTTCCGGCCACCGTAGTAACCGCCATGCACCACCGCTGGTGCCGCCTATCCCCTCCAGCCTAAGGTTGAACCCTAGACCCTCTCAACCCTTCTCCCTATTTTTATAAGCTTTAATTTAATTTATTTCATTTATTTGAATATAAATACTATTATTATTATTTGTATTTTTAATATGTAGTATTATTATTATTAGTATTAATGTTTTGATTGTTATTTCCGTTGAGGGCTGAAGCACTATTGTATTTTTAATTCGATTTTATTATTCTTCTTCTTATTATTTCTATTATTTCTATTATTATTATTATTATTATTAATATGTTATTATTATTATTATTATTATTATTATTTATTTTTTTACTATTTTGAATTACTACTATTATTATTCCATTATTGATATTACAACTACTTTACTATTAGTTTTTCTATTATTATTATTATTATTATTATTATTTCATCATTATTATTATTAATAAATTTGGTTATTTATTTTACTAATATTATTATTAGTATTATTTTGGTAAAGGGGTTGAAGCCCTTATTTCACTATGTTTTTGAGTAATGCCTTTTTATTATAATTGTTACTATTTTTATTATTCTTGTCAATATTAATATTGATATTATTTTGGTATTTTTGCTATTATTATTTTAGTATTTTATCAAAAGCCTAGTCTTGGAATAAGTTAGTAATTAATAGTAATTTTAGTAAGAGGGAGTCTAATTTCTAGTTTTTCCCTCGTAATAGGTCAGACCAGTCAAAGCCCTAAGGAGGCGTAGGAGCGTGCTCCAAGACCGGTGTCATTTTAGATAAGGGTGTTACTAAGGCTTATTGTGTGTTGATGTGCATTAAATGCCTTGTATGTTATGCATCCTATGTTATTATTGTAATTATTTCGTATATGGTATGACGTGGAGTTCAAGCATATTTTTGTGTTGTTATATGGCATGTGTAATATGCATATGTTATGATATGTGTTGTGACCCTGTAAGACATGCATTTGAGGGTGTTGATATGGTTTGTGTGGGAGAAAGGATGAAAAAGGAGGATGGGGAAATAAGTTGACCAAGGGATGTAAGTTGACCTAAGTATTTTAATGATTCATGAGTGAAAGAATAAAATGGGAAATTAAGGGCTTCGTGTGAGAGAATATAATTTATGTTTTATATGGGAGAATCTAATTTATGGTTTTTTTTATGGGAGAATCTAATCTATGGTTTTGTATGGGAGGATCTAATGTATGGTTTTGTATGGATGAATCTTTGTTTTTATATGGTTTGAATTTAGGGTTTGGTATGGATGAATCTTTGGGTTGGTATGGATTAAATTTAGGGTTTTGTATGGATGAATCTTTGGGTTTTATATGGTTTGAATGTAGGGTTTTGTATGGATGAATCGCTAGTTTTATATGGTTTGAATTTAGGGTTTGGTAAGGATGAATATTTAGTTTTGTAAGGATTGAATGTAGGGTTGGTATGGATGAATCTTTATAATTTGAATTTAGGGTTTGGTAGGGATGAATCCTTAGTTTTTGTGTGGATTGAATTTAGGGTTTTGTATGATGGAATATTGTGTTTTGCATGAAAGAATTTAGGGTTTGTATGGTGGTATTAATGGTTGCATGGTGGTATTAGGGTTTGCATGGTGGTATTAATGGTGGCATGATGGTATTAATGGTTGCATAGTGGTATTAATGGTTGCATGGTAGTATTAGGGTTTGCATGGTAGTATTAGGGTTGGTATGGAATATATAACATCTACATGGAGTGAAATTTACGTATGGAACGTTGGTTTGGGATGTGAGGAAAGTAATGTAAGTGTTGTTTGGGTGGTTGAACACTTTGGATGAAAAATAGTACGTGGAGCATTATAAGGGTACGTAGGAGATTAAGCTAGGGTTTGTGTGGACAATTAGGGTTTGTTGTGGTTGCTTAGAGTTTTTGTGTTATCATGTGTTTTGGTGATTAAAGTGTAATTATGAGTGTAGAATTTTATGATTTGTGATGTGTGAAGTGTAAAGGGAATGATTCATGCATGTCCAGGATGAAAGTTTCTGAATAAGATACTTAAAACATTAATCACTTAAAGTGGAAGATTGTTGAGCTGGGCCCAGACCGGTTCACCGGCGAATAATAGTAGTTAGGGCATGATGTCCTATGTGTTTTCAGTCCACCGGCTATAATAGTGGTCAGGCTTTGTACCTGTGCATTTTTGGTCCACCGGCTATAATAGTGAGGGATTCCGTGCTCAACAAAACTAAACATATTTGTGCCAAAACATGGGAAAGATACTAATTACTTACAGTGGAACACCGTGCGAGAAGGGGCCGGACTGGTTAACCGGCGATTAATAGTGGTCAGGAGCTTTATACCCTGTGCGTTTCCAGTCCACCGGCTATAATAGTGGTCAGGAGCTTTATGCCTTGTGTGTTTTCGGTCCACTGACTATAATAGTGGGGTTCCTGTACTCGTATGGTTTTGATAAAAGACATGGTATGAAATGAGTTCTAATAAGAGATTAATTAAATAATTTAATCCGAACTATGATTGGGCCTTTATGTATGTACCTGAATGATTGTTCGTTATTATGTTATCATGATGGATTATGTTCTTTTATTTCTTTTACATTATTTTTATGTGCTTATGTGTTGGCCTTAGTGCTCGGTTACCTTACTCAGTACGTAGCGTACTGATCACCCGTTTCATGGGTACTGCTTATTCCCACGAGTAGTATACCCTTCTGACTTTGTGTAGGTGGGTGAAACATCTAGCGGGGCTGAGTGTTGAGCATGTTTTGGCTCAAAGTTCGATAGAGTTGTGTCTATATTTTAGTCTTTATGTGATTATATTTCCTTTTGTTAATATTTTATCGGTTATAAGCTACTTCTCTTTTTAATTTGAATAATAATTCTTTATGTGTACTCTAATTTTTATTTTACAACCGTTTAATGCTTATTTGGAATGTGGATTGTCTTGATTTATAATTGATTATTACTTTTCTTCTAACATTAGCACTTGGTACTAAAATGGTCGGAGAGAATCGGTTTGGTATTAAGTGTGGTGGTAACATCCCTAGAATTCACAAGTTTTAATTTAAATTCTTCCGCTTTAAAAAAAAGTAGTGAATTTTTGGGGTGTTACAATAATACCATTAGTTAGAAATATTTATAAAATAAGAGTGATAATAATAATAATAACAACAACAACAACAACAACAACAACATTAATAATAATAATTAATAATAATATTAAGAGTAATACTATTAATATTAAAAATCATTAACACTTATATAAAAAAAGTTTTAAGGGTTAGGGAAATTAGAATACCACCTAGGTTTGGTGGTGGAGCTGGTGGTGGTGGCAGCGGTGGTGGCAGTGGAGGAGGAAGAGAGGTGGAGAGATGGGGTATAGGCTAGGGGAGAGGGAAGCAGGGGGAGATGGAGGTATGGGGAGGTAGAGTAAGGTCGCCTATTTGTTCTGGAGGGTAGAGGTAGTGTTATTGGCGGCGGACGGTGGCACGAAGGGCGGCGGGAGGTCAAAGAGGGCTGTTTGGCAGGGTGACTTTGTACGGCTGGGTGACTTGTGCAGGGCAAGGCAAGGGAGGAGGGAGGCTCAGTTCTATAGAGTATGGTGCAGCGAAGGCTTTGGTGGGCGGCGGTGATGGTCGATGGCGGAGGAAAGGCGGTTTGTTTGGGCAGTGGCGTGAGGTCGATTTTCTGGGCTGCAAAAATTGAAACTCGATTATGGATGCCTAAGGGGGTATATATAGGTCGATTGGAAGGGAAAATGACATAGGGGAGCACGAAAATAGGGGCGAGGGGTATGGGTGCACCAGCCGGTGATGGTAGGCCAGCGCAGGTCTACCATTGGAGGCCATTTTTTACGGGAAGAGGGGATGGGCACATGCAGGAGAGGGAATGGCCAGCTAGGTTAAAATGACAGGGAAGACGGTGAGGAAGAGAGGGGAGGAATGGATGGTCAAACGGCATGGTCGGTGGTGAAAATTTCGGCACCGATCGGGGAGAGTTGCAGGTGTGTGCGAGGAAGAAGAAGAAGAAGAAGAAGAAGAAAGGGGGTTGGACCGGCAATCCAGAAGAAAGAAAGAAAGAAAGGGAAAAGGGAGCCAGATCGGTCGGGAAAAAAATAAGGGGGTGACGCGTGCTTGGGCCGCGCAGGAGGAAGGGGGAAACTAGGCCGAAGGCAGGCTGGCCTAGGTTGGGGGGAAAAAGAGAAAAAAAAGGAAGAAGGAAGAGAAGAAAAAGGAAAGAAAAGGAAAAAGGAAAAAGGAAAAAAAAAAGAAAAAAGGTGTTTTGGGGTTAATTAACATATTTTGGGTAATTTGGGATATTAAAAAAATATTGATATTAAATAATAATTAAATTCTCTTTTTAGGTTAATTTAGGGTTTTTGGAAGATTTTTCCTAAATTCCATTTTAATTAGCAAAATATTCAAATTTTTCTATTTAAATTATTTATTAATTTCTCTTAGATTTGCATTAATTAATTCCCTCTTATTTTAATAAAAATAATTTATTTAATTAATTTTCCTAGTAAATCCTTATTTTGCCATAATTTCCTAAATTAGAGTTTTGGGGTATTTCATTACTACCCCCTTAAAGAAAGACCTCGTCTCTAAAGTCACTTGCAATTTCCTAGGGTTAAGGCCGAAGTATCCTAATCGGTTAGGGACACCACTTTTACCTCATTATTTACCTCAACTACCCCCTTAAAGAGAAAGTTACTAAAAATGGTTGTACCTACAGGAAAGAGTTTTGGGTACACTTCACGTATGTCCTTCTCAGTTTTCCAGGTAGCTTCTTCGACTCCATGCCGACTCCATAGGATCTTGACGAGGGGTATTGCACTCGAGCGGGTCTTTTGCAGCTTGGTATCGAGGATCCGCACTGGTCTCTCTTCATAAGTTAATGAGTCATCCAGTTCTATCTCATTTGGTCAGATTACGTGGGAAGGATCAACAACGTACTTTCGCAACTGCGAAATGTGGAATACATTGTGAACTCGAGCCAACTCCGGAGGAAGAGCCAAACAATAAGCAACCTCTCCTACACGCTCTAGGATCTCAAAGGGGCCGATGTACCTCAGGCTTAGCTTACCCTTTCTGCCAAACCTCTGAATGCCCTTTGTGGGGGAGACCCTCAACAATACCTTTTCTCTAGGCTCAAAGTCACTGTCTCGGTGCCTTTGATTAGCATAACTTTTCTACCTGCTCTGGGCTGCTCTCATCCGGTCCTGAATTTGTCAGACCTGCCTAGTAATTTCTTCGATCATCTTGGGCCCCAATACTACTGTCTCGCTGATATCATTCTAGCACAAGGGAGTTCTATATTTTCACCTGTACAAAGCTTCAAAGGGAGACATCCCAATACTAGCGTGGTAGCTATTATTATACGAGAACTCTATCAAATGTAGGCGTTTCTCCCAAATCCCTGGAAATCTAGCACACAGGCCCTCAATATATCCTCTAGGGTCTGTATGGTCCACTATGTCTGCCCATCTGTGGCAGGGTGGAAAGTTGTGCTCATCTTCAACTTTGTTCCCAAGGCCTCTTGTAGCTTTCCCCAAGAGTGAGAGAGGAACCTCGAATCCCTATCTAATACGATATCCTCTGGAACCTCGTGACGAATGACCACATAATTCATATAAGCACCCGCTAGCTAATCCATACTCCAGGTGGACCTCATCGGAATAAACACGGCCGACTTTGTCAATCTGTCCATAATAACCCAAATAGTTTCACAGCCACTCTGAGTTCTTGGTAAACCGCTGACGAAATCTATAGAGATCGAGTCCCATTTCCACCTTGGCACTTCCAAGGGCTGATGTAGCCCTGTTGGTCTCCGGTGCTCAATTTTGACCTTTTGACACACTAGACATAAGGACACAAACTCTGCCACTTGCTGCTTCATGCGAGGCCACCAATACATCCTTCTGAGGTCTTTATATAGCATAGACCCTCCTAAGTGGACTGAGTAAGGAGTCTAATGTCCTTCTTCCATAATGTGGCGCTTTAATTCTGGACAACTTTATGGTACACACTAGTGACCCTTGAACCGAAGGCTGCCATCCTCGTGAATTCTGAACCCTTCTGCTCGGCCTTCCTACATCTTCTGCCTAATTCCCTCAAGCTTGTTATCTCCGAACTGATTGGCTTGGATCTCCTCTAATATGGTGGGAGTGAGTGTCAGGGCACTCATACAGGCCTCAAGGTCCCCTTGCTGAATCATCTCAATCTCCAGGCTTGCCAACTCCCTTATCATTCGGTCAGTGACCACATGACATAGTATAAAATGCAAGGTCTTCCTGCTCAGGGCATCTGCAACTACGTTGGCCTTACCGTCGTGGTAGATCAACTCTATGATGTAGTCCTTGAGAAGCTCCAACCACCTCCTATGCCTCATGTTGAGTTCCTTTTGAGTGAAGATGTACTTGAGGCTCTTGTGGTTTATAAAGAATCTGCATTTTGCTCCATAGAGGTAGTGCCTCCAAATGTTCAAAGAAAATACCACGATAGCCAACTCCAGGTCATGGGTAGGATAATTCTGTTCATGTTGTTTCAACTGTCAAGAGGCATATGCAACCACTCTGCCTTTCTGCATCAACACACATCCCAACCTATGCTTGGATGCATCACTATAAACCTCAAACCCATCAGTACCCTCTGGTAGGGTCAACACGGGTGCAGTGGTCAACCTTCTTTTTAGCTCCTAAAATGCTTCTTCGCAAGCCTCGTCCCACTGTAACTTTTTAGTCTTCTTCAGGAGGTTAGTTAATGGTCGGGCAATCTGGGAGGAATTTTGCACGAACCTTCTGTAATACCCGGCCAATCCCAGAAAACTCCAAACCTCTGCTATATTCATAGGAGGCTTCCACTCTATGATGGCCACGATCTTGGTTGGGTCCACAGCCACTCCCTCTACTGATACAATGTGTCCCAGGAAAGCCACCTCTTGAAGCCAAAATCCACGCTTTGACAATTTTTCATACAAGCGATGCTCCCTCAATAGATCCAGAATAGTGCGGAGGTGCTACTCATGCTCCTCGTCCCCTCGAAAGTAAATCAGGATGTCATCAATGAATACCATGATGAATTGATCAAGGAATGGCTTGAATATCCTTGTCATCAAATCTATGAAAACTGCAAGCACATTTGTGAGCCCAAATGGAATTAGTGTAAACTCGTACTGTCCATACCAGGTCTGGAAGGTAGTATTCATAATATCAGTATCAATGATCCTCAATTGATGGAACTGGTCAAAAAGGTTTTCTATCCTTGAGAGTGGGTACCGGTTATTCAGTGCTAGTTGGTTCAACCCTCAATAGTTGATGCAAAGGCAAATACTACCATCCTTCTTCTTTACGAGCAGGATAGGCGCTCCCCAAGTTGACACACTCGATTGAATATACCCATGCTCCAATAGCTCTTCTAGCTGGGCCTTTAACTCCTTCAATTCAACTGGTGCCATCCGATAGGGTGCCTTTGTGATGGGCTCAGCTCCTGGCACCAACTCGATCTTAAAATCAATTTCTCGAACTGGGGGCATACCTGATATCTTCTTTGGAAACACATCTGTGAACTCCTTGACCACCGGGATGCTATCTAGATCAGCTAGGTCCTTCTTCAACTCCTATACACTGCATAAGTATAGGGGATACCCATTCTGGATCTAGGAGTATAGAGTCACTACCTATACCACCTTGGTAGCGGGCTTAGGCTGGGTCCTCCTGTACGAAACCCTAGTTCCCTTTAGGCCTCGTAAGATCACGCTCTCCTAAGTGTAGTCAATGACGGTCTTATATCTCCCCAGCATGTCCATACCTACAATCACATCGAAATCCTTTAATTCCATACCGACCAGGTCCACTAGGAAATCTATCCCTCCTATGACTAAGGCCACATCAAAAAACAACTGACTACACTCCACTTTATCACTGGAGGAAAGCATCGTAGATAGTTCTATTTTAGCAATAGGTGACAGTCTAGCCTTAGCAATAAAAGCAGATGAAATAAAGGACAAGATGCTCTCGAATCAAACAGAGCATGCACCGGCAGAGATCAAATGGTGAACATACTAGTGATGACGTCTAGTTGGCGGTTAGCTTCTGCCTAACTAATCACATTCAGGCGCCTGTCTGACAGTCCTCCCTTTTGGGGAAAAGGTATGGGTCCTTAAGGCCTTCCCTGGACCTCTCTAGCTGTGGCACCGGCTGGGGTGGGTGATTGCTGGTAGTGCTGCGGGGGTGCGGTCCGGAGGTACTGCTGATAAGCCTGCTATGGGGGCACCAAGGCTCCCTCCTGTGGTACCTGTCGAGGCTGGTACTGTTGAGCACGCGACGGTCCTTGACACTCTAATGCTCTATGGCCTCGTTTGCCATAGTTTAGGCATGTGATAGGCCTACCTCCACAATCCTGGTCAGGGTGACTTCGGCCGCAATGTTTGCATGAGAATCCTCCTGGGGGGCCTTGGTCACTACCATGGTCTCTCGGCGGGGGTCTGCTCGACCCCTTTGTCCATTGATGGGTTCTACTCCCTGAACTGTGTCCCTCGGGTTTCCTCTTTTGGAGTATAGCGGTCTGCTCCTGGACTAGGGTGGAGGCAAGGCAAGCGCGCTCATAAAGTGTAGCCAGGTCGGTGAAGGGCATTGCACCCATCATCCTGTAGATTCCAAAATTCAACCCTAGCTCAAATTGGAACACCACCATGGACTCATTGGCGGTGATCCCTGGGGAAAACGTAGTAGCTCGGTGAAGAGAGTGTAATACTGTTGCATGGTCATTGATCCCTGGGAAAGTTGCATAAATTCTTGAAGCTTGTCCCTCTTTAGGCTTTCAGGGTAGAACTGGGAGTGAAGTGCGGTCTTAAACGCCTCCCAAGTTACCGGGGGACCATCTTGGGTACGGTACTCTATCCACCAGGCGTCTGCCATACCTCTCAAGAAGAAGGCAGCTATGCTGGGCTGCCAAGCTACGGGGCAGTCCACTACCTCAAAGGTATGATTCGTATCTCAGATCCACCCTTCGAGGATCACAGGGTCCTCCTCACCTAAGTACATTGGAGGATGGTGCCTGGTAACCCTCCAAAGCCAATCTTCACCGGCACCCTCTGAGTGGTGGGGGTGTGAGGTTGGCACCAAGGGCTGGCCCTGAACAAATTCCATGAAAGCCTCGAAGGCCTCCTCCAAATGCCCTATTCAGCCATTCATCGCCATTAGAAGCTGCAACAGAAAGATGAGGTTAAAAGCGAACCAACTAGTTCGTAGTAATCATATCATACTATTCTCCCTTTTTGGGAAAACCCCTAATCTACTCTTACGTTCCTCACTATGACCCAGACTCAAAATCATTAAAAATAGAAGGGTTTCATTAAGGTATGAAAACACTTCAAATTAGGTAAAACTTTGTAAATTAAATTCAGCTTTGAAAAGAAATAAGCGTGACCAACGCTCTGATACCAACTTGTAATACCCTCAAAATTTACTACTGAAAAATTTTGTTTAATGAAAAGGCTTAGCAGAAGTGAAATAACAAAATGTAGCTTATGGGGATATTACCTCCACACTTAGTACCAGACCGGTTCACTTCTACCGTTCCGATACCAAGTGCTAAGACTGAATGGGATTAACATCAAACACAAGTCGATAATTAAAATGATCATTCCTAAAGGAAATGAACTATTAATCATACAGAAAATCAGAGTGCAGTAACCCAAATAAGTACAACCAAAAAGTAAGGATTTAAAGTTCTAAATGAGAAAAACATCGTACAACATAATAAAACTAAATTATAACGATATAGGACAAATAAAACAAAAGATAGGCTCCGACCATGTCACTCTCGACCCCCAGGCTAGGTCCAAGCTCCACTCTTAGCCTCACTCGATCCCTCGTAAGTGTCATAGGCATCGAAGATAGAATCAACGACCTGCACCAAGTCAAAAGGGTCTTCTGCTCGTGGGAATGAGCAGCACCCATAAAACGGGTGGTCAGTATGTTACGTAATGAGCAAGGTAACCATGCAAGTAAGGCCAAATAGGTAAGGCACGTAACACAAGCATGATTATAGAGGTAACATACAGTAATACAGATAATTAGGCCAGGTTGCGTTTTAGATAAACTTGTTCTTTAGTTCTCTTAACAATATACTTATTTCACACATACTCTTTATTAATCCATGGGAGTGCGGGAACCCTACTATTATAGTCGGTGGATCAGAATACATACTGGGCAGAACGCTCCTGACCACTATTATTCATCAGTAGAATGGTCTCCAGGGCAAAAAGCTCCTAGCCACTATTATATGCCGGTGGATCGATATGGCCCCGACTCACATGGTGTTTCACTATAAGTACTTATTGTATTTTCAATTTCTTAGCTTCATTACATTTGATTTGTTGAGCACGGAATCCCTCACTATTATAGTCGATGGACCAAAAATCATACAGGGAAAAACGCTCCTGGCCACTATTATTTGCCGGTGGACTAGTCTGGGCCCGGCTCAACAATCTTCCTCTTTAAATGATTAATGTCTTATTCGATAATTTTTCACCCTTGACATGCATGCCACAAATCTTCTACTTCTATCCTCCCAAGAGGGGCCCGTACTATATCTTGAGACTTCGGCACCTCCAAGCTGCCCCAACATCCCTTCCTTATTCCATTACTCACACTAGAAGCCCAATTCTGATGTGTGGGGGTCAAGGCCCACTACCTCATACCACTAAGCCCATTCATAGTCCTCCCTAGGGTTTTCTCCAGAAAACCCTAATTTGGGCCTATGTGGTCCATCCTCCCCTGCCTTACACAACCCTAACTATTTTAACACCCCACACGTCACGACCCTTAGATTAAACCCTCGCTTTATACCTCACTCATCCTCCTTTATTTTTTTTATTATTATTATTTCCTTTTTCTTTTCCCACCTTTCCAAATTAGGGTTTCCTCCCAAACCCTAGCTCGGTCTCCTATGCACCCTTACACTATCCCATGTGCTATTTTCACCCGAAGCCTCTAGTCACCCAAACAACTCTTCCATTACCTTCCTCATGGCCCAGGGTAACTTTCCATATGTAAAGTTCACCCCCATGTAGACTCTAACCATCCCATGCAAACCCTCAATATTTTTCATGCAAAAACCCTAAAATTCTCATGCAAACCCTAGTTTCTCCCAGACAAACCCTAGTTTCTCCCATGTAATCCTCAAATGCTCCCACTCTTTCATTTTATTTAAGTCTCCTTTTATTCACACACTCAGGGATCATGGATTATTTAGGTCATTCCTAACTACGTTAGCCAACTTACTTCCCCTTGGTTATGTTACTTTCCTATTTTTCTTTTTCATGCTTCCCTCCCACATTACCACATTAAATATCCTAACATGCATGTCCTAAAGGATCCCATCACATCACATCACAACTTACAACATATCCATATTAACATATACCATACGAAACCACATGAACATACCTCCATTCCAAGCTCTGCTACACATAAAACAGTTAAGATAATAGCACAAGATTCTCAACATATCATTATATATGGCATCTAAGGCATGTAGGATACATAGCACACATAAGGTCGTAACTACACCCTTACCTAAAATGACGCCGGGCTTGGAACACGCTCCTACGCCTCCTTAGGGTTTTGACTTGATTTACCTAGAAGAGGGAAACACTATGGGTTAATTTCCCTTCTTACCAAAATTACCACCATTTCCTATCTTACCCCTATTATGGCCTACTATTAGGGCTAATAATGATAATAGTAGTTTTATAATCATAAGTAGGATTATTATTCTCAAAATAATTAATCATGCCACTTCTAACCAAAGTGAGTCTTAGTGATATTCATAGTATTAAAAGTAATAGTTTCAATATTACTAATAATAATATTGATATTATTTTTAGTAATAATACTAATATTGACCCAAACTCTAGTAATAATAATAATAATAGTGATGTAAATAATATAAAGGTAGTGACCATAATGATACTTATATTAATAATGCTAGTAGTAGTAATAATGATGATGATGATGATGATGATGATCATAATAATAATAATAATAATAATAATAATAATGATAATAATAATAATAATAATAATAATAGTTTCAATCTTGAGAATAATGCTAATAAAGGTTCTAGAAATTACAATAGTAGTAGCCTTGGTGACAATATGGTCAAGTATAATAGAATAATAATAATAATAATAATAATAATAATAATATTAGTAATGATAATAATAATAATAATAATAACAACAATAATAATGTTAAGCATAATAAGGATAATAATTGAAAACGGTAATAGTACTGTAAGGGTCCCAACATTTACACTAATAATAAAGGTGATAATGACCAGAGTTAGTATTATAGTATTAGTAAGAAAATAATGATAATAATAATGATAATAATAGTAATAATAATATTAATAGTAATAATAATAATAATAAGGATAATTATAATAATACAAAAGTTGTAGCTCTTTTAAATAATAATGCCATTAGTTAGAAATATTTCTGAAATAAGAGTGATATAATAATAATAATAATAATAATAATAATAATAATAATAATAATAATAATAATAATAAGGATAAGGATAATTATAATAATACCATTAGTTAGAAATATTTCTGAAATAAGAGTGATAATAATAATAATAATATTAAGATTAATATTATTAATATTAAAAATCATTAACACTTATATAAACAAGGTTTAAGGGTTAGGAAAATTAGAATACCACCTAGGTTTGGTGGCAAAGCCAGCGGCGACGCGGCAGCGGCGGTGGAGGAGGAAGAGAGGTAGAGAGATGGGGTATGGGCTAGGGGAGATGGAGGTATAGGGAGGTTGAGTAAGGTCCCCTAATTGTTTTGGAGGGTAAAGGTGGTGTTATTGGCGGCGGAATGATAACCAAATGAATGGTTGGCAAATGGCTATGAAATTTAAGTAATGATATGGTTGGCCAAATGGCTAAAGTTTGTTTATACACTTGACTAATTAGTTCTAGAATGGAACATTGATTAAATGATTGGCCTATATCTGTAACACCCCAAAATTCACTACCTCTTATTTTTTGAAAGCAAAAGAAATTACAATAGAAATATTTAAATTAAAACCTGTGAATTCTGGGGATGTTACCGCCACACTTAGTGCCAGACCGGTTCACTCCGACCTTTCCAGTACCAGGTGCTAAGGCTAAAAAGAGATTAATATTAAACTTAAACAAAGAGTTCATAAAGTGAATTAAAATATCATAACATAGAAATCAGAGTACGCATAAAAGTTTATAATCAATAATAAGGTGGAAATCAGAATACGAAATCCAAATTCCTCGAAGGGAATATTCTTACAATCAATAAAAGGTTTATTTTAAAAACTCGATACGAGGTAATAAATCATAAAAGAAAAAATGTGATATAAAAGAAAAAAATAATTAAATAAAATCACATGAAGAGGAAATACGGCCACAACACTCTCAAACTTTGAGCCAAAACATGCTCAACACTTAGCCCCGACTGATGTCTCACCCGCCTGCACAAAGTCAGAAGGGCATACTACTTGTGGGAATGAGCAGCACCCATGAAAAGGGTGATCAGTATGCTACGTACTGAGTAAGGTAACCAAGCACTAAGGCTAACACAAAAAGTCATACAAATAATGCAGAAGAAATAAAAGAGCATAATCCATCATGATAACATAACGACAAATGTACGATCAGGTGAAAATGCAAAGATCCAATATAGTTTAGATTAATTACTTCATAAATCCTTTATCGAAATGTTTTCACACCATGCTCTTTATCAAGTCCATATGAGTACGGAAACCCCACTATTTTAGCTGGTGGATCAGTCGCGAGGGTACATGCCCTGCCACTATTTTAGCCGGTGGATCAGTCGCGAGGGTAACATACACTGCCACTATTTTATGCTGATGGATTGGTCTGGCCCCTTCTCGTACGGCGTTCCACTATAAGTAATTAGTGTCTTTCCCATTTCTTAGCAATTGTAGGGTTTAATTTTTGTTGAGCTCGGGATCCCCCACTATTATAGCCCGTGGATCGGTCGCGATGGTACATGCCCTACCACTATTTTAGCTGGTGGATCGGTCGTGAGGGAAATATTCCCTGCCACTATATTATGTCGGTAGATCGGTCTGGGCCAGGCCCAACATCTTCCACTTTACGTAATTAATATTTTAAGTATCTTATTCAGATGGTTTCATCTTGGACATGCATGAATCAGTCCCTTTACACTTCACACATCACAAATCATAAAATTCCACAATCATAATTACACTTTAATTACTAAATACACATGATACAACAAAAACCCTAAGCAACCACACCAAACCCTAATTAACCACAACAAACCATAGTTAACCACTCCAAACCCTGTTTAATCATAACAACCATAATTAGCCATTCCAAACCTTAGTTAACCACAACAAACCACAATTAGCCACTCCAACCCTAGTTAATCACAACAACCCATAGTTAATCACTCCAAACCCTAATTCAGTCTCCTCCATACCCTTATAATGATCCACATACTATTATCCATCTAAAGTGTTCAACCAGCCAAACAACGCTTACATTACCATCCTTACATCCCAAATCAACTTTTCATACATAAATTTCACTCCCATGTAGACTTTACACATCCCATGCAACCTCTCGAACTTTTCATACAAACCCTAAATCCTATGCAATCATTAACTCCCTTGCAAAACCCTAACTCCACCATGCAAACCCTAATACCACCATACCACCATTAATACCACCATGCAACCATTAATACCACCATGCAAACCCTAATACCACCATGCAAACCCTAATACCACTATACAACCATTAATACCACCATGCAACCATTAATACCACCATAAAAAACCCAATATTCCGTCATACAAAACCCTAAATTCAATTCACACAAACCAAAGATTCATCCATACCACACCCTAGAATAGATCCTTTCATACAAAACCATCAATTAGATTCTTCCATACAAAACCATAAATTAGATTCTCCCAAATAGAATCGTAAATTATATTCACCCACACAAAACCATAAATTAGACTCCCCCATATAAAACCATAAATTATATTCTCCCACACAAAACCATAAAAATCATGAATCAGGTTCTCCCACACAAAACCCAAAAATTCTCCATTTTATTCTTCCACTCATGAATCATTAAAATAATTAGGTCAACTCACATACCTTGGTCAACCTCTTTCCCTATCCTCGTTTTTCATCCTTTCTTCCACACAAACCACATCAACACCCTCACATGCATGTCTTACAGGGTCACAACACATATCATCATATATAAATAATACAAATGCCATATAGCAACACAAGAACATGCTTGAACTCCACGTCATACCATATACAAAATAATTACAATAATAAACATAGGATACATAACATGCGAAGCACATAATGCATATAAGCACACAAAAGGCCTTAGCACCCCTTACCTAAAATGACACCACTCTTGGAATACGCTCCTACGCCTCCTTAGGGCTTTGACTGGTCTCACCTATTATGAGGGAAAAAGCTAAAATTAGACTCCCTCCTATCAAAAATACTATTAATCACTAACTTAATATAAGACTAGGATTTTGATAAAATATTAAAATAATAATAGCAAAAATACTAAAAATAATATCAATATTAATATTAACAAGAATAGTAAAAATAGTAACAATAATAATAAAAAGGACATTACTCAAAAACATAGTGAAATAAGGCTTCAGCCCCTTTGCTAAAATAATACTAATAATAATAATATTAGTAAGATAAATAACCAAATTTAGTAATAATAATAGTGATGAAATAATAATAATAATAATGATGATGATAAAAACCATAATAATATTGTAATAATAATAATAATAATCATAATGGTAATAATAGTAAGGATAATATTTGAAGATAAAAAGAAGTAGGCTTTCCACCCTACATTGAGTAATAATAACTTAATAAATAATAATAATAATAATAATAATAATAATAATAATAACACTAGTAAGAATAAATACTAATAATAATAAAAATACTAATAACCCTAATAATAATAAAACATGATATTTATAATACTACTACTAAAATTTAAAATAAGCACAATAGGGTCTCAGCCCTATATAAAATAATAATACTAACACTTGAATATAATACTACTACTACTTGTAATCCCCCAAAAGTTTAGAAAACCTATAATTTAATAAATGACTTTTATTTGAAATAAATTAACTTTTAAAATTATTTAGTTTAATTATTATATGGATTTTTGAGTATATACATGTGGATAGGAGTTTTTAATAAATTAAAAATAAATATTTTATTATTTTATCATATTATTTTTATTTAAATAATTTTTCAAACTAATATTTTACTAAAATTAGCCTTTTGAATCAATATATTAATTTATATTGAATTAAAATTTTAAATTAAATAATTTATCAAAAATATTATATCTCATTATTTTCTAAATTAAATTAAATTATTTTCTCCTATTTTCCCTTTTCCCTCTCTTTCCTTTTCTTTTCCTGCTCCTTTTCTCCTTTTCCTCCTTCCTTTCTTTTTCTTTTTTTTTCCTTTCTTGGCTCGGGCTACCAGGCTTACCCCTCTCCCCAGCGCGACTAGGCCGATGGCCCATCTGCCCTCTCCCTCTCTTTCCCTTCCTCTCTCCCGCGCACCTCGACCCAGCCCAGACCCCCTCTTCTTTTTTTTCTTTCTTCCCTTCACCTTGGACCGGCCCAACTCCTCTTTTTCTTTTCCCTACGCCAGTCTGGTCTGGTCTCCCTCCCTCTCCCTTCTTTCTTTCTTCTTTGACTTCTACACCCGACCAGCAGCCTGCTCGACGCCATGCCCGACCATCGAGACACCTGCAACTCCTCGCTGTCAACCACTGCCACCATTTGCAACTCTCTCTCTCTCTCTCTCTCCTATCTTTTTTTTCACTATTTTGGAACCGGGCAGCCATGCACCCCATCCCGCATGGCTCCCCTTTCCCCCTCTTCGTCTACCTTACCCTGCCACCCTAGACACTGCCGCTTGATCAGCCACCTGCCCCCTCTCTTCTCCCTCTTCTTTTTCTTCACCGCTCTAGCCTCTCTCCTGCCCCATCTTTCGAGGCTCTCCCCTTCCCTAATCTCCCTCTTATCTCCTTTATTCTCCTTCCATCTTCCCCTATTTTTGCTCCACCGCCACCCTCTGCCGCTTACGCCGCCGAACTGGACCCCCTGAGCCGCCTTCTGCCACCGCCTACTACAACCCTACACCCTCACACCATCCCCTTGAGCCCCGCATTTCCTCCCTTCTCCCCCTCTTCTTTTCCTCCCCACTTTTCTCCCTTATCAGTAGGCCACCTGCAACCCCTCCTTCTGCCGCCACCCAACCCACCATTCGACACCCTACAACCTCCTCTATGATCCCCATACATTGTTTGGCAGAAATAAGTCCCCAAACCCTTTATTTTCCCTCCTCTTTTCTTTCCTTCTCAGCCCCTCCACCTCGACCCACCTCGGCAACCAACTTCGCCACCTCGCCGCCGCCGCATCCGCCGCCCTTGGCTGCCAACAACCCATCCTCAGAATCCACCTACACCCCCTCTTCACTCCTGCACCATTTCCTTGCCTTGAAGCCTCCCCCATCTATCTTCTTTTCTAGCCTAAAGACCCCAACCCGAAAATAGCCATTTTACCTTCCTTCACCCTCCCATTCGAGCCTTCCTCTAATTATTTTTGCATGCAGCTCATGCTGCATATGCAGTATAAGTTGCTGCAATTATTGGACCATTTTTTATTAAAAATTTTAAGGTAAAATAATATTTAAGATAATTATTTCATTAAGTAAATTTTATAAGGTCTTATGCTTTGATTTTCTTATTTCTAATATAATAATTATTGATATTATTTTTAAGTGTTGATTTTGCTATTTGAAGCTTGAATCTTTAACCAAGATACCGGTAATGTTCGATTTTTACGGGATCTAAGGTAATCGTTAAACCCCACTTAAACGCATGGATAAACATATGTTTACACATTAAGATTTTTAATTTGTTATTATATTTGATATTTGGTTGTTAGCGTAATTTATATGTTGGCTTGTATTGTTTAATAAAAAGGAAAGGAAAGTATTCCCTTTATGTGCTATGTGTGGAAATGTTGCTTAAGGAAATAGGTTAGCTATTAAGGGAAGCATTAAGTACCTATCCTTGTTATTTTATGTTATTTTGAACATTTATGCATGAATAGTATTATTGTTAGCCCTAGGGGTATTTTCGTAATATTTTTTGTGCTAGATTATGGCCTAATATGTGTGGGTGCTAATATGTATTATGTTAAAATATAATGGTTGGTGGAGTTGGATGTTGTTAATGGAGTATTAATATTATTATTCCATGTGGTAATGTTAATTTAATAGAAGTGATGTAATAAAGGGGATAAAGTGTTAATTTTGAAGGCAAAAGGGCAATATAGTAATTTTATGATTAAATGGCAAAATGATAATTTTATAAGTAAAGGGGTATTATGGTAATTTGGGGAGTAAAGGGTAAAGTGGTAATTTTGGGAGTAAAGGGTAAAGTGGTAATTTTGGGAGTAAAAAGGGCAATATGGTAATTTTATAAGTAAATGAAAAAATGGTAATTTTATAAGTAAAGGGGTATTATGGTAATTTTGGGAGTAAAGGGTAATATGGCAATTTTGGAAAAGAAGGGAAAAATGGTAATTTTGTAAGGAAAGATAAAAATGGTAATTTTGGATGTAAATGGGTAAGGTAAAAGGAGTATTATGGTAATTTACAAGTAAAAGGGTATTGTGGTAATTTTATAAATGAAAGGGATATTATGGTAATTTGGAAGTAAGGGGTAGAAGAGCAATTTTATAAATAAAAATGATATTATGGTAAACTTGGGAGTAAGGGGTAAATTTGTAATTATGGTAACGACGAAAGATAATTTGGTAATTAAATTATGATTATAGAAGGGCAATCAGATAATTATAATATTAGAGAAGGGTAATTTGGTAAATTAACCAATTAAAGGGCATTATGGTAATTTTAATAATAGAGAAGGGCAATATAGTAATTATAATAATAGAGAGGTGTAAATGGGTAACTATAATTATGGAGAAGGGTAAATTAATAATTATAATTATGGAGAAGGGTAAATTAATAATTATAATTATGGAGAAGGGTAAAATGATAATTATGATAATTGAAAAGGGTAAAATGGCAATTATAATAATTGAGAGGGGTAAAATGGTAATTATGATAAAGGAGAAGGGTAATTTAGTAATTTATCTAACTAAAGGGGTAATTTGGTAATTTAACCGACTAAAGGGTAAATTGGTAATTATTTAACCAACTAAAGGGGAAAAATAGTAATCATGATAATGAAGGAGGGTAATTTGGTAATTTATCCAACTCAAGGGCAGTTTAGTAATTATAATGAAGGAAAAGGGCAATTTGGTAATCTAACCAACCAAAAAGGGAAATATGTTAAGGTTAATAATTATGAAGGGTAAAGGGTGAGATAACTGAGTAACATAAACCGAGCAAGGGCTAATTTGATAATTATGCAACCTTAAGGGTAATATGGTAATTTGTCAAGTAAGGACGGGATGGCTTAGTAATTATATAAGTAAGGGGTAAATGAGTACTTTGCACCTAACATGTCGTTGTGATTGTGGAATTTTATAATATGACTCAAATAACGCTGATTAGTAAGGTAGTATTTGATAATTAGTAAGTATTACGGGAATGAATCCTAATTCGGAATTATATGAGATTGTGATGGCCTTAATGATTTCTCTATGTTATCTTGGATAACCACCTGAATAAGAAACAACTAATGATATCAGAATGATTGAAAGTGAATAAGTATCTGACTATTGTGCTCTTTCGTGATCACCTTTAATTAAGACACTAATACTTAAAGTGAAAGACCTCGAGATCGGGAATGGTGGCTCTTTAGGGGTCGCTACCCTAAAGACGTAGTTTATCCCACGATTATTCTGGTATTTGCTGGTGTGCCTTTGTGCCCCAGCCAGGCCCTATCTTGTACTCTATCTAGCTCTACAGACCTAGTTGGGGGGTATGCATACTTATGGATTAGGTGTCCTTGTCGGTAGGGTACTGAGTAGCTTTATGCACCAGTACGACCGGGGTACCTTTGCGTCCCTGGGTTCGTGGTTGAAGGGTAGTGAGTAGCTTGTATGCACCGGTACAACCGATGTACCTTTGTATCCTGGGTTCTTGATCTCCCATCCGAGGCAAATAAATGGAATTTGATGTGCTGATTAAAGAAAGGAAAAATACTAATAATGAAAGTGAAAGATTAATGAGCCAAGCCTAGTGACTTATGATATCGATTACCGATCCACTGGTTATAATAGTGGCCCAAGAGCGTGTTGCACTGGCAAGTGATTATAAGTACCGATCCACCGGATATAATAGTGGCCCAGGAGCGTGTTGCCCTGGCAAGTGATTATGAGTACCGATCCACCGGATATAATAGTGGCCTAGGAGCATGTTGCCCTGGATGATGTTGATATATATTCCGATCCACCGGCAATAATAGTGGGAGTCCCGAGCTCAATAAAATCATTCATGGATGTGAATAAAGTTATGGAAAAATACTAATCACTTATAGTGGAATACCATGTGAGTCGGGGCCAGACCGGTCCACCTGCGAATATTAGTGGCCAGGAGCGTTTTTCCCTAGAGACCGTTCCACCGGCATATAATAGTGGTTAGGTGTGTTCTGCCCTATAAGTGACCGATCCACCGGCTATAATAGTGGAGTTCCCACACTCACATGGATATAAAATATGAGATTGATTGAATAATGATGGACTAATGGCTTAAGGCCCGAATGTATTGATTTTGCACTATGACATGGCTTAAGGCCCGAGAGTATCGATTGTTCATAATGACCTATTGATACCGATATGAAGGTTAATTATGTGAATGTTATATGTACACATCTTGTTATATATGTATATAGATTTGTTTAATATGTGACATTACGAGACTGCTTTTAAGTGTGATTTTAAAGGGTTACTCAGTACCGTAGTATTGAAGGGTTCCCTTTTTGGGGCCCCTGCCTATTCAATGGGCAGTGTCTCTTATAGGTCTTTTCAGGTGCTTGTAACACCCCCATTTTTACTGCTAAAAATTTTCGTTTTGCGGAAGCGATAATTACAAAACCAATGGGTGTTACCGCCACACTCAGTATAAATCTGGCATCCTCTACCGTTCTTATACTGAGTGCTAAGGCTAAAATATTACTTTACTTAAATAACATTAAAACAAAGGCAGGATAGAATTTCATTACAAACTACACTGTCCCGAATAAATACAAAAAGATCAGGCAAGAGTTGTAATGTAACAAAAGAGAAATAGTAGGGGACTTAAGAGTCCAAGAAATATCCGGACCAAAAGAAGTCGAGGCGAACACCGGATAGTCCTAACTCTCAACCCTCTATTTGAAGTCGTCAGACCCTACCCTCAAAGTAATCTTGCAAGGTAAAGACTGCCCGTGGAATAGGCAGGGGACCATGAAACGGAACCCGTCAGTACTACGGTACTGAATAACCCTTTATACCAAACTAATATGAAAAACTAGCATGGAACACATGCAAGGCATACGGTTAACAGGTACAAGACATTCAAGTATTCATACGAGGATTGATATACAATAATCATTTAGACAATCAAATTCTATTAAAGCCACATGCTACTCATTTTCATTTGTCTAAAATAACCGACAGCTTACCAGACTAACATGCCAAAGATACCCTCAAAAGTAATGATTAGAACCTAAACTCCAGCATAACAATTATAACATCCACATCATGACTCATATCTCAGCATAACTCCCAACCAAATTTATAACATCACAAGTGTATTCACAGGTAAGCTATAACATAATCCACAACGTTAAATGTATACTCACAGGTAGAATATGATAAAATACATAACATCACTTGTGTACTTACAGACACAGGATAATAATATCCGAAATCTCACAGGTACACTTACAGGTACAGTAAATTAAAATACAAAACCTCAACGGTATATTTACAGATATAGTATAATAATATACATAATGTCACAGACATACTTATAGACGTAATACCCACACACGTAGGCCCGCAGGCTACTACTTAAGCCACAGGTAGGCACAACAACCACTACCAAACCAATCCAATACCCAATAATAATCCTTCCAATCAAATCATATTATTTCCATTTTTATTTACTCGAGGGGGATACAATAATAACCCGGAGACATAACAATACACAGGTCATACCAGCGCACAAGGCAACACGATACCCTCCAACCATCCAACCCAGAGGCATAACATCACTCTGGTCATACTGATGCACAAGGCACACAATACCCTCCTCACCTCGGACACCTAATCCTTAAGTATCGATACCCCCTATAGGGCCCGTAGGTCACCTATAGAGTAGACTAGGGCCTTACTGGGGCACAATCGGCACACCAGAAACCCAAACAAATCGAGGACTCCTACCTCATCTCTAGGATAGCTACCCCTAGAGAGAAACCATTCCCAAACTCGAGGTCTTTCACTTTACGTATTAGTATTTTTATAAAGTGATCACAGATAACACACGTTACACATTTATTCTCATTTCCATACTTATTCATTTTCCCTTTATTTCCAATTATCCAAGTCAACCCTATGGTCAATGGTATAAAGAAAAGTCAAAATCAATACTAAGGTCAACCTACCAAAAGTCTAAGGCCATCCTATATCCAATTATTCACATTTGGGCGTTAGGCCGAAAATGACCATAATGCCCTTAAAGCTAATAATTATCAGATTAGTATCCATTTAAATACTAAGTCTATCTTATTTATTAATCTATCATGAAAAGGCTAAAATGAATAATCTAATTATTTTTTTATATAATTTAAATCATCAATCATGTCAAAAGACCATTTTGTCCCTACATAGATTTCGGCATATGAAACTCTATCATAAACTTTTGAAACGTACAAAACACATGATCGTAAAATCAACAACAGATAATACATGTTAGAAATGATTTTTAGGATAAATATTATATTACACAAAAATGACTAAATTGCCCCTAGGGCACACATTCCTAATAATTATTCCACAATTATATCTAAACATGCTTAACTAATAGTTATATACATAATTATCATACCAAACATTCTCCCGTCATTAGAATTATTTTTAAGTCATACTTTTATACCCGAAATATTTTATATCAGATAACATACTCGTTTTTATCCGTTTTCATAATAATAATAATTAACACATAATTATATTGAAATAAATCATGCTAAACATATTTCATACACCAAAGGCCCTAATGTATTATCACGCAATTTTTATCATTTTAGTAGAGTATAACGGTTACCTGAATTCCAGCAAAAACGTAAAATTAGCGGTATCCACTAAAATGTATTAGGTCCTGCAAATTAAACTTTCGTACCTAAAAATAATACCAGAAATACAGAATTAATATCTATCAGATAAAATAATAATTATAGTATAAAAATATTTATTTTTCTAAAATTACCAAAATACCCTTACAATTAATATTGGTACCAAAATTTATTAAAACACTACGCAACTCATGTTGTATGCAGCGTGAGTCGCGCACGAGGGGAAGGGGCACGACTGATTGGGCGAGAGGGTCGGGAAAGGCTGCGAGGCAGGGGAAAGGAAAGGGAGGTAGAGGTTTTGGTTTGTCGATGGTGTAGGGCGGCTGGAGGCTGGCAGGGCTGGGTCGAGGGTGACGGGCTGCTGGGAGGCTGCTGCGAGAGGTTGTGGCTGGGCTGGAAAAATTTCGAACAAAATAGAGAGGGAGGGGAGGGGTAGATGGTTCGAAGGTGGTTGGTGCTGCGGGGGAAGGCTGGGCGATGGCGGAGCAAAGGGAAACATGGCTAGGCTAGGGGCTGCTGGATGAAGAAAAATCGAGGGAGGAAGCTGGTCGAGATTTGGCTCGGGGATGGAGTTTCGGGCTGCCAGGTCAAGGGAGACGGTGGATGGCTGCTGGCTGGTTTGGGCGATGGGCTGGTGCATGGTGCAGGGGGCTCGGCTGAGGTGGTGGCGTTGGGATGGAGGATGCTGGGCGACGAAAATGGAGGTGCAGGGGCTGGACGACGGTGCATGCAGGGTCATGCGATGGGGGTGCTGTTTGGTGATCGAAAATGGAGGGGAGCAGAGAGGGAGCTGCGATGGGCAGAAGTTGTAGGCGTGTGTGTGTCTGTGAATCTGTGAAATGAAAGAGGGGGGGCTGTTTAGTGATTGTGATGTGCCGTGTGCGTGTGTATATGTGTAGTGTAAGAGTGTGTAAGTATGGCGTGAGTATCTGTATATAAATGTACGAACGGAGATAGGAAAATCTTCCGGAGAAATGTTTGGATAAGGCTTAGAGTAGAGTTTATTTATCTAGTTTTAATTTTAATTTAGGTAGATTAAAATATCAGATATAAAAAAATAGTTCTAGAAAAATTATTAGAATTTGGGTAAGTAAAAAAAATAGTCGGAAAGAGTAAAATAATCGAGAATAATTTTTAGGAAATTATTTTTGGTTACAGATCAAAAGATTATTAATAAAATAATTTAAAATAAGATTTACGGGTAAAACTAGGATTAAAATGAAGAATCAGTTTCTATCAACTTTTTAGCCTAATTATTTTTATATCTAAGTAGTCGAAATAATAATAATAATAATAATAATAATAATAATAATAATAATAATAATAATAATAATACGTTTAATACTAAACCTCTTAAGTTAATAATTTTAACTAATCACATGTAATTATAAATTTTAATTAGGGTTTCCTAAAAATGGGGTATTAAAGTGCTACTCATGTGGGCAATGGGAAAGAGCGTAAGGATTATCCCGACTCTGAGGGTTCTCCCTTTGCTTTTACTTTCTGGTTTAAATGTATTTCTTATTCTTGTAATCACCACTAGTGGATTCTAATCTTGTAAAGTGTTTACTTGCGCTACTCTGATTTTAAATATGATTTGAATTTCTAGCAATTGATATTTTATTCTTTAGCCTTAGCACTTGATACTGGAACGGTATGAGTGAACCGGTTTGGTACTAAGTGTGGCGGTAATATTTCCGAAATTCACAATTTGTTATTTTGCTTCCGCTAATCTTTTAATAAAATAAAATTTTTCAGTAGTGAATTTTGGGGGTGTTACACTACTACTACTACTACTACTACTACTACTACTACTACTACTAATAATAATAATAATAATAATAATAATAATAATAACAGTAATAACAATAACAATAATAATAATAATAACAACACTAATGGTAAGGTAGCTGTAATAATAATACTTAAATAATAATAATAACAATTTTGAAATAGTAAATAATAATAATAATAACAAAATATTAGTATTAATAATAAAGATAATAACAATAATAATAATAATAATAATAATACTAATAATAATAAAATCAAATTAAAATATAATAGGGCTTCGGCCCTCAACAAAATAATAATAAAAACATTAATATTAATAATACTAATAATACATATTAAAAATGGAAATAATAATAATAATAATAGTATTTATATTAGAATAAATGAAATAAAATAATTTAAGGCTTGTAAAAATAGGAAAAAGGGCTGAGAGGGTCTAGGGTTCAACAGTTGGCTGGTGAGGATAGGCGGCACCGGCGGTGGTGGACGGAAGCGGCGGCGGCGGAAAAAGAGAAGAAAAAAAGAAAAGTTGAATGATGGGAAAAAAATAGGGAGAATGGAGTTGGAAGTTGGGCTGTTTAAGAATACCTAGAGGGAGAGGAGCAGAATGGAGGTGGCGTCGCACAACGGCGGCGGTGGTGGCCGAATGAAGAAGGAGGGAAAGAGAGGAGGATAGGGAGGAAGAGGAAAATAAGGGTAGGGGAAGGTACAGGGTGATCTGAAGAATAATTTGAGAGGTAAAAGAACCAGCGAAAGCAGTAGAGGAGGTGGCTAATGGTGGTTCGAAGGGTGGCGGTGGTAGAAAATGGTTTGGTTGAGGAGAATACTTTGCACAACCTAGGTGGCTCGTGTAGGAAGAATCGAGGGAGGAGGAAGGCATAGTTATTTAGGGGGTGGTGCAAGGAGTGCATGGGTGGCCAGAACGGGTGGCAGTGTTGGCCGGAGGCGATGGACGTGGCGTCCAAAGAGGCGGTGGGGCCAAGGGAGAAAAATTCTAGGTTTCGGGGAAAAGCTCAATTGCAGACTGGGTAGGGTTATTTATAGGAGGAAAAAGGGTGGCTTAGGTTAAAGGGGAAGAATGGGAGGATCGACAAGTCAGTTGGGCTCGCCGGCGGCAATGGTTGCTGGCGAAATTAAAAAAAAAATGTGGCAGGCACTTGGCTAGGAAAAGGGAAACGTGCGAGGAGAGGGGAATGGGCAGGCAGGTGTGTTCGATGAGTTGATGTGGAAGAGAGGGGGAGGTGGGCAGCGATCGTGCGTAGTCGCCGCCAAAATTTTTGGCCGGTCGGAAGGAGTTGCAGGAATGGCAGGCTGTCAACGACCGGGGGGAAGGAAGGAGGAAGGACAAAGAAAGGCTGGGCCAAGCGGCTGAGGAGAAAAAAAGAAAGGAAGGAAAAGAAGGTAAACCAAGCCGGTCAGGCGAAAGTTAAGGGCGTTTAAATTTAACATCGCGCTTTAGGGAAAAAAGAGACGAAACTCGACGCACTGGCTGCGAGGAAAGAAGAAAGAAGGAAACGGGCGTGGGCAACTGCAGGAGAAGAAAATGAAGGAAGGAAAGTGGGCTGCGCGAGGCCCAAATCGGGGGAGGGGAGGAAGAAAAAGAAAGAAAAAAAAGGAAAAGGGGGAAAAGGAAAAATAATGGATTAGGTTAATTAAATTAATTAAAATATTTGGTATAAAAAATAAGAATATTTAAATAAAATAATATTTAAATCCCTTTTTAGGCTAATTTAGGATTTTTAAAAGACTTTTCATAAATTCCATTTTAATTAGCAAAACACCCTAAATTTCTTCAATCAAATTATTTATAAAATTAATATTAATTTGGAACTATTTTATCCTTCTTATGTTAAATAAAATAATTTATTTAATTAATTTTCAAAATAAAATCCTTAATTAGGTAAAATGCTAAAACTTTTCTAATAAAAATTATTTATTATTTTATTCTTAAATAACCTTAATTAATTCGCTTTTATTTTAATAAAAATAATTAATTTAATTAATTTTCATAGTAAAACCTCATTTAAATGTAATTTTTAAAATTAAAAATTTTTGGGGCATTTCAGTATCATCCTTGGACAAATGGAAATAACCCTAGGGTTCGTTGGAATACTCTTTACTTTTGCTCATGTAAGTGGTTATGTGAAAGTGTTATGATTCCTAAGCATGTTGTTTTTATTATGTTGAAATTGTATATGATAGCATGTGTTATGCACTCTTACTTATATATATAGTTCTACCATATTTCATGTTGTACATTATGTTTATGAATGATAAATTAGTATACTTATGTACATTGAGGGAGCAACTTAGCTTACTCAATACATAGCATACTGATGTACCCATTTACTCGGTCACCTACTCATTCGTACAAATAGAGGATCATGTGCAAGTTTTTGGGATGGTCAATAAAGGGCTTACCTCAGTTGGGTTGGGGCTTGTGAGCAAGGATAGCCAAAAGGTTTTCATGGGGTCCATGGTATATCATGGTTTTATTTTGGGTATCATGCGCCAACCTATGTTTTGTAATCCCATACTTACTAGTATGTATTTTGTAACACTTTGATCGGAACCCATTACGGTCATCTGGTAAACACTTTTAGAATTATTTCAATTAAATTTTTATTTGTACACTCTGGTGATTTAAATGTTTAAATGGTTTAGCCTTGTATTTGATATGGGGTAGGCGACAAACGTCCATCCTTTATTAGGTATGGTGGTAACATCTTATTTTTCCTAAGTATTTTATGCTTCTACAACATGTTTGAACAAAATTTTTTAGTAGTAAAAAATGGGGGTGTTACATCAACCTTAGAGGTTCTAAGGTTGTGTGTGTAGCTAGGACAGAGGTATTTCAGGAAGTCTTGTGGCTTGGTGGCAAAGTTATCTTGGAGAAAGTGGGTACTTTGAATAATCCAGCTAGTATGCTACTGAATCCACTAATCGTAGGTAAGTTTGATTATTTCTCGGACTTGATTGGTGTTCATAGGCCATGAGGTCCTTTGTTGGGACAAGGTTTTTTGTAAAGGTCTTTACATGATATGCCTCATAAATATTGCATCAAGGTGGAGAATTTTGGGTTTTGATTGGGTATTTGAGCATAACATAATATTTTGTTAGTTCATACATATGTTAGAGAAGTTTGGCATAATTTGGATTAATGTGTGAGAAATACGGGGGGCATATTATATTACATGGAATGTGTTTTCCTGAGGAATTCTAGATGTGTTTTAGAAAAAGTCAAATGTAAGGAAATAAATATAGGAGTCCTGTGTTTCCTAAACACGAACCGTGTTTCTTAAACATGAATCGTGTTTTTGTTTATTTCTGAAATTTGTTGTTTTGTTTTGTAGGGTTTTTTGTTCTTTAAAAGAAGACATATTGAAGCCCTAGTTGTCAAGAGTCATGAGCCCCAAACTCTTCGTCTTCTCAATATAATTCTCCCTTCAAATAGAATTTTTGATTTGTGTAATTGAGTGATTGATTGGTTTAATCGTATTGTAATTACACAAAAGCATGAACAAGATCTCTACTTTTTCCATAATTTTTATGTTTTATGTGTGTGTTCTCAATTGTGCATAATCTTGTTAATGTTGATTTGGTGAGGATCTCTATAAATCCATGCAATTTCTGCAATAATAAGGAAAGTGATAACCCTCTATACATTATGTCATGTTGATCCACTTACCTAGGATGATTGTTCTATCATGAATGGTAGGAACATGTTTCCCCTACACATTAGAGGTATAAAATAGTAAAGAGTCATGTGGAGAATCTCTAGAAATGCTAATCAGATGGGTAGTAGTAGTGGTGTTGACTTCCCATGTGTTTTGATGATTCCAAACATATGACTTTATGATTACTTTTATTTATAACTATATTGGATGTATTTAGAATCATTGATGAGAAAATGCCCAAGTGAAAAACTAAAAACATAACTAGGAATACTTATAGTGAACAAATCTCCAAGATAATCACAATTAATGGATGATTTGTTGCAAATTGTCAAAGAAGTATTCAAGTTGTCATCAAACATCTCAAAAGACTAAATCGCAATGCATTTATAACTAAGTTTCACCATTAAAGGAATGAAGTAATAAAAGATGAAGGTTAATCCTAATATAAAAATAGGAACAAGCATGGGCACAACATCACCTTAACAATGTTAGCTCCTAGTATTGTTTCCAATATCACAGAAGATGTTTGCTATGAAGATAACCACATATTAATAGAATTATTAGGATGAACAGACCATGAATAAATATTGAATACATGCTCCTAATTCTTAGGACTAAGATGATAAAGATTCTTTATGGAGTTAAAGATAAAAGGATAAAGATTTGCAAGAGATATTTTGTCTAGTTATTTGTCAATATTCAATGATTAACGATATTTAATGTCTATTTAAAGTAGAACTTCCAAGAGCTAAAAATCATTGGGTAAACAACAAGTTATTTGATATTTGAGAGAAAATCAATGAATATAGTGAAAAATATTGAGCAAGGTAGTCAAAATTTAAGAGAGTGTGGCCTATAATAGTAAGGTCATAAAAGTAAATATTTGCTTATCATAGAATCAATAGAGTTTAAAATCTATATATATTCTTTATTCACATATTTTATAAGAGGGTATGAGTGTACCAAGAGTTATTATGTAGAGTAATAGGGGAGAATAACTAAAGTAAGTTGTAAAGTGATTTAGGTATAGTGTTAGACTTGCATGTGCTAGGTTTTTGATTCCTTCATTTAGAAGTACAGAGCAAAAGAAGAGCAATATCAATCGTAGACGTAGATCTATGTTTACCAAACCACATAAAATTTCTATGTTCTTTAATATTTTACTTTATTCATTCACTAACACCCTACAAGATACAGTAATGGGAACAACACTTATTACAGTAGTAAGAACATATTCTTTCAAAGATAAAAGTTGTTCATATTTCTATACAAAGTTAAAAATTAGCAACACTCAATTCACCTCCTCTTGAGTGTACTTGTGAGAACCAACAATTGGTAGTATACAAAACCCTAACAAATGTTTGGGTAGAAGGATAAGGTGGAGGATAAAGAGGATCTTGTTTCCTCTTTTTGGTTTATTCTTTATCTTGTGTATATGGAAGAGTGTTTGTGGCCAATTATGGCTCAAAAAGTACTAAATAGTTAATAAGAAAGAAATAGCCAAATTAATTCTCAAAACCATGACAAGAATAGGTTTGTTAAAAGGAAAATGAAAAGGTAAAGAAATGAATATTAATGGTAGATTACGGTTCGTAATCTACAAGTGAGCATAAAGTAAAAATAATTAACTCTAATTAACCCTCAAATTCCTTATAAAAACAATAACTTAAAGTAAATTGTCTAATAGTGTGTCAAGTGCCTTACCCTTTCATTCTGTCATCAATCTTGAGTTTGAGATCAAATCATCAATTCCACTTGAATAAAAAAACTCCAATATGACTGTAAGAGAAGTGGTTTAGTGTAATTTAGTTAAGGACTGAGTGACAATTTCAAGATAGAAGAGATATCAAGTTAAAGGACAGAGAGAGGGGGTTAGAATAGGCCAAATGATCATCTAGGCCAATTTGATGGAATATTTTTGTCATAAAAATCAATTGACTCATATTTGAAAACCAGTTGACTAGTTCATGCCAATTAGATGACTATATATGCAAATTTTCTAGACTTAATTTAAATCATGATACATATATTCAATTCAAATAAACACATATCCTGGTCTTACAAACATGATTTTAACACATCATTAAGCATCAAAACCACATGATAGAGAGTATAAATAAATTACATAAATGTCACTCCCATGAGTATAAGGCCTATATGTTTTTGTGTAGGTTGTAAGGACCATTTAGATAAATTTACTCCTTATGATTATTTAGTTATAGAGGAGTGACTCCTATGTATCAGGGTTGGTCATAGATTCATGTTATCCATTAATAATCTTTTGCTCTGATAGCTTTTGGACTCTTAGTTCCATGAGATCTCTTTGGATGTATTTTTATAATGTACTTAGAATTAACTTCAAAACTCTTATCTATGTTTATGAAAGTTCTGTTATTTTATATTTATCATGTTTTATATCTTAATTATCTTATATTATATTTGATTTAATGATGGTATGGTAACCTATAATTATGTTAAGTATGGCGGTAACACCCAACTATTTTGATATTACACTTTTGCTAAAATAAATATTACAATTTGGTATCAAAGATTTAGTTTTGATTACCATGTTTTATTTTTGAAAATTAAATTTTCAAATCATCCCTTATCCAATTTTATTGGTCAATTTCATATTTTCAAGAACTTGATTCTTAAAAAACCTAGAATAACTTGTGAGGAATCAAGAATGGACATCCTAGATAGACTTTGAATGTGCTTATGAGTTATATGTGCTAATAACTTAGGGATATTTTCCCAAACATGTTTTTTTTATCTTCCTTCTAGCTTTCTATGGCCTTAAATGGTCACATAGGCCATTTGGAGGGGATTTTTGAGACCTTTAGCAAGTTTTTTAGGTGTCCACCACTGCCACCTTAGCCTCAGTTGTCACCACCACCTCGCTATTGCCTATAGAAGGGTATTAGAGAGGACTGCCTTTGGAGGGTTACTAGGCATCATATATGAATCTACATTGGTGATGAACATCGGGCCATCCTAAAGGGATAGATTTAGGACAGGTAGAATCTAAGGTTTTATATGGCATAATCTGGGGTTTTACATGGAGGAATCTAGAGTTTTGTATCGTAGAATCTAGGGTTTTATATGGCAGAATCTAGGGTTTTGCATGGAGGAATATAAGGTTTTGTATGAATGGATCTAGGGTTTGCATGAGAGAATCTAAGTACGTAGGGAAGAGTCTAGGGTTTGCATGGGTGAATCTAGGGTTTCACGTGGGAGTTCTAGGGTTTTCATAGAAAGGTTAGGATCTGCATAGGGGTGAAACTTACATGTGAAAAGTTAATTTGGGGTGTGAGGAAGATGATGGAAGTGTAGTTTGGGTGTCTGAACACCTTGTATGAAAAATAGTACGTGGGACAGTAAAAAGGGTGCATAGGAGACCGAGCTAGGATTTGGTGTGGCTAGCTAGGGTTTAGTGTGGCTACTTAGGGTTTTGTGTCCACACATGTACTTGGTGAGTAAAGGGTGATGATGAGGGTGGAATCTATGGGTTATGTTGTGTGGAGTGTTAAAATGATTTGGGTTGTGTGAGGTGCAATAGGATGGGCCACCTAGGCCTAAATTAGGGTTTCGGAATAAAACCCTAGAGTGAGACGGTGAGTGGACTTGGAAGTGTAAGGTAGTGGGCCTTGACCCATATACATGGGAAATGGCTCTAGTGTGAGTTAGGGTAAGGAAGAAAGAATGTTGGGCTAAGTTAGGAGGTGCATGAGTCATATGATGTGAGACAGATCCTTTTGGAGGGTGAGTGTAGAGGGAGTTAGCCATGCATGTCTAGGGTTAACAAATATGAATAAGATACTTAAGACACTAATCATGTAAAGTGAAAGAATATTGATCTGGGTCCAATCCGATCTACTGGTTAGGAATAGTGGTTAGGGTGTTCCATCCTGTATGTGTCTGATCCCCCGATTATAATAGTGGTCAAGAGCTTTATGCCCTGTGTGTTTCTGGCCCACCGGTTATAATAGCAGGGGATCCCAACCTCAATAAAACAAACTTGAGTTTGCTAAGACACATAAAAGATACTAAGTACTTACAGAGGAACACCATGCGAGTTGGGACAAACCAATCCACCGGTAAGGAATAGTGGTTAGGGTGTTCTACCCTATATGTGACCAATCCACCGGCTATAATAGTGGTTAGGTGCATGTTGCCCTATATGTGACTGAGCCACTGGCTAAAATAGTGGGGGTTTCTATACTCGCATAGTTTTGATAAAGAGCATGGTGTGAAATGAGTATCGATAAGAGATTAATTAATTAATTAATCTAGAATATAAATGGCCTTTATTTGTTTATTTATCTAAAGTGATCGCATATTGTTTTATCATTCTATTGGAATAATGTGCTTATATGTGTTGGCCTTAGTGTATGGTTACCTTGCTCAGTACGTAGCATACTGATGGCTCTTTATATGGGTGCTACTCATTCCCACAGGTAGAGGGCCCTTCTAACTTTGTGTAGGTGGGTGATGCATATTTTGATGCCTTCAATGTTCATAAAGCATCAGGTGAGGCTGAGTGTTGAGCATATTCTAGCTTATGGATCGAGAGTGGCATGGTCAGTTTCCCTCATTTTATTCTTCTATTTCTTTATGTTATTCGTAATTGTATTGTGTTTCCCAAGTTTAATTTTTAAACGTTTGTAGACTTATTTTCTCTTAAGGAACTCCTACTCTGTACTCTAGATTATGACTCATTGTCATGCACTCTGATTTCTATTTTATAGTCGTTTAATGCTTATTTGAAGTCTTTATTTGATTTGATTCATATTGATTATTAAATTTCTTTTAGCCTTAGCACTTGATACCAGAATGGTCAGAGTGAACTGGTCTGGTACTCAGTGTGGTGGTAACATCCCCGAAATTCACAAGTTTTAATAAAATTACTTCTATTTTTTTTTAAATAGTGAATTTTGGGGTGTTACACATTGCTTGGGGTTTGAGAGTTACATTTCCTTTCATTTAAGAGTTAGGCTAGCTAGTTACATATATTTTTCCCACTATGTTGGGATGCCTATGATTATTAGACTATTTAAACTCTTAGATTTGATTCCTACATTTGGAATTTGTAACTCGCTCTTCTATCTAAATTATTATTCTCATCATTTTTATCATTATTATTTTTGTATTATTAGTAGAACCTGCATCTTTTATTTGTTGTTATATTTTACCTTGCATCAGGCATGGGTTAGGTGATGATCATGCCTCTCTCATGGTTGATGTGGCGGTAACATTCTCTTGTTTTTCTTTTATATATGATTCCATATTGTCTTTAAAAATAAAAAAAAATTCTTTAAAATTTGGGTATGTTATATAGTAATCCTAGAAGAGTTCATTGAGTTAGTAAGCTCATAAATCTAGAAGAGGATAAATAGGCTAATTTGTAAATCATCTCTTATATAGGTCATTGGAATTGTAAGTTCATAAACATAGAAGAGTGGCCATCAGTAAGAAAAAATAGGGAAAGTTTTCAAATACAAAAGGGATAACCTTTTGGTAGTGGATGTAATGGAGTACTGACACCCTTGGACTACTATAAATCATATGTTCAAAATTTTTAATTTATTGTTAGTGTTGTCTAATACCTTATTCATCCACTAGGGTTATTTCAAGTGGCATGCCATAGATCTTTTAAAGGAAAAATGAATTAGTTTTAAAATATTATTAATTACTCTAATTATGTATTAAGTAGTTGGATCAATTTTAATCAAGATTATCATCAAATAATCCCATATACTCAACCACTAAGCACACGAACCCTCAAAACATTTTCTAAACTTCAAAATGTTGGTTTTGATCCTCAATAAAACAGATATATCACTAAAATTTCATTCACGTGACCTTTAAAAATATATGAAAAACACCCTAGAGGGGGTTGAATTCTGGTGCATGGGTGTGTGCTTGTGTGTGTTTAGTTCAAGAGTGTGCAGTAGAGTAAGTGCAATAATAAAGCACATCACAGTCATGCAAGTATATACAGTCATCCCTAGTAGTAAAGAGATGAGAGGATGTCGATCCCATAGGGACAAATAGGAATGAAATATTCTAGCCAAAGTCGAGTATCTTATGAATCTACTAATGTGATTAAATGTTGATAGGGTGATGCTAAAAAATATAAGAAATAATTGAATGCACCAAGAGTTAACAAATTTAATGCAGGATAGATGTGAGGGACATAAGGAGGTAGAGTTATGAGAAAAGAGTTGTTAACGCTAAATGTGTGTACCCTATGACAATTCATAGCATGTCAAGCTTGATGGATATTAATCTTCCTAGACTCACTAGATTTCACTTAGTGGTGAAACATGCTCTCAGGCCTTCTCCATCATGGTGCATGGGCCCTAACAATGTCATGCAGTGAGGGTTGAATGATTAATGACAAGGATTCTTCATCTTTCGGTGCCAACCCCATCACCATTTATCATCATAAGTTCTACACACTGTCTGGTTGATGCAGAGTTTGGACAAGTGAATATTGTGGCCAATATTCAACACCTCAACAATTTCAGCTTTAAAAAAATGAAATATCATTTAACTCAACATGACTAGAAATGCAAAGATTATAGCAACAAAGGTTTTCAAACTTTTCCTTTCACTAAGAAGCTAGCCGATGCTAAGTGTCTTCTAGACAACATGGAATAAAGAAGAGAAAGAAGGGAAGGGATTGAGGAGATTACGGTAATCCAACCCCTATCTAACCTAATCACTCCTTCTTCTTTTTCCTCTCTTAATGGAGCTCTGTTGGGACTCTTTTTCGTCTTTTCCTCTCTCTTCTACTCATCCCTTATCATTGTTATTTTCTCACTATGGATTCCCGGATTTTTCTTTTTCTGTCAATTGATGATCCTCCCTACTTCAATCTTGGGGTATTTATAATGTTCATTCATGTAGATAGGACAAATGTCCCTTAGTGCTACAATAATCGAGTACACCCTGATATCAGGTGACTATACCCTATTTTCAGGTGGCAGTGCCCCACAGTGGTCCCTAAGTGAATGCTGCTAACTTTAGGAAAATCATGCGTTCTTCTTTTTTTGGCATGTAGACCTTTAATGGTGACCCATGTGACAACTCCTATGGTCTTGGCGAGGTGAGGAGATGCTTTGAGAAGTTGGTGTGCCGCCGTTCTTGCACATATCTTGAAATTAGCTAAGGAAATGCATTAAGCCTATGAGGAGTCATAAGAGTGGAGAGCGTTATTAGTTCATAGTGAAAATACTATAGAGGGAGGTGAATAGGATTTTGTGGAATGGGAATGACTAAATAAAAATTTACATGGAATGTAAAGTGGTTCAAGAGTGAATTACTCTTTACATCTATTACTAAATGGTTCTCCCTTTTAGATTTTTGAAATAGTGACGTGTTTTATTGATGATCACTCTTATCTCATTTTATGAGCCTTACAATCTCAATGACCATCTCAAGTGATGATATATAACTTTACCTATTTATCTTTGCTAGAATAACTGAATGAATCACTCAAGAATGATAGACAACACTCACTAACCCCTTAGATTGATTTTGGAGAGGTGGTTATGATTACAAGTATTTCTCACCAAATAAAAGATATGAAAGTGTTGATTTTTAAATGAGATGTAATCTAGCTAAATGTATTATATGATATTATAATTTGAGAATAATTCTCACTAAGAAAAGTGAGCAAAGAACACTTTTTAATAAAAAATTAGAAATATGAAAGTTTAGAATATCAAATGAGTAATTGAATGATTTTGGTGTAAGAAAGTAATTGCATCATTAATGATCTGAAAAGTTTTTTGTAATAAATGTAGAGGGACCTTATTTATATGAGTTACCCTCGAGTATAGCCATTAGACACAATTTGTCAAAAATTTATTTTGCCAAATAGGCAGAAAATCAGTATTTAATGTTAACCAGTCAATCGGTCTGGAGAAATTAGTCAATCAATTGTACAACCAGCCGATTGGTTTGTTCCATCTAGTCGACTATTTATGTTTTGACCAAAATAGAAAGTTACTATTGTGTTAACTAGTCGATCGGTCTGGAGAAACCAGTCAATCGGTTTGGCATTGTACATGGTTGGTCCTAAAACATATATGAACACCATCCTGGTAAGGTGAAACCAGTTGATCAATTTGTCAAACTAGTCGATCGGTTTCTCAACCTATTGATTGGTTTGAAGAAACCAATTGATATTTTTAGGTAGAGAGCAACTGGGTTTCTATAGAAATGAAACCTATGGAGTGGTTTATCAAACTAGTTGATCAATTTGTCAACCAATTAATCTGTTTGGCAATAACCAGTCGTTGTGTTTAAACAGAGAGCAAATGAGTTTCTATAGAAATGAAACCCATGGCTCAGTAGTCGATCGATTTGGCAATAACTAGTCTATGTGTTTAAATAGAGAGCAACTAGGTTTCTACATAAATGTAACCCATGGATCGGTCTATCAAACCAATCAATCGGTTTGTCAACTAGTTAATTGGTCTTGAAATAACAAGTTAATGTGTTTAAACAAAGAGCTGGGTCTCTGTTATATTGAGACCCATGAACTGGTTTTTCAAACCAATTGATCAATTTCTCAACCAGTCGATCGGTTTTTCTAAACCAGTCAATGTGTTTAAATAGAGACAAACTAGATTTGTGCAAGATTGAAACCCATAGACTGGTTGTCAAACTACTCGATTGGTTTTTGAACCAATTGATTAGTTTGAGAAAACCAATCTATTGATTTTAATGCACTAGTTGTTCCATCTTAGTTTTAACATAACCAATGGCTATGTTTAAATTAAACTAGTCGATCGGTCTAATGACCAGTTGACTTGTTCCAATTGGAACCAATTAATTTATTTGGAAAATACTTTTAAATGATTTATAATATGAAACCAAGTTAAGTATTTTTTTAACAAAGAGTTATAGAGAGTTTTTGTTTGAAATGTGACCTCTACTCAACTTAACTCTTTACAATATACCTAAGATATATCAAATTCTTGACTTGATGTCTTGGTTCCTTTTGTATGTGTTGATTTTTTGAATATGCATACTTAAGCGAAAACATTAGATACTAAAATATGTTTGTTATCATAAAAAAAAGTACAATGATATTGCTTAACCTTTGAGGTTAACACATAGGATAAAAGTGTTATTTTCAGTTTAAACAAAAGTGAGTCATACAAGATCTTAAAAGGAGGAAAAATTATTAAGAATCACACCCTATGACATCCTCATGTGAAAGAAATCATGGATATAATGATACTCGCAAGGTCTTTTAATCAGCTCACATCCATTCATATCACTCCCACCAAACTTTTGTTGTTTCTCATCCCAAGAAACATTATGATAGTATAAGAGGAGACCCCTATGTAAATTAAGGTAGCAATTATTAGCCTTTATCCATGTTGAGCTTCTGGTTCTGGCTAAAAAATTATCTGTAAGTGTGCAAGATATTAAAAGAGTCAACAGTGTATGGTGTGTGTGGAAAGATTTTTATGGATTTTTTTTCAAGATTTCCTATTGGACCAAAAAGGGTCAGCAAAGCACTTACAAACTTCAACATCCTTTTCCATTAGTTGGCCTGCTTAAAACCCCTAAGTGATTTTTTTTATATAAAAAAAATGAAATAGGGTTTCCTTATATTGGTAGTGTCTTTTTATGTGAGTGTACATCTAGGTCTCAAATTGGTACCTTCGGTTACTCCACCTTGACACCTATTTTAGAAATGTTCAAGCAAGTTTATCATCCTACTAAATGGTTTGATGTAAGTGCACACATCGTTCGCATGCAAGTGCCCCTAATTACTAGGTGTTTCGGGCATTGAAGCTCCCATTTCATCTGGTAATATGCCGAGATAGGCTCTTAATTAATTTTTCGGGTTAATTCCCCCAAACATATTCAATTGTATCCTTCACAGGGTGGTTATGGTAGATCTCATATTACTTTATCTTAAGAACATCATAGTGCACGTGTATTTATCCTTAGGGAAAAGTCTAATAGGAGTTGGAAATATTCATCATTTCCTTGTGTTCAAAGTGGTTCCATGTTGATGGTTTGAAGAATCCCTACTTTTGCAAGGCAATAAAAAAAGATACGACCATGAGATCAACATGTTCTATAAGACTTCAAATTAGCTCACTTATTTCACATACAAAGTATTCAAGTCAACAGCTCTGTCAATATTCATATAAGCACAGATTTCACAGCAAGGATAATTACTCAATTCATTCAAGAATTGATAGGGTTAGTAGTAGGGCTATCTTTGTTGTTGAGATTCTGCATATCAGCCATCATCAAAAACTAAAAACCCTTGACATGCATGACTAACTATATCCGCACTTATCCTCCCAGGAGGGCCCGTCCCATATTTTGAGACTTTTGCACCTCCTAACTCGCGCCGACATCCTTCCCTTAATCCACCTTCTCACATCAGGAGCTCGACTCCTAAGTGTGTGGGTCAAGCCCACACACTGCCTTACTCTAGGGTTTTCTCCAAAAATCCTAATCTGGGCTTAGGTGGCCCATTCTTCTCCACCTTATCTATTTCAACACCCTACACGTCACGACCCTTAAATCCAACCCTCACTTTCTACCCCACTCATTCTCGTTTATTTTTATTATTTTCTTTTTTTTCACCTTCTCACAGTAGGTTTCCTCCCAACCCTAGATTAGTCTCCTACGCACCCTTATACTGTCCCACGTACTATTTTTCGTCCGAAGCCCCCAGACACCCAAACGACACTTCTATTACCTTACGACCCAAGGAAACTTTCCATACGTAAAGTTTGCCCCCATGCAGACTCTAACCATCCCATGCAAACCCTCGATTCTCCCATTCTTTCATTTTATTTAAGTTCCCTTTTACTCATTCACTCATGGATCATAGATTATTTAGGTCATCCTTACCTACGTTAGCCAACTTACTTCCCCTTGGTTATCTTTCTCTCTCATTTCTCTATTTCATGCCTCCATTCCACATCACCGTATTAATTGTCCTAGTATGCATGTCTTAAAGGGCCATATCACATCACATCATAATTTACAGCATATCCGTATTAGCCAATACCAAAAGAGGGCACATGAATATACCTCTTTTCCAAGCCACGCCACACATGAAATAGTTAAGATAATAGTATATAGAACACGACATATAATTATATAGGACATCCAAGGCATGTAAGACACATAGCACGCATTCCGCCTTAGCTACACCCTTTCTCGGTTTAGGTTACTGAGCTATCTCCCACACTTATTAGGCCACTAATCACCCTTCGTAATTGTTACACTTAATATATTTCACATGTGGTTGGTTAGATTACCAATTTGTCCATTCCCTTTATTATAATTAACAAATTGCCCTTTAGTTGGTCAAATTACCAAATTACCACTGCTCATTATCCTAATTATCAAATTCCCCTTTAGTTGGTTAAATTACCAAATCGCCCTTCACATTTATCATATTTACCATTTTACCCTTCTCCATTATTAAATTATCATTTTACCCTTCTCTTTTATTAAATTATCATTTTACCCTTCTCAATTATTATAATTGCCAAGTTACTCCTTTTCGATTTCCACTTTACCCCTTTTATTTACAAAATTACCATTTTACCCCTTTACTTTCAAATTTACCATTTTACCCTTTAACTTCCAAAAATTATCATAACACCCTCTCACTTATAAGACTATTATTTTATCCTTAATTACGGAATTACCGTTTGACCTCTTTTAATTTTAAATTTTTCATTTTGCCCTCTAATTACAAAATTACCATTTTACCATTTTAGTATAAAACTACCATTTTACCGTTTTATCACAAAATTACCATTTTGCCCTTAATTACAAAATTACCATATTACCCTTTTATTACGAAATTACCACTTTGCCCTTTAATCACAAATTTAACATTTTGCCCTTTAATCACAAAATTACCATTTTTCCCTTTAATTAGAAAATTACCATTTTGCCCTTTTAATTACAAAATTACCATTTTACCTTTTAATCATGAAATTACCATTTTACCCTTGAATTATAACATTACCAATTTATCCATTAATTCTAAAATTACCCTTTTACCCTTTAATTATAAAATTACCCTTTTGCCTTTGAATTACAAGATTACCACTTTGCCCTTGCCTCCAAAATTATCCTAATACCCTTTATCTCCAAAATTACCATTTTATCCTTCAATTCCAAAATTACCCTTTTTCTCTTTAATTACAAAATTACTACTTTGCCCTTTTATCACAAAGTTACCATTTTGCCCTTTAATTACAAATTACCATATTACCCTTTTATTACGAAATTACCATATTACCCTTTTATTATAAAATTACCATTTTGCCCTTTAATTATAAAATTACCATTTTACCCTTTACTCACAAAATTACAATTTTACCCCTTTAATTACAAAATTACCATTTTACCCTTTAATCATGAAATTGCCATTTTACCCTTGAATTATAACATTACCAATTTATCCTTTTACTTACAAATTTACCATTTTACCCTTGCCTCCAAAATTACCATAATACCCTTTTTAATTAAAATTTTTCATTTTGCCCCTTAGTACACCACTTATATCAAATTATCATTACTACATAAAATATTAATATTAATACCTCATCCACAACTCTTATATTTAATATAATACTTATTAGCACCCATATATATATATATTAGGCCATATTCTTGTACAAGATACATTACTAAAATGCCCCTAAGGCTCACAAAATATTAATCATGCATTAAAGATCACAATAGCATAATACAACATAGATAATACTTAACATTTTCATTAACAACCAAACTCTTACCCTAAATAATATTTCTATTCATAACATATAACCTAGCATACTTCTTTTCATCCAACATCACAAGAAACTATGCATATGATATTAAACAACATATATTAAGCATAATAACATATTAAAAATCCTAATGTGCTAACATACGTTAATCCATACGTTTAAGTCGGATTTAATGGTTACCTTGATTCCCACAAAAACGAATCTTACCGGTATCTTGGTTAAAGATTCAAGATTTTATTATCAAAACCAATGCCTAAAAATAATATCATGATTTATTATGTTAGAAATAATAAAAATCAAAGTATAAAACTTTATAATGCTTAATTAATCAAATAATTAAATTAAAATATTATTATACCTTAAAAATTATTACCCAACTACATGAAGAAGGGCAGCAGCTCATACTGCTCATGTAGCATGAGCTGCATGCAAAGAAATGAGGGGAGTGGCTCAAAAGTGGGTGAAAGGAGGGAAAATGGACATTTTTGGGTTAGTGGTTTGGGGCTAGGAAAGAAGATGGATGGGGGAGGATTTGGGGCAAGGGAAGGGTGTAGGAGTGGAGAGGGGTTGTAGGTGGTGGTCAAGGATGGGTTGACGATGGTAGAGGCGGCTGCAACGAGGCTGCGAAGTGGTGCCGCCGAGGTGGGTCGAGAGGGATGGGTTGAGGAGGAAGGAAAAGGGAGGGGGAAAATGAAGGCTTTCGAGTGGTGGTTTTCACCAAAGGAGGCTTGGAGTGGTAGAGGGGGCTGCAAGGATTATTGTGGTGGCTTAGGTGGCGGTAGAGGCGGCGGAATGGAGGTGGATCGAGGCTGCACAGAGTGGTTACAGAGAAGGGAGGGAAAGAAGAGAAAAAGAAGAGAGGATGCGGGGTGGCTCGATGGGTGCTGTGATCGTTTGGGGGTGAGGTAGAGGGTGGCAGGGGTGGTGTAGGTGGTTGTTGAGGCGACAGTAGCGGCCAAGCTGGGTGGCGAAGCAAAAATAGGGTGAGAGAGGGGAGGAGAAGAAAGGAAGAAAAAGAGGTCGAGGAAGGCATGGAGGGGCTCGAGAAAATGTAGAATGAGGTAGGGAAGGAAGAAGAAAAAGAAGAGGAAGAGAAGGGAGGGGATAGGGAGCTCGAGGGGTGGCGGTAGGGTGGTAGGGAATGGCCATGGCAGAGAGAGGGAGAAGAAGAGGGATGGCAGGGCATGGGGGAAGGGAGAGATGGTGGGGCCGGGATGGTGTAGGAAAATGACGAGAGAGAGAGAGAGATAGGGGAAGTAGTAGGGAGAGAGGGTAGTAGGTTGGGTGATGGAGATGGCGGGATGGTCTGGATTCTTGCCCGGGAAAGAGGAAGAAGAAGAAGGGAAGAAGAAAGGGGAGGGGGAGCTAGGCGCGACGGGCGAACGAAGAACAAAAGAAGTGGGTCGGCCCAGTCGAGGAAGAAAGGAAGGGAAGAAGGGAGGCGACGGGGCTCACGGGTGAGGGAGAAGCAAAGGGGGAGAGGGAGCAGACCAGCAACCCAAGGGGCAGGAGGGGAAGGGCAGGTCGGGAAAGCTGACGGCCTAAGGAAGGATAAAAAAAGAGAAGAAAGAAAAGAGAAAAAAGGAAAAGGAGAAGAAAAGGGAAAAAAAGGAAAAAGAAAAGGGAAAATGGAATTAAATAAAATTATTTAATTTATAAAATAATATAATACAATATTTTTAGGTAATAAATTTATTTAATAATTTAATTTAATATAATTAGAATATAAAGGTTTAAAAAGGATAATTTTAGTAAAATAATGGTTTGAAAATTATTTAAATAAAAAGGGTATGATAAAATAACAAAATATTTATTTTAATTTATTAAATATTTATACCCAATTTTATATACTCAAAAATCCCTAAAATAGTTAAATTAAATAGATTTAAAGGCTAATTTATCCCAAATAAATTTTATTTATTAAATTATAAGCTTTTTAAAATTTTGGGGGATTACAGTTTTACTAGCATAGTAGATGTTGTGGAAGAACTTGTTCTTCTATAGTGCAATCACTTGCATCACACATTAATTCAAAGGGAAGAGTCCAATATGGTCTTACAATAATGGGGGTTTCAGTGAGTGCTAACTTTAATCTCTCAAAATTACCTTGCAACATTCCTTGAACTCAAAAAAAATTTCCTATTTCAAAAGCTGAAAAAGTGGTTTAGCAATTTTAGATAAGTCCTTGATGAATTTTCGGTAAAATCCATCGTGTCTTAGGACACTTCTTACACCCCTATCAGTGGTGGGAGGAGGTAATGCTTTGATAGCCTCCACCTTTGCCCTATTAACCTCTAGTCCTTGTTGTGATGCCCTATGACCTAATAGAACACCTTCTTGAATCATGAAGTGAAATTTTTTCTAGTTAAGAACTAAGTTTGTCTCCTCACATCTTACTAAAACCCTTTACAATTTTGTCAAGCAATCCTCAAAACTATCCCCAAAAATAGAAAAGTCATCCATAATAAAATCTACTATGTCCTCTACCATGTCGGTGAAGATAACCATTATGCACCACTAAAAAGTTACGGGTGCATTGCATGAGGTAAAAGGCATTAGATGAAAGGTGAATGTGCCAAATAGGCATGTGAATATGGTCTTACATTGCTCATCACATGCTATGGCTATTTGATTGTAACATGAATATCTATCTAGAAAATAATGAAAGGCTATTCATGTTAATTTATCAATCATTTGGTCAATAAAAAGGAGGGGAAAATGATCTTTTTGGGTGACCTTATTAAGTTTTCTATAATCTATGCAAATGCGCCACCCTTTAACTGTGCGGGTTGTAATCAAATTATTTTTTGAATTGTGATCAATAGTTATACCTCCTTTTTTCAAGATACATTGAATAGGACTTACCCAATTGTTGTCAGAAATTGGATAGATGATACCTTGGTTGAGCCATTTAATAATTTTCTTATTTACTACCTCCTTCATCGATGGGTTGAGTCATCTCTACTGTTATACTATTGAGCTAGAGGGATCCCCTAGCAGAATCTTGTGCATGCATATTGTTGGACTATTCCATCAATGCCTGCCATAGTTCATCCCAATACCTTCTCGTGCTTTTGTAGTAGTCGAAAAAGTTACTTCTACTAATATTTAGGTAAGTCAGATAATATAATAACTGGTAGGGTGTCCCTCTTACCTAAATAAAAATAATTAAAGTGGGTTGGTAATGGCTTTAGTTCTAGTGTGGGAGGCTCCACAATTGATGGTTTAGCTGGCTATATCTCTCCACTCTTCAACCTAAGAGGTTCTCGAGGTGTTGAGTAATTTATCCAGCTGCACCCTACCATTGCTCTCTATAACAATGGGTAGGGTAATTGCACACTAGATGGTCTACATCATATAACTTGGATTCCTCATTAAATGTTCCTATAACAAACTCATCACAAATAGTCAAATCAATAATATCAACTCTTGAACATTCGTCTAGGTCCTCCTTAGGTAGTTTCATAGAATTGAAAGCATTGAACATGATCTGCTCCTCATTAACCCTCATCACCAATTCTCCCTTCTACACGTCAATCAAGGCCTTACCAATGGCTAAGACAAGTCTACCTAGAATGATAGGAACCTCCTTGTTGGCCTCATGGTTAAGGATTATGAAATCTTGTGGGAAGATGAACTTGTCCACCTTTACTAGTACATCTTCGATCTTTCCCCCATGGTGGACATATGATCGATCAGTGAGTTACAATGTGACTATGGTAGACCTTTCTTCCCCAATACCTAGTTTTCTAAAAATGGACATAGGCATTAGGGTGATGCTAGCACCGAGGTCACAAAAGACCTTACCATAATACTTGTCACCGATGGAATAGGGAATGGTGAAATTGTCAGGGTCCTGTAACTTTCTAGGTATTTTTTTTTGGAAAGTCAAACTACATCCCTAGGTTATAGCTATCATTTCATATTCACAAATTTTTTTTTTTTTTATGTTAAAATATCCTTTAAGAGTTTTACATAGTTGGGCATCTGTTGGAGGGCTTCCACTAACGAGATATTTATGTGCAACTGGCAAATAACTTCAAGGAACTTGTCGAATTTCTTATCCTGTTGTTGCTACTTGAGTCTCTGAAGAAAGTTGGGGATGGAATAAAGGGTTTAAGACTAACATTTGGTGGTGGCTTACTGTTCTTTGGTGGCTAATGTGTTGGAGTGGTGTTTTCTACTGGATCATGGATGGGGTTAATCTATAGTTGGGAAGGTGTGTAGTTTGAGTTTTTCTTGATGGGTTCTACATTTTTGTTATGATTGTTAAGATGGGGTTTATCCTTAGCTTCTTCCTTTGGTTAAGGATGTGTAATGTCTATACCCGATTTGAGGGTAATAGCTTTACACTAGTCCTTTCCTTCTCTCTTAGGTTTCTCAGTATCAGTGGGTAGAGTGTCATGGGGTCTGCTACTCAGGGTTTTAGCTAGCTACCCCATTTATGTTTTTCAGGTTCTCAGGGACGTTGTGTTGCTTGGATTTATGCATTCGTTTTCACCATATATTCTTTTAGGATAGTTTCCAAAGAGTTGGGGTTATTGTGTTGGGTAGGGGTTGGTAAGTTTGTGATTGTTAAAGGTCCTATGGTTTAGGTTAGTAGTAGTGTTGTTAGTTGTTATAGTTGGCTAGGTTTTGTACGTTGTTTTGGTTGGCCCATGAGAAGTTAGGATGTTGTCTCTAGGTGGGATTGTGACGATTTCCATAAGGTTGTTGAGAGTTCCTAGCTTGGTTTCCCATGTAATTCATCGACATTGGATTCGAGGGAAAGTGTTCAAACAGATGACCTTCTCCACAGTATACACAGGATACTACATCTATGGAAGTAATGGATTGTTCCTCTCTTCTATGTAGCTGTGAGTTAGTAGGAGTAATATTTTTTAATAGACTAGCCACAGACGATACCTTAGTTTGTAGGGATATGATGGCGGTGACTTTGAATGCTCCTACTAATCTCATAGTATAAACACTCCTGGAACCACCCCACTACTGGTTATTGAATGCTATAGTCTTGATGATCTCGTAGACTTGGTCATAAGTTTGACTTAGTAGGGTACCGTTGGCTAAGGCATCCACTAATATTCGTGTCGAAGGGTTGAGCTCATGGTAAAATGTTTTTATCTGCAATCAGTGAGGGATTCCATGGTGTGGACACTTTCTTAACAATTCCTTATACCTTTCCCATGCATTATGGAGTGTCTCATCTTCTTTTTGCAAGAATGCAGTAATGTTATGTCTAAGCTAGGAATCTTTATTAGGAAGGAAGTATCACATGAGTAATTTTTGAACTAAGTCATCCTAGGAGGTGATTGAATTAGTAGGTAGGGAAGTCAGCCACTCCCTAGCACAATCTCTCGGGGAATAACTTAAGTCATAGGGATGTTTATGGAAATCCATGAATCTTAAACATATCACTAACTTCCATGAATTCTCTTAAGTGAAGGTGTGGATCTTCAGTAGGTTGGCCAGTAAATTTCCCTATTGTTTGTAACATGTGGAATATTACAAGTTTAAGCTTGAAATTAGTGGCTTGAATCTTCGGATGAGCAATGGTGGGGTTTAGGAGGTCTCTGATTAGCACAGATAATCCCAAATGGCTCGGTTGCAATAATCTCCTAGGGATGGAGCTTGCATTTGTACGAGATTTATATTGATGTGAGGGGGTTAAGATCATAGGTAATCCTTCCCTCTATTTTGGTTGTGGAAATGGTAGTTCGTTGTTACCATTGTTAGGCTATTGTGGGCTCAAATGACTGATGTTGCCAGAACCTTCTGATGTTGATCCTTCTTCTTGTTTTTGTTGATGGTCTAGGGCCAACCAATTTCTACGTATAGTACACTCTATTTCTAGATCAATTGGTACTAAGGAGCCCTAATCAGCTATGGTCATATAGGGATTAGTCCTTTAAAAACAAGCGAATCTAAAATTTATATAAAAAAAATTCTATTGTTAGCTATACAAAAAAAAATTCACCAGATTCTTTCCTTCAACATGCCACATTTTTTCAAAATTCAACCTTTTTATCCCCGGCAATGGCACCAAAAACTTGGTGTGTGGGTGTGTGCTTGTGTGTGTTTAGTTCAACAGTGTATAGTAGAGTAAGAGCAGTAATGAAGCATAATACAATTATGCAAGTATACACGATCATTCCACGTAGTAAAGAGATGAGAGGATATCGATCCCACAGGCACAAAGAGAAATGAAATATGCTAAACAAAGTTGAGTATCCTATGAATCTACTAATGTGATTAAATGTTGATAGGTTGATTCTAAAAATATAAGAAATAATTGAATGCACAAAGAGTTAACAAATTCAATGCAGGATAGATGTGAGGGATATCTGAGGTGGAGTCGTAAGAGAAGAGTTGTTAACGCTAAATGTGTGTACCCTACGACAATTCATATCATGTCGAGCTTGATAGATATTAATCTTTCTAAACTCACTAGGTTTCACTCAGTGGTGAAACATGCTCTTAGGCTGTCTCCATCATGGTACATAGGCCTTAGTAATGTCACGCAGTGAGGGTTGAAGGATTAGTGACAAGGTTTCTTCACCTTTCAGTGCCAACCCTATCACCATTTTTCATCTTACATTTTGCACACTATCCGGTTGATGTAGAGTTCAGACGTGTAACTAATGTGGCCAACATTCAACACCTCCAAAATCATAGCTTAACAAAATGAAATATCATTTAACTCAACATGACTAGAAATGTCAAGATTATAGCAACAAAGGTTCTCAAACTTTTTCTTTCACTAAGAAGATAGCTAATGCTAAACTTCTTCCAACCAACTTGGAATAAAGAAGAGAAAGAAAGGAAGGGATTGGGAATATTATAGTAATCCAACCCTTATATAGCCTAATCACTCCTTCTTCTTTTTCCTCTCTCAATGGAGCACTGCTCGGACACTTCTCCGTCTTTTCCTCACTATACTACTCCTCCCTTATCATTGTTTTTTTTTCTCACTGTGGATTCCCTGATTTTTCTTTTTATGTCAATCAATGATCCTCCCTACTTCAATCCTAGGGTATTTATAATGTGCATTCATGCAGATAGGATAAATCTCCCTTGGTGCAGCAATGATCGGTTGCACCCTGATGTCAGGCGGTTATACCCTATTGTCATGTTGCAGTGCCCTACAATGGTCCCCAAGTGAATGTGGTGAATTTCAAGAAAATCATGTGTTCTTCTTTTTTTTGGTATGTATGCCTTTGATGATAACCTAGGTAATAGCTGCTACAGTCTTGGCAGGGTGAAGAGATGCTTTGAGACATTGGGGTGTCGTCATTCCTGCATGTGTCTTAAAACTAGCTAAGTAAATGTATTAAGCCTATGAGGAGTCATAAGAGTGGAGAGTGTTGTCAGTTCATAGGATAAAAGAGATATTTTCAAGTTAAACTCAAGAGAGTCATGTAAGATCTCAAAAGGTGGAAAAGTTATTACGAATCACACCCTATGACTCCCTCGTGTGAAAAAAAAATCATAGATATAATAATACTCGTAGCCTCTTTTAATCAGCTCACATTCATTCATATCAAATAGGGTTTCATGGAATGGGAATGAATAAATAAAAATTCACACATAATGTAAAGTTGTTCAAGACTAAATTACTCTTTACATCTACTACAAAAAGTTTCTCCTTTTTAGATTTTGAAATAGTGATATTTTTTTATTAATGGCTACTCTAATATTGGTTTATGATCCTCACTATCTCAATGACCCTACAAGAGATGATTTGCAACTTTACCTATTTGTCTTCTCCAAACTCACCACATGAATCTCTCACAAGTTATAGGCAAACACTTACTAAACCTTTTAAAATATTTTTTGAGAGGAGGTTGTGATTACAGATATTCCTCACCAAGGATATAAGATATAAAAGTGTAGAACTTTGGATAAGATGTACTCTATATAGATGTAATGAGAGATATTACAATTGGAGAGTAGTTCTAGCTAAGATAAGTGAGCAAAGAACACTTTTCAGTGAAAACTATAAATTATGAAAGTTTGGAAATTTTGAGTGAGTAATTGAATGATTTAAGAGTAAGAGATAAATTGCACTATCAATGTTCTAAAAATCGGTTGTAATAAATGCAAAGGAACATTATTTATAAGGGTTTCCCACATCGTATACTTGTTAGATAAAAAACTACAAAAAGTTTTTTCACCCAATAGGTAGAAAATAAGCATTTAATGTTGACTAGTCGATTGGTTTGGCCAAACCAGTCAATCGGTTGCACGACCCACTGATTAGTATATTTAAACCAGCGGACTATATATGTTTCGATAAAAAATGAAATTTACCATTGTGCAAACCAGTCGATTGGTTCTGCATAGTGCACAAGTGGTCTTAAGAACATATATGAATAATGACATGGTTTGATAAGACTAGTAGATGTGTTCATTTTACTAGTTAAATGGTTTTTCTAAACTGCTCGATTGGTTATGAACCAATCAATTAACTTGGGAAAATAATTTTATGTGTTTAAGTAGAGAAGAAAGGGTTTTTGCAATATAAAAAATCCATGCATAGCTTGGGCACACTATTTGATTGGTTAAGTAAACTAGACGATCAGTTAGGTGAAACCAATTGATGTGTTTAAACTACGACAAATGGGTTTCTACAAGAGTGAAAACCATGGACTAGTTTGTTAAACCAGTTAATCGATTTAAGTAAACTAGCTGATTGGTTTAAAAAAAACCAGTAGATGTGTTAAAACAGAGACAAATGGGTTTTTGCAAGAGTGAAACCCATTGATTGGTTAGTCAAACCAGTTGATTAATTTTAACAGACCAATCGATTGGTTTGGCATAACCATTTGATGTGTTTAATTAAAGAAAAAATGGGTTTCTACGAGAGTTAAATCCATAGATTAGTTAGTCAAGTGATTTGATTGGTTTCCAATCCAATCGATTAGTTTAGGATAACTAGTCAGTCATTTTTATCCATCAATCGATCCATCTAAGTTTAACTCAACCTATGCCTTTGAACAAATTAAACTACTTTATCGGTCTGAGGACCAATTGATTGGTTCTGACTGGAACCAATCATTTGTTTTAAATCTTTTAAAGATTTTTTGAAATGAAATTAATACTATTTTGAGGAGTTTTATTTGAAATATAAACTTTACTCAACTTAACTCTTTACAAGAAACCTAAGACTCACAAAATATTATCCTTAATCTTCAAGTCTTGGTTCTTTCCCTATGTTGTTTTCTTATGCTTGAAACTTTGATTGCTCTTTTACATTTTAATATTTGGAGTGTGATTAAAGTGAGATAGTTCAATTGTTGTACATGCACACTTTAGCAAATGCATTAGTTATCAAGATCAGTTTGTTATCATAAGCAAAAGTATAATGATATTGTTTAATTGTTAAGGTCAACAATCTCTCCTTTTTTTTATGACAAACAAAAACTTTATAATTGTAAATGTGAAAGAGTAATGAATGTATGGTAGGCAAACATTTACTAGTTTTGCAACTTTTAATCTAAAATTCTTGGTTTATCTACCCCTTTTGGACATCATCAAAAGGTGAGAGGAGGGAGGATCCTAGAAGAAAACAAAAGAGAAAACTACCGCCCATTGGGGAGGGATAACTCTCCCTTAACAAGTGCATAGAATGAAGTAAGCATAAGCAGACATGATGGGAGACATAGATGATAGCATAGAGATAAAGGCATTTGTTTAAGCATGAAAGAACTAGCAGCTTGAGTATGCATCTAGAGATGACAAATATAAGATAGAGCAAAAAGAGCAAGTTCTCATTAATAATTGGAATTCAGTTATACATGAGATAGAATATATACAAGCTACACAAGCATTACCAAAAACATAATAAGCTAAACCTAAAATAGATTGAGACTAGGGAATGACACATATTGTTCATAAAAGACCAGAGGTGGCCAGTGACAATTGGCATGGGCTAGATGTTTGGGTCATCACTAGCAGTTACCTCATATTCAATTAATTCAATTGCAACATCTCCAATCCGTGAAGCCTCAGCAAGGGATTTATCAAGGATAGGATCAACATAAGGAGTATTGTTGACATTAGCATTTGAGAGGGCAGGGTCAATATGGATAGGAGTAGCACCAGAGAAGTGTCCATGTGATCTTGATGATGTGGCACAAAGTCAGGCTAAAATTAATATCAAAGTGAATGCAACTCCATCTCCATGGCTGCCTGTCATTGCTCTATGGGGGTATAAATTCCATGATATAGAGAAGGATATCATGGACACTAGTAAGTGTCACATGACCTAAGGGAGGGAGCACATGAGGCATACGAAAGGAGGAAGCGGCAAGGGTGGATGCTGAAGCTCCCCCTATGGATGAGAATGGAGTATCTATTGGAGTTAAAGGGTCATCCGATGACAGTGGAATATCAACTTTAGCTAGCTACAATGATAGTTTAGATGATGTGGTTGGTGTGGAATATCAACTTTAGCTGTTGGAGAGAGGACTGTGGTGTAGATGGTGTGGAGAGGTAACTGCTACGATTTAGTGAGGCAAGAGCATTAGGTGGAAGTTTGAGTGCTTGATCATCCATGCTCATATAATAGCCCAATCTTTATAAGGTGACTACATCAAGAATATCAAGCCCATTTTATAGGTGTAGTGGGGTAGCCGAAAATCTTTTAAGATTAAGGTAGAAGTCTTGAAGAATGCATGTAATGAGTGAGTCGTATCTCAAGGCTGCTTAGTTGTGCCCCCACCATATCGGACATATGCTGGAAGATGTTGGCCCTAAAGTGGATGTGATGGAAGAGAGAATTGGATCTACCCTATACCAATCCTTAAGAGCTATGTCGGCCCCTAACCCATCTTAGGAAAAAAGAATGGAGGATACCATGTAATAATGCACCCTTTTAAAGGGTCGTAGATAATAAGAGTTGCTAGTTCCTTCATAGACGAAGTGGCAGCAATACATATATAAAAGGATCTCATAAGGAATTCATGTGTGCATCCACTCTATATAAGTGATGTCAATCTCAATATTGTGATCAATACAAAGTATGCTAGCCAGCCGTGTCTCATCCAAGACAATGAAAACACCTAAGACATGGGTAGTGATGGTGCTTTTTAGAACATGGATGGTGATATTTACATAGAAAAGATAAATCAAGTCTGGATAGACTGGTTCTTTGAGAACAAATAGAGGTAGAAAGTGAAGGTTAGAAAGAGATTGCTTAAAGGGAAGTTTGAATTTGTTAGCGAAGAGACTACATCTATGCATTCTTTAGATAGGAATTTATTTTTATGAAAGGATTTGAGCCAACATTGTTGGTCATCCATACTCTAGAAGAAATGTGTGGAGTGAGGAGATGCCTCATTGGTCCAAGTTAATTGGGAGGCAGATAACAATGAATCCTTGGTGGTTGATGAATGATGAGGATGAGTGGTATGTCTAGAATGAGGAGGATATAGGGTACTAGTGCATTTTGAAGAAGATGAAGAATATGAGGATGTCTAAGATGGAGTATGGTGAGTGAAACAATGGTTCCTCAATGCAAATGTTCATTCGAGACTAACAACTTGGTTGGGTACGAGCTCGTTTAAGGGGAGGAGCACCAACACCCCAACTAAGTGTGTGTTAGGCAATGGATTTCTACTTTGGCATTTTACTTCAACAATATTTAGCCAAGAATATTTGGATAATGAAAGGGCATAAAATTGATGCAAACTTGACTGAGTGGGAGAAGTAGAAATGGACAAAGTGGGAGTTTTCACAAATGATGAGAAGGAAGTGAAAACGAAGCACAATTTTTGTGAAATGATCTTATAGATGAAAAATGTAGGTCTAATTTGGCCTTCAAATGATTTGATGGAAGACAAATTTGAAAGGGTGGAAGTTCGGGTTTGAAGGATGAATTACCTCAAATATGGCAAGGTAGAGTGAAATCTAAAAGTTGAGAATTATATTCCTAGTGTCCATTTGATTGTGGTAAGTGCAACTTTATATATTTTGATAGTGATTTGAGCAATTTAGAAGGAGAGGAGTTAGATGAGGTGAAGAGGAGTCAAAGAGTTTAGAGGAACTGAGGTCGATGGTTTAGTGAACAAGTGGGTGGATATTTATATGCTCAATGTACCAGTCAATTGGTTGAGTATATCAGTTAATTTTTATTAATAACAGTTGACTAGTATAGGTTATCCAATCAACTGGTTTTACGTAGTTTAACCATAAGCCAGTAAGGAATTTACCTCCCAGGTTTTGACTAAATGGTTGACTAGTATAAAAATTGATCGATTGGTTTACCCAGTTAGGTCATATTTTATGTAATTTTTAAGTCCTTCTAATTTTGTTCCACTAACTGATAGATATGAGATTTATTTTATGAAACATATCACATTGATCAATGGTTACAAAGGTCATGGTTGGATTTGAATTTATGCCAAGTTAATGTGTTTTGGATTAATGCTATGATTAATCCCTTCTTTTCAAAATTTTCACAATCTTAGGAGAGGGTTAATTTTGATCATAAAAATGTAATTCCAAGTTCTCTCCTAATTGTGGTGAATATTTCTCCATTTAATAGTTTAGTGAAGATTTTCCCCTATTGATGTAATGTATCGACAAATTCTACATATGCATCTCATTTTCCACTATGGTATCTTATGAAGTGATGCCTTATTTCTATATGCTTAGACTTTAAGTGTTAAACAAGATTTTTGGTGATACATATAGCACTATTTTTTCACATTTAATTGGAATTTTTCATGTTTAATACAATAATCACTTAGTTTATGTTTCATCTAGATTAATTGTGCACAATAATCACTAGCAGCTATATATTCTGCTTCGATTATAGAAAGTGCTAAACTAGATTGTTTCTTACTATGCTAACTAACTAGGGATTCTCCAAGAAATTGACAGGTACCCAAAGTACTTTTCTATCAACTTTATATCTTGTAAAGTCAACATTAGAATATCCTATTAGATCTATAATATTATCACTAAGATAAAACAAGTCTAGATTGTGAGTACCAATAAGATATCTAAGGATTCTCTTGATAGAGGTCATGTGAGATTCCTTGAGATTACATTGAAATCTTGCACACAGTCATACACTAAACATGATATCAAGTCTAAATTATATAAGATAGAGAAGTGATCTAATAATACCTAGATATCACTCTTAATCAACTAGATTACCTTTGTCATCCATGTCAAGCTTTGTGGTAGTGTCCATAGGTGTACTACAAGGTTTTCTCTCTTTCATTCTAAACCTTTTGAGGAGTTATTTCATGTAATTTTCCTAGTTGACAAATATTTCTTCCTTTTATTTCTTGATTTGGTGTCGAAAGGCTAACTCACCTATCATGCTTATTTCAAACTCACTACACATTAGGGTAGAGACGTTCTTGCACATGGACTCATTAGTGGCACCCAATATTATGTCATCAATATATATTTGTGTAAGAATAAATCCTTTTTGGTTTTATTTAGAAAAATATTTCAATCAATTCTACCTCTTTCAAGACCTTTTTCAATAGAAATTTACTCAACCTTTCATTCTAGGCTCTAGGATCTAATTTTAAACCATAAAGAGCCTTATTGAGTTTATAAACATGGTTAGGTTTTGAGTTATTTTCAAAACAGGGTGTTTGCTTACCATATACCTATTATTCAATAAAACCATTAAGAAAATTACTTTTTATATCCATTTGATATAATTTAAAGCACATGGAAGATGCAAAAACAAAGAGCATATGTGTAGCCTCCAGCCTAGCTACAGGGGAAATTTTTTCCTCAAAATCAATGCCTTCCTCTTGGTTGTATACTTTGGCAACCAACCAGGATTTATTTCTAACCATAATTACCCATTCATCTATCTTATTTCTAAAGACCCATTTAGTCCCAATGATGGGCCTATTTGGAGGCAACGGGATTAATTCCCCAAGTTGATTTCTCTCAAATTGGTTAAGGTCACATTGCATTTCCATGATCCAATTTTCATCATTCATAGCTTCCAAGTGAGACTTAGGTTCCATTTGAGATAAAAATGCTAAATGAATGCAAATGTTACCTAGTGAAGATCTTGTTTCAATACCTCTCATTAGATTGCCAATGATGAGCTCTAGAGGGTGCCCATAGGCATATCTCCATGCTCTAAGAAGATCATCTCTCACTTCATCTTCTTGTTCATTAATTTTAGGCTCTTCAAATTTATCTTCTTCTTTATCATCATTTTCTAGAAATCTCTCAACTTAGATGGAAGGACCTACTTATTCCTCTTGGGTTTTCTACAGATGAGATAAAAATTCATAAAAAGCAACATGTTTGAATTCTTCAACTAACATTATTTGTTTGTTGAAAATCTAATAAGATTTACCGTGTAAAGAGTACCTAATGAAGATGCCTTCATCCAGTTTGGAGTTAAACTTACCAAGATTTCCTTTACAAATTTTAAGGACAAAGCACTTGCATCTAAATGAGATACCATATGAGCTTTATAACGGTAAGAAACAAAATGTGCATAAATAACTCAAACATGGTTTCTTACCTTAGTAGAGCTTATAGGGTGCCTTTTTCAAGATAATCTATATGAGTACTCTATTCATTAAGTAACTTGAGGTGGCAAAAGCTTGGGCCCAAAAGTATTTTGGAAGCTTGGAGTTACATAGCATGGTTCTTACAACATATTCCAAGGTTTTGTTTTTTCTTTCCACCGCTCCATTTTGTTATGTTGTTCTTGGTGCCGAGAAGTTGTGGGTAATATCATTTTTATCAAAAAAGTCCATATACATGGCATTATCAAACTCCTTTCCATGATCACTCCTTATAACATGAATCATAGTTCCTTTTTCTACTTGAATTTTGTTAGCAAGCACAAGAAACGGATTAAAAGTGTCATATTTAGTGTAAAGGAATAATGTTTAGGTATAGCATGAGTAATCATCTATAATTACTAGTGCATATCTACAAAAACCCATGCTATAAGTCCTAGTAGGCTTGAATAGATCCATATGCAGTAATTCAAGTGGTTGAGAATTGATCACAACATTTTTGGCTTTGACAGTAGCCTTATGTTGTTTCCCTTGTTGGCATGCATCATATAATCTATCTTTTGCAAAGTTGAACTTTGGAAGGCCGCATACTAGTTATATTCTAGCAAGTTTTTTTATAAGTCCATTCTACCATATACAATATGTTTATTCCATAACCATACATCATTATCAATTGCACTTAAACATGCATTGTGTATATTTATTAATTTAATATCAAGTATATACACATTGTTGATGCATGGGTATACAAAAGTATAGATTTATCTATTCCATTTGAAATCATGTAGTGTGAATTTGAAAAGTTTCCTAGAAATCATTTATCTCAAAGTTGGCTAATGCTTATAAAATTATGCTTCAAGCCATCAACCAAATATACATCATTTATAAAAGGTTTAGAATTACCAATATTGATGCTACCAACACTACTGATCTTTCCTTTTGATTTGTCTCCAAAGTTTATGCTTCCACCATCATATGGAGTTAGCTTGGGGAACATGGTTAGATCACCCGTCATCTGTCTTTAGCATCCTATAAACTATTTTTAGCTTTTTATATTGACTTTTAAGCATACCTACAAGCACAAATGTCCTAGTTTAGTACCCTTTCAATGGGTCCTTATCGGGTTAGTATCTAATTCATGTAGGATGGTCCCCTTAGGTACCCACACATGCTTGAATTTTGAATTCACTTTGGTATGCTTTGTGAACTTATATAATGAAGCAACGTGATCAGGTTTACCACACATATTACATAAAATTCTTTTCTCATGAGTGAAGGTGAATCTTGTATTTTTCATGCCTACATGTTGTAGATGAGTGGCCATATTTTCCGTGGCCATCTTTTCCACATCTATTAAAATTATTTAATGTGGTGGAAGCATTCACATGATGATATTTGGAGGCTTTTACAAAGTAATTCTTTAGTGTTTGGCATTTAATCACTTTCTTATTTCCATAGCCTAAGCTCTCACAGTCCTTACAATACCATTGAACACCTAATAGTATATTTAAGCCTTCTTCACCCTTTGTGAAGGCATATGCAAATTTTACAAATTTATCACATTTTTCTTGTGGTTCCACTATTTTTTATTGGAATTGATCTATCTTGACCTAATGATCACGGCAAATATATTCATTGTATTCATTAAATTCAGTAATTTTATTTGCTAACTTAGTTTTAAAAAGAAGCATGTGAGATTTAAGAAGAAATTTTTTATTTAATGCAAGAGTGTGTTAGTCATTTAAGTGATGAAGTAGTTTCTTCATATTTTCTTTTTCTTTATTTAGTTTAGCATTGCCACATAAAGAATCATGTAAAACATATAATAAGTCATCGTATGAGTATAGTAATTTAGATTGTACCTCATTAATGTTGCCTTCATCATCGAAGCTTGCAGATGAGGTATAGATTAATGATTCCTCTCCTAAAGCAATAAAACAAAGGTTGGAAACTTAATCCTCTTCATTGGAGGATTCACCTTTGACTTTACCAAAGGTAGACATAGATTTTCATCGCCCTTGCCTTCCTTTGTTGTTACTTGTGTCACTTTGCTCCATGCCATTTGTTTAGAAATTTCATTTCTAAACACATAGCTGAAATGCCCTAGAATTATTTATTTTAAGATATATTAGTAAATAAGGATTTATTAAGAAATTAATTTATTTTATTACTTTATTTGGAATAAGAGGGATTTATTTAGGGCAAATTAATAGGAATTTATAAATATTTTTTTTAGAGAAAAAAATTGGACTTTTTCTTAATTAATAAGGAATTTAGGAGAACTATTTTTTTTAAAAACCCTAAATTAGCCTAAAAAGAAAATTAATATTATTTTAAATAAATATTTTATTTTAGATACCTAAATTATTCAAATTAATTTATTTAAACCCAAAACGTTAAATTTTTCTTTCCCCTTTTTCCTTTTTCTTCTTTTCTCTCTTTTTTCTTCTTTTCTCCCGCCGGTTGGGCATGGCGCGGCCCAACCCACCTCTCCTTCTCCTTTCTCAGCGGCCTAGCGCCGTGCCTCCTTCATGCGGCATTCCAACGCCACGTTTTGACTCGTTACCGGATGAGACGCTGCGTCCCATTTAATGGCCAATCTAACCGGCGTGACCGGCCCGGTTCTCTCCCTTTTCTTTTCTTTCCCAGCCGACCGGTTCACCCCCTTCCTCCTTCCTTCTTCCTCCCCTCTCCTCCGTCGATGCTGCTGCAACTCCCAGCCCCGAAAATGGCGGCGCCGGCTACGAGGACTCTGACCAACCGGTTAAGCTCTCTTTTTCTCCCTCTTGACTCGCACATTGACTTGAAATGATCGATTATCCTCAACTCTCGCTCGTTCCCTCTATTTTGCTTCGCGAAACTTCGACCCCGACCCAAACAATCGCCGACCAATTTCTGCCACCGACCACCAAAACCCTAGCATTCAGTACCATCCAGACGACCCCCAAAACCCTAATAACCCATCTAAACTCTATAAATATCCTGGTTGTGGATGTTTTTGAAGCTTCTTCCTTCTCGAAACCCTAAGTGAGAATCGCCCGCCATTGTGACTTCAGACGCATCTTCTGACACCGATAGCCAACCTCAGCGCCACCACCACATTCCAAATTCTTCGTTGCAATTCCCTCTAGCTAATTAAACCATTTTCAACCTTTGATTCTTCTTGCACGGGACTCCATAACCGTGCAAAGTTTGTTGCTCATCTCGCCAAAATTTTTACCCCGAAACTTTAAACCACCGTCCGCCGCCACATACGCCACTTCTGCCACCCTATGAACCACCCAAAATCTCCTTCTAAGTCTTCTCCACCGAACCAAAAGCTTATTTTATTTTTCTCCTTTCCCCTTCCCTCTTTTTCTTCATTTTTACCTCTCTTAGATCCATTTTCCGGCCACCTCCGGGAACCACCGCCGGTGCCACCCATACCCTCCAACTCAAGGTGAAACCCTAGACCTTTTAAATACTTACTTTCGATTTATTAATAATTATTATACTTTTATCCTAATTTTTAATGTTAATTCGATTTTAATTATTATTATTATAATTATTATTATTATTGTTATCAACTGTATCTTAATTTCTAAATTTTGTTGACAGGCCTGGGAGTATTATTGAGTAAGACAAAATTATTATTCTCGAATTTTTCTTATTTAATAGAAGTATTACATGTTTAATAATATTATTAATAATATTATTAATATTATTATCATTAGTGTAACTATTTAATTAATGTTGTAATTATTTCAGGAGGGGCAGAGACCAAAAATTCTAATTAAGCCTCGCACTTTTACTTTTTATTAATATTATTAACATTTTTTCTAATTATATTACTATTATTATCATCTTTATTAACTTTATATTATAAGTATATATAACTTTAATATCATGAGTACAATTTTGAATGGTATTATTACTAAATTGGGGTGGTTCGAAAACCACCTTGTAATTTTTAAGAATTTTGGTATTATTAATATTAAATTTCTACTAATAAAAGTATCATTAATAATATTATACTTTATTATTATTATTATTATTATTATTATTATATTATCATTACCATTTTGGTGAAGGGTGGAAACCCTTATATCACCACCCCTTTTCGAATGGAAATAGTAAATTAGTTGTATTCTTAAGTAATATTTCGTATAGTTAATTATTATGTAATATTCTTTTAAATAAAAAAACTAAATCTTAGAATAAGTTAGAGAATAATAGAATTTTATAAGGAAGCCTAATTCTAGTATATTTTTATATAATAGGTGAACCCATTCAAGCCCCTCAAGTAGAATAGGAGCGTGCACCAAGACCGGTGTCGTTTTAGGTAAGGGGTGCTAAGGCCGTTTGTGTGTTTATATGCATTATGTGCTTCATATGCCATGTACTCTATGTTATCATTATTAATTTTTTTATATATGATATGATGTGGAGTTCATGTATGATCTTGGGTTGTTATATGGCATGTGTTTTATTTGTAGGTGATAATATACGATGTGGCCTTAAGACATGCATGTTAGGATTCACATGATGTCATTAATATTGCACGGTGTTAGGGTTTCATGTGATGATATTAATGTTGCATGGCAATATTAGGGTTGCATGGAAAGGTGGTATGTTGCATGGCAAAGGTGGTACGTTGCATGGTAATATTAGGGTTGCATGGAAAGGTGGTACGTTGCATGGTAATATTAGGGTTGCATGGAAAGGTGGTATGTTGCATGGCAAATGTGGTACGTTGCATGGTAATATTAGGGTTGCATGGAAAGGTGGTACGTTACATGGTAATATTAGGGTTGCATGGAAAGATGGTATGTTGCATGGTAGTATTAGGGTTGCATGGAAGTGTGGTATGTTGCATGGGAGTTAGGGTTTGCATGGAAGGGTGGCTTACGTGGAGCTAGGGTTTGCATGGGAGTCAGGGTTGCATAGAAGTGTAGTTTACGTGGAGCTAAGATTTGCATGAGAGCTAGGGTTTTGCATAGGAGCTAGCGTTTGCATGGAGTTACTCATACATGTCCAGGGTGAAAGCTTTTGAATAAGATACTTAAGACACTAATCATTTAAAGTGGAAGATTATTGAGCCGGGTCCAGCCGATCCACCGGTTAGGAATAGTGGTTAGGGTTTTTACCCTATAAGTGACTGATCCACCGGCGAATAATAGTGGTGTGGACTTCGTCCCGCAAGTGACCGGTCCACCGGCAATAATAGTGGGGTGACTCGAGCTCAATAAACACAAACCAGAATTACTAAGACACTTAAAAGATACTAATTACTTATAGTGGAACACCATGTGAGCAGGAACCAACCGATCCACCGATAAGGACTATTGTCCCGCAAGTGACCGATCCACCGTCGAATAATAGTGGTGTGGACTTTGTCCCGCAAGTGACCGGCCCACCGGCTAAAATAGTGGGGTGTTCTTGTACTTACATGGAATTGATAAAAGGCATGGTGTGTATCGACTCCCGATAAAAGATTAATTAAACAATTAATTCGAACTATGATTGGGCCTTTATGTATGTATCTGAATGACTGTTCGTTATTATGTTATCATGCTGGTCTTTATGTTCTTTTATTCTTATACATGGTTATGTGATTTTACGTGTTGGCCTTAGTGCTCGGTTAACTTACTCAGTACGTAGCGTACTCACCACCCGTTTCATGGGTGCTGCTCATTCCCACGAGTAGAAGGCCCATCTGACTTGCTGCAGGTAGGTGATGTTTATTTTGACGCGATTGATGTCTATGGGACATCGGAGGGGACTGAGTGATGATTGGGCCGAATTAGTTTCGGAGTGGCGTGGCCGGTTTTCCATCGAGATTTCATTCCTAGTTTCTTTTAATTATGTTGGACGTTTCGTAAACAATTTTATGATTGTAGTTATTTCCTTTCCCTGACAAACTACCCTCGTATTTGGCATTGAATAAAAACTTATGCGTACCGAATTTCCGTATTTATGAATTTGAATTATTATTAATGTTATGAACTGTTTTCTTAGCCTTAGCACTTGGTACTAGAACGGTAGGAGTGAACCGATCTGGTACTAAGTGTGGCGGTAACATCCCCAGAATTTACGGTTTTAATTTATAAGTAGTGTTTTGTTTTAAAAAAAATAAAAAAAAATTGTGTAAATTTGGGGGGTGTTACAATAGCAATCACAAATAACATGCTCAGATTTTCCACAATTATGGCATTTGATATTGTTATCTATGTTATATTCTCTTGGCTTTCTTTTGTTGCTTGAAAATGATCTTTAATTTTTATTTCTTATTGATCAGAGGAACCTCTTGAATTGAGTGGTTATGAAGGCCACTTCTTCTTCATTCATTGGATGTTCTTCTTCTCCTTCATCACCTTCTTTTTCACCCATATCTTCAGCTACATCTTTTTGTTTAGAAGATGTTAAGGATTTTAGTACTAGAGGATTCTTCTTCCTTTCTTCTAATCCATCCTCCATTTTTGATTGATGAACCATAAGATTACCGAAGAGCTCTTCAATCGTCATTCTACTCAAATCTCTAGCTTCTTTAATCACGGTTACTTTGATGCTCCATTCTTTTATAAGTCCTTGCAAAATATTTCTTACTTTCTCTTCTTTGGTGATTTATTTTCCCAAGGCCTTAAGATTGTTAAAAATGTAGATGAAGCGATTGCTTAGGTCTTTGATGCATTCACTTTGCTTCATGCTAAAGATTTCATACTCTTCAGTTTGAAGGATGATCCTTTAATCCTTCACGTGCTTTGTCCCTTCATGGGTGAGGATTAACTTATCCCATATGTCTTTTGTAGTTGAGCATGATAGAATTAGGCAGTACTCTATTTCACTAAGTCCACATTGTATAATTATGATGGCTTTATTGTTGAGAGTTAGCCGTCTCTTTTCTACATCTATAAGCTCATCCCTTTTCTTTTCTGCAAGTTTACTATTGAACTCATTTTTTATCTTGATTGGCTCTTCAATGACTATTGACCACATGTTGTAGTCTTACGATTTGATGAAGAACATCATCCGCCTCTTCCATTGGGAAAACTTCTCTCAATTGAGTAATGGTGTTTTAGTAGTGGAGATGCCTTCATTTTAACCAATGGAATCCATTACACTTTTGAATCTTTTTCCCTTCGGATTGTTGAATATTTTAAGAGGTAACTGACTCTGATACCAACTAAAAAACACCATAAAGGGGGTGAATAGGGTTTTATGGAATAAGAATTACTAAATAAAAATTAATACAGATGTAGAGTGGGTCAAAAGTAAATTACTATTTACATCCACTACTAAAAGGTTCTCCCTTCTTGATTTTAAAATAGTGATGTATTTTTATTAATGATTACTCTTCTCTCATTTTTATAAGCCTTACTATTTTAATGACCCTCTAAGAGATTATTTACAACTTTACCTATTTATCTTCTCTAGACTCACCATATGAATCTCTCAATAATGATAAGTAAACACTCACTAACCCATTTAAAAGATTTGTTGATAGGAGGTTTTGATTACGGATTGTTCTCACCAAGGATACAAAATATGAAATTGTAGAACTTTGGATGAGATGTAATATAGCTAGAATTAATGAGAGAGATTAAAATTTTAAAGTTTTTTTAGCTAAGAGAAGTGAGAAAATAACACTTTTATGAAAAATTGTGAATTATGAAAGTTTAGAAATTTTAAGTAAGCAATTGAATTATTTGAGAGTAAGAGATTAATTACACAATTAGTGTTCTAAAAAGTAGTTATATTAAAAGTAAAGGGACCTTATTTATATGGTTTTCCCTCATTTCTATTTGTTAGATACAAAATAACATAAAGTTGTTTTGCCCAACGGGCAAAAAATCAACATTTAATGTTGACCAGTCGATTAGCCTAGCCAAACCAGTCAATCGGTTTTACGACCAATTGATCTATATGATTAGACCAATTGATTGTTTATGTTTTGACCAAAAATGAAAGCTACCATTATGTAAACAAGTCAATTGGTTATGTATAGTGAATAGTTGGTCTTAAGAACATATGTGAATAATGATATGGTATGGTAAGACTAGTCGATGTTTACATTATACCTTTTGATTGGTTTGTCCAAATCGATCGATTGGTTATGAACTATTGAATCGGTTTAGGAAAACCAATCAATGTGTTTAAGTATGGAAGAATGGGTTTCCGCAAGAGCAAAATCTATGGACCGGTTGTCAAACTAGTCAATTGGTTGAGAAAACCAATCAATCAATTTAGCAAAACTAGTCAATGTGTTTAGACTGAGATGAATGGATTTCTTTAAGAGTGAAAGCCATAGACTAGTTGGTTAAACTAGTCGATTGGTTATAGCAAACTAGTCAATCGCTTTAGCAAAACGTGTCAATGTATTTAAATAGAGAAAAATGGGTTTCTACAAGAGTAAAACTCATAGACTGGTTGGTCAAACCAATCAATTGGTTTCAGCAAACTAGTTGATTGGTTTGGAAGAATCAGTCGATGTGTTTAAATGAAGATGAAATGGGTTTTTACAAGACTGAAACCTATGGAATTGTTAGTAAATCCAATCGATCAATTTGGCATAAACAATCAATGTGTTTAAATAGAAGCAAAATGGGTTTCTAAAAGAGTGAAAACCATGGAAATTAGGCAAACCATTTGATCGGTTTCTAAACTAGTTGATCGATTTTATCCACCAATTCACTCGTTTGAGTTTAAATCAATCCATGCCTTTGATGAAACTAACCCAGTAGATTGGTATGAGGACCAGTTGACTAGTTCTGACTAGAACCAATCATTTTGTTTTGAAAAGAGTTTATGAAATGAAATCAAGTCAAGTATTTTTCAACAACGTGTTTTAAAGAGTTTTATTTGAAGTATGAACTTTGCTCAACATAAATCTTTACAGGAAACCTAAGACTCACAAAATATTATCCTTAATCTTTAAGTATTAGTTTTTTTTTTCCATGTGTTGTTTCTTTATACTTGGAACCTTGATTTCTCTTTTACATTTTCACATTTGGAGTATGCTTAAAGTGAGATAGGTCCATTGTTGTACATGCGCTCTTAAACAAGGACATTAGTTATCAAGATCCGTTTGTTATCATCAAAATAAGTATAATAACATTGATTAACCTCAAGTATAATAACATTGATTAACCTTTGAGGTCAAAAAATATTTTTATAAAATTTAAAAAATACCACTAAGTTAGTTTCTTGCAATGTTTCATAAAAGCATTATACTCACATTTCATAGGATGGACTATAGTTTTCAACATTTATCATATCTCTTTTCAAATCTCCTCAATTCCTTAATATAATCCTTATAATCATATGTTTATTTCTTATATGATCATCAAAGCACATAATTAGGGTTTTAAAAATATGGTTTATTATAAAGATGTTGACATCTTTGGCCAATCAATATCTTAATCCTTGTTTTAATGATAACAAATGTGTGTATGGGTTTAACTTATTTGTTTAAGTGTGCATGAACTGTAATAATCATATGAATTTCAAACCACACTTATTCAAACCATTAATCATGTGGAAAGCATGAAATAGAAATCAAGCTTCCTAGTGAACTTATTAAATTATTCTCTCAAGTTTATAAGAGTAATTAAGTTTCGAAGCATGAGAGAATATTATTTCAAGAAGCCTAAAGGATCAAGATCTCAAAGCTATTATTTAAGTGTTGTTTTTTACTTGTAAGGTTATTTGAGCACTAGCAATTTTTATTTTTATCTCTTGGAATGTTTTAAAATTTTTATTAGAAATTATTTGATGTAAAATCATTGTTGGTTTTAAATTCCAAAAACTTTATAAAGTGGTTTACAAGTGTTTGGTTCTAACCAAAACTAGTCAAATTGTTTTAGAACTAATTGATTGATATGTATTTTCAAAATCTCAGACTTTAAACTTTCAAAAATCTTAAAAATTGAACAATTGATTTATAAACCAATTGATTGGTTCCTAAGAATCTTTTATTTTGAGAAAGATTAGTAAGTCTCTGGTTAAACACTTTGATTTGTTTCCTCAAACCTATTGATTGGTTATTGGAACTAATTGGTTGGTTAAACTAACTAGGTCATCGGTTAAACTTCTGCAACAAATTTTTTTTTACAATATTAACTAGTTTCCTTTAATATATTGGCTACTTCTTAGAAAAAATCAAGTTTTTTTACTAAATAATCAATGGGTTGAAATAAAGTACAAAATGGTTTTTTTTACCAGGGGGCTAAACCAATCGAATATCTTGAGCAAACCTATCAATGGATTTGCTAAATCATTTGATTGTTCTTATATATTCAAAGGAAAAAAAATTATAAAGAATTAAACCAATATACTCATTCTAATAATCTATAAATATTTTATGTAATGGTTAAAATTTTATTACAAGTATGAACATATTCCTCTTGATTATACTAATCAACTGAATAGTTAGGGTATCCGATTAACTACTCAACATTAAATGCTAAAAAAATTCCTATTTATCATACAAGTCTTTTGAGAGATCATTAAATTTTTAGGCTCATAAGTTTTAAGAGACATCATCAATACAAATACATGAGAGTATCAAAATTTATAAGGCAAAACCTTTTAGTATCGGATATAGAGGAATTTAATCTTTAAAACACTATAAATGTAGTGTCTAAATTTTTATTTTTCAACTTCACCCCTTATAGAGTATTTTATAATTAGGCATTTTATAATTGGTATTAGATCAAAGCATCTTAAAAAGGATCTAATAATTTGAGGTGATAAGTGAAAAAAAATGAAAATGGATCAAGTTGGGTTAAGTGAAGGGATTCCCACCATAAAAACACCATTGTTTGATGGTGAGAAATGTGGTTATTGAAAGAATATGTTGGTGCTCTTCATCTAATAACAAGACTATTATATGTGTTCCATCATAATGGAAGGTCCAATTTATCTAACTAAGATAAAGGATGGGCAAGTGGTCTGCAAAAGCCATGATGAAATCATGAATGTACAGAAGAAAAAGTTCACCCTAAATGGTAAGGCCATTATGTTCCTCTAATATGGACTTGGTGAAGAAGAGTATCATTAAATTCAACGCCACACAAAAAATATAGAATTTGAGGATAAATTGATGTTCATACATGAAGGTACAAGTCAATATTATCAATAATGGATTTCTCTTCATACTATCAAATATGAATTATCCTTTATGAAGTAAGGATATTTAATCACTACTCTTACAAACCGCTTCACAACAATCATCAACCACTTGAAGTATTAGGGAAAAGCTATCATTGAAGAGGAGAAAGTGAGAAATTTATTTCAACCACTTTCTAAGGAATGAACTCCCAAGGTAATGATAATTGAAAGACCAAAGATCATATAATGATGACAATAGATGAACTCTTTGAAAATACTATTTCATGAGTCTAATATGGACAAAGTGGTTGAAGAAAATAAAATGAAACCACTTACTCTAAAAGTCTCCACATCCTAAAAGAAAAAAGGCATTATAATTTAAGAGGATGAAGATGAAGAAGATAATTAAAGAATCCCCATAGATGATGAAGATATTAAAATAATCATAGAGGTTATTAAGATAAAGGGGAGCTAGGAGGAAGAAATTTAATTCAAGTTAAAACCTCCTTAATAAGGCCAAGAGAGTCTAATGAATATGATAGAGTCAAGTGTCATCCTTATGGAAAAAGAAGCCATGTCATCTAGGATTGTTATAGATTCTGGAATGAAATACTAAAGTATATGGCTAGGAGCAAAGGAAACAACAACAAATAAGGAAAGAAAGCTCCAAGAAAGGTCATGGATGCTTGTAGGGAAAGTGAATCAGAGCTTTCAAATGAAAAATATCATTAAAATGAAGAAGAGTGACCAAACTATATTTCATGGCATTACGAGATGACTTATCCACCTAAACATCTTTCACTTCCTTTGATAATGACAAACAAAGTGAAAAGATATAATCTAGGCCTCTCTATTCTTATGATGATTTTATGTGTTTTGCATGAGGACTTGTGTGAAAATGATAGAATAGAGCAATAAAAAGATAATATGGAAAAACTGTATGGCCACCTAAATAAACAACATAACAATCTCTTAAGTGAAAATGCTTTAATTAAATCATGCATGTATAACTTCAAGCCTTAACTTGAAGAAAAATGTGATGAACTTAAAAATTATAATAAATTCATGGCATGTAATCAGAAAGTGAAGTTAGATAAACAAGGAACAAAATTAGTTGATATTTAAGCCAAATGGGATAAATTTATCAATATAGCATGTACTTTCACCAACGATGAAGAAGGCTTAAACTTGTTGGGGGCTTGATGGTATTGTAAGAATCATGAAGGTTTAGGTTATGGTAATAAGAGAGTCATGAATTGCCAAACCCATAAAAAAACTTCTTCCTAAATGTCCTTAAGGCTGACTAAGCATACCCCTCTCCTTCTCCCATTGTATTTGATGTATGTGGAAAAGGTGGTCATGTAGCATCTTCATATAAAATTTGGTTAAATTTATAAAATTTAAGAAGGTATGGGTGCCTAAGGGAATCATTATTCAAGGATTGACAACTAAACCCTCAAGGAGCCATTAAAAAGGGTATATAAAATTGGACATTTATGTTTTCATTTATGATTCAAGGTGAAAATAGGAAGCCATAAATAATTTCTAAATACTAAGTGCTCAAGGCAAATGATAGGTGGCTAAACAATTTTATCCAAATTAACTCCCTATGATAGAGGTAGTGTTACTTTTGGTAATAACTCTAAGGGGAAAGTAATTGGAGTTAGAAGTATTAGAATTGGTAATGCTAAACCCTCAATTGTTGATGTGCATTAGGTTAAAGGTCTAAATCATAATTTGATAAGCATCAACCAATTATGTGATAAAATATTTTTAGTTAATTTTTCACATTCACAACACATGATTTAAAATGGGATAGATAACTCAATATTATTTTTATGTCCTCACATCATGTATGTGTACCTGTTAGATGTCTAATCAATTTCAATAAACATTGTATTCCTATGTGGCTCAAATAATGATGCATGGTTATGACATAATAGGATAAAATATGGTACCATATACCTTTTAAATAAACTTGTTAATAAAGACATAATGCACGGTCTTTATAAGTTGAATTGTGCAAAAGACCAATTATGTAATGAATGTCAACAATGAAAACATAATACAGTATTATTTAAATCCAAAAATGGTGTGACCATATCTAAGCCATTTGTGTTATTATATATGGATCTATTGGAGCCTACTTAGACCTATAATATGGGTGGTTGTTGATATGCACTAGTAATCATCGATGATTACTCTTTCTATATATAAATAGTATTCCTTTCAACTAAATATAATGCCTTTAATGTGTTTATTATTCTTTCTAAGAAAATCTAAGTTGAAAAAAGGAACAATGAATAATTCCATAAGGAGTGTTCATGGTAAATATTTTGAGAATGACACATTCACAGAGTTTTGTGAAAAAAATAGCATTTTTTATAACGTCTTGATTCCAAGAACACAATAACAAATTGTAATAGAAAACAAGAATAGAACCTTTAAGGAGATTATAAGAACAATATTAGTAGAATCTAAGCTCCTAAAGTACTTTTGGTACAAAGTGATATGAACCACCAACTATGTTATAAATTGGGTACTTATCTGACCAATCGTCAAGAATGCGCCCTATAAGCTCTATAAAGGTAAGAAACCAAATGTAGGATATTTATTTCCATTTGGTTGTAAATTTTTTATCCTCAATAATGGGAAAAATATCTTAGGTGAATTTCCTTTAAAGTGGATGAATTTATCTTCATTTACTACTCTTTTCATAGCAAATCCTATCAAGTCTTCAACGAATACTCTATGCCACTTGAAGAATATGTGCATGTCACTTTTGATGAAATATTGTGTAAGTGTGAAGGATACATAATACGATGAAGCTGATCTTCTGATTCAAATAAATAGCATATTCAAAGAACAATAGCTAAAAACCATGGGCTTACTCAAAGGGTGTTATCGTGACACCTCTATTTTTACAAGCTAAAAAAATTTTATTTACAGAGTTAAGCGTAAAAGCTAAAATAATAAAAATGAAGGGCTTTATTTCCACACTTGGTACAATTCTAGTTACCTTTACCATTCTTAGACCAATTTCTAAAGCTAAAATCATTACTCCACTTAGATTTAATACATGATTACAAGAAACATAACAAATGAGATAAAAGATAAGTATTATGCTATATCAAAGGAACATCAGTGATTTACAAAACTCAAGAGAGAAAATATAGACGGAGATAGGCATCCAAATATAACCAAATTCAATATAATAAAAGACACTAGATAGCCTTAGACTCTTAAACCAAACTACTAGCTTTTCACTAAACTCAAAAGTTGATCTATAAAAATCACTGCCCATTGAATAGGTAGAGGCCCACAAAAGGAACCATTCAGTACAATAGTGTTGAGCAACCCTTTATACTAAACTAAAATAAAAAACCAGCATAGAAAACATGTAAGGCATCATAATAATACATGGCATAAAACATCAAAACTGTATATAAATTAATTGAAATACAGGGATCATTCCTGTAACCACATACCATCAAATTTATATACTATTTATACTCATTCACCTGAAATAAACTAAATCTTACCAATGGGACATCTAAGAAATGTTCTTTGTAGTATAATTAGAAATGACATCAACCTAAGGCTAAGACAATAACCATATGCCACATATCTCATCATCAATCCTAATAATTTTCATAACATAGGTAGGCTCACAAGCATAGATCAATAACAACTCATCGCATCATAGGTAGGCATGAAGGCTGCCACGGAAGTATAGGTAGGCACAAAGGCTACTACCAAGCCCTAAGTAGGCACAAACACTACTGCTGACAGATCTAATAATCTATTAATCATTTCCATTTTTATTTACTTAAGGGAAGATCAATCAACCTGGAGACATTAAGGTACTTTAGTCATATTGAGGCACCGAGGAAACATAGTATCCTATCGATTATCAATTCAAAGGTGCAAAGGTGCCTCGGTTGCAAAGGTACATGAAGGTAAAAAAATACTCTACAGATAAGGGCACCTAGTCCATAAGTATGCATACCCCTATTGATATGTGTAGGAATATTTACTTATAGTTTGGGTCGTATTATGGGTTGTTTAGGGTTGTAAAAGGAAAATGATGATTTGAAAGTGATAAAAATATGATGATCATAATTTTTCTAAGAGGATATAATGGTAATAATGCTTGAGTGATGAAGGGTTTATAATGGTTTGGTTCATAGGTTAGGGTTAGGGTTATAATTAGGGTTTAGTAATGATATGAATATTATGATGATGAATGGTTGGAAATATAATGATTTGATGATTATATTATGAATTTAAGATTTTGAGGATGATTTTTTTTATAATAATAATAATAATATCTTAAGTTAGAAAATAGATAAATTAAGTATAAAAAAATGGCTTGAGATGAATGTTGAAGATGATCATGATGATGATGGCGATTGTATATAGTGTTCAAGGTTTAGAATGGCATGGGTTTTGTGGAGGATTTGAAGGATAGATCTTAATCACTAATTCACATAGACAAATAGATTAAGTATTTCAATAATAATCACTAACACATAATTGATTAATATTAAGAAGAACTCACATAGAATTCAATTAAGCAAAGCTTGTAATTTCATTAATTTTTTGTCTCCTTTGTGTCATGTACTTCCTATAGATTTTTATAACCATTGGACCTCCTTAATATTGAAAAATAATCTTCCTAAAAAATCTAATAAGAATCAACACAAAAGCATTAGATTTCCCCCTACTCTAAACAAACTCAAAAGATAAAATAAGATAACCCTAAAAGATAGAATTAAGCTACCTTTTTACTAATTCAACTTTCTTATCTTTTTAACAATTATCAATGTGATAATACTCCATATTGCATGTCCAAATTTTTTATTAAAGTCTCCTCATAAAAATACTACATTCAGCCTTTCCATGAAACATATTTTTCCCTCCATACATGTCATCCATACGCCTCTATTGCTAGTAACTTGTTTTGCAAGTTTCATCCTTAAATAGTAATGTAGTCATTCATTTGCCTTCAAATTTGTAGGGGATACTCTCTAAATAGAGGATAATAGGTTCTATAATAATAAATGCTATGTATTTACCATTTTCTTCTGCATCATTTTCCCCTTGTTGGCTTGAATTTGCCCTGAAATTTGCATCTCCATAATAAGGATTGATTTCTCCAACATTGAATGTTCTAGACACCCCACCATATGAATCACGTAAATCTAGCTCATAATCACTCTCTAAATTTTATAATTATTTTGAAAGGACCATCTACCCTTGGCATAAACTTATTTTTTCCTTAGATTAGGAAATCTCTCCTTCCTTAAGTGCAACCATACCAAATCCTCCAGTTGAAGTACATGTTGACTTCTATGCTTGTTTGCTATTGTCTTGTATACTTCAGTTTCCTTCTTAATGTTGTGCTTGATTTGTTGATGAAGTTTCTAAAATAACTCCACTCTCTCTTGTGCATCATAATTCTTCACTTCCCCTTTCTTCAATGGTACCATATCAATTGGTATATATAAATTAATACCATATACTATCTCGAATGGACTAGCATTTTTTGTAGCTGAAGGATTTTGATTGTAAGCAAACTCTACATGTTATAACTTAAAATCCCAATCCTTAGCACTATTACTCACCAATCCCCTAAGCAAAGTACCCAAATTTCTATCAGTAACCTTAGTTTAACTATCTGTTTGAGGATGTGATTTACTAAATAGAAGCTTTGTTCCTAGCATATGCCATAATGACTTCTAGAAGTAACCTAGGAACTTCATATATCTATCTGTAACTATACTCCTTGGAATCCCATGCAATCTCACAATCTCATTGAAATATAAATTTGCAATATATGTAGCACCATCAGTCATGTTACATGGAATAAAATGAGCCATCATAGATAATAGATCCACCACCACCATGATAGAATCTTTGCCTCTTTGTGTCCTAGGTAATACTAAGATAAATTCCATACTAACTCCTTCCTATGGTTGATTAGGCATGGGTAAAGGCACATATAACCCTTTTTGAAAGAAACTCATACTTCTTTGACATGTAACACACCTAGCAACGATAACTTACACTCCTTTTTGCATTCTTGGACAATAAAAATGTTCTTGCATTAGCTCCAAAGTCTTGTGAACTCCAAAGTGTCCTACAATACCTCCTTCATGCAATTCTTTGATTAGAAAATCTATAATTGAGGTATTTGGTACTAATGCACAGTCGTATGTAAAATAAATTTAATAAATAAATCCTAATTCTAAATACATAGTAGATAGCAAGAAGGTGTTGAACCCATAAGGAATGGTTTATAATCAATAATTCTATAATCAATGTTAAAACTCCAGTTATTCAATAACATTAATTTCTATCACTAAGTTCTATACTATTGATAAATATTAAAACACATTACTCACTAATTAGTGAATGAGGATAGGAAGATATTGATTATGGAACTAGGATATCAAATAATCATGTAGAAAAGAATAATTCTAAATGATCTAACATTGACCTATAGAAACTCATGATAGTTCATCTCTTTAATTTCCCTTAATTCTAATAAATTGAATAAGCTCTCAATTTATTATCTAGCCAATTAATAACCTAGGTTAAGAATGATAAATTCAATTAATGTTAGTATTATTACGAATGGAAAGCAGTCAACTACAACCATAATTACATAAGCTCAAATCATGCAATCATACAAATTAATAGACAAGATTAATAATTAACCTTTTACTACATTGGAAATTTTAATTAACAATTACATATTAATTTCTTTATCTTAGCCTAGATTAAGATCTAAACTAAATAGGTGATCAATCTAATTAGTTTAATATTTCAAAAAGTTGTTGCAAATTCGAAAAAACCCTAGCTTCTCTATCATCTCTCCTCTATGGCACTACTAGGAGAGCAGCCTCCACAGCAAGGAAGAAGATTGGTAAAGGTTTTTCAGGTTCCTCGAAGGATGTGGATTCATCTAGTATTGATACTCGGGCTGAGGTTGTGATTGGTTTGGATAACATTGAGACTGGTATGCCAAATGCATGCAGGTTGAGAAGTTAATTTGGCTCTTGATGTAAGGTTTGCATCCATGATATCTTTGAAGAATGTGGAAGGAATTATATTCTCTAAGACTGAAGCACTAGAGCCTGCTAGTTCTGATCATGATCCAATATGTAATATATCGGCTGATCAAGGGTTAGGAGTTTCATCTTCCTAGAAAGATAAGGTAATTGGCAACAAACTTGCTTCTATGGGTTCCCAGTTGCACTATGTTCCTCCTTCTATTGTAGGGGAAAAGATTCGTGTGTCTCTAAAGAAAGAAAAGGTGGAGAATTGTTGTGCTGATTGGCGATGGGCTATAGTTGTCTATATTATTGGGTATCGGCCAACTCAAGGACAAATGGTTGGATTTGTGAGAAGGAATTAGTAGGGTGTGAAAGAACTAAAAGTGTTATTACATGATCAAGGTTTTGTAGTGTTTAAATTTGAATCTTAGGAGGATAAGGATTGGGTGCTTGCAAAACCTTTTTGGTCTTTTATGAATAGACCATTCATTTTGAAGGCTTGGTATAGGAAGTTTCAGTTTTCAAAAGAAAATTTTTAGTTTCTGCCTCTCTGGATAAAACTTATTAATCTTCCTCTGGGTTATTGGGATATTGATTCCCTAAGCAGGATTGGTAGTGTTGTGGGTAGACCTTTGCAATTGGATGGAATTACTTCTTCAAGAGATAGGATTTCCTTTGCTAGTATGCTAGTGGAAGTTGATGTTTCTAAGAGGCTATTGGATTCTATTGAGATATTGGACCATGATGGAGAGATTCTTATTCAGAAAGTGGTTTATGAATGGAGGCCTACTTTTTGTTCTAATTGTAATGTTTTTGGACATTCAACCGAGTATTGTTTGAAAGTTAAGGCTACTAAAAATCAAGTCTATTACCAACATAATCCAAATGCTAGAGTACCTATTCTTGTTATTGAGACTCCGCAAAAGTAGTGGATAGTGGTTCAGAGGGAGTCTTCTCAAATTTATATTCATAAAGAGATTCCTAGTTCAAGTAAAGGGCCACTTGATCAACCCTCCTCTTCTTCAGTAGGGCTGGAATCTTTAGGAGAATCAATAAATAAATTTGCTTGCTTGAGAGGATGTGATGATTTATTGGATCAATGTGCTAATCAAGAGAGGTGTCCAAGTAATGTTTTTGTCTGATGGTACTGTGATACTTAACTCGATTATTGATAATATCCCTGATAGGGGTATGGAATGTCCGAGGCTTGAATAAGCCTTATAAACAAAAGGAGTTGAAGCACTGGTTATCAGTGAATAAAGTCTCTCTTATGGGGTCGGTAGAGACTAGAATAAAATTTAATAATGATAATAAGATTTGTGGCAGATTAGGTCATAATTAGCAGAGGTTAAGTAATTATGATCATCATCCTAATGGTAGGATTTAGTGTATATAGGACAAGAATGTATGGGACATACAACTTGTTGCTAATTGTGAGCAGGCAATGCACCTGTTAGTGACTATTATAGGTACTAGTGGCAAGTTTTATGTAACTTTTGTTTATGCTTTTAATTCTGGTGAAGATAGGAAAAGGCTATGGAACTGGTTGTGTGGGCATAGGGTGGATAAGGAGCCTTGGATTATATTGTGGGATTTCAATGTTGTACTACAATATGATGAGAAATTTCCAGGGAATGTTGTGAATTTGAATGATGTCAATGATGCAAGAGAGTGCTTATATTCTCTCCTGGTTCATGATTTAGGGTTTTTAGGGTTGAAATTCACTAGGTCGAATAGAAGTATGGGTGAAAATAGAATCATGACTAAATTAGATAGGGTTTTGATGAATATGTTCTATTCCTCCTCTTTTCCCTATTCTAAAGCTGAATTTTTGTATCCTCTCTTTTCTAATCATAGCCCTAGTGTTGTTCATGTGAATGCTAGGGTCTTACAGTTTAAGAAGCAATTTAAATTTTTTGATATGTGGACTTTGGACCCAAACTTTCCTCCTTTGGTTGCCTTTATCTGGTGTCAACCTACTATAGGTTCTTTGGTTTCTAAGTTTAAGAATAATTTAATGGAGTTAGAATTTAGATTGAAGAAGTTTAATTGGACCAAGTTTAGTGGCATTTCTTTAAAGGTGTAGGATCAGAGAACAAACTTAAAGTGATTCATGCATAAATGGATCTTCATCTAGAGAATTCTAGATTGTAGGAGGAGGAAAAGAAGTGTTTAAAGCTTTATGAACATTATGCTTTTTGTGAAGAGAGCTTTTTCAACTAGAAATCTAGTATCAACTGGCTTTACCTTGGTGATGCTAATTCTCATTTCTTTTTTTACCTCTATGAAACCAAGGCAGATGAAGAATTAGGTGCATAGAATTCAATTGCTTCATGGTCAATGGTTCCATTCTGCGGAGGGGATCAAACAGGCCTTCTAATCTTGTTATAAGAGTTTTTTGGGGTCAGATAGTCCTGCTGCTGGTTCCATCTCAGGAGATATATTAGATTTAGGCCATGTTATGTCTGTGGAGCATCAACATCTATTGTTGAGGCCAATATCTAAGCAAGAAGTCAAGGTGGCTTTGCGGCTTTGTGGTCAATTGGTAATTATAAAGCCCCTGGTCCTGATGGGTTTACTGCAGGGTTTTTCAAAGCTACTTGAGGAATTATGGGTGATGATATTTGGCAGCTGATGAAAGGTATATTCCAATCTGCAGTTGTTCCTTCTTTCTTGGGGCATACTATGCTTGCTCTTATCCCAAAAATAGATGGAGCTCAATGTGTTTTAGAGAGTCGACCTATTACACGCTGTAATGTTCTTTACAAGATTTTGGCCAAGATTATTTCTACTCGATTACAGGCCATATTACCCTCTTTGATTCATGCTTCACAAGTTGGTTTTATTAAGGGAAGAGTCATTGGAGACAATATTTTATTGGCACATGAGCTAATTCATATGTATAAAAGAAAGAGTATTTCTCCAAGATGCATACTTAAGGTGGACATTAGGAAGGCCTATGATTTCATGAGCTAGAGTTTCTTAGAGCAAGTGCTGTTAGGGTTGCATTTTCCCCTTCATGTGGTTAGACTTATCATGGCTTGTGTTACTTCTATTAATTAATTTTTAGCTCTTAATGGTGTTTTGGATCCTTTTCTGGGGAAAATAGGGTTAAGGCAAGGAGATCCTTTGTCTCCTTACCTATTTGTTATTGTTATGGAATATTTAAGCAGGATGATGCAATCCTTATGGCTCAAAGTAGAGTTTCATGGTCATCCTAAATGCAAGAGATTGAAGATTATTAATTTGGCTTTTGTAGATGACCTACTGGTGTTCAGCAAGGCTGATCTCTCTTCTATTCTTTTAATCACTCAGATTTTTGAGGAGTTTAGTGTTGTGTCAGGTCTGCACATAAGATTTTTGAGAAGAGTTCCATATTTTTGGGGGGTGTCAAGCAAGATTTAAAAGATTTAATTTTATCTACTTTGTTGTTCAATGAGGGCAAGTTTCCCTTCAAATATTTGGGGGTGCCTTTAGATTCTTCTAAACTTAATCTGATGCTATAATCTCTTTGGTTCAAAAGATCACTGGTAGGATGCAACATTGGTCCACTCGACTGCTCTCTTGTGTAGGGAGGCTAAAACTATTGAAATTGGTTATTTTTGGGATTATAATGTTCTAGAGTCAGGTTTTTCTTCTTCCTAGGAAGTTATTAGTGCAAATTATTGCAGTTTGTCGATTCTTTCTATGGACAAGTAAACCTTTACCTAGAAAAAGATCTCTCATAGCATTGAAAACCATTTTTCTACCTAAGAAGGAAGGGGGTTTAGGCATTATTGATCTTCTTTCCTTGAACATAGCAACAATGGGGAAACACCTTTGGAATATTTGTATGAAGAAGGATTCGTTTTGGATTAAATGGGTTCATACATATTATATCAAGTAGCAAGATATAGCTACCTGTCGCCTACCAAGCATAGCTTCTTAAATTCTGCACAAAATTTTTGCATTGAGATATTTGCTCTTACCAGGGTTTCACTTGCAGCAGGTTGATTTCTTATCCAAGATTTCTGATATATATGAGCTTGTAAGGTCTAAGGACCCAACTGTGCCCTGGTGGAGAATTTTGTGGTGTAATCCTACAGCACCAAAACACAAGTTCATATTTTGGATTTCTGCCCATACTCGTCTACCCACTAAGGATATCATGGCTAAATTTATTCCATCCATTGATATGCAATGTTGCTTTTGTGATCAGAATGAAAGTATTATGCATTTACTGGTGTAGTGTCATGTTATGAAGCATATTTGGAATTCAGTCAAAGTTATTATGGGAGGTAGAAGATTCTCTAACACTTGGATTGAAGTTCTAAAAGCTTTATCTTATTCTCAAAGACAAGGTGGTGTCAAACTCCAATTGACTTGTGCCTTTTATGCAATGGGCCTTTATGAGATATAGAAAGCAAGAAATGCTTATCTTTTTTCCAATGTAGGGTGGAATAGTAAGAGGATTATTTTTCACATTTCATATGCTTTTTCCTCTATTTATAATGATCCTCATAGAAGCCATAAGTTTGGTGGGTATATAGGTTACATAGACCAATTCTATAGACTTGGATGTAATATTTCTTCTTTATATAAAATTACTCTGTTTCTATATTAAAAAAAATCTAATTAGTTTAAATTCATAACCTATGATACGAGATCATTTGATTCCATCTATTAATCCAATTAAATTTCATTTGGAATCATAAATTCAAATTACATTGTCATATCTAAAATCCTAATTCTATCATCAAATCCTCCTACCATATACTATCTACGATACTATCTTCAAAATTACACTAACACACCATTAAATGCAGTAATCTATAATTAACATCAATGATTAATGATAAATTAACAAGGAAACAATAAAAGTAAGAGAAATAATAATACAATAAAGAGAATTTACTTGCATTCAATCAAAAATCAGAACTTGTAATTAAGAGAGAAATGGAGAAGAACTTATCAACTTGAATTGCAGAGTGTTAATTGTTCAATTGAATACAATGGAGAGAAATAGAATTGAAATTGTGAAGTGCATGTGTTTTCTAGAGAATATAGAGAAAAAGAGAGAGTCTAACTCTCAAACTACCAAAAACTGAATATCAAATGTTCAGAAACGTCAGAAATATATAAGGGAAAAGTTCACGCGAGCGGTTACAAAATTTAAGAAAAACACTATCCATGTTTTGGGGAGCACGAGGCCTCCATGTTTTCTCCTAAATTCTCTACCAACTGCTAAATTTGAAAACTTATAATTTGTGTTCTAACGGAAAAACACGGCCCGTGTTTCTTGTTCCTGCATTATCTCTTTATGAAAGTTCAACACAAGCTTCCCTTTGATGTAGATTCTTCATTTTTGGTCTTTTCTTCCATTGATTCCATATCTCTTGATGTGTTCTTTGCTTTATTTACTCTTTCCATTAATTTCTCCTTTGAATTTCTTTATTTTTATCATTACCTACAAAATTTATCCAAAAGAGAAAAACTCGAGAAAAGATTAAATCTTATAAAAATAATGATTAATAAATGACATTTTTACATATAATAATAACATATAAATCTCATATATCAAATACCCCCATACTTAAATTTTTTCTTATCCTCAAGCAACAACAACATGTCATGCACCAAAGAAACATCAAGGATTACAAGTGAGACAAGTTCTAAACAACAAGAATTTGTAAGATTGGATCTAGTCATTTACAGATATTAACAATGAATTGGGACTTAAAACATTTATAAATCACAAAATATAAACTTTGAAAATTTTTTGGATCACACATCTAACATACCCAGAAAATAGTTTTATTAAATTCTCAAGTGGTTAAGGAATGATAATTAGTATAGTTAGTATCTCACCATAAAAAGCTAGATTAAGATTAATGAAAGTTAAATTGCTAGATTCTTACTTTTGGTATGTCTAAACGCTCACTCTCATGTGTCTAAGGTGAAATGTGTTTACTCTCAAGTTTTCTCTAAATAATTATGATCACCCATATGTTTTCTATTACTCTCAATTTGCCACCTCTTAAGAGAACTAAAGTATATAAGAATAAAAAAGTCTTAAATTTGGTTATAATGAGGCTAGGGTTCTAAGATGGAATATAATTTTAGGATTGTAGCTAGACACTACCAACTAGAGAATCAATTTCTTTCATTCAATTAAATCATAATTCTTCCTCTTCACCCTTACTTCACTTCCCTTTTTTAAAAAAATCAATTATAATTTCAAACCCTTCCATTTAACCAAATAAACAACAAATCAATTGTAAATTTTTTTTTGAGAAGATTCTTAGTACTTCATCCATTGTTTTTATGATATTTACACCCCAATTCTTAGATTTCACCTTATTAATAAAACAACTGCTCTCCTTGAAAATCTATTTCTCCACTAGTTATACAGTAAGGAAGGAAAATGAATATGGAGAATAGTTGCTAACAAAGGCTAGATCAATAGAATAAGGCTTTAGGCTCAAAGGGGTTATTCAATGGATAACAATTTTCAAGGTAAGCCATTTCATCTTGTAGATAACGAAGAAATAAAAGTGCCTCTATCATTTTTAAATATCCTAAAGTTTTATGTGGCCTTGAAGAGAACTAATGGCAAATTCAAGTTTTACATATCATTGGAGAATACACATAAAAGACAAAATATATTTTAGATAAATAATGTATCCATAGATTAGGCTCAAGCGCTTACAACATTATGTCTACCAATTTTGAATTTCATTTCATCTCATTCATAATCAATGCATGGATTGATTCCTAACCATTCTAACTTTCTTTCCTTCACCAATATCACAATCTCAATTTCTATTTTTAAGGTTTGCAAGATGGTGATCAAATCAATTATTATGATTTAAAAAAAAAGCCTTTGTCAAAAGATTTAGTCCCATTGCTTTGCTTACCCAATGAATGAATAAGTCAAATCTAACACTTCTTGTTTAGAAAAAAACCAAAAAAAAAAACCAACACAAGATCACATAAATAGAAAACAAGTCATATCAATGCAAACAAAGATAGAAATAATAAAAAGACATGCAAACAACACCAACAAAGACTAACATCACCATATATACCACCAAAAGTGCATTCCCCTTATTTAGCTTATTCATTGTCCCCAATGAACTAATCCATGCAGAAGAAGAGAGGAATAAGAAAGGATCTATGAAGGAGGAGGTGGCGGATCCCTAGTCCCAAGATGAAACTCATAAAGAGTTTTCATTATTTCCATCATTTGATTTTGAGTAGTATGAAGGGACTCTAACTAGGAGAATACTTGAGTCTGAAATTAGAGGTGTCATTCAAGGACATAAGAAGAAGAAGATGATGATCCAGCATGTGAATGGGGAAGAGGAGGTGGTGGTGGGCTTGCTCACCATGAGGGGGGAAAGGATGCTCAATAGCAAGAGGGGTAGGAGTAACTTCGTTATCTAAGGGTTACCAATTTCTTTGGTTTAAAGGGTTAGTTCTATTAGGATTAGGTAAAGGAAAATGAGCATGTCCTTGGTAGCAAAAATACCACAAATTACCCCTACACTCAATGAGATGCGCTAAACGGCAATGTTTAATGTCGATATGCATGCTTATAGATTCTATTGGCATGTCATTTGGAATGAGAAGGTCCATACTTATACAAATTGTGGTAATTAAACCACCAATGGCAATATCTCCCTATATAGAGTTACTAACCCTCTTAAATTGTTTAGCTAGAAATTAGGTAGTGCCAATTTAGTCATGATCTAGCATGGAATTAATAAAGAAGAGCTCAATGGACCGAACTACCCCTATACTATCCCCTCGACCAAAAATAGTGCTAGCTAAGAGTCTTTGCAAATAACGAAAAACAAGATTGAAGATTCTTGAAGCTTTGGCTTTTGCAATTCTAAAGGTGTCAGGGGTTAGCATATTAGAAACATCACTAATCTTAGCGAAAAAATTATCCACATTAAACCAATGGGGCATGACACGATATCCTCCCTGAGGTAATATAAAAGTGTGGGCCAATTCATGCAAGGAAATTTTTCTATCCACATTAAAGAAGTGAAAGCAAATATATCCACCTTTTTATGTACATGAACTAGCATGTAACTCAAAGGTACTCAAGAATTCTATGGTTAAACATCTATATGTATGATTAGTACAATAGACAAAGTTATGCAATCCAACTTTTCTCAACATTTGAGTGACTTGCACATGGATACATAATGTGTTAAGACAACTATCATCTAAATAACTTGTTCCAATAATGCAACTCTAAGATAAATAGTCATACCTTTATTGTTATTTAGTTGTCATAAAGACAATACCAAGCTCATTAGGCTTATTATGTTTGTTTTGATTTTGGATTGGTGAAGTCGGTTGTCTTGAAGATTCTTCCTCAATTCTTTATTTTTTTGGGTGTCATCTGCAAGGATAAACAAAGAAATTTATCATGTTCATGTGTATACTACCAAATACAAATGCAATTACATTAACTAGAAAGCACATAATAAAGTTCCATTATGTATTGTATTGCAATCAAAAGACTTATTGCAATGATAGAGGCATTCAAAATAAAAAAGGATTACAAATGTTGTATTTGCTCTTAGTCAACCTGAAATTATTTGTCATATGCAATGTCGAGTACCACATAGCAAGATCAAATTTTATGGTTTTATGTTGCAGAATTCATTTTGTAGTTAATGCAATTGCATTTGTAGTTAATGAAATTTCATCTTGCAACATTCAATCTCAGAAAAACAAACATGTATTTGCAATTAAAGAGTTTCATTTGAGATGAAGCATGTCAAAAGAAAAACTCAAACAGGTTTAAATCGAGCAAATCAATATTGAAAGTGCACTTACCTTTTATGCAAATTTGGAGTCATTTCTACAGAAGGATGCTTGAATAATGCTTAAAAAGATGAAATAAGAAAAATCCCTAAGTTAATTAGGTGAGATTTGGATAGAATTCAAGAAAAAATTGAAGTTAGGGTTCCGATTGTATTTTCGTGTATAGCAACTGATTTGGAGTTGTTGGAGCCAATTTCAATGTAGGAATTTGGATGTAGAAGTGATGAGAGATGGTGAATTGAAGATATGATGAATGGTAATGGAGATTTGATGCAAGATTAGGGGAGATTTGAAGAGGATGAGCGATTCAACTATCACATTCGGTAGATAAATAGAGAAATCAAATGAAAGAAATATGGTTTATGTTCTTTAATGTCAAAAATATGAGCAGGCTATAGGTTTTTTTTCCAAAAACACAGTATATGTTTCGAAAACACGGGACCTCCATGTTTATTTTGAACCATTCAACCAAAGGGAAAAATTTCCTGATAGAGATAGATGGTCTGTGTTTTATAAACATGGACACCCCGTGTTAATTTTGAATCATTCTATCAAAGAGCAGAATTTTCCTGACAGAAATACACAGTCTGTGTTTTATAAACACAGACCCCCCCACCCGTGTTAATTTTGAATCATTATATCTTTTGCTATTTATGCATGGAAAATCCTAATTATTAAACACGGGTCATGTTTTTTTAATACAGTACCCCGTGTTCTTTCATTCTTCTTTTATTTTCCTTCAAAATTTTCCTACAAAAAGAGCACGAAGAATCTTCCAAATATGATAAGGTTGTGCTTATTTTTCAAAACTTTAGCTTATAAAAATTCTATTTTCTTCTCAAACCTTTCATTATTTACATTATAAAACAAGAAAAACAAACTTAAATTACACACAAAATAAGGGAAAGTTATGAACAAATATAAAAGGCAAATATTCACAAACACAAAACACATGAAATAATGAAAAATTAAAAGTATGAGTAAAGAAAAAAAAATTTGCAACACTTGGGTGTTTCCCAAGTAGTAGTGTCCTGATATTTCAACTTTTATAACTTAAAGTAGTAAGATCTACCACCTCCAAGTTTCTCACATAGTGTAATAATCCAAAATTTTGCTTAGCCTAATCCCATGTCATTAGCACCCTAATTTGATTCTAATATCAAGAAATCTTATTGTTAGCCTTAACCGAATTTCTTAATCCCAACACTTTAACCAAAACTGAAACCTTGATTTGGATAAACTAAAATTTGTAAACTGAAATAAAACCCGCTAATCCTAATTCCTAATCTAATCCAAAATTTCCTAATCTAATCCTAATTCCCTAACACTTCTCTCTTTTCCTTTTCTTTCTCCTTTTTCTTTTCTTCCTTTCTTTCCATTTCTTCTATTTTCTTTTCTTTTCTTTTCCCTTCTTCTCCTGTGCAGATTTTGTGGCATGAGAAGTTTTGTTTCCTCTTCACCATGCACCGCCCACTTACCCTCCCACATGCTTCCTCTCACCATCACCCTGCCACCCTCACAAACCATCATCATCATCCCTCAATTTGCCTTCTTCTTCTCCTGTTGTCCCTACTGCTACTCTGTTTCGTAGTAACCATCATTCCCCTGCCACCCTTCTTCTTTCGTCTTCTTTCTTCTCCCTACCTTCTCCTCCTGTGCACGTTTTTCTTCTTCATCATCACCCCCTCATGCCTTTACCTAACTCCCATCCATCTCAACCATCGCTATGCCCCTATCCTTTTCTTTCTTCTTTCTTCTTTCTTCTCACCAGATCATCGTCGTCGTCATTGCCCCTGCCATTTTTCTCCTCCAAGGCACACCACCTTAATAGTATATATACCCCTCCATCCCTCCATTTTATTTTCATCCATCAGCTCCCCAACCTTCTTCTCTTCTTCCTTCTCCTTTCTCCTTCTTCTTCCTCCCTCTTCCCTATTTTTAGCATCTACACCACCCAAGCCACCACTAGCTACCCTTTGGCTGGTGGACCGACAACCAAGGTTTCCTTAACCTTCCACCTCGCTATTGCCAACCATCGCCGCTGACCACCGCCTCTTTTCCCTTCTCCTTCCCCTTGTTTGTTATAGAGTTGTAGAGTGCACGGCCTATTGCATGGCCATGCAATGCTCAGATCCCCTATTGCACAACTGTGCAACTCTTGCCCTGTCTAGCTGTGCATTTTATTTTCTCTAAGCCTAGTGCTGCACAGCCGTACAACTCTTTCACCGCATGGCCATGCAACTTCCTTTCTAGCTGTGTAACCCCATTTTCACCCCAAATCTTGTCCAAACATCACACAAAAATTTAACCATAGCTCCACCACACATTCTTCTACACTCCCATATAATTCAAGCTTCCATTTGACTCTAGTGAATTCTATTTTTTACCCTTCTCTACCATAATTTCCCTCTTAATTTTTAACCTCTGATCCTAATTGTATTTTATCTTGTTTTCATAGGTGATCTTCCAGTGATCTCAGGGGAGGTATAGGATTTATGTGCATAGAGCCCAGTGTCCTTCTCGGTAAGGATACATGTTGTAGCTAGGGATTTATATGATACTAGTATCTTTGTATATGCTTTTATGTTGAGTATGTTATATTGAATAATTTAATTATGGAAATGCTATGAAATGATATTCTTGAGAGTAATGAAATTATTCAAGCATATGTTTGAGTATAATATTAGATACAAGATATCTATGGGAAACTAAGGATATGTAATTCAAATAATGACTGGAAATGTATATGCTTTGGGTTTTATAAGGCTTTGGGAGAATACAATTGTCTTACCTACCCTAAGGGTATTATGGTCATTTGAGGATAATTACATGGTCATACTTATGTGTTTAATTGTATTTCTTGAGTTCGGTATGATAATATACAATCAACTCTAAATAAGATACTAATCATTTAAAGTGAAAGTTCACTTGAGTCAAGTCGAGGTGTTTATATGGCTCTATTCCACCGGATAATAATGGTGGCTTGGCTGTGCTCTCCCTAAGAGGTGCTTTAGTCTGTTCCACCAGATTAAGAATAGTGGGGCCTCATACTCAATGTGAATAAAAATAAAATTAAGATTTAAAGTATAATGGAAAGATACTAATCATTTAAAGTGAAAGACTATGTGAGTCAGGACCGAGGTATTGAGTCTGTTCCACCGGATAATAATAGTGGCTCGGGTGTATTGTCCCCGAGAGGTGCTTCAGATCATTCCACAAGTTTAATAAATAGTGGCTCAGGATTATTTTACCCTAAGAGGTGTTGGCTCCGTCCATCGGATAATAATAGTGGCTCGGGTGTATTGTCCCCGAGAGGTGTTTCAGACCATTCCACCGGTTTAAGAATAGTGGGATCCTTGAACTCAATGCAAATAAAAGATTGGAATATGTTATATCTAATGAAGGACTTGGAATCAGTAGTTATCTAGCATTCTTCGATTTGTGCATATATGAATTGCTTATGAAAATTCTTATATTATGTGTAACCTTACTTGACTGTACCGTTACCTTACTCAGTACATAGCGTATTGATCATCCATTTCATGGGTGTTGCTCAATCTAACTAGTAGACAACCCAGATGTTTATGTGCAGGTCGATGAGGACCAGGTGGATGATTTCATAGCCTTTGATGTGATATACGTGGAGGAGTGATTTATTCGTATCAGGGTTTGGGCGTAGAGTCATGCTATCTGGATGATAGTTTTACCTGGATACCTTTTTTGACTCTTAGTTCCATGGAATCCCTTTTAGTTATATTTTGATATTGTAATTGGAGTTTATCTCCAAAATCTTATTTGATGTTATTAAAAGTTGTCCCATCTCTTCTATCATGTTTTAACTTTTCTAATCATTTTGCCTTGTGATTGACGTAAGGATAGTGGGGTAAGCCAGACTTATGTCAATTACGACGGTAACACCCAACTATTTGATTATACTATTTCGCTTAAAACAAAAAATTTCAATAGTAAATTTGGGGGTGTTACACACAGCTTCCCTCATAAAAAGGTTTGAGAAGGTTTCCATTCACTTTCCAAATCTTTCTTGTCTTTTCACTTTGAATCTCTACTGCACCATGAGGAAACACATTGGTCACAATAAACGGGTCGATCCATCTCAACCTTAATTTTCCTGGAAATAGCTTTAAATGAGAATGATACAATAAAAAATTTTCACCGATATCGAAATTATTCATAAGTATTAATTTCTCATGAATTGCCTTATTTCAATCTTTATATCTCAATACAGTTTCAAAAGCGTCATTTCTTATTTCCTCAAGTTCTTTTAGTTGAAGTTTTCTATGTCTTCCAATTTCATTTGACTCCATGTTATATTTCTTCATAGCCCAAAAATCTCTATGTTCTAATTCAACCGGAAGGTAACAAGGCTTACTGTAGACCAAATGATATGGTGGCATACCAATTGGAGTTTTAAATGTTGTGCGATATGCCCAAAGAGCATCATTGAAGTATAAGCTTCAATCCTTCCTTTTTGGTTTCACCATCTTTTCCATAATTGATTTGATTTCTTGATTTGATATTTTATCTTGATCGTTTTTTGTGGATGATATGTTGTGGAAATTTGATGTGTCACATGATATTTCCTTAACAATGCTTCTACTGTTCTTTTGCAGAAGTGTGAACATTTATCATTGATTATAGCTTTTGGCAAGCCAAACCTTGCAAAAATGTTAGTTCGAATAAAATCTGTAGCAAATTTAGCATCATCAGTATGGGTGGCCTTTGCCTCCACCCATTTTCACACATAATCTACATCAATAAGAATGTATTTGGAACCAAAAGATGATGGGAAAGGACCCATGAAATCCATAAATAAAAATTTTCACATGCAATAATAGGGTTTTGTGGCATTTTATTTCTAAGACCTAACCCTCCATTCTTTTGACAATTTTCACATATTTTGCAAAACTCATAAGCATCATTAAATAAGGTAGGCTAGTAAAATCCACTTTCTAGAATTTTATGAGTTGTTCTTTAGGACCAAAATGACCCCCGCAAGCATAGATATGACAAAATGTTAAGATAGAAAGAATTTCATTATCGGGGATACACCTTCTAATGATTTGGTCAGCACATTGTTTCCATAAATATGGATCATCCCACACAAAATACTTTTCTTGACTCTTCATTCTATCTTTTTGTCTTTAGTAAAATGTAAAGGAAATACCTTTGTGACCAAAAAATTTACCATGTCAGCATACCATGGTATTTTTATTCCCAATTACATGAAGTTGCTTGTCCGAAAATGCTTCATTGATGGGTACCTCAACTTCAACCTCTTTGATTAATCTACTTAGATGATCTAAGACTCCATTTTCTATTCCTTTTTATCTTTGATGCATAGATTGAATTCTTGGAGTAGAAGTATCCATCTAATTAATCTTGGTTTTGCTTCTTTCTTTGCTAAAATATATTTCAAAGCTGCATGGTCAGAATAAACAATAATATCAGTGCCTAAAAGATAATAATGAAATTTATCTAAAGCAAAGATAACGCCAAGAAGCTCCTTCTCAGTTGTTGTGTAATTAAGATGGGATTCATTCAAAGTGCATGAGCCATGGTATATCACATATGGGTCTTTCCCAATACTTTGACCTAAAACTGCACCAACAACATAGCTAGATGCATCACACATTAATTCAAAAGGAAACTTCCTATCGGGTGGTTGAAGTATGGGTGCACTAATCAATTTTCCTTCAAATTCTCAAATGCTTTCTTACATGCATCATCAAAATTGAACTTCTTTTCTTTCTGAAGATGCTTACACAAAGGTTGAGCTATTTTAGAAAAATCTTTAATGAATCGACGATAAAATCCAACATGGTCTAGGAATGAACACACATCTTTAACAGTCGATGGGTAAGGTAATGAAGCTATAAGATTAATTTTGCCTTATCTACTTCGATTCCTTTTGGAGAAATGAAATGTCCTAAAAATATTCCTTAGTGAACCATAAAATGGCATTTTTCAAATTTTATTACAAGATTTATTTCAAGACACCGTTTCAAGATGAAAGTTAAATTATCTAGGCAATGATCAAAAGTATCACCTTAAATAATAATATCGTCCATGAATACCTTGATAATTTTCTCCAAAATATTCAGAAAAAATGCTTACCATAGATCTCAAAAATGTGGCAGGGGCATCGCATAGCCCAAATGGCATGAGAAGATATACAAACGTACCATAAGGACATATGAATATGGTCTTCTCTTGATCTTCTAAACCTATAGGAACCTGCACATATCCAGAATATCCATCGAGAAAACAATAATAAGCATGACTCACTAACCTCTCTAGCATTTGATCCATAAATGGTAGAGGAAAATTCTTTCCTAGTCATGGAATTCAACTTCCTATAATCTACACACACCCTCCAACCATTTTGAACTCTAGTAGGAATGATTTCTCCCTTTTCATTCTCCACTACAGTGATTCCTATTTTCTTAGGTACTACTTGGAGAGGAGTAACCCAACTACTTTGGATAATCGGATTTTACTACCTCCATCATAATCGGATTTAGCCTACGTTGTCCTTGCCTACTAGTCTTAACATTATCCTCCATTAAAATCTGACGTATACACACTGAAGGACTAATACCCTTAATATCAACAACCATCCATCCCAAAGAATATTTATACTTCTTCAAAAAATTAACAAGTTTTTCTTCTTGTTTGGGTATTAGGTCACTAGAGATGATAACAAGAAGGGTATCTTTCTCTCCAAAAATGCATACTTAAGATGGTTAGGTAAAGGTTTCAACTCCACTTCTGGTGCTTACTCTACGAAAGGTAAAGGTCTATCCAATGTCACTAGTAAATCCACAAATCATCCTATTCTACTAGGACATGCTCCTAAAGAAGCCACTATCTCTTTGATTTCCTCGTCAACTTCAAACTTCTCATTCAATTCTTCCAAAAATTTGGTTTCTATGCATTGAGTTAAGGTTACCTCTAAGGGATATTTAAATGATAATTCATAAACCTTTTCAATCAAATCTTCAATAACATCGATCTTATAGACTGATTCACAATCTGCACGATATCTCATGGAGTCATATATGTTAAACCTAATGACTTCACCATCAAACTCCATAGTTAAAACTCTATCATGTACATCAATTTTTTTTTGAAGTTTTTAAGAATGGTCTACCTAACAATATAGGAGAAGGGTTAGATGAACCATTATCCTATATATCTAACACATAAAAATTAGTAGGGAATACTAACTCATTCACCTGAACCAAGAAATCTTCAATTACTCCTTCAGGATATGTGTTAGATTTATCAGCCAACTAAATAATAACATGATTTTCCTTTAAAGGACCTATCCTTAGTGCATTAAAGATAGATATAAAGGCATCACATTAATTGAAGTACCTAAGTCAAGCATAAATCTTTCATATCTTATGTTTCCAATCTTGCAAGGGATGGTAAGAATACCTGGATCCTTGCACTTTGGTGGAATTTTCCTTTACAAAATTGCACACTCACCTTTTCATCCTTCTTCAATTTCCTTTGTTAGTACACAAATCCGTAAATAATTTTTCATACCTTGGCACTTGTTTTATTGCATCAATGAGAGGGATATTGGCCTCCACCTTTCTAAATATGGCAAATGTCCCCTTGTCATAATTCAACTTCTTGTTTCTTGCCAACCTACTAGAAAAAGGAGCAGTAATTTAAATAGGAGTAATAGAATCATCTTTAGTTACCTGTGGAGAATTTTCAATTTCTTCTTTTTCAACAACTATCTCATCTTCTTCTTTACTTATTTCTTCCTCTTCACTCGCTTTCCTTGGACCTGCCAATTGTTTCCCACTCCGAGTTGTGATAGCACTAGCAATTTTCCTAGGATTCCTTTCTATTTGACCTGGGAATTTTGAGGATCCTTGTGCTTGTAAGTTCCCAAGGGAATCTGCCAATTGACTCACTTGATTCTCCAAGTTCTTAATACCATTTCTAGTTTCTTGTTGAAACTGCAATATGTTGGTAGCCAAAGATTTCACCAAATCTTCTAAAGGCATTCCTCCTGATGGTTGTTGAACTAATAGGGGAGGTAATGGTTGAAATGGTGGTCTCTAGTGGTTTTGTGTAACTTGAAAGAATCCGAGAGGTGGATTTGATCCTTATTGATTTTGATAAGTTGGTGGTTGGAAATATGAATTTCTACCTTGTCAATTGTTTCCTTACATTAGGTTAGGATGATGCTTCCATCCTGGATTATATGTTGGAGCATAAGGATCATTCCTCTTTGGCATTTGTTGTCATCCAATAGCATTCACTTGTTGTTCTTCCTGAAAATTAGGACACATATCAATAGGATGATCAGTAAAAGAACAAATTATACATACCTTTGTATAAATTTTGTCACCCACAACTTTCTCTACCAGAGACGTCAGATTTGATACTTGTGTTTTCAATTCATCAATACTAGCCTCTTTCACCTGTTGACATACAAAAGTACTACCCCTACTACAATATTGAGAGTTAGATTCCATATTAGCAATTAATCTTTTAGATTTAGCAGGGGTTTTAGTAACCAATGCATCACCACTAGCAGCATCTATCATGTTTCGATCCATAAGATATAATCCTTTGTAAAAGTATTGTATTAACAATTGCTCACTAATTTTGTGATTGGGGTAACTACCACATAACATCTTAAAACATTCCCAATATTCATGCAATAACTCTCCTCCATCTTGCCTAATACCACAAATTTCTTTTCTTATGTTAGTTGTTCGAGATGAAGGAAAATAATTTTCAAGGAAAACCATTTGCATATCAGCCCAAGTATTCACAAAGCCCATTGGTAAGTCATATAACCATTCTTTTGCTGCAACAACCAAAGTAAAAGGAAAAACTTTAAGTTTAAGTTGTTCTACACTTCCTTCAGACGATAATGAAATATGACGAGCATATTCCAATCTCCTTCTTGTTCGATTTGCAATAGGAGAAGAAGAATTAGGTTTATTGGCGGGATAGTTTTTCCTTGATGCTCAATCACAAATGACCTTAAATGTGAGTACCTGAAGATTATACACAATTAAAGAATAGATAAGTACAATTGGAGAAATTATTAAAAGAAAAAAATAAGAAATTACATCAAAACTAGAAATAAGGATTATAAATGTTATTCCCCGGTAACGACGCCAAAAAATTTGATGCATTGTCATGTGCACAACAAACTTAATAGATAATTCCTAATTCCAAATATGTAGTAGATGGCAAGAAGGAGTCAAACCTACAAAGAATGGTTTATAATCAATAATTATGCAATCAATGTTAAAACCCCGGTTATTCAATAACATTAATTTCTATCACTAATTTTTATACTATGGGTAAATAATAAAACACGTTACTCACTAATTAGTGAATAAGGATAGAAAGATATTGATTATGGAACTAGGATATCAAATCATCATGTAGAAAAGAATAATTTTAAATGATCTAATGTTTACCTATAGAAACTCTTGATAATTCATCTCTTTGTTTTCTCTTAATTCTAATAAATTGAATAAGCTCTTAATTTATCATCTAGTCAATTAATAACTTAGGTTAAGAATTCTAGATTCAATTAATGGTAGCATTACGAATGAAAAGAAGTCAACTATGACCACAATCACATAAGCTCGGATCATGCAATCATACAAATTAATAGACAAGATTAATAATTAACCTTTTACTACTTTGGAAATGTTAAATAACAATTACTTATTAATTTCATTATGCTAGCTTTGATTAAGATCTAAACTAAATAGATGATCAATCTAATTAGTTTAAATCCTTAGCCTATGATACGGGATCATTTGATTCCATCCATTAATCCAATTAAATTTCATTGGAATCATAAATTCAAATTATGTTGTCATATCCAAAATCCTAATTTCGTCATCAAATCCTCCTACCCTATACTATCTACGCTGTTATCTTCATAATTAACTAACACACCATTAAATGCAGTAACCTATAATTCACATCATTGATTAATAATAAATTAACAAGGAAAAAATAAAAGTAAGAGAAATAATAATATAATAAAGAGAATTTACTTGCATTCAATCAAAAATCAAAACTTGCAATTAAGAGAGGAATAGAGAAATTATCAACTTGAATTACAAAGTGTTACTTGTTCAATTGAATACAATGGAGAGAAAGAGAATTAGAATTGTGAAGTACATGTGGTTTCCAGAGAATATAGAGAAAAAGAGAGAGAGCATAACTCTCGAATAGCTAAAAACCGAATGTCGAATGTTCAAAAACATCACAAATATATCAAGGAAAAGCTTGCGTGAGTGGTTACAGAATTTAAGAAAAAAACTGTCCCTATTTTGGGAAGCATGGGGCCCCGTGTTTTCCCTTGAACTCTCTGCCAACTACTAAATTTGAAAAATAATATTTTGTGTTATGATGGAAAAACATGACCCATGTTTAGGAAACTCGGGGGTACCGTGTTTCTTGTTCCTTCATTATCTCTTTATGAAATTTCAACACAAGCTTCCCTTTTATGTATATTCTTCATTTATGGTCTTTTCTTCCATTGATTCCATATCTCTTAATGTGTTCTTTACTTCATTTCCTCTTTCCTTCGATTTTTCCTTTGGATTTCTTCATTTTTATCTTTACCTGCAAAATCTAACCAAAAGAGAAAACTCGAGAAAATATTAAATCTTATAAAAATAATGAGGAATAAATGACATTTTTACATAGGATAATAACATATAAATCTCGTATATCAAGTACACACAATTTGTTTTGCTTGAATAAGAATCCATCTTGAAGAACATAAGCTCCATCACTTCCTTATTTCTTGTACTCTTTGAAAATCAAAGAAAAATCATCATCAATAGCATATTGACTTTTCAACATCTCAAAACCCAAAAGCTTTGCATCCATCATTATAAGTATCATAGCCCTTATAGAAAATGCATCTATAGCAACATTCTCTTTGCCATCCACATGTCTTGTAGAGAATAAAAATGTTTGCAAAAAATTAATCCACTTGGCATGTCTTGGACTCACTCTCCTTTAACCATATAGATACTTCAAACTCTCATGATTCGAGTGAAGTACAAAAGGCTTAGGTCTCAAATAATGACTCTATGTTTCCAAACAATGAACAATAGCATAGAACTCCTTATCATTAGTTGAATAATTAAGTCTTGCACCATTCAACATTTCACTAAAACTATAATTGGTCTCCTCTTTTGTGAAAGTACCCCTCCAATACCAACACCATTGGCATCACACGTTACTTCAAATAATTTATCAAAGTAAGGTAAAGATAATGTTGGTGCGTTTGAAAGCTTTGTGTAACACCCCCAAAATTTACGACTAAAATATTTTGTTTTATTCAAAAATTAGCAAAAGCAAAAAGCAAAAACCATAAATTTCAAGGATGTTACTACCATACTTAGTACCAGATCGGTTTCCTCCTACCGTTCTAGTACCAAGTACTAAGGCTAAAAAATCAAAATACAATTTCCTCAAAATCAGACTTTATTTAAATCAGAGTAGCACAATAAACTCTTTACAAGAATAAAATCCACTATTAGTGGTTACAATAATAGAGATCATTTTAACAAGGAAAAAAAAAGGTAAAATAGAAACCCTAAATCATTCCTAGACTTCAAATTCATCATGATTGTGTATGTGTGTTTAAATTTTGTAGTAAATTCTCTTACTTTATATTCAATGTCTAATAACATTGATATCCCCGGATTGAAAAGGGACAATTATAAGGTTAGGAAGGAGATGATTCTCCTAAATCTTAGCTACTATGACATGGATGAGGCTATTGAATATCCAAAGCCTGTGATAACTGAAGAAAGCACCGAGGAAGAAAAGGTTGCACATAAGTGATGGGTGAAAGTTAATCACATTAGCTGCATATTTTAACACTCCAAAATTTCACTACTGAAAATTTTTGTTTTAAGTAAAGAAAATAGTGGAAGCAAAAACCGTGAATTTTGGGGATATTACTACCATACTTAGTACTAGGCCGATTTCCTCCTACCGTTTCAGTACCAAGTGATAAGGCTAAAAAGAACCACTATACAATTCACACAAATTCACTTTCATTTAAATTAGAGTATCCCATTAAAGAGGTTACAAAAGATGAAAACTCACTATTAGTGGTTACAAGAATAAAAATTTATTTGAACAAGGAATAAAAAGGTTCAAGGTAAACCCTAAATCATTCCCAAACAATCCTTACGCTCTTACCTGATGTCCACTTGAATAACACCTAAAAAAGACCTATAAGTGACACTGCCTATTGAATAGGCAGAGGCCCACAAGTGGAACCCTTCAGTACTATGGTACTGAGTAACCCTTTTAAACAAAACTAAAAGACAGGCTCGCATGCAACACATAATATATAAACCATATAGAATGATAACATATGAACTAATACACAAGGCAACACCTCATACAATAAGAAATGCATAACATAAATCCATGTACTTAGCAAATCCATCATATACCCAAGTAGGAACAAGCACTAAGGCCAAACTCATGTCATATCAATAGATCATAATGTGAAATCAACACTTTTGGTCTTAAGCCATTAATTAATCATTATTCAATCATCATCTCTTGAATTATATCCATGTGAGTGCGGGAACCCCACTATTATAGCCGGTAGATTGGAAATATACAGGGCAACATGCACCTGACCACTATTATTCACCGGTGGATCGATCTCTAGGGCTCCTTGTACCTGGCCACTATTAATTTGCTGGTAGACCGGTCTGCACTAACTCACATGGTGTTCCATTGTAAGTGATTAGTATCTTCCCATACTTTATCAACATCTAATGTTTGGTTTATTGAATTCAGGATCCCCCGCTATTATAGCCGGTGGACCAGAAAATATTTCAAGGCATAATGCACCTGACCACTATTAAATTTACCAAGTTGTCCTTTCAGTTGATCACATTACCAAATTGCCCTTCTTATTTATTAAAATGACCAAATTTCCCCCTTGAATGTTTAAATTACCAAATTACCCTTTTTGTTTATTAAAATTACCAATTTGCTCTTTTGGTTGGTTAAATTACCAAATTGCCCTTCTTACTTATTAAAATTACCAAATTGCCCCTTTTGGTGGGCTAAATTATGAAATTGTCCTTCTTAATTATTATGATTACCATTTTGCCCCTTCATTTTACACAATTACCATATTACCCTTCCTTTTATGCCAAATTATAAAAATACCCTTTCTTTAAGCCAAATTATCAAAATACCCTTTCTTTAAGCTAAATTATCAAAATACCCTTCCCCTTTATTAAATCACCATTTTACCCCTTTGCTTTACAAAATTACCTACATACCCTTCCTTTATGCCAAACTACTAAAATACCCTTCTTCTTTATTAAATCACCATTTTACTCTTTTACTTTACAAAATTACCATTTCGCCTTTATTATACCAATTTTACCAAAATACTCTCACCACATAAATATTAATATACATGGTCCATATACATCATCCATCACTACCAAATATTCTCATTTATTATAACTATTCATTAACACCTACTTCACATACTTATTTCGGCCATACCCTTATACAAGAAAAATTATGAAAATGCCCCTAGGGCTTATATTAACATTATCTATGCAAAAAATTGTTACATTAGCATATCATATCATACATGTGCATTTAATATTATTATTAATAACAAGGCTCCTTCCCTTAAGCATTATTTCAATACATGGCACACAAATTAACATGTTTTTCTTTCATCAACCAATGTATGCCACTAAATACATCATACTTAACAACATATATCATACATATAAACATATTAAAAACCCTAATGTGCTAGCATACGTATATCCATGCATTTTAGTAAGGCATAATAGTTACCTTATTTCCAGCAAAAATTAAACCTTACCGGTAGCCCGATTAAAGGTTTAAGCTTTGATTAGTAAATATTAATTCCTAAAAATAATATCAAATATTAGTATAATAGAAGTAGAAAATTAAAAGAATAATTTTTATCAAAAGCTTATTTAAATATATAATAATATTAACTATTATTATACCTTAAAATTATTAGCCAAGTTTCTAAAGAGAGGCAGCAGACCCGCGCTACATGAGCAGTGTGAGCTACATGCAAGGGTGAAGGGAAAATAGGGGTCAAGGGGGAGTTGGAAAAAGGAGAGGGTTTGGTTCAGGTGGGGTTTTGGGGGTTAAATAGAGGGCTTGTGGAGGGGAGTTATAGGGGTGGCTCGATGTAGGGATGGAGCAAAGGTGTAGATGGTGGGCGAGGGTGGATGATAAGCGACTCAGGCAGTGGAGACAGTGGCTGTAGGGCTGGAAAAATAGGTGCAAGGGTGGCAAAAGAGAAAGAAGGAATGGAAAAGAAGGGGGAAGGGAGGAGCTGCAAGGCTAGGTTTTGGCCAAAGGAGGTAAGGTGGTGGTAGAGGAGGTTTTAGGGAGTGGATTGGTGGCTATGGGGTGGCGGAAGGAGAGCAGCGGATGGTGCTGGTGTAGGGTGGAGGCTAAGAAGGGGGAAAAGAGAAAGGAAGGAGGGGAAGAGGGCTGCAGGGGCGAGTGAGGGTGATGGGGTGGTGCTGGGAGGTTGAAGGGGTGTTAGGGAGGTGGTTTCGATGGTCAACTGGGTGGTAGAGGTGGTGGTTAAGGTTGGCAAATCAAAAAAGGGGGAGGAGAAGGTAAGGAAAGAAGGAAAAGAGAGAGGGATCTATAGGGAGGTGAGGGGGCTCGAGGCAAGTAGAAAATGAGCAAAAGGGAAGGTGATAAGGAGAAGAAAAGGAAAAGGGAGAGGAGGCAGGCACCTACTGGGGGCTATGGTTGCAAGTGGTAAGATGGTAGGTTGTAGGGAGAAGGAGAAGGAAAGGGAAGGCACGAGGTGGAGGGTTATAGGCTCGGGTTTGGTCTAAAAATGGGAGGAAAGGGATGGAGGAGAGAGGGAGAGTGAGAGCAGGGTAGCCTGGGGAAGGCAGGCAATTGTAGGTGGCGGTTGCACGCTGTGCAAGCGTACGGTGGTTGAAGGAGAAGGAAGGTGGCAAGAAGAAAAAGAAGAAGAAGAAAAGGAAAGGAGAGGTAGGTAGGGGCAGGGGCAGGGGAGAAAGAAAAAGAAGTGGGTCAGCCCATGCACGAGGGAGAGGGGAGAAAAAAAAAGAGAGGCTGGGCTGGCCCAACCGGGGGAGGAAGAAAGGAAAAGAAAAGGAAATGGGGGAGATGGGTTGGGTGACTGTGTGGGAAATGGAGAAAAAAGGGAAGGAAGTGGGTCGGTGGCCTAGTACGAGGGGGAGAAGGAAGGCCACAAGTTGACGGCCTGAAGAGGAAAAAGAAGGAAAAGAAAAAAGAAGAAAAAGGAGAAACAAAAAAGGAAAAAGGAAAAAAAAAAAAAAAAGGGGAAAAGTAAAATAAAAATAATATTTGGAATAGTGGTATTTAATATTTTTGATAGATAAGTTAATTTAGTAATTTAATTTATTATAAATTAATATAATATATTGGTTTAAAAAGGGTAATTTTAGTAAAATATTGGTTTGAAATTTTATTTAAATAAAATGAGTATGATAAAATAACAAAATATTTATTTTAATTTATTAAATATTTATATCCATTTTTATATACTCAAAAATCTATAAAATAATTAAATTAAATTAATTTAAAAGTTAAATTATCCCAAATGAGGGTTATTTATTAAATTATAGCTTTTTAAAATTTTTGGGTATTACACTTTATCTTCAAGTCTTCAAAAGCTTTTGTTGTATGTTTATTCCACTTAAACTCTCCCTTCTTCATCAATTGTGTAATAGGTGTTGCAATTGTGGAGAAATCTTTGATAAACCACCTATAAAATAAATTCAATCCATGTAAACTCTGAACCTCAGGAACATTAGTAGGAATATGCCATGTTTGAATAGCTTCCGCCTTTGAAGGATCAATTCTAATACCATCTCCACTCACAATGTAGATAAGAAAAACCACACTCTTCATCATAAAATCACAATTCTCCATTTTACCATAGAGCTTCACCTCCCTAAGTTTACCAAATAATCTCTTTAAATGATATATGTGTTAAAACTCACTATTGCTATATATCAAAATATCATCAAGGTAGACAACAACGAAGACTTTAAGGAAAGGCATAAGTACTTCGGTCATCAACCTCATAAATGAACTTGGTGCATTGCTTAACCCAAATGGCATCACTGACCATTCATACAACCCATACTTAGTATTGAAAGTCGTCTTCCATTCATCTCCTTCCCTTATCCTCATTTGATGGTATCCACTTCTAAGGTCAAGCTTTGAAAAAACCTTTGCTCCATGTAGCTCATCTAACATATCATCCAATCTTGGCATTGAAAATCTGTATTTAATTGTGATATTGTTGACTACTCTAGATTTAATGCACATTGTCCATGTACCATCCTTCTTAGGTACTAATAAAGACAGTACACTACACGGACTCATGCTCTCTCAAATATAGCCTCAATCCAAAATTTATTGCACTTGTCTTTGTAGCTCCTTAAACTCTTCTAGATTGAATCTATAAGTTGGCTTGCTTGATAATGGAACTCCTGGCATAAAATAAATAGCATGTTCAATTCCTATCAAAGGAGGTAATACAGGTGGTAACTCATCTGGGAAACATTTGCATATTCTCTCAACAATTTTTGCAATTTTGGATCCATGTTAACACACTCCCCTTATTTAACTTATTTCACTACCAAGACATAGCATACTTTCTCACTCTTTATAGCTTCAATCATCTCTAACTCCTTAAGGATCAACAACTCTATGCTACTCTTCTTTCTTCCTCCCTTATAGGGATGTAAACGGGGCAGATTTTACCCGAAACCCAACGGATTTTATCCGATGGATATTTAAACAGATATAGATACCGATATGGATGATGGAAAAAATACCCGTCGGGTTCGAGTATGGATACGGGTATGGGATATCCATACCTATACCCGTAACCATACCCGTATCCATATCCATAACCTTTTACCCGTAATTTTAAAATAAATATATTATAAATTAAGGTTAAAATTGTCATTTGGCTTAACTCTAAATGGGTTTATCCGTCGGGTAATGGATTTATCTATTGGATAATATCCATTAATGGGTAAACGAATAATCTGTCGAGTAATGGATATCCAACGGATACGGATATGGATGTGTTAACGGATATGGATTCGGGTATGGGTACGGATTTTCTTAACGGGTATGGGTATACCCACCCTGTTTACATCCCTACTCCCTTACCTTTGACATCTTCCTTCTTTTTTTTCTCCTAATCACCTTCAACTCTCTTTTTTTATCCCTTTTTTACTTCTTACCCTCGATCTCTTCCTACCTTTCACTCCTCATAACCAAACCCTCCCCATCTATATTAGGTTTGAGTCTAAACTCCTTTTTGCCTTTTCTCACCACAGAATCATTAATGACCCCTTAATGTGTAACTTGCCTATCAAATTTCCAGGTCTCCCCAACAAAATATGACAAGAATCCATAGGTATAACATCACATAAAACATCATCAAAATAATTTCCAATTTTCAAATAGATAAGAGCTTGTTTGGTTACCCTTACACATTTGTCCTTATTCATTCATTGAAGTGTGTATTGCCTTGGATGATCCATCATTATTGATCTAACATTGTTCACCATTCTTTCACTAGAAAACTTGGTACAAGAGACGCTATTAATGATGATTTCATATACTTTGTCTTCAACTCTACACTTGGTTTTATAGATCTTCTCCCTTTCAGTAGGTTAAGGTTGTTGTTGAACTTGAAGCACTCATTGTAACACATAGAAATATACTTGGCCATCTTCCAAAGCATCTTCTAAATCTTCACTACCTTCCTCAAGGTCTTCATCCTTCTCATCATAGGATTCCATAATTGCTATCTCCTTCAAAGTCATTGCCATTTGATTTGGACAATCCCAAGCAAAATTCCCATGGCCTCTACACTTGAAACATTGCTTTTTCACCTTATCAACCATATTGTCCTTGGAATTTTCTTCATGATTGAACCTTCTAGTGTTGTCTTGTATTGTGGTTTGAGAGAATGATGGCTTTGACACCCCCTTGAAGTTTGAACCATATGTTGCAATGGTTGATTTGTTTGGTGGCTTGCTTCACTTCAATTTTCTTCTCAAATTTGATTGCTAATTTTTCAATGTCTTTGAATAACTCATAAGGGTACACCTCCACCTTGTCTATAATATTCATAGTTATACCTTCAATAAATCTAGCACATATTTTCTCTTCTCTTTCTTGATCATCACAAATAAGAGCTAATCTTTCAAACTCTCTAATGTACTCCTCCACTCCAAGAAACCATTGCCTCAAAGTAGTCATTTTAATAAAATTATATTGCTCATATTCCCTAGGCATGAATTTTCTTTTTAAATTCTTTTTTAATTTCCCCCATGATCTTTTTTCCTCTCTTTCCCTTATCCTCTTCAAATTATCATACCATACTCTAGCAAACTTCTTAAATTTCAATATGGCAATTTGACATCTTTTCTCATCATCAAGCTCTTTATATTCAAAAATAGGTTCAAAAATTTTCAACCATTCAAGAAAAGAGTATGGACGAGATTACTTTTAAAATTAGGTAGGTCAAATTGAATCCCCTTCTCCACATCATCATATGGTTTCCTTGAAGTGTCATGAGATTGTACATAGTTCCCTACACTTTCTTCTCCTCCTTCCTCCATTTGGTCATGTGCTTCCCTTCTATGATTTTCTCGTACTTGATCTCTTCGGATTTGATGTTGGACATGTGATCCTTGGGCTTTTGAAGCTTCCATCCTACCCATATGTAGCTTAAATTCATTGATCTCCTCCACCAATGCCTTGATAACATCCCTCAAATCTTCTCCTTAGCTCGCCATGCCTTCTTTACACCCTTGAATGTTGTGCTTCCAAAAGTGCTCTCTCAAGTCACCCAAAATTCAAATATTGGCACCTCCTTGATGAGTTATTAAAATAATCTTAAAGTAGGAACTTATTTTTGAAAGAAACATGGAGGAAAGATTGGATATTAATCTGTATGTCATGCTACACCACAACCTAGCTCTGATACCAAAATTGATGTGAGTAGGAATATGTAATTATGGTTTGAGTGATATTATAGGTCCTTTAGGGTTGTAAAAGGAATATGTTGATTCAAAAGTGATGAAAGTATGATGATGATGATGATGATGATTCATCAAAGAAGAGATAATGGTAATAATGCTCGAATGATGAAGGGTTTAGAATAGTTTGGTTCGTGGCTTTGTGAAGGGTTTGAAGGATAGATATTAATCTCTAATTCACATAGACAAATAGATTAATGATTTCAATAATAAGAACTAGTATAGAATTGATAAATATTGAGAAGAACTCGCATAGAATTCAATTAGAAAAGCTTGCAACTTCATCAAATTTTCTTCTCTTTTATGTCGTGTACTTCATAAGTTTTTCATAACCATTGGACCTCCTTAATATTACAAAATAAACCTTCTAAAAATCTGTTAAGAATCGACACAAAAATCATTAGCTTGCTCCCTATTCTAAACACACTCAGAAGATAGAATAAGATAACCCTAAAAGATAGAATTAAGCTACTTTTTTACTAATTTAACTTTCTTATCTTTTTAACAATTACCAACGTGATAATACTCCATATTGCACGTCCAAATTATTGATTAAAGTCTCCTCATGTAGATTCCATGTTCAGCCCTTCCATGCAACACATATTTTCCCTCCATACATGCCATGCACACGCTTCTATTGCTAGTAACTTATTTTACAAGTTTCATCCATAACTAGTAATGTAGTCATTCGTTTGCCTTCAAATGTGTAGAGGATCCTCTCTAAATAGAGGATAGTAGGTTCTATACTAACAAATGCTAAGTCTAAACCATTTTTTCCTACATCACCTATCAATACATATAATAGAATAAAGTAAGATATAACGCCTAACTAAGGCACTAAGACACACCAGTAGAAATCCAAAATCAATCGCGAGATAAACCACGACTTTAGAGTAGCAACGTCTAAAAAACTACCATTTCTAATCTCGAGCTCTCTAACTTTAAGTATTAGTATATTATTAAGGGAACCATGAAATCACATATAAGTCATATAGATCTCATTTCTATACTTCAACCATTTTACTCTCTTCCAATTACTCCAAGATAACCATAATCAATATCTTCACCAAGGTCAGCCATAAAAATATACTAAGGACATCCTAAGCTCAATTATTAGCTTTTGGATGCTTTAGGCCAAAAATGAAAAAAATATCCCTAAGGTCAAAATTACCACATTAACATCCTCTTAAATTACTAAATCCATTTTATTTATTAAGTTGCCATAAAAAGGTTGAAACATAATAATTAAACCAATTTATTATGTAGACAAATTATTAGATTAGCTACTCGGCCAATTTACCCTTATTTAAGGTTTTGCATATAAAATCCTAGCATGCATATCTAATATATCCAAGGTCACACAATCTCATACTTTACAACATATAATATATATTAGACATGCTTGTCATGGTAAGAATCATAATACACATAAAATGACCAAATTGCAATTAGGCCACTCATCCATGATTATTGTTCTATAAACAGATTTAAGCATAATCATCCTATACTTTTGTACATGTCACGCATAATCATGAAAGATCATTTTTACCATACTTTTGTCCCTAAAATATTTTACATATGATAGCATGCTCTTTTATAGATTTTAAAGATAAAATAGATGACACATAATTATAAGTTAACAAATCATGCATAGCATATTTCAACATAAAAGCCCTAATATGCTATCATGCGATGTCTAAAATTTTATTAGAGTTTAATAGTTACTTGAACTCTAGAAAAAACACAAAAATGTAAAAACAGCAGTATCCTACTAAATAATACAAGATTCCACTAATCAACTTTCACACCTCAAAGTAATACCAAAATACCAAATTAATATTTAATAAATAAAATAATAATTATAATAATCAAATATTTATTTTTATAAAATTACCAAAATGCCCTTTAATAAAAATTATAGTACCAAAATAACTTTAAAACCAAACAAAACTCACATTACATGCGCAAGGTGAGCCATGCGCATGCTAAGGGGGTAAAGGGTGGCTAGCTAGTTGGATGGTGTGGTGGAGATTAGTGGTGGTGGGTGTTAGTCAGTGGTTGACAGGATGATGGGGTGACAAGTTGGTGGCAATTGGGTGCTATGATTTGGTGATGGGCTAACATGGGTAGGAGTTGTGGATGAAGGGTGCAGTTTAGTTAGCTTAACTACTAGGTGTTATGGTGTTAGAGGAGAAGGTGGTGTAGGGGTCATTATGGTGCACGAAATGGCTAGGGAGGGTTGGCTAGGTTGGAATGATGGCTATAAGGTGGGTGGTATAGGAAGGAAGTGATGGCTAACTATGGTAGAAGGCACCGAAGTGGAGAAGGTATCAATAACAATAATTTTCTTTACCTAAGGAGGTTATATAGGGAGTTTTTTCACAATGGGGTATTAAGGATTGGTTAGATCTACCACAGAGAAGGAGAAGAAAACTAAAGATCAAGGCGGTAAAGGAGGAGGAGGAGAAGAAGTATGTAGAGAAGAGAGGGATGCACATGTATATAAGTATAAGGTAGAGAGTTATGGGTGTGAGTATCTTCATGTAGGTGGGAAAGTACAATATGGTTCAATAGAGGTTGAGAGACAGTTTGACAATCTAGGGGCATGGGAGTAGCATGAGAAGGGGAGGAAGATAAGGAGAGTGTTTGGGGGATGTAATTGGGGCACATAAGGGGTAGGAGAATAGGGGTGGTAAAATGGTTGGTGGAAATAGGTTTAGTTTAGATAGGTTAGGTTATCATATAAAAATATACTAGGTGAGAATAATTAGATTTAAAATATGTCTAGAAAAAAGGAAATAGGTAAAAATGACTGGGAAGAATGTTTAGGAATTTATTTATGTTACAGAGTAAATGTTATTAACTAAATAATTAGGTCGAGGTTTAAGGTTTAGCTTTGAATAAGAGGCTAAACATTCAGAAAAAAAAAATTTACAAAATTTTAGGGTATTACAGTTGTAAAGGCCTTAATAGGTAAATCCGAATAAGTATTAGATGGCTTTAAAGGGGTAATGCAATCTGGAATTTGGAATGAAAGGGATTAATCTAAGGGATTTGGTTAATTTTGAGTAAGAATTAATGGAAATCCCACACATAGTTTAGGATTGGTATTGGCTCAAATGGAATAAGCATGTGAATTTCTTGCCTGCATATTGTATGGGCTTTGTGTGATCACTCAACCTCGAGAATAGCATGTTAATCACTTAAAAAGAAATATGGTCTAGCTTTGTATGGGTATGGGTTACCCAATCCTAAATTAGCTACCGAGGGTTAGTCTGCCTTCAACCTTTTATTGGTACCTTAGGGCAGGATCCTAGTAGATCCTAGTGCCTTACCTACTCTAGACACTAATGATGTACTAGGGGTATTGATACTAAAGGGTCTAGTTACCTAGGTGATTTAGGTTATGGCTTATACTTATGTCCATTAATGGTTACTTGGCTTCCACTCATATTTATGTCCATTGGTGGTTAATTGGCTTTGACATTCTTGGTTTGGATAAACTTCCATGGTATGTAAGACTATGGGGTGGTGCATAGCCCATCACTTGATAATAACTAAGACAAGTATATGTATAATAATTTGAGTGAGTAATTAGATAAGAAGTTAGAATAGTAATATAATTAAAGAGAAAAGTAAGAGGAAAAGGAGATAATGACCTAGGTATGTATAAGTGACCTTATAAATTAGGGACTTGGAAATGGCCTATGGTGAAAGTATTTTTATGGATGAATGAAAAATTAATATTAGCTAGGCATTCTACTTTGTTGCTTGCATATTGTCATCTATGATGTAGTGCTATGGTGTCAAGCATGATGATTTATATATGGTATGAGCTTTTTATGCCTAAGGTGACCATGATAGAGCATGTATCCTATTTATATGAAATATGTAAGGAAAAATGTTAGTATAAATTGTGTATTATGCTGAAATCTTGTGTGTCCATAACTCCATTGATGAGGTAACTTCACTTACTTAGCACAAAACATACTAATGTGCCCATTTTCTTATTGACCTACTTATTCTGAGGAGTAGAGGGTCATGTGCAAGTTTTAAGGGATCTCCAATGGTTAGCTAGCCTCATTTGGGACATGTTTTCTAATATTGTGGACATCTAGAAAATTTTGAGAATTCCTTGACAAACCCAAGTTTAGGGCTACACCCTACTAGTGTTTATGTAATTTAAGACAATGTACTTAATTTAAATTCCCCATGTATTTAAACGTTATAGAATGTTAAGGTCTTGTATTTATATAATATACTTTCTTTCAGTATTTATATAATATAGTGCACTCTACATTAGTTTTTGTTGATTTGGTTCTCAGCCTTGTATTTAACATGGACCAAGAATTTGGCTCCTATCCTATGTTAGGTATTGCAGTAAAACCTATTTATTCCTAAGTTTTTGTTGGTTTTCCACTTCCTCAAGGTTTCAAAATCAAATTTTTCAGTAGTGAAAAATGGGGGTGTTATAGAGATGATGGCATTCCTCTACCATCTAATAACCCTTTAACCTCTATTGATATCCTTCCATCTAGAGATTCTTCAATCTTTATTGCTATACCTTCTTCATTCACTACACCTCCACCATTTAGCACTCAAGGTAGAGTGACCATGACCTACATCTTAGAGTTACTTCTACTCATATATATGATGATGGAGCTAGATTAGCTACTCTATAGAGGCGTTAAAAGGCTATGGATTCCTTTATCTGTTCTATTAGATCTTAGTTTTATCATGACTTCCAACCACTTCATTAGGATCTGTCAAGGGATAAAATGGATAGATATTGAGGTGTAGAGGTTGATGATGTTGAGACTAGGGTTGGTGATGGTGAGACTACTAAGAATGTTGTTGCATGAGGCAATGGACTTGAGCAGACACTAGCTAATGATCATATCCTATCAAATCCAACTACAAATGTGTCTCTCACCCAAGATACTAAAATTGTTCGAGATGTTTTCATACTACTAATTCTAAGAGAACTAAGAGTAAAGGTCTAGAGAGTCTACTTCAAACTACTTTTGTAATAGACCTACCATCTAATCAACCTTCATCATCTATTAGAGGCGCCATTGGTGCACATTAGAACTCTACATAGCCTTAGGTCACACCACTATGTGGACTATATTTTTTTTATTCAAAGTCATACATCATATGATTATATTATGTATTTCATTATATGTACTCTGATTCATGTGGTAGGATGTTAGCATTTATACTCATCTCATTTATGCCTTATACTTATTAATATATGTGATATAAGATGACCCTTTTCTGATCTGTGGTGTTCACTCCTACTTATGGTTCCATACTCTGATTCATACAAACATCACATTTTGATCAAATGTTACATCCTTATTTTGATAATGTGCACATTAAATAGGGGAGAATCTCTATATAGTTTTAACTAATACACTTTTTAAGGGGGAGTTTCCCATTAGGGTTAGGATTTTAATATCCTTTGTATGCAAGATAATAGTATGAGGTGCCACTTATCGCCTTTTTTTGATGTTAAAAAGGGGAGGAAATATAATAATTAGATTGAAAGTTACACATGGTAGGAAATAATTAGATCTTGCTTCAATTTTATTCTTAACCATCTCGCATTTGCACTTTTTTTTTCATCATCAAAAGAAGGAAGATTGTGGACCTCCTAGGTTAAACAATGTTTGAATCACTCTTTTTATTCTAACAAAATTGTTCAATGATTTAAATTGTTTATTTATGTAACACCTCCATTTTTTACTACCCAAAAATTTTGTTTAAAACATTACAGAAGTTGAAAACAAACCTAAGAAAATGGGATGTTACCATCGTACCTGACACATGACAAACGTCCTCTGTCTATCCCATGTCAGATATAAGGCTGAAACCAACCAATAAATTAAAATAATAGAGTGCCTAAATACAGATTGCATAAATATTTAAAAGATTATTTACAGTAGGGACTTCATCAACCCTTACCCAACTCAATACAGGAATGCAGATTGATAAAAGTACGGGGCCACATTTAAAACAAGATTAGGGTATGACCCCAAAATCAAAACCTTGATTTACCACAAACTCCATAAAAATCTTTAGTTATCCTTACTCTCAAGCCTTGACCCAACTAAGGTATACCCTCTAATATTCATCCCTAAAAACCTGAACATGGACCTCTACTCATGCGAATGAGCAGGTGACCAAGTAAATAGGCACATCAATATGTTACGTACTAGGTAAGCCAATTTTCTCCTTCAATAGGAACACAAGTATATCATTTTATCGTACATAGATATAATATATAACATGTGTCATGATAAAGCCATATCTATAAAGGTAGGACTACATCAGGACATGCTATCATGCATAACTCAAACACTATAGAATATATCATACTTGGTTTCACATTATAATAACGTAGGTACTCACAAATGTAACAACAAATTAAATCCAAGCAACCACTAGGATTATTTCTAATGACTCAATCCTTTAGGTTATATCATTTCCTTACTAATATGTGAAATAGGTCAATCATATAATCTGTATTCCATTCAAGAACTAATTAATCATTTATGCCATTAGCCAAGTGTACAAACTAGATTTTATACTTTTTAGTCATTCATACCATTACTTCTGATCTTATTTAATTATTCACCATTCACTTAGTCATCATTCATATTTTATCAACCAATTACTTATCATCCATATTTTATTATCATCGAGCGACAGACTGTGCACTACCACATGTTCTCACATACCATGAAATTCTATCAAAATAAGGGACATAAAGTCTAGGCCAAAGCCAATCACCAAGAAGACATAAGTCCAGGTTGAAGCTAATCACCAGAATGGACAAAAGTTTATGCTAAAGATAACTAATATGGACATAAATCTAGGCCTAAGCCAACCACCTATGTAACCAGACACTTTAGTATTAATACCCCTTAGTATATTATTAGTGTCTAGAGTAGGTAAGCCACCAAGATCTCTTAGTATCCCACCCAAAGGCACCAAAAAAACCCAAAGGTAGACTAACCCCTAGTAGCTAATTGAGGATCAGGTAACCTAGATACATACTCAACTCGATTGGCTTTTACTTTACATGATGAGTATATGATTCATAAAGATAAGTGATCATAAAAGTCCCATACAAAAGTAAGCAAGGCAATTTACATGTTTATTCCATTTTTCCAACTATATGGGTTTCCATTTATCCTTGTACCATATTATTCATATCCATCTTATTATTTTGTTCAATTCCTTGCTAAGTTTCATTACTCTTTTCCCAATATCATCACTTATCAAAAGTGGAATATCCATTTAACCTTTACATTACTCATAGAGTATATCGTAAATTATGATTCATTTAATCCTTTCATTAGACCATTAATCCATAATCAAATCTATGTTTTATCTCATTAATAATCATAGTATAGTCCAAAACATAGCCTCAAAGCATAACTAAACTAAAAGAAAACAATCCATAAAAACCATTTGAACTAGTCGATCGGTCTGGCCCAACCAGTCGATCGGTTTGGGTCAACCAATAGATCGGTTTGACTAACCAGACCATGATTTTCCTAAACCGGTATATTAGTTTGGTCAAACCAGTAGATTTTTCATAAAACAGTCAATGGATGTAAGTAAAGAGCAAGACAAAGGTCTCTACAGGCTTACCAGTCGATGTGTTAGGTTAACTAGTCGACTATTCTAGGAACCAGTCGATCAATTAACCATATCACAGCACCAAACCATTAAATTTCATACAGAATCATGCTTATCAATCATCCTTAACCACATTAGAGCATGTATCAACACTGTCTAACAAATTTTCAACCAAATTACCTTGCAAATCTCAACATTGAATCACCATATCCTATTTCTATCAAATTTCATGGTTTTTGCTCAAGTATACAATCTATCCATCCAAATCACTTATGTAGGCCATATATATTCATGCCAACATGCATAATAAACTTAAAGGAACTCATACCATGGAGGAATACTCATTAATTATTTTAGAAGTAAGAATCACTTACTTGATTCTAGCAAAATCCCTTATAAACTAGGAATTCCAACTACAAAATTCTCAACTTTTAAAACCTTAAAACCATAAAGATTAAACTCATAAATTTTCACCAAAACCTTGTTAATTTTTGAACTTAAAACAAAAGGAAAAGAAGAAAATACTAACTTAAGGCAAAACTAGGAAATGCTCACTTGAACCACTCAACCTTTTTCCTAAAATCTAACTCTTCCTTGCTTAACAATTAAAATAAGAGAGATCTCGAGACAGGATCAAAAGAGTGTAAGAAAGTTGATTTCAAGGATTGAAGTGTAGAAAGAGGGAAAGTGAATATAGAGACTTAGAGATTTCGATGGTTGAAAGAAAAGATGCATAAAAAGGATGATTGGGGTTATTTATAGCCAACCAAATGAGAGGAACAATAGAGGTTCAAGAACAACTTAAAAACCCTAGAATATACCATTTAAGTTTGAAAAATATGACCAACTCAATAGATCAATCGATCAGTTTGGGCTTACTAGTCAAATGTTCCATAAACCAATCGATCGGTTCCCCTAACCAGTTGATTGCTTTAATATAGAAAACCTATTTTTTTGAAATGACAAACTATCAATTTAGGGAACTAGTTGATCATTTGCATGAAAAACTCAATAAACTCCATTTTTCAACATAATTTCAAATCAAACATGAACTCAAACAAGATCATAACATTAAATCAAAATCAAAGGTCCAAAATTTGGTAACATTCTCATTCAACCATTTACAAAGATATAGGGTATGATAGTTTGAGTGTGCATGAAGTACAATGATCATATGAATATCAAAACACACTTATTCAAACCATAGTTCAAGTGAAGAGCATAAAAGAGAAGTCAAGATTCTAAGTGCACTTACATAATTCTCCTCTCAAGTACAAGATTTGAGAGGTCAATCAATTTTAAAAGCATAAGAGAAGATTGTCTCAAGATGCCTAAATACTCAAGGTTTTTTCATTAAGTATTATATATTTCTTTTATGTGAATGCTAATAATGAAACCAAGCATAAACTCCCTAACATCTTGTCTCAAGTCCATCCATGTTGTCAAATTTATGTTTTGGTGTGAATGGTGAAATTGTGATGATCTTCAAATTTTGGATGTAACCTTCAATTATAACACACTAATACTAAAGAAAACAACCTCAGCTCTCAAGATAAACTCACTTAGAGACTAAGGAAGAATTTCAAAATTTCTCAACTTTTTATTCAACCTCTTATGTGTGTATAAGGATGTCGTGTGTGTGTGTTTGTGTGTGTGTGTATTCAAGGGTCCATACGATTTAGACTCTACTAACTAACTAATAACCTTTATTACTAATATAGGAATTATTTTCTAGCTAATCTCAGTCATTGCCAACTAGTCTTAGTTGATTATAACACCATATTAATTGTAGAAAGCTTATTAACTAAATCAACTTATGGTAGCTAGGTTTAACTAGTTAGTAAAGGTGAACTAGTAAAAAAATGATAAGGATATAACATACATGCAAGGCATCATGCTACCATCCACAATTACAAAATAAAAAATATTACAAAGCATACATAAAGTAACAAAGTTAAATAAAAAAACCCTAGCCATGCAACGTATAAATTATGCAACCAAGCTTTGTCCTATAGCTTTATCTTCTATTTAATTTTATAATCCTTACATTGTCCTTTTATTATAAACTATATATCTTTGAAGGATTCTCCTACTTATAAACATATAAAATACCTACCAGAATTACTTAGTAAACTATTAGTAGAATTAGGATTCTCAAGAATGATCAATTCCATCTCCAAGTATGCTAACTCTTGACATTCATCAGAAGAAGAGTGAGATTCTCTTGGATCAATCTCCCTTGTAAAAGAGAATTTTTCGTCAAATTATCATCACTATAGTAAGGAGATAAATCATAAATATTGTAATTTCTTGAAACTCCTCCATAGGATTCATGCAATTCCAACTCATAAACATTATTTCTAAATTTCCTTAAGATTTTAAAGTATCCATTGCCTCTTGGTATTATTGTGTTATTTCATAAGTTTTTAAATCATTTTTTTCATTAAATGTAACCAAAACATTTCTTTTAGAAAACATACTTGTTCAATTTAATTTTTGTTAGCTTCAACTTGATACTTACATTATATTTCTCAATGATGTTCTTAATTTACTCATAAAGTTTCTTAAATAATTCAACTCTGACCCTAGCATAATAGTTCCTAATATCACATTTCTTTAATGAAAACATATCAATAGGTAAGAAAGAAATAACCCTATAGGAAACACCAAATAGACTCGATTGAGTTGGTCTAGAAGGACTCCTATTATATACAAAGTCATCATATGTAAGTTTTATATCCCAATCTTTTGTATTCTTGTTAACTAGCCCTCGTAGAAAATTTTCAAGGTTCTATTTGTAACACCCCAAGTCAATACAACCATATGGGGTTACCTTGGAGTGCTTTCGAATGTGTTAACTGTCCCCACAAATAAATACAATTCTGTTCAGCACACTTTATCCTCTATAGTGTGCTTCCCGATATATTTTTAGAAATTTCTATAGCTTTCTAGGAGGGTCACTCATCCTAAAAATTTCTCTACAACCATCACGCTAAAATATGGAGTTCTTAGGATGGAATTATCAAAAGGATGCATACCATGTTGATATAAGTAGCTATATCAATCCATATAAACCTCTACTCAATTTGGGTGAGTATTACATTAACCCCCACTCAAAGAATGCAACATCCTCATTGTGCCTCAATCGCTATCTCAATACATTTTATCCTAAGAATCATCCTGCTAGGCAACTGACTAGATCCTCCAAGTTCATCTTATGGTTACAGTTTTACTCTAATACCATTTATAACATCCCAAGTAAATACGACCACACAGGGGCTACTTTGGAGCATTTTTTTAATGTATTGGTTGGCCTTAAAACTCAACACAATTCCTTTTAGCGCATTTTTCCTCACTCACGTGCTTCATGAGATATTTTCAATTTCTAAAAATTTCTATGAGGGTCACACATCCTAAAAATTGCTCCATGGCTAGTATGCTCAACTATGAATTTCCTAGGATGGAATCACCAAAAATATGGTATACCATGTTAATATAAGTAGTCATATCAATCCTTATAATACTCATATTAATTTGGGGGGTATTATAGTTGTTTGTCCATTTTTTTTTAGGATGATGAGATGTACTAAAAATAACTTAGTACCAAACATATGTCAAAGTGTCTTCTAAAAGTAGCTCAAAAATTTAATATCTCTATCTAACACTATACTTTTGGGAATATTATACAACCTTAATACTTCTTTGAAATATAAATCCATCACATGAGTTGTGTCATGAATTTTATTACAATGAATAAAATGTGTCATTTTAGAAAACTTGTCAACCACTACCATGATAGAATCATTTTCCCTTTGTGTTTTTGGTAGCCCTAGGATAAATTCCATACTAACCCCCTCCCACGATTAACTAGGAACAGGTAAATGAGTATACAAACCTTTATGGAAGAAACTCCTACTCTTTTGACAAGCCACACATCTCCTAATAATAACTTATGCCAATTTTATCATTCGTCACCAATAGAAATGTTAATGTAAAAATTCCATAGTTTATTATCACCAAAATAACTTGTTATACCCCTCATTCACTTCTTTAATAAGTAAATCATGATCACTAGGTCAAGATATATACAATTTATTAATCTTGAAAAGAAAATTCATCTTGAATCATATAACTATCATAATTATGATTCTTTTTACATGCATCATAAATCTCTAAGAAATCTTCATACGATGTGTAAGGGAATGTGAAATTATTAAATTGGGAAAACTAATGCACGATTATGTTGTAATTAGGAAGTAGAAGATTCGAAAATGATGTATTGAAGATGAAGATATTCAAACAAGGTAAGATAATGATGATGATGATTCAAATATGGTGATGATGATGAGTGAATGATTATGGTGATTCAAATTTGATGATTGAATGATGAATATGATTTAATAATGATGATAGGATGATGAGGATGATTCAATGATTAGGGTTTCATGATGGATGGTTTCATGGGTTAGGGTTTAGTTTTGAAAATTAGGGTTAGGGTTTCGAATTAGGGCTTTGATTTTGAGATGTGTTTGGATGATGGATATGCATAGAAGGGCATGGGTTATAGAGATTAGAAATGATAGTACTTAATCTCTAATTCACACAAATGAAGAGATTAAGGGTTTCAAGATTAATCATTCACACATATTCAATGAGATGAACTCACAAAAAATTTAATATTTGTAATTTGCATTCAACTTCAATTCTATAATCTTCAATTGTGGTTCTATGGCTTTATATAGCCAAGCTATCGATTACAAGATACTAACTAAAAGGTATAATTCCTCAAAAGATACTAGAATATAGAATATTCTTCAAAAAGGTAGATTTATGTTACTTTATTTTCTAGCTAATCTCTAACTCTACTACTTAATTAATTAATAAATTAAACCCACTACTGCACATCCAGGCTACCCCTATGCATATAGCCATGCACATCTACACCTAATAGTTTGTATGTTGCGTTTCTTCTATTACTAGCAATGTAACCATCCATTTGTCTTTAATTATATGGGAGATCCTTTCTAAATATAGAATAATTGGTTCCATAATGATGAATGCCAATTCTTGAGTGTTTGCTCCTGTATCATCATATTTTTCATATAATTCTTTCAACATTTCAAAACCTAATAACTTAGCATCCAACAATATAGGTATCAAAGATCTTCTCGATAATGCATCTTCTACCACTTTTTCTTTACCATCAAAATGTTTGACATAAAACATGAAGAGTTGTAAGAAACTAACCCATTTTCATGCCTTACTAATTTTCTTTTGTTCATGCAAATATTACAAACTTTTATGGTTCAAATGCAGCAAAAATAATTTAGGTCTCAAATAATAACTCTATGTTTATAGGCTTCTTATGATGGAATATAATTATTTATCATACATAGAGTAATTAAATCGGGCCCCATTTAATTTTGCACTAAATAATGCAATAATCCATTTTCCTTATGAGAGTATACCTCCTATCCTTAACAGAATAGCATCACATATAACTTCAAATAATTTATCAAACTTACCTAAGGATAATATAAGACCATTATGAAAAAAAAACATATACAACTATGATAGGAATGCACCGCACGTGCTGAACTCCTTATGATAGTCGAATTCCATAGAAACGGCCAGGAATAAGCGTCGGACCAACATTTCTCCTCTAATGGTGACTCCAGTGAAGAAGATCCCTTCTAGTCTAGTCTTTGATTTGAAATCTCCTAGAAATGATCATAATTAAAATGAAGTGGAGGGTATCCTTTGTCAAATGTTGGATTCTCCTACTTTTGAGGAAGCGAACAATAATCATGTTGAATCCCCAGTCCTAGTTGATCCTCCTATGAACTATCTACTAGTGACTACTGAATCATCTAAGACTTTTGAGTCGTTGGCATTAAGTTGGAAGGATATGTTGATGCAGAATTAGCATGACAAATCAGTGCTCAATTTGACCTATACCCCACCTGTGATTGAAAATGGAGAGACGAAAGCGGTACAACAGAAACAAGAGATTGAGTTAGAAGAAAAGAAGTGGGAACATACATTAATAGGTATGGTAGCGGGGTTCCAACCAACTTATGCCTAGATTAGCAAATATGTAATAGAAATGTGGACGGAGGTTGCTGCCCCAAAAGTATATCACCATGAATAGGGTTTCTTTCTATTCAGGTTTGAATTTGCATAGGATTTCTTGATCATCATGGAGAAGTTGTTTTGGTCATTTGGAGTAAGACCTTTAATGCTTCGACACTGGAATCTGAATGTCTCATTTGATGACACCAAATGGAGAAGGATGCCTCTATGGTTAACATTGCCTAGTTTTCCATTAACACATTAGTCGACCAATTCTCTAAGTAAGATAGAGAGTTGTTTGGGTGTTTCCATCTATGCTGACATGATAACAACAACTCGTAGTAGGATATCTTGTCCATGTCTCCTAATTGAAATCTATGTGCAGTTACCCCCAGTTGATCACATTGTTATTGATTCAAACATTGGCACGAGGAAGCAAAAGGTGTGTTATGACTAAAGGCCTCATTACCGAAATAAATATGATAAGCTTGGGTATGACACCTCTCAATGTAGAATGGGAATTCCACAGATTGGTGGTCAATATTGGAGGCTAAAAAAAACTCCAGCAAAACCTCCATAGGCTATACAACCTACACATACAACAACATCTTCTCAACCAACCATAATTATTAGCCTCAACCTTTAGTATCTACTATTGAATGTATTGAAAAGGGGAAAGGTATAATGGAGAATTAACCTAGAACTTCTAAAATGGAGGGTGTTTTTAAGACTACTTCTAAAGACTCATTTCAATTCCCACCTAATGAAATTAATCGAGGGATAAGGGGTGATAGTAGAGCAGTAGTAGGGGTCAAATGCAACTACTTAATAAAAATTGCTATATGGAATGTAAGGGGAGTTCATTACCCTCTAAAAAAAGAATGTAAATATTTGAAGTTTAGTTCATTTACTATTTTATCTTTACTTAATACTAGAATTAAGTTGAATAAAGTTGAGACTGCTCATAGGAAAATTTCTCCCACTTTAGCTTGCACTACAAATCATCATTCTCATTACAATGGTAGAATTATGGTTCTCTAGAATCAAGGGGAAGTGGGAGTTAATTTAATAGAAGAGATGGACCAATACTTACATTTTCAACTCAAGATGATGATAAGTAATTACTCTAACAGAGGTTTTTTGACATCAACCTCGACCAGAACTCTGGGATAAGATGTTTGTTCCCTATATGCTATAATAGCATTAGTACATATAGGAACACCAACTGCACTTGCAATTTTACTTAGAGAGTTTGATGACCAGTATTCCAGGGGAAGGTTAGGAAACTTGATCCATAAAGGTAGCACTTACATCTCATCAAGATTAAATTTCAATCTCCTATGCCACATTTTCAAAACAAAAGGTCTATTAAAGAATGTCCAATGTTGGCCGAGAACCCAGTTTGCATCCTCTTTAGAATGAAACCAAAAAAGATAATAACTAGAAGTATGTAAAATGACTTGTGGTAATTTAATACCAATCCATTGCCTATGAATGAAACCACAAATCTGATTGTATGATGGATCATCCCCAAAGACAAAAACTAATCAAAGTATTAGCCCATTAGACAACCTCGGTCTCAACATCCTACTTATCTAACTTAACCATTAACTTCCCATTCTCCTAAGAGGGATTTTGAAAGGATAAATCCTATCCATGACTAGGTATACAGTTGCCCATGAGAACATCCCTCCAAGATGAAGAGTAAAGGGAGAAGCAGGCTAAAGCCGATCCTATACTATCGTCTTTACCATGTTATTAGGATTTAAACAATCAAGACAAGTTGATCCCTCTACATGGCCCTTTGCAAAGGTATTAGATTCAATGATAAACGGTTTTGAATGCTTATTAGGTACCCCCATCATTGATAACCATGTCGATCAAATCCCTCTCATTCAGTAAGATTAGTCCATCCCCTTTCTCTGAATCCTTCATATCAGAATTCCTATCCTTCCTAATCAGAACATCATCTTTCAATGCCTTCCCAGTACCATCATTAGCCATTACCCTCAACGAAACAACCAAAATTAGCAAAGCTTTCTTCTTCTTTGCCATCCCTGAATAAGACTCGCTCAAACCCTAGGAGAGAGGAGAGAGCCCTTTCAATTTCTCCAATATAACAAAGTTGGGTTTTCATCAAAGCTTTTATTTACAAATTTGAAAATTGTTGGGTGACTCAAAACAACTCTAAGGAACTTGAATATGAAAAAAAATAAAATGTCCTAAAAGAATTTGGATGAACCAAAGTGGCTTAGAAGTTTTCACAAAGAAAAGTGTGAGTAAAGATGTGAATAATGAAACAAAACAATTCATAAACATAGCTAGGGGTTTTAGATTTACTCAAAAGAGGTATTAAACCTTTGAATAACATAATTTTCTCAAAATTATAATATTAATTATATAATAAAAAAGAGGGGTCTTACAAGTTTGGATTTACATAACATAATTCTTGCAACTTCGTCCAAGTTTATATTATTCCTCTCTACTACAAAATTTTGTTGTGGTGTTGTTGGTGCCAAAACAAATTGTGAGATATTTCATTTTGCTTGTGAAATTACATGAATGTGGTGTTCTCAAACTTCTTGACATGATCACTCTTAATAGTGTTGATAATTGTTTCTTTCTCTACTTTTAACTTCTTAACAAGCATAAGCGAATGTTGAGAACATCATCTTTAGTGTGATGGAATTTTTTCCATATATAACAAGAGTAATCATACACTATAACTAATTCATACCTACAACAACCCATATTACGGGTTATAGTAGGCCCAAACAAGTCCATATACAAAATTCAAGTGGTTCAATTATGGTTATAATATTGTTGGGTATAAAAGAGAATATGAGTTATTTTCCTTATTAACATGAATCATAGAAACAATCTTTTACAAAATTCAATTTAGTAAGACTAAACACTGGATTCTTTCTAGAAATTTTGTTCAATAAGACCAAGATTCCACTCACAATGCAATTATGCCACAACCATGAATCATTATCTATAACATTCAAACATGCATTATGAAACTTAATCAATTTAACATTAAGCATGTAAGTATTGTTGATGTGTAAGCATACAAATTACATGGATTTATCAATTTCATTTGATATCATTTAAATGTGCAAATTCAACAAGAAGCCCTTTGTCATATAATTAGCTAATGATAATCAAACAGTATTTAAGACCATCACCTAAGTACATATCATCAATGAAGAATTTAGTGATCCTTCCATCAAGAGTTTTAAGCATCCACTATAACTATTTGCAACTTCTTATTTTCACCATGAATCAAATGTATAAACATGAATAACCTAGATTTAGGTACCCATCGTCTAGTTAATAAATTTACATGTTTTTAATACCCTTATTTGATATTTTACCTCAAAAATAACCTTATTTAGTTATTTTAACACCACTTTTCATTTTACCTCTATTTTGTCAGGTTAAACAGCATAAAGTAAGCTAAATACATGAAATAAGTAGAATGTACAGAGCTTTTCATCAAAGATAACCTAAAGCTTCTTGTAAGTTATAATTTGACAAAGTTCCTAGCAATGGTTTTACAAATTTAATTCAACAAGGAATAAAGGCAAAGTTAAGCCCATTAAGAAAGTAAGTAAGATGGTGTTGAAGATGGTAATTACAAGGAACTGAAGCAACACTTCTCTAATGACCATGAAATTTAAGAGGAGAACATGATAAGTGTAATTCATAAGTAGCAATAAATGAGAAATTGGAGCATCATCAAGATAGCAAATAGAAGACCATTATTGATGACAATAAAAATGAATGATGAAAACGGCATGTTGAAATTAGTATTTAATTGAGTCAATAAATAACAACATAATTAAATCAAAAGGACATTAAAATTGGGAAAAATTAATGGTTGCATTTATCTAATATTAACCAACATTTTGTAGTTACCACTAGTACATTAAAAAGTTGAGAGCCCCATATAAGGGAGGATAGAGGACCTTTTGTATGATATTTTTCTCTCTATTTTTTTATTAAAAAAAACACTCATTGCATCTTCATATAATATTTTACCTAATATCTCTTGGATTTCTACTTTGATATATTTACATCTTGTACTTCACTCATGACATAATCACCCTTAAAAGTGCTTCATTCCAATTCCAAATCACTAATCGTGACAAAAAGATATTTATTTATGGCTACCAACTATGAAAAAAAAATCATTTTATTATTTCTAACATCTCTTTTGAATATTTATCATATGCTCATCATATCATCAATTGTGTGTTTGATTGATACCTTATGTGAGTAAATCCCTTTTCTAGTGTTAGTTTTCAGTCTAATTTTGGTTGTTTGGAGAATGGATTGATCTATTATTAGATTTAGCAACCTAATTAATCAAATATGCTTGTTGGCATATCCTCATTTAGATAATTTTCTTAATCAGCAATGTAGCTTAATCTAGGTAATCAATTGAAAGATTGAGAGGTGAAAACTATTACCAGATCTATAATAATTAGTTAAGGGAATCAAATCAAAATTGTAGTTTTGAGTTATTTGGGCTATGAATTAGAATTGCATAAGAATATAATGGATTTAATTGGACTTTGTCACATGAAAATATGTGATTTATTCTAATTAGACAAGGCCATTCAACCACAAAAGTGGTTTTTGATTAATTTAGGTAATACAACCTCTCATATATTTGGTAGTCCTATTATAATTGAAATATTCATACTTTAAACACCAAAAGTGTTGTAATAATTTTTTCTTATGCTTTCTTATATTTGATTACATCTTCAAAATATCTCATTTTATTCATTTTCTTATTTCTTTTTAACTTGATTACCATTTTCCGTAAAATCTATTATTGTAGTTTAGATAGTCATAATTTTGAAGTAATAGTAGTTAATAATAAGTCTTTATGGGAATGATCTTGATAAGCTACATAAAATTTGTAATCTTGCAAAATTTTCCTATCGCCTATTCAAAGGTCAATATAGAGCTAGAAACTAATCCTTAAAATATGGTTCCCTTAAGCACCCATGTTTTCTAGCTTTTTGAAGCAAATATAACATTTCTACAAGAAAATGTAGCATTACCATATTTACAACATATGTTGCAAGTAATGGGAGAAGGGTAGAATAATTGATGAGCCTTTGAGAGTTCAGTAGATTATTCTCTCAAGTCATGCACTAAGAGAAATGCTTTGACAAGGTTGCTGACTAAATCACCACCATTAGTCCCTAGTTTGGCACAAGTGAAAACCGGTCCTTATGTCCCTTCAATGGTCGGTACCCAATGTTCTCAAGAAAAGAAAGAAGGTTATGAGGATGCCATAATTGGTAAACCAATTCAACATGATGGATATACAAATCTAATTATTCCAATCAATAAAAATAAGGGAACTAATCCTATGGGCAATATGGTAATTAATCTTAGCCTAAGTTCCTCTAGGTGTGATAAAATTTTAGATAAATGTACTCTTGACATGTGTACACTCTTACTTATGTTCCCCCCCCCCCACTTTGACTAGAGATAAGTGTTGCATTAAAATTAATAAACCATAGATTGCCATCAATATAGATAAGTGGCATGGTTTCCCCGATTGTCTATGTTATTGGCCTCTACCCCTCTTTTAACTAGGTCATAGGGTTTGTGAAGCCTCAATGGAAAATGTAAAAATCCTTATCATCTTCATGCTTGATGAAAAAAGAAAGTTTTAAGTTTAAAATTTTACAAGATCATAATAGGATAGAGGCATGCACATGTTGGAATTTCATGAATCAACTCCTTATCCTATAAGCATTGGGACTGTAAATTTTGAATTTATACATGAGAAAATTCAATTCCTGTCTCTATGGATCAAGTTGCTTAATTTGTCTTTAGAGTAATAGGTTCTATACTTTCTTATTTGAATTGCCAATTCCATTAGTAATCCTTTGGATAAAGACAATGTTACACTAAAGTAGATGATCTAAGAAAAAGATTCAAGAAATTGAACCAAATAATGGTAGAAATTTATGGAAAATGTAAACTAAGACTAAGGTTTGTGGGTTTTGTAAATGTTTTGGTAGATAAATGATGAAAGGAGGGTGGTTATAGTTTAATGATAAAATTATTAGCAAGATTAGGCCCTGATATAATAAAGGAGAACAAGTGTAATGAAGGTAACTAATCATGATGAACATCACTAGGGTTAGGGTTTAAAGATTGAAGATGATGATGGAGGTGATTATTTTATATGGAAATTGGCATGGGTATGGTTAAAGTTGTGGGATATGTTTGTGTTTATTAATGACACAAAATATCTCTAAATTAATTCACAATGGATTAAAGTAGTTAAGATCTTAATTATGACACACCCAAAATTTATAAACAAGATAGAAACTCACATAGAGATTTTATAAAAATTTAAACATTATTTCAATTTCATTTATGTGTTTGTTTCATTTACAGTACACAAATTTAATGGAATAGTTCTTACCTCCTCAAGACAAATCTTCCACACATAAGATAAGCTAAAAACTAAAAGAAAAGGTACGTGAAATCTTACTAATACATTACACACTAATGATTTAAAATCATCATACAAGTTAAACTTTAACTAATCTTAACTAACTCTTTAACAACATAATTAGTCATTAAGTTAATAGTCAAGTAACGATTATTAAATCCATAAAATGGATAAAATTCATGCTCATGGACATCCCTCCTGTATTATATGTACATGTATTTATTAAACTTCTCATAAAGACATGCAACTCCTCCTCTAATCCATGCTAATACAAGTCATCACCATGTTAGACCCAATTAATCTCTTTTGACCTAAATCTTCAAACAAGTCTAAGGTAATAAGTTTAGTGACAAAAAATATATATATATACCCTCATGAGTTGTACATGCCCTTTCACTACTTATAGGTGATAGGATATCATACACTCACATTCTAGTTGGGGTGGATGTTACTAAAAAATTGTTGGCAATGTTAAAATTGAGGATCTAGATGGGGAAGTGATATAAGAACACATTTAGTATGAGTGAAGGCATGTCTATTGTTCTAATTTAATATGGTTGGGAACTTAAAGGCCAAATGCCCTACCAAGAACCCCTCTAAAAGCTTCACAACCCCTTAGTAAGCTAGGTCATTTGTACCAATAGGGCACCAACTATTTAGCAAAATATGAGCATTATACACCATGTCTTTTGTACCAAGGGAGCCACTAATACATACCAATCTCAATATAGGTGGGTTTTGATGTCAAGAAGATCTTTCCCACTACTTATTATTTAGCTCTAGCAATATTAGCTTTGCACAACTACTCGGTTCTAACCTTAAATGTAATGAACTATTATAGTGAGGACTACAATCTACTTAGAATAACAATTATCCACCAAATACCATATTTTCCACATGATAGCGACTTTAAATTTAAGAGGATTAAACAAGCCTCATAATCAAAAGAATGTATATAGGTAGATTAGTGATAATAATATTTCTTTAGTTAAAATTTTGGGAATCCAAGTGAAGTAAAATAAGGCAACTCCCGTGTTGCGAAGGGTACGACCTAATTAGGGATTTTTGAATAATTATGCCCACCATCCTAATGGTCATATTTGATGCATCTAGGATAATAGTAAATGGCTTGTGGAATTTTTGTCTACATATGACTAAGGATTATTAGTAAAGGTTATAGACTTACTAAACCATGCAAGTTTTTATACGATTTTTAACTATTGGTGAAACATAGGTAATGAACATTGCAATCTCTATCAATGGCTACATGATTAGGATAGAAAGGATGAACCTTGGACTATTCTTGGAGACTTTAATATAGTTCTTAACCATCATGAGAAGATGTTTAGACTTGATGTAAATATTTTGGATTTACAAGAGGATCAGGAGTGTATGTAATTTATATGTATGCAAAATGTGGCTTTCTAGGTACTAAATTACGTGATTTAATAATGATCTAGGGGATAGTAGAATAACTTGCACGCTCAATCTTGTTATGGGAAATTTGATTAGGTTCTTGCAATACATAGTGTCTAATGTTAATTTTGATTTAGTTACTTTCTCTATCCATTGTACTTTATGGTTATCACACATCCAAGCAACTATTGCGAGGAGAAATCCTTTCAATTTCTATAATATGTGGTGCAAGGACCAAAATTTTACGTGAATTATTCAATAGATATGGGTATAATTAGGCTATTACACTCTAGCAACCAAATTACATAAGGAACTAAATGAATTGCAAACCAGGCTCAAAGAGCTCAATAAATGTAAATTTAGTGACATTTATGGCATTAAAGCTACAAAAATAGACTATTTTATCCATCTAACATAAATTATTCAAAAAAATCCACTAACCTTGTATTTTAGAGTCAAGATAGTGAAGCTTTGATAAAATATGATTATCTTTTAGAGTGTGAAGAGTTGTTCCTAAAATAGAAAGTTTCATCCCACTTGATTAATATTTTTTTCTCAAATCATCAATTTTCCTTATCCACTATGAGGGTAAGGCAAAACCACATATTTGTTCACCAAATTAGAGGAGAAGATGGCCACAGGATCCATGGTCCAGAAAGCATTAAGCATCAATTTAGGGAGTTTTAAGCAAGCTTGCTTAGCTCTAACCCTATAACTGCTCCTACCATCTCAAATGTAGTGACATAAGAAAATGAAATTCTAAGTGATGATATTAAATGGGAGAAACCTTAAGCACCTAACAAGGATGAGGAAAGAGCTGCATTATTTTTCATTAGTGATATAAAAGGGACTAAGCCTAGATGGATATAGTGCAGCATTTTTTAAACATTCATGGGAAATTATGGGTTATGACATTTATAATGTGGCTAACACCAGTTTTTACATGGGCATTATGTTCTATTTCCTCAATCATTATATGTTGCACTATTTTCTATAAAATCCTCATAAAGGTGTTGACTGAAAGATTATAGGCGATACATCCCTATATTATCAATCCCTCCTAATCAATATTCATGAAAGGAATATATATTGGGGAATATATTTTTCTTACCCATGATCTACTCAAATTTTATAGTTAGAAACATATTCCCCTATAGTAAGATAAATATTAATCTATAGAAGCACAATATGTAATACCCCCATTTTCACATTTGAAATTTTCGTGTTTTCAAAGCATTTTTTGTGGAAGCTATATAAGAAAACCATGGAGTGTTAGTGCCAAATTCAGCACAATGAAGGTAACCCAATTCATGCCAAATGTAAGGCTAAAGCAACTCATATATAGAGATTATGAAAGGCTAGCACTTAATACCAATGATAATAATGCTAAAAGAAATAACCAATAGAAACAATAAGATAGAGAAATATTTATCTATATTTAACTAGAGTTAGTCTCTATACAACAAACTTAAAGAAAAAAAATCCTATCTTAGCCCCAATCTAAAGTACACTCTCTATTCCACATTCCGGTGCAAACATCCATAACTAAACCTATATCACAAAAATGTGAATAAAAAGCATAGTATATATGTACAACATAGTTACCTATAACATGGAATTTTGAAGAAAAAGCATGAATCATTATATTCCTATAACCATGGCTCCTTGGAAAATGGTGAACTAATAGAGTTATAAAGACAAGGATAGACTTGAGTATTTCCAAAAGCTTTGCCAAAAATTTAGATCCAACATAAAAAATTCAAATGCAAGATATCAAGCTCAAACAAATAAGCATAGAGCTCAAAAGGTATGTTCTCAAGGTGATTAGGTATGGTTATATTTATATAAAGAAAGATTTCCTAACTTACATAAAAATAAGTTAATGCCTATAGCAAATGGAACTTTTAAAATACTTAGAAATTTTGGAGATAATGCTTATGAACTTGATTTAATTGATTCTTATGGTGGAATAAAAAGAACTTTTAATGTGAGTGATTTGTCAGTATATTATGATGATGTGAATTTGAAGAAAAATTCTTCTTAACCAAGGGATAATGATGTAGGAGCATCTTATGATCCTCTTGATAATGAGGAATTAACATTCTTAATAATGGAGTGAGTCATCTTAACTATTTTTTATGATATTTCTACTATTAATTCTAAAGATGTTAGGCAATTTCCTCATAGGTATGTTACATATTTGTTAGAGGAAAATACTTAAGATTTCAAGACACTTAAGATATGTTCATGTATAAGACATTCAAACATTCTAAGTTACAACATAGATGGAGAACAAGATAACAGGCATGTAAATACCTCATTATTTGTAGCAATTGTTGTAAACACTAAGATATCATGTGTAATTTTAGGTTTTATAACTTGTTATTTCATGTATGCATTAGTTAGGTTAAATGTTTGTAATGGTGTAATTAATACCCTTTAATTAGGCATTTAATTACATTTTTTAGGTGTTAATGTTAATTCAATTTATCTTCACAATTAAACTAGATAAGAGTTGAGTAATTCACCTCACAGCTCTATAGTTGTTTAATAATTAGTAATTATTTATAATTACATCCTATGGGTATTATGCACATACCCACAAACACTTGCACTCATATAGGTGTATTGTACACAATAGAGAATGATATTAAATTGAATATAATTTTGAGCATTTGGCTTAAATCATCTCTTTTCTGTGATTACTTTCTTCTTAGGAATTACTTGGAGTAAATTCTACTTAGAACCCTAAGTATTGAATCTTGATGGAAGATTCATACATACCTTTTTATATACCTCCCAATCGATCCAAATACTCTACTTTTAACTCTTCAAATTTTATTAAAGATCTTCACAAACCTAATAAAAATGTGAATAAATGGCGAGGTCCCCATCATAAAATCCTCTCTTAAGCATAACACCTCTTAAAATCTATGCACAAAAATTACCTACAACATAAATAAATAAATAAAAACCAATAAAACTAACAAGAAACTAAAGGAAATAATGAGGAAGAAGAAGGGTTATGTAATACCCCATCTTTTTGGAAAGTGTTAAATGAGAATTTTTTCCCATTTTAGATGTTTGATTTTGATTTGGTAATTATGATTTGGTTTGGGGAAAAGTTGGATATGAAATTAGGATGAAAAATTAAATTTATTGAGTTTTTTAGGTGAACCAATTGACTGGTTCCGTTTACCAATTTACTAGTTCGTCATTTCAGTAAAATGGTTTTTTATTCGACTAAACCAATTGATTGGTTAGGGAACCGATCGATTGGTTTGTAGAACAATCAACTAGTAAGCCAAATCGATTAACAAGTTTGTCAAGCTAGGTATATTTTTGAAACTCAATTTTTAAAAAAAAAATTATACTGAAATGGAACCTTGTTAACCCGTGTCGAATTATTCCTTAGAGATTCTTAACATTTTTCATGATGCATTTAGCCAGAAAATACTACCTCATATCGACCTGGAGGGTCTATTAGGACAATTGAGGGGGGAGATGATCTTCGCCTTGTCTTCATCCACCTCTCTCCTTAGCATATTTCTGAGATCATTCCTTCAATCTTAAGCTCAAGTCTACTTAATTGGAAGATTTCTTCCATGCCGACGTTTCATTACCCCTCTTATGAGTTGAATTTCTAAAATAATTAACCAACTTTTCCCTAGAGCTTTAGAGGATGGTTAGCATATATTGGATAAAATTTGTTAGTTTAACCCGAATTCAAACTGTGAGAATTAGTATTTCTGATTTGTTCCTAACCACACTATCACTTGTATTGATTATTTGAATATAAATAGCCCTAATCATCCCTTTTTTTCCTTTATTTCAACCAAAATACCTAACCTTCTAGTATTTACCTTCTCCCTTTGCACTTCGAATCTTATAGTCAAATTCCTTTCACTCTTCTAATACTTTCTCTAGCTCCCTCTTATTTTAATCATTAAGCAAGAAATATTTAAGAAAAATGTTGAGTAGTTCAGCTGAGTATCTTCTATTTTCCTTTGGTTGTGGTATTTTATTTCTTTCCTTTCTATTTCAAGTTTGAAATTATAAAAGTTATGCATAAATTTCTTAGTTAAAACTTGTTGTTTTTAAGGTTTTAAAGGTTGAATTTTTCACAAGCTAAGATTTTTGGTTTAAGAAAAGTTTTTCCTACATCAAGTAATTTATTCTTGCTTCTAAAATGGGTTATGAGTAATCCTATATGATATAAAACTCTTTAAGTTGATATTATATGTTGGCATGAATATATATAGCTTATAGAGATGATTTGGATGGTTAGATGGGGTATTTTGAGTGAAAAACATGAATCTTGAGAAAGGATGGGTTGTGATGATTATTGTTGAGATGTGTGATATAAATAGGCTAAAAATGTGTTATTTGATGTTAAAACATGGTCCAATGTGGTATAGTAAAGATTTATAAGCATGAGTTGCATGAAAATGATTGTTTGGTGCTCTTATAGGGTAAACCGATCGACTACTTAGATCAAACCAATTGACTAATCCTTATAAAAGTATATTGGTTGACCTAACCCATCGATTGGCAATCCTGTAGAGACATTGGTCTTACTCTCTACTTAAACTTAAACTCATCAACTAGTTGGGTAGAACCAATTGACTAGTTTATGAGTAGTTGACTAGTCTACCCAAACTGATCAACTAGTTTAAGAAAAATTAGGGTTTGGTTGAGTCAAACTGATCTACTGGTTAGCCCAAACTCATCGATTGGTTGGTACAATTGATCAACTAGTTGGACTAGACCAATCGACTAGTTTAGCTAGTTTATGTGATTCGGTTCCTTTCAGTTTGGTTATGCTTTGAGGCTATGCATGATATTGTCCTATAATTATTAGAGGGATAAACTACACATTTTATCATAGATTAGTTTCCTAAATAATGGATCAAATGGACTAGGGTTTATGACATACTCCATAGGTAGTGTAAAGGCTAAATGGGTGCACCACTTATGTAATGTGATGGTCTTTGAGGAAAGAGTAATGAAGCACCACATGTGTTTGAATAAAATAATATGATGGGTATGAATAATGTTGGACAAGAATAAATGGAAACCCTATACATAATTTAGAAATGGAAATGATTAATATGGAAGAAATATGTGTATGTCTTTCTTACTCTTTATGTGGGCCTTGTATGATCACATAACATCATGAATAATGTACTAGCCATGTAAAGTAAAAGACAATTGAGTTGTGTATAGGTTTGGATTACCTAATCATCTATTAGCTATGGAGGTTAGTCTTCCTTCGGTTGTTTATTGGTGCCTTCGGGCTTTACCTTTGGGTGGGATCATACAGATCTCAGTGCTTTACCCACTCTAGACACTGATAATGTACTAGGGGATATTGATACTAAAGGTTCTAGTTACCTAGGTGGTTGGCTTTGGCCTAGACTTATGTCCACTTTAGTGATGGGCTTTAGCATATACTTTATGTCCCTTGGTTTGGATAGGCTTCCATAGTATATGAGACCATGGGTTGGTGCACAATTCATTTCTCGATGATAAAAATGTGGATGATGAATAAGTGAATGATAAATAATTGGATAATAATGGGAAAAATGGTTTCGATGACAAAAAGGGTAAAAATCTAGTATGTACACTAGATAATGGCTTAAATGATTAACAAGTTAATAATTGGAAGAATTGACTGGATCTTGACCTATATCAATATATGGATAAGGAAATAGTATAACCTAATAAATTGAGTAAGCTGGAAAATAAACCCTAGTGGTTGTTTAAATCAATCTGCCTAGTACATGTGTGATTATCTATGTTATGATAATATGAAGACAAGTATGATACATTCTAAGTTGCCTGAGTTATATATGATAGTACATTCTGATGCACTACTACCTTTATGTATATGGAATTAGTATGACGCATATTAAATATGATATTTATGTTAAGATAGAGTTTTGCATACTTGTGACTTTTGTTGAGGCAACTTGTCTTACTCAGTACTTAGAGTACTAATTTACCCATTTACTTGGTCATTCCCATGAGTAGAGGGTCATGTGTAGGTTTTTAGGGATGGCTAGTATTGGGCCTACCTCATCTTGGGTTTGAGGCTTAAGAGTGTGGATATCTGAAGGTTTTTGTGCGGTTCTTGATAGAACATGGTTGGGGACACACCCTAATCTCATTTTAACATAGCCCTATATTCTTAATTTATCTGTCTTCCTATATTTAACTTAGTCGGGGACCAACAAGGTCCTTCGATGTAAAAGATCTCTTAAATATTTATATAATTTAAGTTGCACAATCTATTTTAAATTAGATGGTCAGGTTCGTCCTTGTATCTAATATAGGATATGTGGTGAACATCTACCCTATGTTAGGTACAATGATAACACTCCATTTTTCCTAAGTATGTATAATAGTTTACACTTCTGCATTGTGTTAAACAAAAATTTTTGGTAGTGAAAAATTTGGGTGTTGCAGATTGGCACCACAAAATGGAAGGGGAGAAGAAAAGAGAAAATGGGTTTGTTTTAGGGCTTGGAAGATAATAATGGATGAGAAATAAAGTTTAAAGAATAAATGGTTAATACATATTTTGTGAATATTTAGGAAAAATGCAACTGAGGAAACAAAGCACTCTCAATCAATCCAATAAACTAAATTTGATATGCCCCAATGAGTCTAATAAGGTCTTTTCACCTTTATTATATATTTTAGAATGATAGGAACAAAGTTAGAAGATTTAGAATATGTTTTGTTTAGAGAAAATGGAGTTTTGAGAGCTAATTATGCCTAAAATAACAAAATTTATTTAAAAATGCCAAAAAATCATTTTTATTTCATATTAAGATTAAATATATTAAAAAAATAAGTATCCCTCATGTTTCATAAATTTTAACTAACCAAAAGGGTTTAACAAGCTCAAAACACACAATTAAGGCACACTGAAATGATGAATAATATTTTTTTGTCACCAACTTGGTTTGACATTTTCAAAAAACCTAAAATACTCATAAAAGGGTAATGAATATAAGTATGGATGAATTAAAATGGTCTAGAAGAAGTTTGATATCCAAAAGTCGGTTAAAAGATCTTATAAACATGAATTTGTGAGAAAGAGTTAGAAATCGATAATAAAAATTTTCAAAAAAAAAACAAAGGTTTATATTACATCAAAGTATGTACTAAATGTAAAAATATAGGTAGATTTTTTCTATTCAAAACAAATTCTAAATAATTTAGAGTTTTGAGATGGGGTATTACACTATGACTCACTAAGTTGGGACTTCGTGTAGCAGGTACTATTACAGTGCATTTCTCACTTGATTTTGTTAGGACTATCGTCATATGTGTTATAGGAGCTATATACCCTATATCCCTCAATGGGGTAAACCTAAATTCCTTTCGTGGCCAAAAAGGTCTCCAACAAGTATACTCTATATCACCTTACTTATTTGTAATTTCCATGGAATATTTTATTAGGATGGTGCAACCAACTTTGGAAAAAAACCCAAACTTCAAAGGTCTCACCTTATGTAAGAAAATGTGTATTATTATTCTCTCCTTTTTTGATGATGTTTTAATTTTCTATTAGGGGTGATATGCTATCTATTAGATGCATTATGATCACTTTGCAAAGTTTTTTCCATTTTTTGGTTAATATATTACTTTACTAAAAAGTGTCATTTATTGTGGGGGACATACATTCCTAGTTAACCAAAGTTACCACAAAAGAGCTAGGGTTCTATACATGAGATTTATCTTTCAAGTATTTAGTCCTTTGTGCCTTAAATTATCATATATATTCTCACCAAATGTGTTCTCTTATTGATAAGATAGTTGGGAAGATCCACCATTAGCTCTCTAGAATGATTTCATATGCCATTATACTTCAACTTATCAATAATGTGTTATTCAAGATACAAATGTTTTGGAGACAAACATTCCTCATCCCCTACATCAGTAACCCACCAAGTTAATGCCTTAAGCTAGAGTTTATTTTGGATAAGTAAATATTCTATTTCTAGCAAATCACATGTGGAATGGGCTTCTTATTAATTGTTGAAAAATTAATGTGGGATAGGAATTTTAGATATAGAAAAGTGGAACATAGGTGTTTTTGGTAAACACCTTTGGAAAGCCATTATATAATTTAAATGGATGCATGATCATTACTTGAAGAGGGAGGATGTTTTCTCGATAAGATTATCGGTTATAGCTTCTGAGACCACACATAACATTATATTTAGGTTTATAGGATGAGTCACGTGATACCCTTAGTGATCATGATGCATAAGAAACTTATAAAATTAGCACCATAAATGATAAGTTATGTAGAAGAGGTAAGACTAAGCATTGGTAGAAGAATGTATGGGAAAATCCAACTACCCTGAGGTGCAAGATTATGTTGTGGCTAGCAACCCACAAACATCTAGCCACCAAGGATTTCTTGTGCTAATTATACCTTGACAATATTTCTGTCTTCTATAGACCAATATAAATAGTTTAACATCTCTTGATGGAATACCTTATTGTGGGGGGATAGTTCCAAAGGTTTTGAAGTTGATGGTATGATGTAGGGGTGGCATAGATGGATTTTTTTTTTTTGGCATTTGATTGTCATGGTGCATGGCTGCGTATCACATAAATTTGAGGTATGTAGATGCTTAGTTGAAATTTCCATGTATGAAGTGTGGAAAGCTTGTAAAAATGTGCTTTTTAGTTGCAAGAATGTCTCACTCCACCAGTTAATTTAGCTCATCATTGTTAATTGGGCTAGACATTGTTAATATGAATCTAGAAAAGATAATTATGGTCCTTATATCACCACTATGAATAAAAATTCCACCATCTATTGTATTGAATCGTCATAATTAATAAAAAAAATATATTTCTTTTCAAAAATAAAAATATGAGCCTTTTAGTATTTTACAAAGAATTGCCAAAGGGTTCTATGCTTAGTTACATTTTTTTCATCATATCTGAGACCACCTTGATTTTTGAAATATCTTTGTACACCGAGTAAAAAATTAAGACCTTTAACCTTAGTGAAAGTATAAGAAATTTTAACAAATTTGTCACACTTTTCTTGTAGAGCAACTATTTTTCTTTCATGTTGATCTATCTTCTTATTGTGAGTAAGATAACTAGACTCATAAAAAAAAATCAAACCTATCAATTTGTTCCTCAAGGTCTAACTTAAGTCGATTAAGAGATTCTAGCATAATTTTGTACTTAAAATTAAAATATGTTCATTATTAGGTGAACAAATAATTTTATCATGTTATATCTTTCTTTTTTATTTTATCATGATCACACAAAGTATCATAGAAGACATATAACAGTTCATCATATGCATAAGAGAGAGAAGATTGTGGTACCTCATTCTCATTGAAGCTTATGTAGGATGTACAAGCAGATGCCTCATCTCTTAGTGCCATGAAGAAAAGTTTTGTAAGCTTTTTTTCTTCATCAAAAGGTTATGCTTCACTCTCACCAAAGGTGGCCATGGATTTGTTAAGATCTTGTTTTCTATTCTTGTTGTGTATCTATCACATTTAAGAACTCAAAGCAATCTTGGATGCATTCCCACTTTTTCCATAATGATGCACTTGATCTCGTCATCTTTGAAGGGTTCTATTGGCTTCCTTGAAATAATAGACAATTTCCTCATATTTCTTCCTCTTCTAGATCTTCTTGATCTAAGGAGCTTCTTGAATTATGTGGTGATGAGAGCCACTTTTTAGTCTTCTTTTCAACCTCCTCCTCCTCCTTCTTATTCTCTCCTTAGATTTATAGACTAAGAGATTCTCCAAGATCTTTTCCATTTTCAACATGGCTTAGCTTCTTCAATTGCCATTACTTTAGGTCTTTACTCCTTAGAGAGTGTTTGTAAGAAATTTCTCACTTTCTCCACTTCAATGATTGACTTTCCCAATGTTTTTAGATGATTAATAATGGCGGTGAAAAGGTTGGTGGGAGTGATGATTGATTGTCCTTGCACCATTGTGCACAACTCATACTCTCTAATATGGAGAGAGATTCTTTGTTGTCTCACTTAGCTTATTTATATCATGTGTTGCCACAAGTTTATCATACTTCCTTAATTTTTGTGCAAGAATGAATTCAATGACATTCTTTTTCACCAAGTTTAGATTATAGAATCATGATGGCCTTATTGTTGAGAACGAACCTTCTCTTTTATGAATATGTCATTTCATTGCAAATCTTATCTACAATTCTGCCATCTATGAATGTTGATTTGGATTGGCCTTTCAATGATGATAGAGTACATGTGTTTAGTATTTTGATTTGATGAAGAACATCATCTCTCCCTTTGAATATATAAACTTCTCACCATTAAATAATGGTGGCTTGGTAGTAGAGATGCCTTCATTCAATCCAATTAAATTTTCTTGATTTGATAGTTTCACCTCAGAATGTTAGATTCTTTGTGATATGCCAAGTTTTGATATCAATTGAGAAAAAAAAAATGCTAAATGTGGGTGAATAGATTTTAATAATGGAAATTAAATTTTAAAAATTGAACACAAAAATTATAGCAGTTTAAAGGATGAAACTCCTCTATACATTCACTACTAAAAGGCCTTTCTTGTAGAATTTGAAAATATTTTTATGTTTTTATTGACAATCTCTCCCTCTAGGTTTATGAGTTTACAAACTTAATTCACATTATTAACCTAGTTATTACCTTTGTGTTATTCACTTAAGAATCTCTACAAGAATGCTAGGCACACACAACATCCAAATATTGAGTTTTGAGAGAATATTGTGGTAATTACAATAATATCCTCACAATTTACAAAATATGAAATTGAGAATGATTTGTGAGGATGTAATGTAACTAGAAGATACAAATTTGAAAGTAGTTAACACTTTAGAGTTGATGTTTGAACAATAAACACATAAGATTTATCAATAAAATTTAGAGCAATAAAAGTTGGTAGAATTAAATGCTTGAGAAATTGAGAGTAGAAGAGAGTTCAATGAATTGCGATTGGTAAATAAATTTGTTTTAAACTCTCTTTTATATGTGCTCAATGGTTCATAGTTGTTGGAGAACATTTAATATTCAACATGTTAGTTAAATCCAATTGATTTTTTAGAGCACAAGTCAAAGCCAAACTTATTTTGAGCCCAACAACCAATCAATTGATGGTTAAAAACCACCGGACTAATTATGCAACCATTTGAGTTGATAGATTCAAGGCCAAAGCTAATGACTTTTCAAGTCATCCAACCAGTTAGCTAGTTACAAAAAAATAACTGAATGATTATACAAAATATTTATTTGACTGGTTAAGAAATTGATTTAATTACCCTAAAGTGGAAGTAAGCCTTAGGATTGAGCAATTTATATGCTGACTAGTTACCCAAAACTAGTTGGCTAGTGGAACCAATTGATTGATATGGCGGAGAACCAATTGACAAGTTCTTAGTGCTCAATATTTTAGAAATCCTAGCTTTCTCTAAGTTTCAATTGGTTGGTTTAGCCTAAAATTAGTCAATTTTTACTAACAAAAAAACAATGCCAAGTCCAACACTTAGATTTTTTTTCTCATTTAAATAAGCTTTAAAAGCATAAGATTGAAATATTTGAGAAGGTTTAAAAGATATTTTCAAGAAAAATTTCTAAGTTTTCAAGGATTAAACATGCATATAACTTATCCTACAAGACTTAGTAAAATTTATCATTTGCACAATTCTTGAAGGTCTTGTATGTAATAATAAATCTTGAGTATTTGATATTCATTACTCTTTCAAATACAAAACACAAGAACGATTTGATTGAGTGTGTTGAACATCATGTGCAAGCTTAATCAAATGATGTTAAACCCTTAACTAGGTTTAATAACAACAAAATAAGATTTAGTGACCTTTTAAGTCAATAGCTTAGGTTAGGTACTTTAATCTATATTCACAATTAAATGTTTTGTCACTAAATTGACGGTTAAAGTATGTTAATATTAATCTTTTAATAAAACATATAAATTTAATATTAATTACCATATATTAATCATAAAATTCATGAGCAGGCTATGTTGTGTCATGTTACTCATGCTCCCTCAAATATCAATTTTTGGGTTGCATTTGTATATGCATTTAATTCAGGGAGGGACAGAAAATTTTTATGGCAGTGGTTGAAGGATAATTCCCCTGGGCAGGAGCCATGGTTGCTCATGGGGGATTTCAATGTGGTGATGTAGGATTCTGAGAAGTTTCATGGTAGATCTCTTATTGTCTCAGATGTGCAAGATTTCAGGACTTGTTGTGATGAACTCCAGCTATGTGATCTACAAAGCCAGGGATGTCATTATACATGGTCTAGCCATAGACAGGGAGATGAGGAAGTTTTGTGTAAATTGGATAGGGTCATGGTTAACTTACCCTGGCTTTCTACCTTTCCTCATTCTGTGGCAGAGTTCCTAAGTCCCCTTTTCTCTGATCATAGTCCTGTTCTTACCCATCTAAATGTTGATTGTTTGATTGGACCAAAACCTTTTAAATTTTTTCAATTCTGGACAGAATCTGAAGATTTCTTGCCTATGGTTCAAAATGTCTGGAGGATCAAGATGGGAGGAAATTTGGTGCTGAAAATTTCTAAAAGATTGAGCTTACTTAAACAGGATCTGAAATTATTCAATAGGGATAATTATGGCTCCATTTCACACAGAGTCAAAGTTGCTAGAGAGGAAGTGGCAACTTTACAGACACAATATTTAGCTCAACCTGGACAGCAGGTTAATCGATTGTTATTGCAGGAGAGAGAGAAGAAATATTTGCATCTACTGCATTGTGAAGAGCTTTTTTATAAGCAGAAGGCTACTAATACTTGGCTTTCTTGTGGTGATTCTAACCATAACTATTTTTATGCCAAGGTGAAAGAAAGACAGCAAAGGAAGACATTAACTATGCTGCTTGATTCCAATGATAATGAGATCAGAGGTTCAAAATCCATCCATGAAGCATTCAATTCCTATTATCAGGAGCTGTTGGGCACTGAGGTTGCTATGGAGGGAGATATTATTTTAGCTGACTTCTGTAAGTTAGCTCCTCATTTATATGATGGTCTTTCTGCACCCGTTTCTGAAATTGAGGTTAAAAATGCTGTGTTCTCCATGGGGGATTTTAAAACCCCAGGCATTGATGGTTTCTCTGCTGGTTTCTATAAAGTTTCTTGGCCTATTGTTGCTAAAGAAATTATATGGGCAGTAAGAGACTTGTTCTCTACTGGTTTTCTTCCTAAAAGGTTGAATATTACTTCTCTCACTCTCATCCCTAAGCATGCTGCTGCAAATAGGGTTAATGAATTTAGACCTATAGCTTGTTGTAATGTGCTTTACAAAATCATTGCTAAGGTCATGGTTCAGAGATTACAGCCCCTTATGCCTCAGCTTATTGATCTTTCACAAAATGCTTTCATTAAAGGCAGAAACATTGGTGAAAATGTATTGTTAGCCCATGAACTAGTAAGGAGGTATTCTCACAAGGGCATTTTACCAAGATGCATGATTAAAGTTGATCTCAAAAAGGCTTATGACATGGTGAATTGGGATTTTCTGCAGAAAGTTCTGAATCTTTATAGCTTTCCTCACCACTTTATTAAATTGATCATGGCATGTGTTACTTCAGTTTCATATTCTGTATCTTTTAATGGTGTTTTGGCTCCTCCTTTCCCTGGGAAAAGAGGTTTGAGACAGGGTGACCCTCTCTCTCCCTATCTTTTTGTGCTGGTTATGGATTATTTCACTACTTCACTAAAGAAGCTATGGCTTGACCCAAGGTTTCAAGCTCACCCAAGATGTAAACGTCTTCAGCTCATCAATTTGAACTTTGCAGATGATCTTCTTTTGTTCAGTAGAGGAACTCTGCAGTGTTCTATGCCTGTAGGAGGTTTTGCACCATTTTGCTACAGTCTCAGGACTTATGGTCAATCCTGCCAAGTGTTCAGTTTTCTTTGGAGGAGTTACAATAGAAAACCAGCTCAGTATTCTGCATCTTCTTGGTTATTCAGCAGGCACTTTTCCCATTAATTATTTGGGCTTACCATTATCTTCTGCAAGGCTTTCTGCTGCTCAATTGCAACCTCTGTTGGATAAGATGACTGCTAGGTTGAGGCATTAGAGTACTTTATTTCTTTCTTATGCTGGGAGAGTTCAACTCATTAAATCAGTGCTATATAGCATACAACTCTACTTTAGTCAAGTTATTCTCCTGCCAAAGAAAGTTTTGCACTATTTTATTATTCTTTGTAGAACTTTTCTTTGGTCAGGAAAATTGAATATCAGGAAAAATTCTCTGGTGGCTTGGGAATCTCTTTGCTCACCAAAACAGGAAGGAGGACTTGGTTTTTTAGACTTACAGCTATGGAATGTTTGTGCTTTGGGAAAGCTGCTGTGGAATATAGCTGCAAAAAAAGATACATTGTGGGTTAAGTGGGTTCATACAGTTTACATAAAGCAAGGTACTGTCTGGGATTATTCTCCTTCATCTTACAATTCATGGCTCTTTCTCAAAATTCTTCAGAGCAGAAGTGTAGTGAAGGAGTTTATTGTGGACTGTGTAGCACAGCAGAGGGAGTACAACATTCACTCAGCATATAAGGCACTCAGAACACGACAAGCTAAATGTGGTTGGGCTAATTTAATCTGGCGACCAGGATCTATTCCCAGAGTACGTTTCCTGGTTTGGCTTGCATGCAGAAATAGACTCCTGACTAAAGCAAGACTTAAGGAGATGGGCATGACCTTGGATACCCTATGTATTTTTTGTAAACAGCAGGAGGAAACTAGAGATCATCTTTTCTTATTTTGTCCTGTTGCTACACTTATCTGGAAGACTATTAGAAGACTGGCTGGAAGAAGTGATCCTATTATAGGATGGGAGCAAGAGATTAAGTCTTTGCTTACTAGAACAAGGCAGGCACATAAGAAGAAGTATCTTTTGGGAGCTCTTTTTACTGCTTATGTAGCTATCATTTGGCATGAAAGAAATCTCAGAATTTTTCAGAACAAATCTAGACAGCTAGGCACTCTTTTGAAATGTATCCTTGTGCAAGTTTCTAGTATTTTTGTTAACTCTCCTCTTTCTGTTGAGTTTGGGCAATGGCTAGGTTTGTTAGATGTCATTGCGCATAATGCAAGATTGTAATCTCCTTTTCGTTTAGTAATACAATTTCTACTTCTCGAAAAAAAAAATTTAATTATTCACACCTTCATATATATCAAAATAAATAAGGTTAATTTTTTTTAATCTAATTAATATCCAAAAAATAATATTAAATATTTATCTACTATTAACTAACCTAGATGCACCTTGAAAATATTAATTACCAAATCCATAGTTAAAATATATTAACATTAATTTTTAAATAAAACTTAATAATTCACCTTCATTCATCTAACAATAAATAAAATTATAATTTTTTTTACCCAACTTAATCTAATAAATACTCCAACCATATATTAAGCCCTTGTTTGGTATTACTTATTTTTAATAACTACTTTTAGATCAAAATTACTTTTATAAATCTACTTTTTAAAAAGTACTTTGATAAGTAAAATATATGTTTGTTTATACTTTTATTGTATAAGTGATTAATACTAAAAAACTACTTATTGTACCTTATTAGTATTTGGTTTTTATTTTTCTATATATTTACTTTTTATTTTCCATATTTAATTTTTATCTTCCTGTATATATCTTCTGGTAATAATTATTATATAAATTATGTAATATTAAATATTAAAAAGCATATGAAACATTAAAAAGAATAAAAAAATATAAAGATATTACAAAGTACTAAAAATTGTAAAATAAAAATTATAAACTTATTAAAAAAATTATGAACAACCACTAAACAAACTTTATAAAATTCACAAACATCTAAAACTCAAATAGTGACAATGATCAAAGTTTATATTATGCAATAAACATCCTTACATTTATAATAAATATCATAAAATCAAATAGTTCAATGACGTGCATGGTAATTATCATCTGCAATCCTACACCGTACCATTTCCATTTCTCTAGCAGTTCTACCCTCTACATGTTGTACAACATCTCTATTCCTATTATTTTCTTCATATATTTCTCTACTAAAAAACTCATCAAATAATATATCATCCATTCCATTCAACCTAATAACATTATGGATTGTCATTGTTGCAATGACAATAAACATTTGTTGTTCCAAACTATAATTCAACATCTGCTTTAATGCGGGAAAACAAGCCTTTAAAACACCAAAGCAACGCTCAATCACATTTCGCACTGACGAGTGTAAATGATTGAATAACTCTTCTTTTCCTTGTGGACCACCAACTCTTTAAAAATTGGATAGATGATACTTTATAACCTTGAATGGCACAAGATAGCCGGATGTATTGGGATAACCTGAATCAACCACATAATATTTACCTGCATAAAATGTAGTTCATATTATTCAACTATAATATTTTATACTTAACATATAAAATAATGTTCTATTTACCTCAAGGAGGATGAGGAAAGTTTTTGTTGGAATCTCGAATACAGTGTTGGAATATTCGAGAATCATCAACTGATCCCTCCCATCTAGCTTCCACAAATGTGAACAACATATCAAAAGAACAAACTACCATAATATTTTGGGAACACACTCCTTCATGATTACGATAGGGCGTTTGTTCATTCTTTGGAACACAAGCATCAATATGTATTCCATCTATCACTCCCACACAATCTTTAAAATAAGGCCAAAGTCTTGAATCATTTATGATCTCAGGAGGGAATTCATCAAGGCTTTGATGAGGCCTTATAATCTCACCAGCAATCTTTGATATAGTAATTAAAACCTTGTTGAAATATCTACTAATGGTCTCTACAGAGTGCTGAAATCGATCTTGCACAACTCTATTCCTTTCATTGTGACCAACTGTATATAAAAAAATCGCCACTTGTTCTTCAATAGTCACATTATAAGTATTACTTAGCAACCTCCTTGATCTTAAAAAACTTGATAACCTTAAAAAAGAATCCTTCTTCATTCTAAATAAATCATGACATAGCCTATCATGACAATTTAATATATATCGAACAAACTGGTGACCTGTTTCAGAAGATTCCAAACAAACTTGTTTCTCAATAGATGTCTTCCATCTCTTTCGCAAATGTCGCAGTACAAGTAAAAGTAATAGTAGTCTTTTTTTTCGATCATCTATCTATTCAAAATTAAGGCATCACTTGTATTATATGTATATCCAATATATATGCATAAAATTATATATAACAAACAACATTTATGTTTTCCATCGAAGAACATGAATATTTCAAAGATAATTTAAGAAAATATGATATGCATATGATTGATTAGCTAAAGTCTATCAAAGGTAGACTATTCTAAAATACTAAAAGTCACAAGTCAAGAAAATTCCATATGTTCAACATAAACAACATAATTCACACTTCATAGTTTTACAAATAGAAAATAAAAAACCTTCAAAGAAATTAGTCTTTTACAAAATACCATAATAGCCTAACATCCTTGATCAATTCTTAGATGTATCTCTTAAAGATTTCAACCAAACATCATGCTTTTGGGGAGCCATATACATCAATATGTCTCTGTTATCAGGATTATTGAAAGCATTAGTACCAAGGATAAGTAACTCATCAAAAATTTCATTAGCCATAGCATTTAGAATAGCTAAACATTTTTTATGGTGGGGGTTGTTAAAGCTTAAGGTGTAGGTAAAGGAGGATCATCGTTACCCTTAAATGCAGATTCACATAATTGTAGCAACTTATTATCAAGCTTCTCACAAGCTGACTCCTTTCTCTTACAAGAACTAGATTGTTGACTTTTAGAACGCTTGTTGCTTGACTTTCCTTTTGGCACGTCCCACCATCTGAATCACTAGAATCACAATCCTCGATCTTAATGAATTTTTTGCATTTAGAAGGACCCACATTACTTGTTCTTAACTCTTTATCATCCTTATCAAAACTTGGATGAGTACCTTGAGATGGAGCCCATGAATGTTCTCTGGTTGCATGAGTACCACCAAAAATTAACCGAAGCTCATCCAAATAAGCAATTGGCTTGTTGCAAAAGTGTTTACAACTTGGGTTTTGCTACAAAAAAAAATTATTACAAGTTATATATAATAATAATAAATAAGTGAAAAATATATAATTGTAATTTAAGTGAATAAATATCTTCCATCTATCCTCCCCACAAGTGATTGCACCTGTTATTAGGTCTCTCCCAATTTCGGTTTCACTTTCAAGTTTCACCTATGCTAAGTAATCTTTTTTTGTTGAGGTAAAATAATTTTTCACTTGAATTTTTTGGTATCATACGTTCTCAAGCCTATTAAAACCATCAACAATATTAGACCATCCAATCTTGTTGAAACTTGAACTAGGCCTATTGTCTTTCTTAACCTCCTCAACACGTAATTGAATAAAGGTTTGATGCCTTGATTCGGTTCAATGTGCAGTATCTGATGAAGATGACATAGATCCTTAATGCGCTATCGTATGTACAACAAGTTTAATAAATAAATCCTAATTTCCAAATATGTAGTATATGGTAAGAAGGAATCGAACCCACAAGGAATGGTATATAATCAATAATTCTGTAATCGATATTAAAACCCCGGTTATGCAATAACATATAATTCTATCATCAATATCTAAACTATGGATAAATAATAAAACATTGTATTCACTAATTAATGAATAAGGATAGGAAGGTATTGATTATGGAATTAGGATATCAAATAATCATGGAGAAAAGAATGATTCTAAATGATTTAACGTTGACCTGTAGAAACTCATAATAATTCATCTCTTTGCTTTCTCTCAATTCTAATAAATTGAATAAGCTCTCAATTTATCACTTAACCAATTAATAACCTAGGTTAAGAACGCTAGATTCAATTAATAGCAGCATTACGAATGGAAAATAGTCAATTACGACCATAATCACATAAGCTCGGATCATGTAATCATATGAATTAATGGACAAGATTAATAATTAATCTTTTGCTACTATGGAAATGTTAATTAATAATTACGGGTTAATTATGTTGTCCTAGCATAGATTAAGATCTAAACTAGATAAGTGATCAGTCTAATTAGTTTAAATTCTTAATCTATGATGCGAAATCATTTAATTCTGTCCATCAATTCAATTAAATTTCATCTAGAATCATGAATTCAAATTACGTTGTCATATCTGAAACCCTAATTCCTTCATCAAAACCTCCTACCTTATACTATCTACATAATTGCAATAACACAATTAAATACAATAATCTATAATTAACATCAATGCTTACAAATAAATTAACAATGAAACACCAAACATAAGAAAAATAATAATGCAATAAAGAGAATATATTTGCATTCAATCAAAAATCAAAACTTGCAATTAAGAGAGGAATGGAGAAGAACTTATCGACTTGAATTGCAGAGTGTTGATTATTCAATTAAATACAATGGAGAGAAAGAGAATTGGAATTACAAATTACATGTGGTATCTAGAGAATATAGAGAGAAAGAGAGAACCCCATTCTCGAACTCCCTAGAACCACCCTTCGAATGTTCAAACTTTAGAAATATATCAGGAAAAAGTTGGGCGAATGGTTACAGAATTTAAGAAAAATACGGTCCATGTTATAAAACACGGGACCCTCGTGTTTTTCCTTGAACTCTCTACCAAATCCTGAATTTTAAAAGCTGAAATTTTATATGCTGACAGAAAAACACGGGTCGTGTTTATGAAACACCGGGAGGGGCGTGTTTCTTGTTCCTTCATTATTTCTTCATGAAATTTCAACACAATCTTCCCTTTGATATATATTCTTCATTTCTAGTCTTTTCTTCCGTTGATTCCATATCTCTTGATGTATTCTTTGCTTTATTTTCTCTTTCCATCGATTTCTCCTTTGAATTTCTTCATTTTTATCTTTTCCTACAAAATCTATCCAAAAGTAAAAAACTCGAGAAAAGATTAAATCTTATAAAAATAATGAGGAATAGATGACATTTTTACTTAGGAAAATAACATATAAATTCCATATATCAATCCTACAAATATACTTACATACTATCAATGATGAGAGATCATTTACAAGATGCAACTTCTATTTAAATAGAGATATCATTTTAAATATATTGTTAACATAATTATAGTATACTTCTAATTAATTGTATTATATAATTGTAGTATACTTACAATTATAAAGATATATTGTAATTATAAATCTAAAATATATCTAAAGATGAGAGGTTGAAGTCTCGGGGGGATATAATTTTGTATAGGACACTATATGAAGCTATAAGTTTAAAGCAGACAAGTTAGGAGGATTCTCAATTATTATTATGTACTAATTAATTCTTTTTCCATATACCATGATATATCATATATCTACCCAACATGCATGTTTCTTTGTTAAAACTTATGTTAATGGCTGGTCATGCAACACATGAGTATATTTATTAATATGGTTGGGTTGATTCTCCCTATTAAGAAGCCAACCAACATCAAATTTTGTAATATCATTAATTCTATCTATTCTTTTCACAACATTTTAGATTCAAAGTCCATGCAAGCTCCTTACTTTTACCAAACACATATATGCAATAGTATATACTCAAATACTAGCTAGCTGAGCTATATTTCCTTATGGTGAGAACATACCCAAATTCTGAAAGGTCTAAATTATACCTCAAATCTAAAAAGTCTGAGAATCTGATGTATTGTGAGCTATATATATTAAGTCTTTCTTTGGAAAAATACAGATGGTAGGCAGTTCAAGAAGCCCAAAGCCAAAGAAGACTATCCCATCCTAAAAAATCCTTAGAAAGTATTGAACGGTCAAATAGAATCAAGACTTTCAAACTTGTGAATAATGTCACATAATTGGCTATTTTACAACAATTACCATAGTGGGGAGGGAGGAGTTTGGGGACCGTGGGAGGGAGTGGAGGGTACCCTAAGTAGTTGGGGACTAGTATGCACTATGCACAAGATAATCAATATCTGGAGAGGACTTAAAAGTGGCCAGGATGCAGCCTTATAGGACAAACTATAGAGAACATGACAGAAAATGGTCCCACTAAGAGGTTATATGACAGACTGACGTATACTAAACAAGGGTAACATAAAGAAGGTTGGTGCTCAAAATACTAGCCTAGAGTTTACATAACCATCCACTGGACTAGCCGGATGAATTCACTTACCATAATACGAGGGGGTAGAGGTATCCCTCAACACAGGCAACAATCCTTTCGGTTGGGCCATCGAAGTAATGATAATATAATACAACAAAAAAAAAGCATTACTTGTGCATCAGACTTATCAAATCTGTGCAATTGTATAATTTCACCAACCAAAAATTAAAAACCAAAATTAAATGTTAAGAGCATAAAAGAGAACTAAAACTTAAAAATTTACTAAATAAAAGATCAAACAAATCTAACACATCAAGCGTCATACAATCAGCTTAACTTTTTGGATAAATTACAAGCCTTCAATCTCAGAACCCTGAAGAAGTCATAGTGCTTCACGGTACCACTGCATGCAAAAAGAAAAATTAGTATGCCTATAGGAAGAGAGTCTGCCACCTCACTCAAAAAGCACAATCACAGATGAGCCACTTGCCTCCATCACAAGTACTCAGTCTGAAAGCTTAAAAAATCCATAGTATATACTCAAACACACTATATGAAGCTTTACATTTTTGCTATAGCTTTATTATTACCTCCCAGGCCACTACCTAGCTATTGCATGCACTTTAGAAATGTGAATGTTCTTCCTGTTTTAGGTCTTCATGTGCATTTCAGAGTCGTGCAACTTCCTATTTTGAGCATTATTTTTAGCTCTGTGAACTCATGTCTAAACTCCTAGGGCAACAGTATTAGGTTGCAGGAAGAAAAGAACATGTGTTTCTAGACTGGGTTTTGTATGTAGTTGTTAATAGTATAATTAGTATGGGCATCACAAGCCATGTATGTTCTATATAAGAATTTGGCCTGTGACTCACCTCGCCTCACCTCATATCGATCAGTAATTATTATATATATATAACGATCACAGGAAATATATATTAGGTAGCTATGTATGTATGTATTTCTGTTTGTCTTTTATGTATGTGTGTAGAGCAGGTGTATCAGAAAAGGCCTGCTTGCTGCAAAATATATGTGTGGAGCTGAACTGTTTGCAAGTGTAGCAGCAGCAGCAGCAGCAATGGGGATGGGTCATCACAGCTACTTTGTTAAGATTACTTCAGAGTATAACTTTAGTATCAGAATAGACCTAAAATATAAATCTCTTCCAAGTTGTTAAATACTAGAGAGCTTGTTGAATATGAATAATATAAACCCCCTATTCTCTAGTTTTCACTGACTCGAGCTCTTGGTTAGGGATGGTAATTTTTCCCATGGGTTCGGGGCCCCGTCGGGGATTTCCTGTTCGGGTTCGAGTTCGGGGAGAGAATTCGGGGATCGGGATCGGGTTCGGGGATTCTTAACAGGGATTTTTTCGGGGACGGGTTTGGGGTCCCCATCCCCGAACCCACCCCAAAATTTTTTTTATATATATTTTTATATAATTATATATATATAATGTATATAATTTTTTTATAGAATATAAATTAAAAATATAATATAAAAAATAGTTTGAGGATTGAGGATGGGATCGGGGATCGGGTATAAAGTTGGGTTTCGGGGATCGGGTCGGGTTTTAAGAACGGGAAATAAATTGGAGATGGAAAATAGATCGGGGATCGGGTCGGGTATGGGGATTTGATCCCCGCGGAGATCGGGTCGGGTTCGGGGATTATTTTCCTTATCGAGTTCGGGGATGGGGATGGGGTCCCTGTCCCCGACCCGCCCCGTTGCCATCCCTACTCTTGGTGGCCTAAGTTAACTGTGTCTATACTACACTTTGGCAATAGATGATGTAGAATCAACAAACACGCAAAATAAAGATGTTCCGAGCTACAAGTCTGCAGACACAGATGGTAAAGTAGATCCACCTAAGATAACAGTCTGAACCCAAAAGAAGGAATCACTTGAAAGAAAACTTCGAAGGAAGCCAAAATACAACAAAATCTACTGAAGAAGCAAATGTTCATATAGAAATATTAATGTCGTAGGTCATTCAACAATTTACACAAACAATCTCCAAGAGTTGATCTAACTAAATCTGATTAAATCTGAAACCCATCACCCTAATTCACACTCAAACAACGTTAAACTTGGTTTTATGTATGTTAATCTAGCTTTCTTGATAAGAGAATTGTCATGCTCTAACCTAATCGCTAGCATCCCTCACATCCAGGATTCGACATCACCACATGATACCCTAATACAACAATGCAGAGACCAATCGAACACAAACATCTAAAATTAGGGACGAATTTAAGTAAGATGAACAAAATCACCAACAAAAGAGAGATTGTATACATACCTCGAAACAAATTTTGCAACACAAACTAAGAAAAGTCTTGTATCTCCTTCGATTGTCGCGAAATCAGTAGATAGCAAAAGGGAGAAGGCTCATAAGTATCAACTGATTGAGAAGTGGAGAGGGAGCGGTGGAAGCAAAAAATCATTGATGAGTGTTGATAGAATGACTGCTGATGGAACACGTGCTTCCCGGTAAAGGGAGGCACAATCGAGCAAAAGGGAAGCAGTCGAGCAACAGGGAGGCAGTTGAGCAATAAGTATTGTGCATCCCGTTTGTAAACAACATTTTTATTTAACAAAGTAACGTACGGTGAATCTATTAAAATCAATTTTAGATAAATAGGTCAGATTTATTTCTTAATTTTAATTTATAAAAAATAGTTTTAAGTAATTAATTTTAAAAATAATTTTTTAAAAGTAAAACCAATCGGTATTAATTAATCTAAAATAATTTTTTATAATTACTTATATAAAAACCTTCTTTTACTAAGTAAAACCAAATGGCCACCGAATCATTTCACGTAATTGTAATAATTAGTAATTGAGACAACGCAGGATTATAATTTCACATTCTGCTGACGTGAACGTGACATTATCAATTTATCGCACGTCAATTAGATAGCAGCAGCAGATCTAAAGTGAAGAGGTAGGCGAGGGTCAGTAACCCAAACGATGGTGAGGGCAGAAGTGCTGAGGGCATACCGGGAGGTGTTGAAAGCTACTCGAAAATCGTTCGCAGGTGACAATCAAATGCTTAAAGCCTCCGCTATGGAAGTTCGAAACAAATTCGAAGAGAAACGTGGTGTCAACTCTGAATCTGAAATACGGAGGCTTTTAGAAGATGCGCAAGAGGCTTCAAATTTCATATCCACCATGATTGTCCAAGCTAGACTCAGTGATCGTGGCGCTTATGGTTAGCTTTCTTCAACTGCAATTTGCTTGCTTATTTAGTTATTAATATATATATATTTGGGTTCTTACTGTGCTCCCATTCGACTGCTTATGCGAGTCTTCTAATTAACTGATGGCAACTTCTGGGGAATTGTGTGTTGATAGCTACACATAGGAGCAATAGTGAAATTTTCTAAGGCATTTTTCAAAGATAATTGCCTATGTTATATCCATCCTCATTCAGAGATTTTAGTATTTTTCTCACTGCGGACCAACTATTTGTTGAATTTTCTTGAGTGATAAGTGTGATGTTTTGTGGTGTCCATATATAAAGACTAGATGTGACTAGCCCCTAGATTGCAAGATTCTCTTTCCCCCTTCTTCGAAGTAAGAACTTGTTCCTACTGTGAAACTGTTTCAATTAAAGCAACCTAGGATATAGACTAACACTTAGGAATAATTGCAAAAAAGAATCAAGGGGATCTGTGCGGCACTACTTGTAGCTAAGCTATCATTGAGATCACCTGAGAGAATGTAATGCTGACCATTGTGCTTGACAGTGAGCAGCCTGGTTCAGTCTTTTTCATGTGGATGAAGCAAGACGAAGTGTTGTGTGTTCTGGAAGGTTGAGCCGATCATCAACCTGCAGGAGGTGGACCCTTTAGATCCACTATGACAACTGATGTGGCACCCTCCATTACCATTTGCGTTAAAGGCACCATCCTATGCCAATTTTGTTGCTCTTTTAGTTTGCTTTCATTTTGTAGGTCTTGTTGGTGGGGCCCACCACTCTTTTGACCCCCATTCAACGGCAGATATAGAGGGAATACACTAAAACAATAGTTTGATTATGCCCTAATGTGTCAACTTCATGTATTAAGTATTAACTTAGTGGTAGGGAATTGGAGTAGGTGGAGACCTGTTATATTTCAGGTCTGAAGCCAAAATGATTGCTGCTCATGCTGCATGGGGTTATGCCAGATTGTGGGTTAAAAAGCCCCGGTCCTTGCTGTCACACATTTACTGTGTAATTGCTGACCATGCTTTCTAGAAGGTTCTTCCCTTTCCAACAGCTACGTCGAAAGAAATCTTCTTTTTCCACCTTTTTTGGTGCACTCCATTTCTGCGACATACACTTCTCTGTTAATCTGAGGGTAGTCAAAACACAAATCATGTGCAAATATTATTTTCCTCTATTTTTCGTTGTGCTGAAATGCTGTCATTATTGTCTGGTGCTTCTTCTTGTCTATCTAGAACCATGGACTATCAATAATAATGGCCGTCAATGCTGCAAACTGAATTGTGATTTTTCATTGCAAAACCAAGTATGCTTTGACTCAATTACAATGATCCTGGTTGGTGAAAGTATATGTCCTCTGGTCAGTTAGTTTCAATAAATGGATTTAGCTATGGGGCAAGTGAGGGAGGTTTTAAAACGTTTTTTGGGGGAAGAGGATATAATTCTCTCTTAGTTTTTATTGGAGTCTAAAGATCAGAGAAAATTATTACCACCAAAGAGGCTGTCGTATAGTATTGTAATAGTTTAGACTAGGAGTTTGGGTACTTTAGATCTCACATGTGAATCCTCCCTTAAGTGGTATTATGATGATCTTTTGGAAACAATCCGCTACTAACCCATAAGTCAGCAGAGGTGAATGAAGGGATTCATAGTGGGTTGTTACTTAACTTTTGTTTACAAAATTCACCCCATGTACCCTTACCTTAATCTTTAACAGCAAATACCCTGTCTTTTAGGTTTATTGACATCCAGTTTAACATCTACTTTGCCTACACGGCAGTGGGCTTAACTCTTAAGTGAATTTTTGGTTTGAAAAGTACCCTCATCTTCAACCTCCCATTCATCCTCATCTTTAATCTTTGTCTTCACCCTTCCATACATCTTAAGTATTGCATTAATCCTTAACCTACTATTCATCTTTGACCTCCCATTAAATAATATTTTGACATAAGGCGATTATGCCTTTCATCTTTAATGCAGAACAAGGTTTTTTAAGGTGAAAAAAACTATGCCCCGATTCCATCCTCTTCTTCTGGCAACCCTTGACTCTTTCTCCTCAACTTTAGAAAACATAAATTCAGAGTTCGGTCGTAGTATTAGATTGAAGCTCGTTAACTCCAATTTGTGATGTGAGTGCATCCAACCCCAATGACATCAATTTGAGTATTAATTTTCCTGAAGGACCCACAAAACCCTTCTTACTTGGGAGAATCAATGGCTTAAATTGAAGCCATGAAAGCCATAATAAAGCCACTAATTTTCTTATCAACAATTGGCTTAATTCTTGGGTCAGCATGGCTCACATGGAGCCATATTATGCTTGGTGCACAACAGAAGCAGGAATTTCAGCACAATTTGGAGAGTTTGCAGCAACATTTTTTGAGTTTCAAGGCCCTAGTTTCAGCATTTAATCAAGTCACAAGCAACTTTAAATCAATCTGGAAAACTGGTTGATTAGATGGCATGGGGAAGATGATTTTTTACTATGTATATATGGCCTGATGGAGTTTGATTGGTTTCTCATATGATATCTTACCTACTATGTATAATTCTCAGACTATTAGCTAGATCAGCATTAACTCCTAACACGTACTTCCATCTGGGTTGGAATTTTGATGGCTGAGCAGTAGTTATGAACTAGATGTGCTTGGAGTGAATAGATGGCAGAAGGTATGTATGGAAGTGAATGAATATTGTTGTGTAATAATGGGAAGAGAGAGAGGAGAGTAGATGAAGATGTTAAGAAGCATTAGAAAATGGAAATAAAAGTGGAGGAGAAATTAAGGCTTAGTGCTCTATTGTCATTTTGTTGTTGATGAACTGTACCCAGCTTGTATGGTTGGTGACATAGTGGAGGTTGTCCAAGGATAGGATAGTATCAAGTAAGCTATCGAACACAGAATAAGAAATTCTAAAGGGTCAGGATAATTTGTTCTAGAGAGGGTTGCTTTTGAATTTATGTGCTTTTCTGAACAAACCTGCAAGGCTCATTTCTTGTATATAGAATGATTTGTATGCTAACTTGCCCATGTTTACATCTAGAGAAACCAACTCCTAACTCCAGATAATAAATGAATTCATGCATTTTAGCCCATGGAATAAAATTTTGTTCTTGATACACAATGTCAGCCGATATTTATCAGTTTCTAGGTTTGCCGATATGCAAAATTGTCGAAATGCATTGGATAAAAAACGTCACCAATTTATGGCTGATATTAATTATTGGCAATATTTTCCGATAAAATTATTAGAAAAAAAAAACAAAAGCATGTGTTTACCTCCCTCTATCTAGATTCCGCTGTCCTAGCCCTAGAATTTTAGTCTTCTTCCTATTTTTTAATATAAATATTAATATATGTCTTAGATAAGCAATAAGTACCATTAGTTAAGTAATGTAAATATCAGTTTTTTTAAAAAAAAATATATAAAACTGAGAGTGAGACTAATTAATAGCAAGTTAAAAATTGTTTTAGTTTTAATTTTCATAGATGTGTATAGATATGACATAGTAATACTTTATTTTCAATAACTTTAATATTATATATTAGCTACTAAAAAAATAGTTAACAAATGTAATGTTAATATTACAATTTGAATGCTTTTTATATAATATAGAACACTAATTTATTGAATAATTGTATTGAAATGATCAATAAATAAGAATTAAACATTTTTTGAAATAAAAATAAAAATTCATGTTGTGATGAATTGACGAATAATTTATCGTTCGCAAAGCAACAATACCGCAACATCACGGCCACTACCGCCACCGCAATTTAATTCCATGTGTTAGCCAGATTGCAGTTTAGTTTGAAATGCCTTGATGTGTAATACATTGCATTAGCACTAGCAGCAGCAATGCCTGCCCTTTTGGGTCTCTTTTTCCTAGTGAAAAGTCCATCATTACTTCAAAAAAGAGAGAAAAAATATATCTTTAGAGACCCTTTGTGTTCCATCCTTCTAAGTTGGATTACATACATGCTATTTAAATTTTCAACAGGAATGACTACTAAAGCAGACTTAGTGTTAGTGGAGGTAGTTGTTTCCCCCCCCCCCCCCCCACAAAAAAAAATCCATCCCATTTACTCTTCCCTGAACCTAGGCAACACAAATCAATGGATATTAATTCATTTTGGGAGGAATTGTATAAAACATCCACAGCTGGGACAATGTGTTCTAGTGAAACTACTTTTTAGGTTTTACGTGATCCCATTATGCTCTCCTTTTAAACCTCTTCCCTGCAAGTTTTGTTGAGACCACTTATTGTCTAGCAAGATAAAATATTTTTACATCTTTTTATTGTCTGGATCTGAAGTGTTCTGCCTCTTTTCGGTCTCCCTCTTCTTTATCCAAAGCATCATATGCATTTGTTACTTGTACCACTTGTCGCTGTGTCACATGCTTGTAGCTTCCCCCCTAATCCCTCCCCCCTTCCAAACGTTAAATATTTTTCTGGAACTTATGAAGAATATGACCACTCCCTGTTATTTGAGCTGCATACCTCACCCTTAGCCTTTGAACAACATTCTGAACATCATATCTAGTTTATGAAGGTCCAGCACCACAGCTTGCTTTTGATTGGGCTCAAGAGACCGCTTGTTTCCCTTCACAATCTGTTATTTCATCATCAATTTTCCACCACTTAAGAAATGTTGAGCATTAAATTCTGACCAGTTCCTATGCTTAAGCATGCTTGGGATTTCACAAGCGTAGGTCCCAATTTTATTTTTTCCTGAAAACTTGTTTGATGACATTTTATATACTTTCAATGGGTTCAAGCCACATCAGATTGGTGTTTTCGAAACTGCAGGCTTTAGTGAAAACCAAAATCGGTAATGCGTTAATCACCTTTTCTTTGTTGTTTCATGTTGTGGCCCTTTTTTGTTCGAATTACTAATCATCCTTCTTCATTCCTCTTTTTTCAAATGTTAACACCCAATACACCATCAAAGAAAAAATATTCAAGTAAATTTATCTTGTTACTGACACTTTTATTGGGAAGAAATACGAGTGCCATAGTACACCACTTAAGGCGATAACATTTATGACAACCCTAAGCACTGTAACTCTATAAATAAGGACCTATCTCCCTGAATTAAGTATTAAGCTTAGGGAACTAGCATTAGTTAATTCTCGGCTAGCGAAAACTCTATTCCTCCTTTTCTTCCATATTCCCTACTATCTTGTAATGACATTTAGGGCCGTGACAAATTGGTGTCAAGCTGACATCATGGGAGATACACAAGTACTGAAAATCTGAGAGGAGTTGGGTGCTGGTCCACTATGATTCTCTGTCCTAGCCCAAGGAAGACTTCACAACTCCCTACCAGCAGTGTTTCCATCCAGCTCACCATCAGCACCCTCCATGCTTCACAACCACCATCCGCCACCATTGAACCACCACCCTCTGACCACCACACCACCAAATGAAGCCCCTTCATTACCCACAACATTAGCTGAAGCAGCTAGACATCACCATCACAAATTGTCAACCCATCCACACCTCTGCAACCTACCACTGCACCTCTAACAAACTCTCTAAAGTGTGCTGCCTAATTTTCAGGTCCATAATGTAATACCCCAAAATTTACGACTTTTTTTTTAAAAGCGGAATAAATTATAATAGAAATATTTAAATTAAAACCCGTAAATTCTGGGGATGTTACCGCCACACTTAGTACCAAACCTGTTCTCTTCGACCGTTTCAGTACCAAGTGCTAAGGTTAAGAAAAGATTAATATTAAACTTAAATCAAAGAGTTTATAAAAGAACTAGAAAGATCATAATATCAAAAATCAGAGTACGCATAAAAGAATTATAATTCATATCCAAAAGAGAAATAATCGTACCACGGTTAAAAAGTTCATCTCAATATTCAATACAAAGTAATAAATAAAAAAGGATAAATCCGCTACAAAAAGGAATAACAGAAGGGAAAATAAAATAACGAAAAGAGAAAATACAGCCACGACACTCTCGAACTTTGAGCCAACCACAAGCTCAACACAAAGCCGTGCCGGATGTCTCGCTCACTTGTACAAAGTCAAAAGTATTAGTATCTTTTATGCCTTAGCACAACTGTAGGGTTTGGTTTATCGCGTTCGGGATCCCCCACTATTATAGCCTGTGGAGTGGTCGTCTAGGGTAACATACCCTACCACTATTATATGCCAGTGGATCTGTCTCTAGGATACTGCAGTACCTAGCCATTATTATGCTGGTGGATCGGTCTGGGCCCGGCTCAACAATCTTCTACTTTAAATGATTAATGTCTTAAGTGTATTATTCAGAAAAATTTTAACCCTAGACATGCATGACTCACTCCCTTACACTTATCCTCTAACTGATCCGTATCATATCATGAGAACCTTGCACCTTCTAACTTGTCCAGTAACCTTTCCTCTATACTCAAAATCACACCAGAACTCCAACATCGAAATATATGGGTCAAGGCCCACTACTACACACCTCCAAGTCCACTCCACATCTCACTTTAGGATTTTACCCCGAAACCCTAATTTTAACTTTTGTGGTTCATCCCACTCTATTTCACATGACCCAAATCATTTTAACACTCCACACATCACAACTCATAAATTCCACCTTCATAATTACACTTTAATCACCAAATACATATGATACCACAAAAACTCTAAGCAGCCACACCAAACCCTAATTGTCCACACAAACCTTAGCTCGGTCTCTTACGTACCCTTATATTACTCCATGTACTATTTTTCATCCGAAGTGTTTAAACACCCAAACAACACTTACGTTACCTTCCTCACACCCCAAATCAACTTTTCATACGTAAACTTTACCCCCATGCAGATGCTAACCTCCCCATGCAAACCTTCGAACTTTTTCATGCAAACCCTAAAACTCCCACGTAAAAACCTTAGAATCACCCATGCAAACCCTAGATCCATCCATATAAAACCCTAAATTCTTTCATGCAAAACCCAAGATTCCATGATACAAAACCCTAAATTCAATCCACACAAAACCCAAGGTTTCTCCATACAAAACCCTAAATTCAATCCATACAAACCATAGATTAGATTCTCCTATATTACACCATAGATTAGATTATCTCATGTTACACCATAGATTAAATTCTCCCATATAAAACCATAGATTATATTCTCCCATATAAAACCATAAATTATATTTTCTCATACGAAACCATAAATTAGATTCTCCCATACAAATCCATAAATTAGACTCTCCCATGTAACACCATAGATTAAATTCTCTCACACAAAACCATGCAAAACCATAAATTAGATTCTTCCATACAAAACCATAAATTAGATTTTTCCACATGAAACCCTAAATTCCCCATTTTATTCCTCCACTCATAGATCATTAAAATACTTAGGTCAACTCATTTCCCCTTTAGTCAACTTACTTCCCATTTTCCATTTTCAACCTTTTTCCCACACAATACCACTTTTATACATCCTCACATGCATGTCTAAAGGGTCATAAACCATTCATCACATATACATAATACACATGCCAGGCAAATACACAAAAATATACTTCAACTCCACGTCATACCACATACGAAATAATTAATAATGATAAACATAGAATACATAGCATACGAAGCACATAATACATATAAACACACATAAGGCCTTAGTAAGACCCTTACCTAAAGTAACACGAGTCTTGGAGCATGCTTCTATGCCTCCTTAGGGTTTTGATAAAATAATAACATATTAATAAAAATAACAATAATAATAAAAAGGGCATAGTTTGAAAGCAAAGCGAAATAAGGGTTTCGACCCCTTTACCAAAATAATACTAGTAATAATATTAGTAAAATAAGTAACAAAATTTAGTAATAATAATAATAATGAAATAGTAATAATAGCAAGGATAATATTTGAAGATAAAATGAATTAGGGTTTTGACCCTACATTGAAAAATAATAAACTTATTAAATAATAATAATAATAATAACAACACTAATAATAATAATAAATGCTATCGATAAAATATTAATAATATTAATAATAATAAGACTTGATATCTATAATACTACTACTATAATTCAAAATAGGTATAATAGGGTTTCAGCCCTATATAGAATAATAATGTTAACGTTGAAAATAATAATAATAATAACAACAACAATAACAATAATAATAATGATAGCAACACTAATGGTAAAATAGTTGTAATAATAATAATAACAATTTTGAAATAGTAATTATATTAATAATAATAATAATAATCACATATTAATAATAATAATAGTAATAATAGAAATAATAAGAGTAATAATGATAAAATCGAAATAAAAATTACAATAGGGCTTCAGTCTTCAACATAAATAATAATAAAAACATTAATGATAATAATAACAATAATACATATTAATAATAGAAATAATAATAATAATAATAATAGTAATAATAATAGTATTTATATTCAAATAAATGAAATAAAATAAATTAAGGCTTGTAAAAATAGGGAAAAGGGTTGAGAGGATCTAGGGTTCAACCTTAGACTGGCAGGGATGGGCGGCACTGACGGCGGTTCACGGCGGTGGCCGGAAAAAGGGAAGAAAAGGGGAAAAGTTGGATGCTGGGAAAAGGATAGGTAGAATGGAGGTGGGAGTTAGGGTGTTTATGGTTGTATAGAAGGAGAGGGACAAAATGAGAGTGGTGACGCAGCCAAAGGTGGCAGCGCATGGCGGCGGTGGCGGCGGCTGAATGGAGAAGGAGAGAAAAGGAGGAGGAGAGGGAGGAAGAGGAAAAGAAAGGTAGGGGAAGGTAGAGGTGGGTCTGCAGAACAGAATGGGAGGTAAAAGGAGCGGCGACAGCGGCGGAAGAGGTGGCTAATGGTTGTTCAAAGGGCGACGGAGGTTGAAGAGAGGGTTGATCGGGAAGGCTACTTCGCACAGCCTCGGCGGCTTGTGCAGGAAGAATCGAGGGAGGAGGAAGGTACAGTTAGTTAGGGGGCGGTGCAAAGAGTACACAAGTGTCCAGAACGGGCGGGGGTGTTGGTTGGAGGCGGCATAAACAGTGTCTGAAGGGGCGGCGGTGCACAAGGGAAATATTTTGGGTAAGGAAATCAAAGGCTCGATACAAGCTATTATGGGGGTATTTATAGTGTAAATGAGAGGGTAGGGTTCTGTGGGTCGGCGAGGGAGTAAGGAAAGTAGGGTTAGGGTCACCGGCGGCGATGGTTGGCCGGTGACAGTCAAACTCGGGGTAGGGGGTTGCGCAGGCCAGGGAGGAGGGAAAAACGCGCGAGAATAGGGGAGGGTTGGTTGGTCCGACGTGGTTGTTGAATCGGCGAGGGAGAGAGGGGAAAATGGCCGGTCAAAGGGGCAAGATCGGTGGCGGAATCCTCGGGACGTTTGATAGTGATGTTACAGTTCGTCGATGGGCTGGGGAGGAAGAAAAGAAGAAGAAGAAGGAGGTTGGGCTGGATCGGTAGGCCGAGAGAAAAAAGAAAAGAAAGGAAAGAAAACCGGTTGAGCGCGAAGTGAGGGAACGACTTAAATGAAACGCTGCGTTCTGGGGAAATAAGGAATGAAGCACAGTGCAGAGAGGGACGGAAGAAGGGCGACGGCCAAAGGAAAGGAAGGAGGGAGGGGGACTTGGGCCGCTGGGCTGGCCCAAGTCGGGAAGGAGAAGAAAAAGAAAAGAAGAAGAAAGAAAGAGAAAAAGAAAAGAAAAAGAAGAAAGAAAAAGGAAAAAGGGAAAAAGGAAAAGAGAAAAATAATTAGGTTGGGTATTTAAATTAATTAAAATATTTGGGATATTTAAAAATAATAATATTTAAATAAAATAATATTTAAATTCCTTTTTAGGCTAATTTAGGATTTTTGAAAGATTTTTCATAAATTCCCTTTTAATTAGCAAAACACCCAAATTTTTTCCAATTTAATTATTTGTAAAATTAATATTAATTTGGAACTATTTTCTCTTTCTTATTTTAAATAAAATAATTTATTTAATTAATTTCCAAAATAAAATCCTTAATTAGCTAAGATACCCAAATTTCTCCTAATTAAAATACTTATAAATTTCTTCTTGATTTTCCCTAATTAATTTCCTTTTATTTTAATAAAAATAATTTATTAAATGAATTTTTTCTAATAAAATATTATTTAACTATAATTTTTAAAATTAGAATTTTCAGGACATTTCACATAAGCCCTTGTCATGCCAGTAAAACCTCCAGAATTGCCACCTCCCATTGACTTCTTCGCCGTTCAACTACCACAATACCATCATAGGTGACCAACATGATTGGCCTTCTTGTTGCCGGCCGTTGTTGCACCTCCCTAGCTCCTCATTCATTGGCCTCTAGTAACTCCATGAGTCTTAGGGCCCAGTTCTATCATCGTCTAATTGAATTTAGTAGTCAAATTAAGGGTCAAGCCCGTATGGCAACCCTAAACATTGTAACCGTATCTATAGGACCTGTCTTTTGAGTAAAGTATATTGGGCTTGTTCTATTCAATTTATTTTGCTGACCTGATCTGTTCTGAAATTTTTAAATAGTCTTTATTTAGCATTTTACTATTATTAATATTTTTCCTATTAGTATTGTCACTATTGTTATTATTAATTTCATTATTATAATTATGATCATTAATCTTCTATTTATTTTATTAGTATCAAAATTTTGCCGATTTGAATAAGCTGTGGAAGTTAGGGAATCAATGATAGTTAATTCTCAGTTGCTGGGAACTCTCTCTTCCTCCTTTTCTTCTATATTTTGCCTACTATCCTGTGATGACATATAGGACTTCAACATATCTCTTAAAAGATATTACTACTTTAGCCTGGTGTTAAGACCTCAACCAAGCTAAGGTCTTCAATATGTAAATTCTCAAGTTCAAAGCATTAAAGAAAAAATAAAATTTTAATTTGTTGATTATTTTATCTTTTGTGTTCTTGCATAACAAATGCAAATACACTTTGGAGTTTATGCAATTTATTTATATACTATTAGATTATAATAATAATAAGAATATGAAAATTACTGAAACTAAATACTAAGTAAAATTGTAGAATTTCCATGAAATGAGAAAATTAGGAATATAATAAGAAAGAAAAACCGAGTGCTTGTCCTCAAAATTGTACCTTAAGTAACTTCTAAATTGCTATAATTGACCCAAACAAAGTATTCTAGCAACAGTAATAAATGAAAATATCTGTATAGTATTAGCTTACCAGTTTCTCAAACAACCCCTAATTTCTCCTCATAGCCTAATGATTGGCAGTCCTACAAAAAAGAAAGCCCTCATTCAAATTGTACTTGTTGAATGTCTGCCATTTCATTCTAATTCTCGCGTCCCTAAGATCTCTGCTTGAATCAGCATCCATCAACCAACACATCTTTTGTTATAAAGCAACGTGTCTCTCTACATGGACCACAAACGGACTATCCACCAGAACCCTACCTGCCAAAAGCCTATGGGGTGCAGTGGGGCAAGGGAACAAAGGGCTGTAGTTGCTAGGTTAGTTAGCCCAAGTCATTGCTAGTATTGGACCACCTCAACTTTCTTTTTGGGACCCCATGAATGATCAAACTGTGCAACTCAGGCTTGATAAATATAGATCTTTGGTCGTACATCACTTTGTGACTATTCAACAGCGTGTGTTAATATTTTTTATTTTTTATTTTTATGCTCCCTCAGCTTGGTTAGTCCTGATACAGTGAAACTCAGTAAGGTTTTCTTTAGATTTTCACCAGAAAAATGGTGTCTATTTGTTCAACTTATGAACTGAAAGATTTTAGCTTTCCAGTTTTCCCTTGGCTTTGTGTCATTTCATGGTTCTAATTTTCAACATTATTGCTATAAGTTGTCCCTGCATCTATCCCAGAACCTCAATCATGTGATATGTTTTATTGTCGCAGAGGTGAAGCCATGTAAAGAACATGCTGGGGCCACTCTGGAAGTTCCCTCCGATGAGATCCTCAAGAAGTGACCATAATGGATTACAGACGGTTTGCTTGGGTGAATGGTTTGAAAAAGGCATCGTGTTTCATAGTATTGATCGATTTTTCGTAGTATAGCTTGAGCTGGTGAATTTCACCTTCGTTGTTGCTGAAGTTGAGCCAGGCATGCGGTTTTGTGTGCTAAATTGTTTTGCTTGTAGTTCTATGTTGTCAAGATGATGATTAACGAGCTTATTTTTTCATTCTGAAAGTGGAATCGGCAGAAAATTCCTCGTTCACAGTATAATGATTTGCCAGTAAGTTTGCTTCCTTTAGCCACGAATGACCATTTTTTTGTTAGATCGGTCCCTGCGAAGACAGCGAAATGGTGGTGCAAATGGAGAATTGAGAAAGGGATATTTAAGTCTTTTGCTAATGATTATGTATTAATAAAAAAAAAATCGATGGTCCCATGTAAGTAAACTTATGAACGGTCTTGAATCGTTTGATCTTTAAGCACTTTCTAGTTTGTATGCAAAGGGGTCTTTTGCTAAATTAATTTTTAGATACCCCTGTAAATAAAAATAATACTTTATCTAAGTTTCGTTTTATACCAGTGATGTTATTCAAAAATAATAATTTGAGGATAATTGGGTAAGAAATCGTGGTTAAACATATCATGATAACTTTCATTATACGAAGGGGAAAACCTCATGCCTAAATCAAGTCTTGCAAGAAATCCCAATCAGTAGTGTCCTACACCTTTCGGATATCTAGCTTGTTCTTCTACTTTCTCAACAAGTCACAGGCTAGATAAATGTTATCACATATATTTCGGTCCTTAACAAAAGTAGATCAAGTACTAGAAGTCTTCTAGTATAAGCTTCTTTCCAATCTAATAGAGCACCTAAGTAACTTTCTTCAATGCTCCATTTCTAAGAAAGTGAGGTGTGAGACAAGGTGGCTTGTTGTCTAGGAGTATTTAAAGGGCTGGATTAGCTATGACTTATATAATCTAACCTATAAAAATAGGTTTATGAGTTAGATGGGTTAAGTTAGTATTTTATAAAAGTTTTTATAAGTTATCTTATAGTGGGTTATAAATTTAGATAGGTTAGTATGGGCTAACTCACAAGTTGACATTGATTGTCGTGAGTTAGTAAATATTATCTCTACTATACCAAAATTATCATTACCGTAGTCTGGTTTTAATTGGACTTTGGACAAATCGTTTTTGTTTAGTCCTCCCTAGACCGGCCCAACTCTGCCCAACCCTCGCTAGTCCTGTCTTACCCTAAAGTGACTCTTCTAGGCCCTACCCTGGCCTTGTTTGAGCATGACCTAGTTTGAATCAACTCCGACTTCGTCCGATCCCAAAATCATCCCACGTTAGCTTGGCGAGAACCTAACTTGATCCATCAAGTTAACCTAAATTTACCTGAACTCGAATCCAAAGTTAACCCGACCTAGCCTGACATATTAATCTAATACAACCCAAATTTACAATTATTTGAAATTGGCCCAATAAATAAAATAACTCAAAATGACCTGACCCGACCCAACTCACAAAAAATATATTCATGACCCAATTGCCACCTCTAGATAGAGACGATAATAAATTTATTTGTTTATTAGCCTATGGTCAACCAATCTAATCTATGAGTTATAATGGGTTAGGTTAAAAATTATTAATTATTTACTCCAACTAGTCATGGATCGCATTACTTACATGAATTCAAATATTGTAAGTTTAATTAAACCATGACAACTAATTTGAACATCCCTATTAATATTATTATCTCTATACCATTTAGTTTTGGTGATGTAATATTTGAGCAGGACCTCCAAATCGTTTGGTGTAATATTTCATTCATGGATATCCAGATTTAAGTATCCCCGTAGTATAGCTTTAGTACACTCTAATGCTTCTAGTCTTCGAATTAACCCTACTAAATGTATGATGTACTATAGTAGAGTGGAGGATAATAGTAAATACCTCCCATATTATCTTAGCATTGATGAAGGCTCTCTCTCTCTCTCTCTAGTGTTTGAGGGGCTCATCTACATATCTTTGTTTTATGATGGATCTTAATAAATCAAGATTCACGATGTATTGAAGCTCGTAAAGGATTCCCATGGAGTTGCATATGAAATTGATTTAAGCCCATGTGCAAGGAGCTAAAAAGACCGAGAATGGTGGATAACAAAGAGAAAGATTAATGTTCCTAATTCAACTATCGTAACAGATGGTAATTAATGGTGTGATTGATGTTTATGAAGTTGGTAATGGAAAAAATAACCAATGGATGGTATAAGTGATGGTTGTCGATTTATCTTTTAGCCTATGTAGAAGACTATTATTTAGAGTTATGAGTGCAAGTGAAGTGTGTGAGATTTGACCTAAAAGAAATAAATTATGTATTAAAGTGAATCTTGTATTTATCAATAAAATTTCTAACCTCAAGACGTGGATTAATTAATTGCTAAGCATGTAAATCTGATGTTATTTTACTTTACTTAATAGCTTATCTTGATTCTTCTCCTGATTACTCTATTGCTGATGTCGTATATCACAACACTTGTCTGTAAAATTCGGTGTTTGACATTGATCAAGAATTCATCCTCTAAATATATTGGAGTCAATTTCTCTTCTTACCTAAGAGAATCATGCATAAAATGATAAGGGTGCATTTGCCTTTACAAAACAATTGTCATTTCATCAACTTTGTTTTTTTTTTGTGAGAAATAAGAAAACATTTCTTATAGAAAACTAAAAAAATGTGTTCATATTTTTATATCTTGAAACTTACATCTAAATATAGACATATGAAAAAAAAATATTCATCTTCTTCTAGATTGAATAATAAATAATAATAATAATAATAATAATAATAATAATAATAATAATAATAATAATAATAATGTTCTATTTAATATTAATAATATCATTATTAAGAACAACAACAATAATAACACTACTAGTATTAAGAATAATTATAATAATAATTAGATTAATCATAATAATTTTAATGATAACAAAGATGATGATATTATCATTAATTTTATTGATATTATTATTATTCATAATATTAAGATTAATAGCATTATTATTGTTGTTAATAATATTAATAATAGTATTTTTAATGCAAATTATAATATTTTTAATACTAATATTATTATTTATTAATATGAATAATATTAATATTAATAATAATAATAATATTATTTATCTTAATATTCATCATATTATTATCATAATTATATTAATAGAAATAATATTAATAATAACAAAAAATTAGTTATACTATTGTTATTACTTTTATAAATATCAATAATGATACTATTTTTTTATCATTAGTAATAGTAATAAAATAATAACATTTTTTTTCTTAATATTAATATTAGCATTCAGAATAAACACAAAATTAATGTTAATAATATTAAAAATAATACTAACAATAATAATACTACTATTATTAAATTTTAATATTATTATTATTGATAATATTAGTAATAATAAGTTAATGTTAATATTATTATTATTATTATCAATTAAACAACCACAATACTAGTAATTAATATTAACATTAATAATGGAAAAAATGCAGCAAGAAACCCTCATTTTGAAAATTCAAAGATGATTTGAGAATTGGCGTGCTTAGTGGTTGACTATATGGGCTTGTTTAATGATAATCTTGATTATTATTAATCCAACTAATTGACTCATTCTTAGATTATTTAATAACCTTCTGATGAGAAGGATTTGGTACATGCCACTTTTGACATAAGAGGGGCAGCACACCTAACATAACAGCCCTTCATTGTCATGCTTATTTTTTTTCTCATTGGATCCCATGGGTAGTAGGTTGGGAGACGACGACCATCAAGATTTTCTCTACTTTAAGTATCCTTTCAGTGTAAAGAATTTGGGAGAAGGAATAAATACACACCCAAATTAATCTGGCGTAGGCATTTGAATACAGACACAACTTCAAACACAACAATTGTGCAAATTCTACTTATTGCACTTGAATAAACATTCATCTCTCAATATTTTTGATCAAAAACCTTCTTAACACATTTTACAATACATCCAAGTAATTTTAATTTTTTCTTGAAGGATTTGGAGTAGTTTTGAAGGTAATCAAACATAGGTATTCAAAATCTAGAGAAGACAATGAATTCTAGGTAACTTGAGATGATTATATCTTTTAATCCAGAAGATTAATGGTATTATTTATTTTTTATTTTGGTATTGAATAGGCATAGTATGATTTTACCTTTGATTCATTTGAATATTTGAGCATGTGTTGAATGAATTATTCAAAACATGTCACAACCTTATGATTTTTAATAAAAATAATTAGAAATTATAATTGTCTGGATTTTTTATATGTTAGTCACCAACATGTTTATAAAAATAATAGAAAATATTCTCAGCATGATATTGATTTTAAGTATGTGTGTGTGTGTGTGTGTTTTCATATAGAACAACATTATAGGTCCACAATTGTGTAGTTTTGAGTGATTGATGTAAATGATGCAATAAATAAGATTTTGACGTGATTCTAAAGCCTTTATTTCATTATAACTATGTTTTAGAATAATGATGGAAAATATGGTAGAATTCCAACAAGACTTGATAAGTCAAATATGCTTGAGAGTGCATGTTAAGTTTTGGTTAAGTGCATAAATGGTGAAATATGCATGAAATATTGACTAAACTGATGTTTCCATTAATGTAATTCCTTGATCCATCTACTAAATGAACTAATTATTCAGCTTATTGTTTGTTGATTAAAAAAAGCATTTTTTTATGATTTTTTACAGAGTCGAATGACCGTAATAACAAATTAACTAACTAACTAGATTAGTCGGCCAACATGAGATTCTAATTGATTGATTGCTAGATGAACTTATATGAATAAAACTTTGACTAATTTAAATAAGTGGTCAACTACATGTCTTTATCATTTGATTGGATACTTCTATATGTTCATTGATTATCTTATGAGCAAATATTGGTTAATATAAGATTGATAAGGCATTCAAATGGTACACCATATCATTAGATTGGTTGGGTGTGTAGCCCCAACATATTTATATGATCAATATAAACATGTTAGACTAAACATTTATGCCACATTTATGATTAAATAATATACATTTAAAATGACCTATGCCACATGATAATTGGTCTAAAGTCTATATTAATTACCTACTAAAGCTTAATGATGTAGCTCTATAGGGTACAACATTGATTAAAAGGTCTATAATAATAATAATAATAATAATAATAATAATAATAATAATAATAATAATAATAATAAGAATAACATTTTCCCTGTTATATGTAGAACATGCTTACATACACCAACCTTTTATCCTATGAAGCGGAATAAGAAAGCTAGGTTGCCGCTAAGGAAGGGTTTGCCTTTTGCAAACCCTACAAGCTTTAAGTTAAATGTGGAATTAAAGGATGGGGCTACCCAAACTGTGGGTATGGAGGACTTACAAGAAGTTCTTTACCACTGAATGTCATACGAGAACCCATGCAACCTCATCCTATGTAACAAGATTTATCATCCCCTATAACCACATCTCCTGTATGTAAGAATCAATCATGGAAAGATTGTCTTCTTGCCCATAGACACCCCCATCACTTGGTTCATCTCTAGTATACTCCCCCGTCAATATAGGAGGGCTAAGGGGTGGTCTAAATCTTTGGTGAGGAAGTCTATAAGAAATATGTGTTGTGGCAACATGCTATTATTATATTCGTTTGTGGTTCTAATATTTCTTTTGCATAGATACAACACTTTGTGCAAATGTACTAGTCTCATATCCTTCTATCCAGGATCTTACAACAAGAAGAGGGCTTTTCTATATTTCAATTTTCTTCCTCTATTGATTTTAAACTATTCTCAATGTTAGCCACTACAACATACTCAATCGACTCATGCTCCTAAAACGATGGCACCCCTACTTTTTCCTTCAACAAAGATGAACTCCAACACTTGCATCTATGGGCTAAGTTCCTAGGTTTGCCTCTCTCTATGTGATCAATAGATTCCTTAAGCAAGATTGCTAATTTCCTAAAAAAGACAATTGGCATTGATCAAGTCACTACAATGAAGGATTGTATCTCCTTTGCCAGAATACTCACCAAAGTTGATACACATAGAGTTATTCCTGATCATATCCTCATTTAAATGTCAAACGGAAGCCTTGGTTTTGAATGGAAGCCCCATTTTTACCTTAAATGCACCAATTTTGGCCATATTTTTGATAAATACCCAACTCAAAACCATGTTGTGAATAAGCCACGTAGAGCTCAGGGGGGAGTGGGTGGTTGTTTATAACAATAGTACGAAGAATGTACAACAACCACCACCAAATGATGCCAAACCTAGTGTGAGCACATATGGATCTATGACCACCCCCATGACTCTAGATCTAACTAGGATAAAGCCTGACCCTATTGATAGACTTATCACTAGAGTAGAGAAGCATAAAATGGACTATGTTGGTTCCACAACTCCCTCGGATGCACTCTCATAACTATAAGAATTAATTGATGTACTTTTGAGAACCTATCAGTATAGTAGACCACTCAATGAGGACTTGTACTAGTCCCCACTTGTTATTCAATTCTCATGATTGTGAGGTTTTGGAGCACCCAAATATTGAATAATCCTAAAAAAAACACAGTCAGGTCAAGCATTGGGTATATTTGAATAACTTGACAATAGTAGGCCTTATGAAATTTGTGTTAAAGAGATTACTACTATTACCACAATGAGTAAGTGTGGTACTAATCGAAGATGGACTCATTATTACACCCATCACAATAATGGAGGGATTTGGGTAGGTTGGCAACATTGGTTGTGGACCATCAACTGTTAATTTGCTCAAGGTATTCACTACAAAATCCAAGATAATTATAAACATCTTTCTATGCCACTTTCATTTATGCATATGATGGCAGTTCAAGTAGGAAAGACATCAATGTCATATTAAACCTTGAAGAAAAGGTCCACGGTGTGCCTCTTAATGCCTAAGACACGTATGATATCTCTACTTTCTTGGGACAATTACAACTTGATAATCTTCAATACACAAGGTCCATCTTTACTTGGTCAAATAGACAGGATGGCAATAAGTGAACGTGGTGCAAACTTGATCAAATTCTTAGTAATGAGCAATGGCTAGATTACTTTCCAACTTCTCAAGCAAGATTTCAACCACCCATGGTTTTTGACTACGCATAAGTAGTAGTGAATTTACACCACTCTATGTCTAGAGAAACATGCCATTCAGATTTTTTAATTTTTAGATTGATGATCCCTACTTCTTTGATATCATCACCAGTAATTAGCAACACTCATAGGAAAATCTTTCCCTTTGGATAGTGATAAACAAACTCATAAATCTCAAGACTCATTTAAGCACCTAAACCATAGCAAATATGGTAGTATCATTGAGAAAGTTTCATAGGAAAAAGAGTTGCTAACATCTAGCAAGAAATTACACACGAACCCCTAAATGCTATTTTACTTGATTGAAAGAAGCAAAGCATAAAGAAACTTACTCACCTTGCTTAATGTGAGGAAAGATTCTTTTGGTATATATCTAGAGTGACATCACTGAAACATGGTGATAATAATAGTAAATTCTTTCACGTGATTATAAAAGTCATAGGAGCATAAACTGAATACATGATGAACATAGGATAAATTATAAAGCAAGCTAAAAAAATTTAGTTGCTAAATAGTTTTCTTTTCTTCAAATTTACTAGGTATTTCTCTTGCTACTTTTGGTCAACTAAATAAAAAGTATATTGCTAAGGGACCTAAAGTCATATTAGGACAACAACATTCCCTCCTAGTTTTTGTCACTTGGGATGAGGTTAAGGAGGCTATTTTCTCCATTAATGGGGACAAATCCCCTAACTTAGACTATTATAATGCAAATTCTATCAAGCAAGTTGGGGCATAATTGTAGAGGATGTTTACCACATGATGAGGTATTTCTTTGCATCAAGTAAAATATCATAAAAACTCAATATCACCACTCTTCACTTGATAACAAAAGTGTCCAATGCCACCAAGCTCTTTGAATTTTGACTTGTTGCTTTCTGCAATATTCTTTATAAAACCCTATTAAATATCCTCACTAATAAACTTTAGATCCTACTTTGAGTGGCCACTCTCGATCAGCCTTTGTTAAAGGAAGATGTATACCTAATAATATCCTAATGATAGGTGAACTTGTACATGGTAGTAATCATATGGCATAGTGAACTAGCACATTTTGGAGTCTTTGCTTCTCTCTCTTCACTTTCTTATTTCCTTTGTTAAGTTGGTCATGGAGTGTGTCACTATTTTCAAACATTCATTGATGTTTAGTTTCATCTCACAACCTCCTTTCAAGGCCAACATAGTAGTTAGATAGGGATATCCCGTTTCAACTACCTCATTTTTCTTGTTATGGAATATTTGCATTGAGCACTCAAGAGCTTTTGGCATAAGCCAATGTTTAAAGAACACACCAATATGAAAAGGTGCATATTTTAAAATTCTTGTTTGCAGATGAATTTTTAGTAAACGGGACTAAGAATTGGTCCAGTTGGTTACGGAAATATTTCAAAAAAACTTTAATTCAAGTTATATGTCTTTAAATATCTAGAAATGTAACATTTTCTATGGTGGTTTAGTGCTAGATTCTACCAAGTGAAATATCAAATCCACTCTTTACTTCCCTATTAAGGTGCTCCTTATCAAGTATTTGGGATTACCACTACTAGGGAGGAGGCTTCATATCCAACATTATCAACAACTTATTGGCAAGATTGTCCACAAACTTCAAGATTGGCAAAATAAGTACCTCATCTATATGGGAAGACTTCAATTGTTTCATTCAATTGTTTCAAAGTTTCCTAACTAGTCAAACATACATGCTAAATATTTAATATCATGCTTTCATTTTATCATATAATTTCATAACACTTGTCTAAAATAAAATCTTAGCACGATTCTAGTTCTAAACAAACTATCATGTTCACACACAAGCTTTACCATCTCATGAGTGAGTGAATTTACCTAAATCCATGCTATATAAAAGTTTTACTTCTTCACAACACCTAAAGGATTACCTACCATGCAACATGCAACAACATATGGTAGCATATAACATAACACAACAAACAAAAAAAAATTAACAAATACCAAATCAAGGAAGGGAAAGAAGATAACTAAGGTAAAGAAAGCCACATGAGGCTACACTACAATAAAGGAGGAACAACATGTGAAACTCACGCTGCTAAAGGCTTGTAGCGTGAGGTATTAAAGCTAACAGAGACTATAAATATGAGTTTCTCACAAAGAATATGATGGTACAATGTCTAAAGGTCATACAATAAGGTCTTGACAATGTTAGGATTTCACGTAAGGAAGAGGTTGTAATGTTAGAGGCTCATGTTGGTAAGGTTTAACTTCACACCAAGGCTTGAAAATGCATTAATCTCACGAATCTAAGGGGTACATAAAGTGAGGAGCTCATGGAACCAAAGGTTAGCAGTGTGAGGTCGCAACATTTAACATAGGTAGCCTCAACCATGCAAAACAACAATGGAGAAGATAGGGAAGGTTATGAATGGAATCTTGATAGAAATTGGAGGAGTGTCCAAAGGAAGGGACTTATATTTAGGTTAGATCAAACACACAAAAAAAGGATGGAAAAAGGAGGGCTTATATAGGTTTGGGTTATTTGAAAATGGCTAAGGTAGGCGAGGTGGGTGAATAATTTAGGTTGCACGACTTGGTACAAATAACCAAACGATAAGAGGTGGTATGCACAGAAAAGTGGCGTGATAGAGAACAACACACTAGGGTTAGAGTGTGGAAGTTAAAAAAGTTAAAACTTAGTTAGGGGTTTCTAGTTACTAAAAACAAACTAGAGAAAAATAAAGGAAAAGGATTGGTCGCAAGGTTGGGGCTCTATAGTTAAAACTACATAGGTTAAGGATCCAAACTAGGGTTAATACTAATCACCCAAATTCTATCAAATTATAAATTGATTAAATTTATATCTAAGTTTCCATAATAATATATTCAATATAAAACATCCTATAATAATTATTGTAATTAATTACACATAATTATTAATTTTATAACTAGTGTTTCTACAAATGGTGTATTATAAATAAGACTTGTGACCTATCTGTTGTGACCATATAGAGTTTGAGGTACATATCTTTAATAACCTATCATAATAAGAGGGCAATATTTTCACTGGCCTATTATAGTTAAAGGCTAAATCTTCTATGACTAACTATAGTTTGAGACCTATCTTGCTAGTTCATTGATACATTATTAATTCACTCGTGCTACATACAAACATCTATGATTATTATGTATGTAATTGGTATTTCCATGTGAATAGTATGCTTTATGTTTGTATTATAGGATGAGGTTTGAGATATTGATTGACTCTGCCGAGTAGATTCTCATAAATGATTAAATTATGATATGTGATCACTTTATATTATCGAGAATAACCGAAATACAAGTTTATTTATTAGTACCTAAGGGTAAAAGTGATTTGTAGGATTGATATACATTATATTGTGACTGCTATGTGATTTTATCTATATTATTGCTTGAATAAGGATGCTCCATATTACATGAGTGGAATGTGTGTATGTATGCATTGCTAGTATTAACAATATCAAAACCCTATAGTGATGTTATACATGGTTCTAAATGGATCACTATGATGATCATGATATTATTATCAGGTGAGGAGGGGACATATTGTAGGGAAACAACAAGGAGACCCTATCGAGTGGTTAATTGTTGGGTAAAATATAGAGAGGCTTGTTTCAGTGTTTTGTTTCACTAACATTTTTGTGGAAAAACCATTGATTCAATTTAGTTGTATGTTTTTAGTATACGAGCCAAATTCTCTCTGTGTGTGTGTATTTTAGAGTTTATTATTGTATTGTATATATTTTTGCTATCACACTTTGATATTGATCATGATACCTATAGCCTTATATTTCGTATAAGATGGATGTTGAGGTCTTACATTAGATACGATAATAACCATGTTTTGTTTTGTGTTTAAGATGAAGCCATTTTATAGTTTTCTAGTTGTATATTATAGTTTTGAAATTTTCTTGCTGTGAAAAATAAATGCGTTACACTTTTTTTAAAAACTAGGGTTATATTGTATATTATCTTATAGACTTTTTTAGTGCATTATCCTTTAGGAACAAAAGTAATGTTAATAACAATAATATTACTACTACTACTACATAGTTTTTTTCACAATACAAGAAACTATTTTTTCTAATAAAAAATTAGAAAACAATAATTATGAGTATATATTTTATAATTAGGATAAAGTAACAAGCAACTTTGAGTTTAGAATAATATATAATATAATATGGAATTCTTTTAAAAATACCATATAACCTTGAGTATACATTGTTATGCACCAAATGACCTTTGGTCTAAAAACTCAGGGTTATCATGTGTCATCCCCTATAATAGATAGAGTTTCATTTGGTGCAAAAATGGTTAAAATGTTATATGGTGTTTTTCAAAATCCTCAGATTTATATTATATATTAAGTCTAAACTTAAAGTTGTTAAGCACATTTTCTATTTCTAGTTTTTAAGAAAAATGTATTTGTTTTCCTTATAAAAACCCTTTATTTTATAAAACCAAACACACCCTTAGCCTGTACAAGAAATTCCTATGGTCAAAGAATAACTCTTCCTCTAGAAGAGATCTTATGTCATTAACCAAATATGTAAGCTAAAGGAGGGTGGTGTGGAACTCATTGATCTCTAATGCTAGAATGCGATTATAATTTACTAAATAATAAAATATTGTCTTGATTTAAATTTTTGATAATCTAAATATATTATATGAATCTTCTACATTTTATATTATGTCATATCATGCATGAGGTTGGTGTAATAATAACACACCAATTAAAAAATCCATGTTGACAACCACTCTAGGTGACTAATGCACCCTAATTAAATCTCTCATTTTTTAACCATATTCCTTGTTCAATTACATGACCATCAAATCAATTTTGAATAAAATTTTGAATATTTAATTCAAATACTAATAATATTTTTTTATTTTTATTATTTTTATAATTGATTATGACTCACCATACTCAAATCCGTTAATAGTATTAATCTTCATGACAATTTTAAATATCATTATTGATGATTCCAAGTAGCACATCTGATAACTGTCCCTCTCTATACTTAATATATATATTAAGTATATTCTCATGATAACAATTGATCCTGAGTCTCCATACCTAAAATCCTTCCCTGTATATTCTCATGATGATTTTAAACATCAATAATTATGAGATAGGCCATGTGATATTTTTATCATTTTGATAACTAATCATGACTCCCCATACTTGATAAAAATTTGGGATCCAAAAATTCGATCCGGTATTGAAAAAATTTGAGGCAAAATTTAGGATATCTGTTATGATTTTAGTTAAAAGGATATGTGACATTAAATATATATGATATTAATAAAAAGGATATCTAACAATAATTATATCCAATTTTTGAGCAAATTATCTCATTCGAGAAAATATCCAAGATTTTGTTGATTATTTCAACATTGCTGCATAATATTATGTTTTTGTTGTTTTAATTTTAAAATTTTATTGAATTTTATATTTTAAACTTCAAAAATAATATTTTAATTTTTTTTATAAGATAAGAAACTTATATGAATATAAATATAGGTATTCACTGATATAAGGTCATTATTTTTAAAACTTGTCTTGCAAAGTTATTACAAATGATAAAATAGTATTTTCATATAGATATTGGACATTCCTAATATAGTCCATATTTATTCTATATTTTTTAGATATTTAGTCTAAAATATAAGGAGAAGATATTTGGAAAAAATATCCAAACAGATACATATATTCAATTTTGGACACCCCTATGAACATCAACAATGATAGTTGTCTAGTGATGATCATATTCATTTCGAGAAATGATTACAAATCCCTATGTTCAAATTATTTTACTCATTATTTATGTGTATATATTATTAAGATGATTTTAAACATCAGAATTGATGATTCTAGGTATGTGATGATTTTTTATCAGTTTTTAAACTAATTATGACTTTTTACTCATATTTTTCAAAATTATTGGTATACATATTTTGATAATGATTTTTTTAATGCAATAGTGATGATTCTATCCTATGTTTATTATAACTAGTGATGAGTCCTCATAGTTGAATCCTCCAAACACTAGTATGTATTTTTGCATGGTGATTTTGAAACATTAGCTGTGATGATTCTTGGTAGCTCATGTGATAATTCTTTCCATTTTAACAATTGATTATGAATTTACATACCCGATTTTATTGAGCATCAAGAATGATGATTTTCTTTAGTGCCAATGAAAATCTTGATCATTTTGAGAACCAGTTACAACCCTCGACACTTGAATCCTTCAATAGTTTATTATTTTTATATTTTCATGATGAAATCATTAAACATGAGGGTTTTGGCTAGCTTATGTGATGATTTTTGGTGATTTACACAATGATGATAGGCCATATACACCATAGGCCTTAAAAAATACTTATATGTATATAAGATTGTTTGAGTATCAAAAGTGATGATTATTTATAAATCTAGTGATAATTTAATCATTTTCTTATGAATGATTATGACAACATATAAATCCATCATAAGTGTTTATATGAATATTTTTACAATAATTTAGAAACATTAGTAGTAATGATTCTCACCAACACAAGTGTTAATATCTTTAATTTCCCATTTTAAAATATTTCAAAATGTGTTTAAAATTATTTTGATAATAAACAAAGTGATTATTATTTTAGAATGGACTTGGATAATTATGTAAAGTGAGTGTTTTCAAAGGCATCAATCTATTGATGTGATGAATCATTCAAATGGAATCCATCATTCAATTAGTTCATATACCAATCCATGGGGAAAACTCCAAAAAACGTACACTTTATCCTTGACACGTCGGTTGACTGATTAAGGTAATCAACTGACTGATCCTTGTAATACTCCGGTCTATTTTTATTTTTAAATTGATTCTTGCTCAAAGATTTTGAAACTCTTAGATTATGATATATTTGTGTTAGTAATAAAATTGAGGTTTTTAGGAAATTTTTTACATTATTTATATTAATAAACCATTTTTATTCAATTAAAATCCCTTAAAAGTACTTTTGGTACTTTTCTTTTACCTATAATTTTATCTCTTTCCTCACTTCTCTCCTCTATTATGTATACCTACATGTTGACCCTTTCCCATCTTGATATAATCTTACCCCTAACTTTAGCCTTGACACCTTCCATCTCTCCCATGTTTCATCATTTTATTTTCTTATGTCTTTTCACACAATGCTCTACACCACCCTTGCAAGTAAACACTTATCCCTCTCTCCTCTCCTTTTTGGTCAACCAGTAGACCCCCCTTCAAGCTCTCAATATCTATTTCATTTCTTTTATATCACACTCTCACCCTTAAATTTCTCTCTTCTTTTTCTTACTAAATTTTCTAAGTATTAGGTGTTCTCCTTTCTTCCTTTTTTGTGTGTTGGTAAACACCTCCATGTTGGCCTCAATTCCTTATTCTTGTCACCACTTAAATACTTTACCTCCTTTCTCTCTTATTCCCTTATCATATTTTGCTAATTGTGAAGAAACTTTTTTTTTTCTCTTCTTCCCCTTTTCCTTTCCTTGAAGAAAGAATGCACCCTTACCTCCTTACCCCTCCATTTCTAAGTTCACTTTACCTTTTATTTCCTTTCTTATTAATCATTATTTTAACCCTTCCTTATTTTAATTTAAAAAAAAAAGAAGATTTAAGGTTTAGAAAGAGTTGAATATTTCTTACTTCTCCTTTTTGGCTATCTAGTTTGTGGGTTAAGGTTGAGAATAAATACTATTATATTCTCTTTCTTCCAACTTCCTACTTTTAAATCAATTTTGAAGTTTGTTTTTACAATTTTTTAGGTTCTTAAATCCTTAAGAAATCAAGGATCTTGTAGTTGGACATTAAGCTAGGAGCTTTCTTTCTTTCTTTCTTTTTTGCTAGAAGATTTATGTGGAGGTAAGATAAATCCTATGATAAGACTTTGTGTTCATGTTATAATTAGTTGTTATCTTACATGTGGGTATGCTTTTACGTGAAGATGAGTTATATATATATGGGGTTTGGTTGGTTTTAGCATGAGTTGTGGTATTATGTTGGTTTCGATTATGAATGGATTATGCTTTTGGAAACATTAGCTTTAAGGAATTGTTAAGAAGGTTTTGGTTATCAAGCATGGTTTAATGTTTAGCATGATCTTGCTGATTTCCTTAATTTTGAGCATGTGACATAATTTGTGTTTTTTTGGAAGTTTAAGCAAGTTTAGGGCTTTTTTCTTTAAGCATGATTCTTGTAATTTTGAGCATAAGAGGGTATGGTGTTTAATTTGATGAGTGTGACCCATGCTATTTGGTTTATTAGCATGGTTTTTATATTTTTTTGATGAGTTAGAAGCATGCTAAGAGTTGTGGTTATTTCAATTTTATTATGCACTTATTCATATGTTCATTACCCAGGTGACTATCAACCAAATCGAAATATATGTTAACTAAATGGTTGTTATGGTTGGATGATTGGGTCTTCAATTGTTGTGATAGTTGGTGGAAATTTATGGCATGCTCTTTATTTTTCACTAGTCAACTGTTTAAAGCCATCCATCGATGGTATTCCTATTTTTGTTGATGGGGTCACCAAAGCAATTAATAGGTGCACTATATTAATTATTACCTCTAGATGAATGGTTAGTTGATGGAACCATCAGTTCGGTTAACTAATGCAATACATATTTAGATTCTTTCATAGGTGATCAATTGGTTGTCTGTTTGATGCTTTGTGCCTTTTGTTTAGCCTATATTGTTGAATTTTTCCTGTGGATTCTCATAGGAGTTAACGATAACATGATTTATATATTACCTTATCTATTTAATGAATCAAATCCTCAATTTTTATGGTTAGTATAATCTACATGGATTATGGATTTTATTATATTCAAGAATGAACTTTGGTGCTTAGAATGATCAACATGATTTGTGGGTTTTACCATATCTAAGCATGAATTTCAATGTTTAGTATAACATTCAATTATTATCTATGTTTTTAACCTACTCATGTTGAATTGTGTTGAGTTGGTAATTAGGTAATCAAGTATGTGATTCTATTTATGTGTGGCTCAGGTTTTCCTACCTATACTAGTTGATTGAGTTGACTAAATCTATCAACTTATTATTTTTGTGTCTAAATTTATTTTGGTTATGACCTAAACACATTGATTGGCCTAGCCAAACCCATCGATTGATTTGTAAGAATAACCAAATTGTTATACTAATCATTCAAATGGTTATTGCGTGATATTTGTTTATTGGAATTGGTATATGTAGAGCATTTAATAATTTATAGGCACCAATTAACTGGTCCCATCTATGATTCATTATTTTTGTTTCTTTCATAATAATGCATGGGCTTTTGTGATGCTTTACCTACCTTATTTCATGGACATTTTTTTGAAACTTGACCTTTAATAATTAGATTAAAATGAATGGTTAATGGTATCGTTGACTTGCAATAAGTGAATTTATGAAAGATAAAATAGTTAATTGTGTGGCTTGTAGCCTTGGATTGTGTTTTGTGTAACCTCATGTAAAGTATTAACCTTAATATTTCTTTTGATCCTTTTACTCTATTTCTTTGGAGGTGGGTTAACGAGGAGTTAATTGTAATACCCATAATTTTTAGCTAACCCTAATCCTGATTTATCAATGATTAACCTACCCTATTATTCTAACCTAAATTATATCCATCTTGTTATAATAAAAAAACTAAATATCACCTATTTCTTTTTCCTCTTTTCCATTTTTTCTCTTTCCCCTCTTGGTCGATCCCCCTTCCTTTCCTTTTCCCCCTTCTCCTATGTGGAACATTGTCCACAAACAAGGCTTACACATCCCTTATTTACTACCACCTGTAAGACCATCCCCTGCTCCTATCAACTCCAGCCTCTAGTGTATGAGGTCTTGGGTTAAAAATTTTCCTCACTTCCCTCATTGTCTCTCTCTGTAGTGTGTGTATATATATATATATATACATACATACACATCCTCCACATTAAATGCTCCTACCACCCCTCTTATTTCTCTATGTTGTTTTGCCACTTGTGCACCACCATTTCCCTCCTTCACCGCCTCCTTATAGATGTAAAAAACACCATGAAAGGCCCCATCGACGAGCCAAACCAAACCAACCACACCCCCACTGGCAGCCCTTGTCGTTTCTCCCTCACCACCACTAAGCAAAGCCACCATAACCTACCCCAAGAACCAGCCAAAACCACTGATCCTACCCCCTTCATTCAGCCATTTCCACCATACCTCACCCCACCTTCCACCAACTCCACTGCTCCCCTTTTTCTTCCTTTCTTTCCTTTTCTTGTTGCACCATTTTGTAACACCCCCAAAAATCACCATTGAAAAATTTCATTTGTCTAAAGAAAATCACACACCAAAAAAGGGGATGCTACTGCCGTGACCAGTATGAGTCTGGCCCCTATCCAACCTCATACTAACCACAAGCTTAAAAGATCAATGCAATTACAGTATTATAGCAAACAATGATTAAAGCATGAAAGATTCTAACATTGAAATACAAAAAGTGCTAGAACATGTGAGAGTCAAATGCCATTACATAAGAGAAATATAAATATATGATAGGGTCCCACTATTGGAAAAAACATAAGGTACTAAGGGGAAAATTAGTTTAGGATACACTCTCTCTAGCCCCAACCTAGGACACCAAGGCATCACTCTAGTATAAAAGAAGAAACCACAACTATTCCCACTAATGAACTGGTGGATATGCATTCAAAAATCTAGCTGGTGAAGTAGGGAACATAATTATATTAGGATTGTTTAGAGGAACTCTTAACTAATTGAGTTAAAATTCTTTTTTAGATCCAATTTCATGAGGAATTTGGGACTAGTTCTTTTACAACCATACTCCCTAAAAAGTTATTATTTGAAGAAAATTTTCTTAGATAGGAGCCATCCCTTAACAAAATCTCCTTGAGTGGGATGAATGATTTAATGAAGGCAATAATAGATTTGAGTGGTAAGTATTTTGGTAATGTATTTACAAAACACATTGAAAATTGCATTAAGTCTAAAATCTATAACTTTAAGGGCAAGTGAATACTTGGGAATCAGAGCAAGGCTTATATAGCTCAATTGTTTAATCGATTGGCTAGTTTTGAAGAATCCACGCACTACATGATTGAGGTCCTTACCAATGATATTTCTAGTTGCCTTGAATAACATGGGAGTGTACTAACTTGGAGTAGGAGATTTATCATCACCCATGGAGAAGAGAACTTCCTGAATCTTAGAATTAGTGATTTCTCAAATAAGAGTAGCGAGTGCATGTTCAAATAATAGGGTCGTTGTGTGAAAACTATAGGGTTAGGAGGTACATGAGTGGAGCTTATGGTAAGAAGACTGAAGTAAAAGGAAACAAAGCCTCATCAAATTAGGTAACTAAAATGGTGGTGATACCATCGATTCTCTAAATTAATGGCAAAAGCCTTTCCTTTACCCAACCTTGATTAGCTTAAGGAAATACCTTATCCCTTTATCGCTTTGAAAGATGTACTTATCCTTTGCCTTTTGGGAAAGAAAGGACATAGCTTATTGAGTTTCATAGCCTTCCTTCTGAGATTCAATAGAGTATCATGGCTAGTTAGGGCCTTGGATTCCAAAATGAGTTGTTGTGTAGCTTTTAATTCCTATTCTACATTAGCAACTTGATTGAAAATGTTGGCAAAACACTTCTTATTTAGGACCTTGAAAAATAGGTTGAGGTACTAAAGCTTTTACACATGGTAAATTAGTTAGCCCCAAAACCTTATTGCTACAAGTTTCATTGCACAAAAATCTAAAAATCCTCGTGGCCAGTATAGAGGTAAGGCTTTGAAAGAGGGAGATAAAGGCTAAATGGGAAAAGAAGATTGGTACATTACGAAATGGGCTAATCAAAACAAACGAGATGAAAAACATGTATCTGTAGGTATAGGGAAGGGATAAGTTATTAATCAATTGCCTGATATCAAGATGATATTAAAAATGATAGACCCCTACTATAGTAAAAAAACTGTATAACTTACCTCTTTATACCTCCATACCATGTTTTCTTCTCGTCCTTTAACTAGTATCCTTACCTTACAAGGAAACTATTTTGTTAATAATATCCTTAGAGTAGAAAAATTTAAGGAACTAAATAAAGGTAAGAATAAATAAAATGAGAAAAAATAAGAGCTAAAACATAATAAAAAAAGGAAGAATCCTTAGTTTTCCCCATAAAGAGTGCTTCATTTAACGTCTCCTACTTTTCTATCTGATAAGATCATGGTGCTTATAAGGTCACAATATGGATTTCCTTTTTATTATAGCTTCACTTGGTAACCATTTATCTTGGCTCCCCCTATTATACCATCTTTTAGATCTACAGCCCCATAGGGATAGGTGTTAACTACCTTGTTGGGAGACCATCTTCACTTTAGCTTCCTCATGATCAGTTTTGACCTAGAATAGTTAGGAGAACCTAGCTATGCCACCTTTAGGTCTTCTCCTTATGGAGCCATGCATTATTGTATGCAAGGTGTCTTAATTCTTCTCATTTATTGATTTTTAACTTCCTTGCTTCATTTGCTGCAAGATATTCCATGTTGACAACTTTTAGGGCTTAGTAGGATTGGTGTTCTAGTTTGATAGGTTGGTGATATGCATTCCCATCAATGTTATTAAAATGAAAATCTTATTATCTAAAATTACCAAAATAGATCTGGATCAAAAGTAGAATTTCTAGGATAACAGTATTGGTTAGGATTGGTAGGATCACGATCCTACAACCAATTCCAATCAAAGACCAATTTCTAAATTTAGAGGATAGCAAGATGAACATGATTAGAGTAGGATCATTCAAGATTGGCTGAGACAATTCAAACACCATTTTAGCTTAAATAATAATAATAATAATAATAATAATAATAATAATAATAATAATAATAATATTTTAGCGAATAGCATTAGCTTGAATTATATTTGGAGTCTCATTTGCATCCTTTTCATTCATTCCTTAAACTACTCTTCTATTCGTTCTCCTTTCTATCATCAACTCATATCATCTCCAAAATTTACATCTTTCTGTTCATCATGGCAAGATGAGCAATGACAGCAAATATTGATATACAATAATGCAGTGGTGGCTTTAAACTCCAACAATTTGAAAATAACCGTGTGAGAAACTCCAACAACCCAACAAGAGTTCACACACAAAAGTCATTTGTTATCTTCTTAATTTTAAACAATGTATTTTTTAAGAGTATGTCATTTGGACCTGGTTACTCTATTTTTTATTATTATTTTAGTTTAAGATTAAATAACAAATTGATAATTTTGGTTAGTTTATTGGAATGAATGTTTGCCATAGTTATTACACTGATTCATGAACTTTGTGTTATGCTTTGAAGGGTTTCTACTCGTATATGTAGATTTTCTTATACATTTACTTTTGATATGTTGCTTTATGATTTGCTATTAAGTTTCTACTATTGTCTTGTGTTGAACTTGACTATTAAAATAAAGGAAAAATAATAATTTCTTAATTTGTAAATGTTTCCATTTTGAATTCAATTATTGAACTATTTTAAAGCTAACTAAATGTTTTTGGTGTTATTTAACTTTAAATGTGAATAATTTATACATAAAGGTCTTATGAGATGATATGTTTCTTATTTTCATAGGATCTTATGATTCTACAAGCCCCTATCAATCCTATGTAGAATCCTGAATTTGAAAAAATTGATTCCTATACATAGTCTTATAGTGTGACATACTCATATGTATCTTATAAGAAATTCTATATGTCCATATTGCTTCATAGAGCCAAGTCGATCCATCCTTTCTATTCGGGTTCACTCCTTTTTTAATTACTCTTTTGTCATACCCCATTTATTAAAAACCCTAGTATATTCAATATTTTTTTTATTTTAAAATAAAATTATATACTTTTTTACTATTTAATTACATTTTTTTATCAAATTGGAAACCTTATCTTTATTTTTGAAACATTTCATTTCTATTTCTTAACACTTTTTTACACAATAGTCTTTGTGAGATCTTTTGAGCCACTTTTTAGCTATTATACTTCTTCCAAATCATTTTAATCCTTTCATTTTTGTAATCCTTTAATTTTTCAACATCTCCTAGGCTCTTTTAATGTTTCAAACCAAGTTGTTAGTAAAAATATACTATTCATCATAATGATGTGCCTTAAATGCATTTTAAGCCCCAAAATAATCATTTTAATTATCCATATTTTGTAAAACTTCCAGGATCACTATATATTAGTTTAATGGATCTTAAAACTATTTTAAAATTTTATGAAAATATTTTTATTATTTTTGGACTTATTCGAATATTTTTATACATTAATACTCTATGACTGAGCTTGGTTTTTCTTCCAAAAATTTATGATAAGTTTCCCCTCTTTTTCCCCTTTAATTTCATGTAACTTGATTGGGTTTTCCTAGATTAATGGTGGCTTATGGAGAGTTCATTTTATCTTTTAATATTTCTTTCCTTTTTCTAATTAAGTGCTTAGGTTTTAGTAAGATCTCTTTACTTCATATAAGCATGTTTTATTTTGTGAAATTGATGGATTTATGCTATGTTTGATGGATTAGGATTTTCATTCCATATTGGAGATTTTTGGTCTTTTGAGTCTTTTGCAAAATTTTATATTCCATTTTAAGGTTGGTACTATGTAGATTCACTTTGATATATATCATGTTATGATTTTACTATCCTAAGCTTATTTTATTATTGATTTAAGAGTTGAATGATTTAGGGGTTTTTTAATCCTTTGGTAAATTTATGAAATTTATTATAGCATGTTATAAATCGTAATTTATAGATTATTTTTCAAGGATAACATGATTTGAGTTGATTATGATTGGGAGCTCTAATTTTTAGTTGAAATCCATGAAGGCCTAGGTTTTTCTCCGTGATCTTAGTGTTCTTTGTGATATTCAAAGTGTTATTGACAAATGATGTTGTTGACCTCATAGTTCAAATAATGCCCCTATCCTTGTTTGATGATAAAATATAGGATTAGAAAACTAATGTGTTTGCTTAATTATACATCAACTATGTTTGAAAAATAAAGACACCAAATCAAATTTTCTCAAATCATTCCTCGAGTGGAAATTTTAAAGAGATATCAAGTTTCAAAGCACAATAGAATATCATACAGAGATTACCAAGACATAAGGTTTAAGGATTATATTTCTAATTCTTAGATTATTTTTGTAAAGATTTAAGTTGAGAAATTTCACATTTTTATCAAAAAAAATTTTAAAAGTTTTTAAAACACTCGAGTTAAATTCATATCATGTGAATTCATGGTTGATCTTGATTTTTTAATCTTTATAAAGTGTTTTAAAATTTGTTTGGTACCAGTTGGAACCATTCGACTAGTCTCAAGACTAATTGATTTGGTTTAAACTAAGAGAATTAAATAAGTTAAAATCAGATGGAATAACTGGTGCATTACCCATTTGTGTCTATTCAAACTCATTAACTAATTTCACTAAACTAGTTGACTGGTTTAACTATTCCATGTTTTACTCATGCAGAAACCATGGGTTTTCTCCTGCAGAAACCATGGGTTTTACTCATGTAGAAACCTATTTGTCTTTGTTTAAATGCAATGGTTGGTTTCGCCAAACTAATTGACTATTTTGAAAACCAATCAACTTGTTTGATCAACCAGCCCATAGGTTTTGCTCCTAAAGAAACTCATTTATCTTTTTTTAAATGCACCAACTGATTTTGCTAAACTGGTAAACTAGTTTGACCAATATGCCCATGGATTTTTCTCCTGCAAAAAGCCATTTACCTATGTTTAAACTTATCAACTAGTTTCATGATAAACACATAAAATATGCATTATCTTAGTGTGTTTCAAACATGATTTATAGGTGTTTGATGCTATTTCATGTTTAGATTGAGGTAATACTTTGGTTTGTATTCTTATGTGTAGGAATTGGCTTAAGATTGAAATATTCGATGATTGTTGGATGTTGAACAAAATTTTGGATCCACACCAAATCCATTAATCTCTAGTGTCTCGTGTTTAGATCATGCTCAGTGAAGATGTAGTTGATGCTCTTATGATATGTGAAGAATTTACACTACACTCCATACAGATAATGTCTCTAGATCTTTAAGGCAAAAAACCACTATAGCTAGCTCAAGATCGTGAGTGGGGTAGTTCTACTCATGCTGCTTCAACTAAAAAGAAGCACATGCCACTACCCTCCTATGCTACATCAATACACACCGTAGATAATTCTTGGATGCATCACTATGCACCTCAAATTCCTCCATACCTAACAACATGTTAAGCAATAGAGCCGAATTCAATCACTTACTTTACTCCTTGAAAGCCTTGATGCACTTATCATCCCAATGAAAGTGTGCCATCTTCTTCAACAAGGTAGTAAAAAGGAAGAATGATCATGGTAAAACCCAAATGAAACATCTATAGTAACTTATTAAACCCTAAATTTTATCAGTGTTATCCACTTTGATACTATTTGGATCTTTAAAAGATCCACTAGCACACCATTATTTAAGATGATAAGTCTAAGGAATGCTACCTCATCCAGCCAAAAATCACACTTTAAGAGCTTAGCGTACAACTAAGGTGTCCTGAACAGTGCTAATGTCTACCTCAGATGCTGCTCATGCTCCTCATGAGTCTTAGAGTAAATCAAGACATAGTCCATGAAGACCACAATGAAATAATAAAAGTGCTACTAAAAATGCAATTCATGAAAGCCATGAACACTGATAGTGCATTCATGAGTGTAAAGGACATCATGGTGAACTCATAATGGTCATACCTCGTCCTACAAGCTATATTTTGTGTGTCGCTCTCAGCAATCATTGAGTGATGATACCCTAATATGAGATCAATCTTAAAAACCATTGTAGCCTCACATAGCTAATCAAAAAGGTCATTGATTCAAGGTAAAGGATAAGTGTTCTTCACCATAACTTGATTCAATCCTTAGTAATTGATGAAGAGTCTCAACCCGCCATCCTTATTCCTCATAAAAAGGACCGGTGCTCCTTACAATGATATGCTCAATCGAATGTACCCTTTTACCAACAACTCAATCAATTAAGTGTGCAACTCTAACATATGAGTTGGTGCCAAATGATAGCGTGCTTTTAATATAAGCTCTGTCCCTAGTAGAAGGTTTATTGTGAAGTTTATCTCTCGCGCTGGAGGCATACCTGAGATCTCATCATAAAACATGTTAGGAAACTCTCATATCATCAAGATATCTTTAATTGATGGCTCCTTAACATCCAGAACTTGAAAACTCTATAAGTAGAGTGAGTAGCCATTCCATATCAAGTACAATCGTGGACACCATCCTTACTAAGGGTTTAAGCTTGCTTCGCCAGTAAAAGACCCCATAACACTTTGGTCCCTTGAGAACCATACAATCCTATGCATAATCCATCATATCCTAATACCTCGAGAGCATATCCATTCCAAGGATTACATCAAAGTTACAAAGTTTAAGCTCTATGAGATCTATCAGAAGTCTAACTCTGCTAATAACTAAAGCCACATCTCTATATAGCTAAGTACATGGAATTCTTTTCCTAGAAGGGAGAACAACAAAAGTCTCTATCATGTCATAGGTAAAACCATAGTTGTCCTAAATATGAAATTAGTAGACACAAAAGAATGCGAAACACATGAGTTAAATAATATATATGCAGGAAAGGAAGAAACTGTAAATGTACCCAGGATGAAATCTATCTATTTGTTGGCATCTGACTCACTCATCACATTAAGATGACTGTCTGGAGGTTTTCATACAACACTACTTGAATGTTGCATTGGCTAAAAAGTATGGGGGATCTTTGAGCCCTCTACCATAGAGTAGTCATACTAGCTCCACTATCTGTTGGTTGACCTCTCTAAGCTGGTAGCATTTGAGCCACCATACCCCCACGAACATGCTTTATGAACATGCTTTCCCTTGCACGATACTACCTCTAATGACACAACACTCAAACTAACAATGCCCCATCCTACCACAGCCATGACACTAAACTAATTACTTAGTAAAATCCTTCCCTGGGTGGTTCTTACCATACTGCTAACATGTTAAGCGCCTCACTGTACATTGAGTCAACTACCCTCCATAACAAGGTATTGACCCCAACCAGTGACTATTGATAGTTGGGAACTAATTCTTTTTCTCCTTGGCACTAACCTTCTCAAACCTCTACTTGGCCCCTGTCTAGGCACTATAGGACTACATAATCAATGATTCCTCAAAAGCATAGTCATACATGGCTTGCAAGTCATGTGCACGAGTCCTTGCTAGCATCTCTTGAAGTCTCAAGCTCAGTCTCAACTATAATTAGTGAACCTTCATCCTCTCATCAGCATCAACCTTTAGAGAAAAACAAACTAGATCTAAGTAGCGACTGTAGTACTCCTCCTCCATAGACATATCTTGGCACAAAGCCATGAACTAGCCATACTTACCCATCCTTAGGAGAGTAGGACAGAAACACACCCTACACATCTAAAAAAAAGTCTCCCACTGATCTATAGTAGCTCCTCTCAATTGTTGGCCTCTCCACCACTCGTCAGCATGACCTCAAAAGTGGAACACTCCAATGTTCACTTGCTTATCTTTTGGGAAACCATTAGCCACAAAAATCATCTCAAAATCCCTTAGTCAATGGTCCAACACATCTAGGTCCTCATGACCCTCAAAGATTGATGAGTGGTGATGATCAACACTCTGAAGCTAGTCCTTTAGTGGTGGCATCGGGAAAGGAGGTGGCAGCAATAGTTTTGAAGTCTCCTCACGTTAAATCTACCACTCTAAGTAGGCTCCAACTGTCTCCATGAATTGCTCAAGACTCTAGTTAGCAGCCTATGAGATCTTAAAACACTAAACAATGTTAAAAAGTTCATTTACCAACTATGTAGTTAGCACACATGGAGGTAGCACATTGCACATAATGCTAGAAGTTAATCCTCTCTAAGAAATTTAATGCTAAATCCCAACCCAAACCAATGCTTTCTCATGTACTACACCATATTCCATAAGCTTAGACAAAGCCGAAAAAATTCATTTTTGCAAATTAACATAAGGATTTAAAACCATAGGCCCTGATACCTACTTGCAACAACCCCAAACTTTGAACTAAAAATTTTTCATTTTAAAGACAATGCAGAAGCATTATGTAAGAAAATTTAGGGAATGTTACCACCACATCAACAATGAGAGAGGTGTGATTATAACCTAATATATGCCTCATGCAATGCAAAACAGAATAATGAATAAAAGAATGTGTGCTCTACTAATAATACAACAATATTGATAACAATAATGATGAGAATAAAATATAGATAGAAGAGAGAGTTTACAAAATCCAAATATAAAAATCAAAGCTAAGAGTTTAAATAACTCAGAAGAACCAAAAGCATCCCAACATAGTGGGCAAAATACATCTAGTTGGTTCGCCTAAATCTTAAATGAATGATAATGTAACTCTAAAACCCAAAGTAATGGCAAGCCACTGACCCACAACATCATCCTCAACGTACTCTAACTAAGAACTATAACCTTGTAAATCATCCTCTACTCATCGGACTAGAAGCCAAATCATCATAGTGACCACATAAATGTAGAATCGGTATAGTGGAGTACTGGTAAAACAAACTACCTAAAATATGGTAAAGGCTCATGTTGCACATTGAAATCATATAGTAGCATGGCTATAATCATACGAATATAGTATAATTCTTAGGCTCATGATAGAAATATACCAAGGCCTAGTTGCATGGAAATCATGGAAGTATAATAATACAAATCATGCATTAGAATCATATAACGAAGACTATATTATAAATCTTCCTCAAATGACCACATAATTTCTAGTTAAAGATAAGATGATCAACCACGCCTATTTCTCATCCATGAATAAAAATCATGGCAACATACACACATAATGGGATACCACACCTACTACATAAGGTTAGGATATATCAAAGGGGCTTTTCTCTAGGGATACCACATCCACCACACATTGAATGCACCTGCCATGAAGGATAACACAAATTGGGAAATCGCATGCACCACACTTGGTTAGAGTATATCAAAAGGGATTATATTGGGATAACTCACCCACCACACATTGAGTGCCTTTACTGCAAAGGCTATACAAGTTGGGATACCACACCTTTCTTAAATCCAATAATTTAATTAACTTATACACAACACAAAAATATACCTAAAAAATGAAACTAGAAGAGACAATAAAAGACCTTATTCATATTAGAGATAAGAATACCTTACCTCTAAGCAATTCTTCTAACCAAAAAAAAAATCCTAACTTGATGAATATCTACCAAGACCTCAATTCCTAAGAGAATAAAGAGTCAAAATAGTTAAAAATTATTTTTCCAAACATAATAAAACAATATCATAAAAAGAAGAAGATAACTGTCATAGCTCAACCTTTCCTCAAAATACAAATTTCAAGGATAATGAAGCTAAGATCTTCAACCTTTCTCAAAACATTAATCCTTCCTTAATTAAGAGAAGAAAGGGGTTAAAGCTAAGATTAGGAGAAGAGAAAAGAGAAAATAATTCAACCAATGGATAAGGAAACAAGAGGCCAGGCTCTATTTTCTCAGCAGAGAGAGAAAATGGAAGAAAAATGGATAATGGCCAACACTTAGGAATTTTCACAAAGGAAAAGAGAGCGGATGAGGAATTTTCACAAAGGAAAAGAGAGTAGATGAGCAAGTCCATAAGGTAAGAAGTTAATTGAATAAAAAATTAAGTTTATATAAAATAGTGTTAATTAACATCCACAAGTGGGAGAGAGAGAAGTTTGACTTATGTTGAGTGTGGAGAATGTGAGGGAGGTAGAGTGTAACTTTGGAAAGGCATGGGAGGGGGTTGGTATGCCATGGAAAAGGTGTAAAAATTTAAACACACAACCATGGCTACCAAAAGAGAGGAAGGTGAAGAAGAAGAAATGCCTCAAAAATACTTTTGGGGAATTTTAACTAGATAAAATTACAAAAGAATCTACATAAAGTAAAAATAATCCCAAAGTACCAAAATATTCTTATTAACACAAATAGATTCTAATGAGATGGTTTCATAAACATTTGAAAGACAATTTAATCAAATTCAAATAAGAATCCGAAATCGCAAGATAATTAGTAGATCGGTTTGAGAAAACATGTTGACTAGCTTGTTAGAAAATAAAATTGCTAGTTCCTAAGTGTACTGGTTGATTAGTTATGAAAACTAGTCAATTGATGCACCTACAATTCACAACTTTATTCGAATTTCAAGCCCTTTCCAATACCAAAATTGATTTATTTTACGGCAATATAATTTTAAATACAATTTGATAGATTTTAAGATAGGCTATTACTACTTAATTCAATCCTAGAAAAATAATATATTCACTCATTATTTCTATAAAATGAAAGAAAAAAAAATATAAGAACATAAATAATGATAGAAATAATGAAAATCAAGAGAGGGGTAGAGAGATAAAATTATAGATTAAAAGCATTGACTCTATTTCTGAGAGCACATACAAGAGTTGAAACTAAGCCTAAAACTAAGATTTAAATAAGGAAATAAAAGCTATATTAATGGAGTTTTTATCTATACAAGAGAGAAAAAGAGAGTCCAAAGAATTTCTAAATTCCATATTTTGAACATCCTCTTCAAAGAGAGTGTCTATCATGGTTTTAAAATGGAAAATTACATGTTGCACAATTTATGTTTGGCTTACATGACCAGGCATTGCAGAAGCGCTACTCTCTTAGTTAAATAATGCATGCTATATGGCAATGTCAAGCTTGCACAAGTAGATTGTGCATCTATTACCTACTCAGAAATTTGAACATCTTTCCAAAAAAAAAACCCTCATAACTTCTTCCTCTATTATCAAAATAAAGTGGTCTTGTATGATTTGGAAAGATGAGAATAAGGTCTATAACTTTCATTTTTTACACTTCCTCAAAGTCAAATTTCATTCAAGGAAAAATCTTTAATATTTCAATAAAATGCAATTATCTATGAAAGAAATAAGGCCATATCCATACTAGATTCTTGACAATGCCTTGTAAGTACCTCATATTAGCCTTATTTACATCCATTGAGTACACCTACAAAAAAAAACATATCAAAGGACACATTGTCCATGAATCTAACAAAAAATCTAACAATAAACATAGAGAATCCATGGAAACATACAGGTATCAAGAGTGAAAATCATCTCAATATTAGCCTTTTACCAATTTATTGACTCCCCCATGCTTGAATTGTTTATTCTCTAAGAAGAAGCAAGAGGAGGAGGAGGAGGAGGAGGATGAGTGGGTTTAAGCTAATCAAAGGACCCTGCGAACATCATTTATTTAATGATTTTTTCACATATAGGAATCATAGGGTGTGGTTCCATGTAATTTTTCCACCTTTTGAGATTTCATATGAATCGCATAAGTTTAATCTAGAAATATCTCCCTTATCCTATGAACTCATAACATTCTCCACTTTTATGACTACTCATAGCCTTAATGTGTTCACTCACCTACTTTCAAAGATATATGCAGGAATGGTGACTCCCCAACGTCTTTGAGAATCTCTTACCCTATTTGGACCATAAGATTGATGCCCAAGTCACCATCACTGATCTGCATGTCGATAAGAAGTAGCACACATGCATTTTCTTAACCTGGCAGCATTTACCTAGGGACCATTACAAGACACTAGCACCTAACAATAGGGTATAAACACCTGACATATGGATGCAGTAGGCCACGGTAGAGTTAGGGAATCCTTGTCCCATTTGCATCGATTGAAAAAGAAGAGAATCAGGAATTCTAAAAAAGGAGAAAAATAGCAATGATAATGGAAGAGTAGAAAAGTAAGGGAAGAAAGGAGAAAGAGTCCCAACAAAGCTCGCTAAGAGAAGAAAAATAAGGAGTGAATAAGATAGATAGGGGTTGGGAATACCACGATCTCCCTAGTCCTTCCCTTGTTTCTCTTCTATATTTTATGATTGGCTAGAAGAAGTTTAGTCTCATCTCACTTTTAGTGAAAGGAAGAGTAGATAGTATTGTTGTTGTAATCATGACATTTCTAGTCTTGTTGGCCGTAATGACATTTCATTTTGTTAAGCTGAAAATGTATAAGTGTTGAATGTCGGCCGTATTAGGCACCTAATCAAATTCTATATTAATTGGATAGTATGCATAACCTACAATGACAAAGGGTTATAGGGTTAGCATTAGAAGGTGAAGAAACCCCTTCATTAATCCTTCAATCCTTATTGTGTGACATTGCTAAGGCCTATGTACCGTGATGGAGACAACTTGAAAGTATGTTTCACCATTAAGTGAAACCTAGTAAGGTTAGGAGGACTAATATCCATCAATCTCAACATGCTATGAATTGTCATAGCGTGCACACCCGAGAACTAACATATCTACTCTCATGACTCTTCCCCTTGATTTCCCCCACATTTATCTTGCATTGAATCTGTTAACTCTCTACATACTCAACTATTTCATATACTATCAACATCACCTCATTAGTAATTATTATATTAGTAAATTCATAGGATACTCCACTTTAGTGGGCATAATTCACTACTCTCGTCCTTCTGGGATCGAAATCCTCTTACCTCTTTATTACTTAGGGCAATCGTGTATACTTGCATGAGTTGTGCTGTGTTCACTAATTTAAACTCACACTACCAATTCTCTTAACTAAACGCACACCAGTACGCACCAAGTTTTTGGCGCCGTTGTGGGGGAATGAGAAGATTGAATTTATCCTTTTGTTGTATGTTAAAGAATAGAATTCTATGAATTTTTCTTGTACATAGCTAACAATAGAATTTTTTTGTATAATTTTAGATTTTTTTACTTCTTTTAAAGGACTAACCCTTGTATGACTAAAACTTATCAGGGTGCCTTAGTACCAATCGACCTAGCAATGGAGCGCACACTTCGTAGAACTCTGGTGACCCTACATCATCAACAACAACATGAAGAAGGATCAACATCAAAAGGTTCTGACAGCATGCATCATTTGGGCCAACAACAACCTAACAATGGTAATAATGGTTATCTGTTCCATAGCCCATCCAAAGGGAAGGATTACCCATGATCTTACCTCCTCACATCAATATAAATTCCATAGGAATGTAAACTCCACCTCTAAGAGATAACCACAATCAAGTTATTAGGGCTTATGTTATGCTAGTCCAAGATAATCTAAACCCTACCATTGCTCATTTTGAAATTCAAGCCCCTTATTTCTAGCTTAAACCTATCATGTTCCACATGTTAATTTAGTGGCCAACCTACTGAAGATCCATATATGCGCTTGATAGTATTCATGGAAGTTAGTGATAACTTTATATTTTAAGGAGTTCCAGAAACATTCCTATGACTTAAGGCATTCCCCTATTCTTTGAGAGATCATGCTAGGAAGTGATTGACTTCCCTACTAACTGATTCAATCACTTATTGGGATGAATTAGTTCAAAATTTACTCATGCGATACTTCTCTCCCAATAAAAATGCCAAACTTAGGCATAGCATCACTACATTCTTAAAAGAGGAAGACAAGACACTCTATGATGCATAGGATATATTTAAAGAACTATTAAGGAAATGTCCTAACCATAGAACCCCTCACTAGTTACAAATAGAAACATTTGACCATGGGATTAACCCACAGACATGCAACTTTGTGGACACCTCAGCTAATGACGCCCTACTAAGTAAAACTTATGAGTATGTTTATGAGATTATTGAGACCATAGCATGAAATAACCAACAATGGGGTGGTGTTAGGACTCTTCATATGCGCGAGCAGTAGGGGCATTCTAAGTCGAAGCCATCATAGCTCTACGAGCTGAGGTATTGTCTATAGCTAATCTGTTGAAAAATATTGCTCCTACTAACTCATAGGTATAAAGATGAGAAAACCAATCCACTACGTCCATAGCTGCGGTATCATGTATAGACTACGGAGAAGGTCATGTGTTTGAATAGTGTCCAATGAATCTAGTTTCAATGAATTACATAGGAAACAAGGCTAAGAAATCTCAATAGTCTTATGGTAAATAGTACAACCCCACCTAGAGGCAACACTCTAACTTCTCATGGTCTAACTAAAACAACAAGCAAAACTCCACCGACTATTATAACCAACAGTGCTACTACCAACCTCAACACCAGCATCTTCCACAATCAAAAACTCACCAACCACCTAACCCATATAATAACCCTAACTCATTGGAAACTCTTTTGAAAGAATATATGGTGAAAATAGATATAGCAACTAAGAACCTTAGAAACACAAATGGGGAAGCTAGCTACATGCAACACCCCCAAATTTCAGAACTTAAAAATTTCATTTAAAAGAGTTAACAGTGGAAGCCAAAACACAAAAAGTAGGGGTGCCACACCACATCTAACATAGAAAAGGAACTCACTATGCCTAGTCTATGTCGGGTGCAAGGCAAAAGTAACCTTATGCCAAGAAATCAAGTATGGGAAGCACTTGATATCATCGCATACAGGATACAAAATAGCAAAAAGGAAATAATTAGTGAAAACAAAGGACTAAGAGTCCAAAGAGATAGAGATATCTGGAATAACCATACCCTTTACCAATTCATTTAGCTCTCACCCAATGCAAGCATATTAAGCCAATAACCATCAATCACCTACAAAACAGAGCGGGTCTACTCATTGGATTAAGCAGCACCCATGAAGTAGATGATCAGTACGCTATGTACTGAGTAAGGTAACAATACAGTCAAGCAGGATTACACATAATACAAGAATTCTTATAAACAATCATACATGCACAAATAAAAGAAAGCCAGATAACTACTTATTCCAAGTCTTTCATTTAGATATACCATATTTTTAATCTTTTATTTACATTGAGTTTAGTGACCCCACTATTCTTAAACTGGTGGAACGGTCTGAAACACCTCTCGGGGATAAGACACCTAAGCCACTATTATTATCCGGTGGAACAAAGCCAACACCTCTCATAGTAAAAATACACTTGAGCCACTATTTATTAAACTGATGGAACTGTTTGAAGCACCTCTTGGGGGCAAGACACCCAAGCCACTATTGCTATCCGATGGAACGAACTCAATACCTTGGTCCTAACTCACGTATTCTTTCATTTTAAATAATTAGTATCTTTCCATTTATACTTTAACTCTTAATTATATTTACATTCACATTGAGTATAGGGACCTACTATTCTTAATCCGGTAGAACGGACTGGAGCACATCTCGGGGACAACACACCTGAGACACTATTATTATCTAGTGAAACGGAGCCATATAAAAACCTCGGCCCGACTCAAGCGATCTGTCACTTTACATGATTAAGATCTTATTTAGAGTTGATTGCATATTATCATGCCAAACTCAATACATACAATTCAACACATAAGTACGACCATGTAATTATCATCAAAAGACCATAATACCCTTAGGGTAATCAAGACAATCATATTCTCCCAAAGATTTATAAAACCCAAAGAGTATACATTTCCACTTATTATCCGAAGTATATATCCTTAGTTCCCCATAGATATTTTATAACCAATATTATACCCAAACATGTACTTACATAATTTCATTAGTCCCAAGAACATCATCTCATAGCATTTCCATAATTAAATTATCCAATAGCACATATTCAACACAAAAGTATACATTAACAATACAAGGAAAATACATGGAGCACATAAAACTCTAGCTATGACATGTATCCTTACTTTCCCATAGGTATTTTGTATCCAATATTATACCCAAATACAAACTTGTATAATTTCATTACTCTCAAGAATATCATTTCATAGCATTTCCATAAATAAATTATTCTATAAAACATACTCAACACAAAGCATATATAAAGAAAATACACGGGACACATAAAACCCTAGCTATGACATGTATCCTTACCGATAAGGACACCGGGATCTATGCACGTAAATCCTATACCTCCTCCGAGATCACCTGAAAAATCACCAAAGTCGAATGGAAACTTTAATTGTATGGAAGTGTAGAAATATGTGTGGTGGAGCTATGGTTAAATTTTCGTGATGTTTGGTGAAGATTTGGGGTGAAAGTAAGGTTGCACGGCTAAGAAAGAAGTTGCATTGGTAGGTAGTGCAAAAGTTGTGCAGAATCAAAGTACAAAAGGTCATGAGAAAAGAAAATGCACGGACAGGTAGTGCATAAGTTACATGTCAATGCAGAATCAAGTCGAGAGTAAAATTGTTGCATGGTCAGACGGTGCAAGGGTTGCACGGCTGTGCAGTAGCATATCTAAATGTTTGCACAGCAGGCCGTGCACTCTAAACTTCTACAATGATCGAGGGGAAAAAGAAGGGAAAAGAGGATGCAGTCGGCGGCAATGGCCGGGAACAGTGAGGGGGAAGGTTGGGGAAACCTTGGTGGTCAGTCCACCGGCTAAAGGGCGGCTAGTGGTGCCTTGGGTGGTGCTCGGTGGTGGATTGGGTGTTGCGGCATTGAAAATAGGGATGATGGAGGAAGACGAATGAGAAAGGAGGAGGAAGAAGAGGAGAAGGTTAGGAAGTTGATAAGGGATAGTAAAATGGAGAGTTAGGGGTATTTATACTAGTTGGTGACGTGCTAAGGAGGAGAAAAATGTAGAGAAGGAGACGACGACGACGATGATGAATTTCTGCTAGGAAGAAGAAGAAGAAGAAAGAAAGAAAAGACAAGGGGGGACATGGTGATGGTTGAGAGGGATAAGAGTGAGGCAGAGGCACGAGGGGGTGATGATGGAGAAGGAAACATGCAAGGGAGGAGAAGGTAGGGAGAAGAAGAAGGGTGGCAAGGATGCAGGGATGCGAAAAAAAAATTTGACCAGCTGCAGGTGGTGATGGTGTGCGCAGGGGAGTAGTAGTAGTAGTAGTAGTAGTAGTAGTAGTAGTAGAAGAAGAAGAAGGAAGGCATGAGGGATGATAGGGCTAGCAGGTGATGGTGATGGGCATGTGGGAGGCAAGTGGATGGTGGTGGTGCAAAAGTTGCAAAACTTCTCATGCCAATCTTTCAATGTAGAGAAGAAGAGAAAAGAAAAGAAAAGAAAAAGGAAGAGAAGAGAAGAAAGGAAGAAAAGAAAAGGAGAAAGAAAAGGAAAAAGAGGGAAGGTTAGGGAATTAGGATTAGATTAATAATTTTGGGATTAGCCAAATAATTTAGATTAGTGGAAATTTTAGTGGTTTCGGTTTTCGATTTTGGTTAAAGTTTTAAGATTAAGAAATTTAGTTAAGGATAACAATAAAATTTATTGAGATTAGATTCAAATTAGGGATAATGATACGAGATTAGGTTAAGCAAATTTTTTGGGTATTACACTACACCCCCGAGTAGTAGAACCCAGGGCACTCTCCCTAGTGATACTAAGAACCCCAGGAGAGAAGGAAAGGAGTAGTGTAAGGCCATTACCCTCAGATCAAGTATAGAAATTACACCTCCCTACCAAAAAGATAAAGCTAAAGAAAAACCTCACCCTAACAATCATGATAGTAAAGTAAAACCCATCAAGAAATAGTTGACCAATAGACCCTCTAACTTATAGATTAACCCCATCCATGACTCAAAAGACAACACTATTCCCCTACTAGAGCCACCAAAAAGAAGCAAACCACTACCAAATATCAGCATTAAACCCTTTACTCCATCACCACCATTTCCTCAGAGATTCAAGTAGCAGCAGTAGGATAAGCAGTTTGATAAATTCCTTAAAATTCTTTGCCAGTTGCATATAAAGATTTCATTGGTGGAAGCCCTCCAACGAATGCCAAACAATGAAAAATTTTTAAAGGATATTTTAACACAAAAAAGAAGACTTTGTGGATACGAGATGGTAGCTATGATCTAGGGGTGTAGCTTGATTTTCCAACAAAAGCTACCTAGAAAGTTACAAGACCCTAGTAGCTTCACCATTCCTTGCTCCATTGGTAACAAGTATTATGGTAAGGACCTTTGCGATCTCGATGTCAGTATCAACTTAGTGCCTATGCCCATTTTTAGGAAACTAGGTATTGGGGAAGCATGACCTACCACAATCACACTGCAACTCGCCAATTGATCATACATTCACCTTAAGGGAAAGATTGAAGATGTGCTTGTAAAGGTGGATAGGTTTATCTTCCTAGTAGACTTCATCATCCCTGACCATGAGGTTAATAAGGAGGTCCCTATTATTTTAGGAAGCCTTTCTTGGCCACTAGTAAGACATCAATTGAAGTATAGAAAGAAGAATTAATGATGAGGGTCAACAAGGAGTAGATCACATTCAATGTCTTCAACTCTATGAAGCTACAGTCGGAGGATCTAGATGGATATTCTTGAGTTGATATTATTGATTTGCCCATTTGTGATAAGTTTGTTGCAGGAACATTTCATGAAGAATCCAGAAAGTTCAACGCAGACTATCTTGAGTGTAGCTACACTAATAATCTTCCCAAGGAGCACTATGAAATTCAAGTAGGGTGCAACTAGATAGATCACTCAACACCTCAAGAACATCTGGGATTAAGCTGAAGAGAGATACAGCCAGGTAAACCTTCAATAGTGGAGCCTTCCATATTGGAACAAAATCCACTACCAACCCACCTGAAGTATGCCTACTTAGGTAAGGATACCCTACTACTTATTATTTCATTTGCCATACTTGAATCTTAGTAGGAGTAGCTGGTTTGATTGCTATAAAGACACAAAAATGCAGTAGGATGGACCATGGCAAACATTCATGGAATTAGTCTAACGATATGCATTCACAATATTCACCTAGAGGATCCATCCAGTTCATCGATAGAGCAGCAGAGACAACTCAACCCAGCGATGAAGGAGTTAGTGAAGAAGGAAATCATTAAGTGGCTTGACCCAAGTATCATCTATCAAATTTCTGAAAGCAACTGGGTAAGTCCTGTCCAAGGTGTCCTAAAAAAAGGAGTATGATCGTTTTTCACAATTCAGAAAATAAGTTAATCACAACTCCCAAAGTCATAAGGTGGAGAATTTGTATGGATTATAGAAAACTCAACAAGAACACCCCGAAGGACCATTTTCCCCTCCCTTTATTAACCAGATGTTGGACAAATTGGTAAGAAGGGCCTTTTATTGCTTCCTGGATATATATTTAGGTTACAATGAAATAGCCATTGTGCACGATGACCAACATAAGACTACTTTCACTTGCCCTTATGGCACATTTGTTTTTTGGAGGATGCCTTTTGGCATGTGTAATGCACCTACAACTTTTCAGCAGTGCATGATGGCTATTTTCACGGACATAGTAAAGGGCATAGTAGAATTTTTTATGGACAACTTTTTTATTTTTGGGGATAGTTTTGAAGAGTGCCTAACAAACTTGGACAGATTATTGGTGAGATGTAAAGAGACAAACTTGGTTCTTAACTGGGAAAAATGTCACTTCATGTTCCAAGAAGGTGTTGTATTAGATCATAGAGTGTCACAACAAGGACTAGAGGTTGATAGGGTAAATATGGAGATTATCAAAGCATTACCCCCTTCCACCACTGTTAGGGGTGTGAGAAGTTTCCGTGGATATGCTGGATTTTACTAAAGATTCATAAAGGACTTCTAAAAAATTTCTAAACCCCTTTCCAACTATTGTAACGGGACATAAAATTTGAGTTCAATAAGTATTGTAAGGTAGCCTTTGAGAAAATAAATCTAGCACTCATTGAAGCCCCTATTATTGTAGGACCAGACTGGACTCTCCCCATTGAATTAATGTGTGATGCAATTGATTATGAGATAGGAGTAGTCCTAAGACAATGGAAGAACAAGTTCTTCCATAACATCTACTATGCTAGTAAAACACTTAATGAAGCCCAATTAAATGACACGATCACCGAAAAAGAGTTACTAGTAGTAGTGTTTGCTTTTGATAAGATTCAATCTTATCTCCTAGGAAGTAAAGTGGTTGTATTCACTGACTATGCTACTATGCATTATTTTCTTGACAAAAAAGATGCCAAACCTAGATTGCTAAGATGGATCTTGCTCTTGTAGGAATTTTACGTCGAGATCTAAGACCGTCAAAGGAAGGACAATCAGATCGCATATCATCTTTCCAGACTAGAATGGTACACAAATGAAAACACACAAGTGTGGATAAAAGAATACTTTCCTAATGAACAACTCCTAAAGGTCAAGCAGGGTTAGCCACCCTAGAATGCTGATATAGCCAACTACTTGGCATATAAGATACCTCCACCTAACAAATCTCACCAACAATTGAAAAAGTTCTTCCATGACTTTAAGTACTACTATTGGGACAAACCATATTTATTTTAGTAGTGTGCTGATAGACTTATGTGAAGGTGCATAAGTGAGGAGGGGGACAAGGAAATCTTAGCCACCTACCACCACATAGCTTATGAAGTTCATTTTGAAGTGATAAGGACTATAGCTAAAGTCTTGCAAAGTGGATTCTATTGGTCCACAATATTTAGAGACGCTAGGGAGGAGGTCTAGAAGTGTGTACAATGTCAATGCACCGGAAACATCTTAGCAAGAAATGAGATGCCTCAAATAGGATTCTTAGAAGTTAAACTATTTGATTTATGGGGCATAAATTTCATAGGCCTATTTCCATCGTCCTTCAACAACAAGTACATTTTGGTAGCGGTGGACTATATCTCTGAATGGATAGAGGTCATCTCGCTACCAACTAATGATGCTAGGGTGGTGATTCGATCCCTACAAAAAACTATTATTACATGATTTGGGATCCCCAAGGTAATTATCAGTGATGGTGGTACTCATTTTTGTAACAAGCTATTTCAACAGCTCATGCAAAAATATAGAATCCATCACTAGGCAGCTACAACCTATCACCCAAAGTCAAATGGTCAAGCTGAGTTTTCTAATAGGGAAATTAAAAGAATATTGGAAAAAAAAGGTTAACCTTAGTAGGAAAGACTGGTCAGCCAGACTAAATGATGCATTGTGAGCAAATAGAACAACATTCAAAATTCCCCCAGGAACTTCACCCTACTACATTGTGTTTGGAAAGACTTTCCACCTACCCATTGAGCTAGAGCACAGATTGTGTTAGGCTTTCAAATCTATTAACCTGGATCTAGCTATTGCAAGGGAAGCTCAAAATTAGAAGTGAATGAGCTGGAAGAGCTTAGAAATGCATCATACAATAGTACATGCTTGTATAAAGAAAAGACAAATAAATTTCATGACCGACATTTGAAGCCAAAAGAGCTATACTTTGGGTAGTTAGTGCTACTCTATAACTTAAGGCTAAAGTTGTTTCCAGGGAAGGTGAAGTCACGATGGTTAGGACTCTATGAGATTACTCAGGTGTATCCTTCTTGGGTAGTGGAACTCAAGGACCCGAAGACAGTAGCAACATTTAAGGTTAATGGCCACCACGTCAAACCCTATAAAGCTGAAAATCTTAATAGGAAGGTCAAAACACTCTCTATACAACTTTATAGGGTCATAGTAAGTTGTCAGGCTAAGGACACTAACTAAGCGCTCATAAGAGGTAGCCTATTTTATCAGTTTTCTCTTGTTATTTTTCTTCACTCGTGTTCCATACACTTTGTTTATTTTTGTATTATTTTGGCTCTTTCTCAAAAATGAATGTTGTTACTTGTCTACTCTCTTAATAGAGTAAATGACAAGACTATTGAGAAGGTGAAAGGAGTGTAGAAGGTGTTCTCCATGCGTCACGAGGACAAGGACGACTGACAATTACATTCTTATAGGATAATTTGGTGAATCAAATTTTAGTCGGTTATACAGAGGACTTGTACGATCATGTCACAACCCTCCAAGTATATCCCGCCTATCCTGTGTGTGTCTTTTTCAAAATCTTGCTCGTTCCCCTAAAATTCCTTTATAAACCACCCTACACTTGCCAATTTCCATCAACTCAATGTAGCCTTCCCCTTCCCCAATGTCAAAGAAGGTCCTGCAAATCCTCTCACTGAAGGAAGAGTATTTCCTTGACAATTGCCTCACCCTCTCACCCAAACAAACTAAACCCTCCATTACCACCACCTCACGGGATAAGACACCACCGTATATCATTATACCTATATCATCCTCACCTCTATGTTGAACCTAAAAATGCCCCGATGAACTATCCTCTCAACAACTAAGGCAACGGCTAAACCTCCATAGAAATATAAAAGACCAACCACGTCCAAGAAAAGCCTAGATCCATCTCCCACCTCGGATGAATTCTCCTGCTCAAAGGATAATGATGAAACTTATTCTTCTACTCCCCTATATAAGCATTTAAAATGCTCAGCAAATTCCCTCACCTTTTTTTAATTTGAGGCCGCCCAAGAAAATTTTAACAACTTAGCCAACAAAGATTTTTATTTCGAGTGAGGATTTGCCCTGCCTAATCTACCCTTATACTTTACCGACCTTATAAACCACCATAAATGAGCTGCCTTTTGTCAGAACCCCTAGAATTTTCACCATTAGTAGTTCTAGATTTTTACTCCAACCTTGATACCAAAATAGTCTATGTTTGTGGAAAGCTAGTTTCCTATCTCTCCAAAACCATTAGTAGTCTCTACGATCTCCCTTTGTTTGACATAGGTGAATACTCCAAGCTACTTGACAATCCCATCATGTATAGTGTAGCCAATATCCTCAAAACATTAACCAAGTCGGGCACCAGTGGTAGATTACCACTAATGGCACATACCACTATGATTGCCCACAACTCATCCCTCAAGCCAAAGTCTGGTACCATTTCCTAAAAAGCTGTTTACAACCTATAACCTACGATAGGTTAATTTCCTTCAACCGCATGGTCCTACTCTATTGCTTACTAACTAAGTGCACAATCGATGTGGGTACAATCATTCAAGACTAGTTGGAGCTAATGGCCACCAAGCCACAAGGTCCCATCTTTTACCCGGCCATGGTTGCTAACCTTTGTGCCAGGGTCGTAGTACCTTTAAAGCTCATCGAGGAAATGGTTATTGACCCGCATTCCATTAACCAAATTGTCATCAATTGGTTCTTTGATACCCCCTACGAGCTCCCAAAGCCAAATCACTATCACCACATCTTACGCAGCATCAAGCAAGACTGGAGGCAAAGGTGTAGGCATTGAGAAAAATATGGGCATACTACTATAAGGGTAGGAGGAGATCATCACCATCGTTACAAAACTATTGACTGCATTGGAATTTGCAAGACTAATTGATTCAGAAATCGGGAGGGTTCAACCATGGATGAAGCTTTCACAGGCACCTTTAGAGGAGGGCCAATTGGGAGGCTGAAAAGAGCCGACGGAGGAAGGTAATTTGGGCAAGTTTGAATGTACACAACGCGGAAGGGTGACTTAAGTCCCCACTATGGAAAGAAAGGGCATGAGTGACCTCCCAGCTAACCCCCTGGCACAAGACAACCCAGAAAGCTCTGAACAAGAAAAATCAGACAACATCACCACCGCTGTCACCCCATTAACAACTACCCCCTTAAAGCCATCCCCGTCAAATTCATTTAATTTGTCACCTAGCTAGTTGTTAATGACTATTTTTTTTATCTTCAGTTGGATCTAGGTGAAGTGCCCGAAAAATTTCTAATTTTAAATAGTATATATAAATGAGGTTTTATTATAAAATTTAATTATGTATATTATTTTATTTAAAATAGAAGAAAATTAATTAGGGCAAATCAAGAATAAATTTATAAGTATTTTAATTAGGAGGAATTTGGGTATTTTGACTAATTAAAGATTTTAATTTGGGAATTTATTTAAATAAATTATTTTATTTAAAATAAGAAGGAGAAAATAGTTACAAATTAATATTAATTTTATAAATAATTTAATGGAAGAAAATTAGGGTGTTTTGCTAATTAAAATGGAATTTATGGAAAACCTTTTAAAAATCCTAATTTAGCCAAAAAGGGATTTAAATATTATTATTTTTAAATATCCTAAATATTTAGGTTAATTTATTTGGCCCTAACCTAGCTATTGTTCTTTTCTTTTTTCCCTTTTTCTTTTTCTTTCTTCCTTTTTTCTTTCCTTTTTCTTTCTTTTTCTTTTTCCTCTTCTTTTCGTCGACTGGGCCAGCCGCGACCCAGTTCCCCTTTTTCTTTTCTTCTTCTTCTTCGGCACGGCCCAGCCCACGGCGTCGTCCTGCCTCCGCCCTCGACGCTGCGTTTCGTTCCGTGTTACGCCCAAAGCGCGTCATTTCATTTAAGCATTTCCTTACCCTTCTTCCGCCCCTCTTTGCGCGGCGTTTCGTCTCTTTTTTTACTTGGGACTCAGTGTTTTATTTAAACGCCTACCGCCCGTGCCCGAACCGCCCGGTTCTCCCCTTTTTCTTTTCTTTCCCAACCGACCCGACCGCCTCCCTTCCTTCTTCCTTATTCCTCCCTTCTCCTCCGTCGACGATGGTGCAGTCCCGGCATCGTTAATGGCATCTCCGGCTATGGTGATTAATACCAGCCGTTTCTTGCCTCATTTTCTTCCTCTTAACTCCAGGAATAAATTTGCATAATTATTCGACGTTATCTCTCGCCCGTTTCTTCTCCCCAGCCTCGCAAAAATTCGAAGCAAACCAAACGATGCCCGATCAATTACTACCACCGGCCACCCAAATTCTCGCATCTAATGCTTTCCTACTGGTCCCCAAAACCTTATTATCCCATCTACCATATATAAAAAGCCTAGTTGTAGGAGTTTTGGAGATTTTCTTTCCCGAAAACCCTCGGTGAGAGCTGTCCACCACCGCAACTTTAGATGCGTTTTTCTCCACTGATATCCAACTTCAGCGCCACCGAATAATTCCATTTTCTTCCCTGAATTTTCCTCTAATTAACTAAACCATTTTCAACCTTCGATTCTTCTTACACAATCCTCCATAGCCGTGCCAAGTTGGTTGCTCGTTTCGCCGGAATTTTTTTTACCCCGAAACCTTAAACCACCGTCCGCCGCCGTGCGCCGCCACCTTTGGCTGCACCACCACCACCATTTTGTCCCTCTCCTCCTGGGCAACAATAAACACCTCTTATATCACCTCAATTCTCCCTATCTTTTTCCCAACATCCATCTTTTCCTCTTTTCTTCTCTTTTTCCGGCCGCCGCAGCCGCCGCTATGCACCACCACCGGTGCCGCCTATCCCCACCAGACTAGGGTTGAACCCTAGACCCTCTCAGCCATTTTCCTTATTTTTATAACCCTTAAATTAATTTATTTGAATTATTACATATAAATACCATTATTATTATTCTTAATATTTATATTTTTAATGTGTATTATTATTATTAGTATTAGTATTATTGTTTTATTATTATTTAAGTTGAGGGCTGAAGCCTTATTGTATTTTAATTCAATTTTATTTTTATTCCCCTTATTATTTCTTTTATTACTATTATTAATATTAATATGTTATAAGTATAATTATTATTATTATTTTCTATTTCGAATTTCTATTATTCTTATTCCATTATTATTAATACAAATATTTTACCATTGGTATTGTTAATAATGTTATTATGGTTATTACTATTGTTATTATTATTAAGATTATTATTATTATTATTATTATTATTATTATTATTATTATTTATATTCTCATTGAAAGTAGTTTTATTATTTTTGATATTATTATATTAGTATCATTATTATTATTAGGGTAAAGTCTTTAACCCTATATTACCAAGGTTTATAATATCTCTCTTATTTTTATTTAACAAAGTTAGAATCTTGTTAAGGTTATTTTATTAGTATGTTATTATTTGGTCAAAGCCCTAAGGAGGCGTAGGAGCATGCTCCAAGACCGGTGACATTTTAGGTAAGGGTTCACTAAGGCCTTTTATGTGCTAATGTGCATTGTGTGCCTCGTATGTTATGCATTATTGTAATTATTGCATATTTGGTATGGCATGGAGCTCAAGCATTATTTTGTGTTGTTATATGGCATGTGTACTATATGTATGTGACGATATGTGTTGTGACCTTATAAGACATGCATGTGAGAATGTTGATGTGGTTGTGTGGGGAAAAGGATGAAAAATAAGGATGGAGAAAGAAGTTGACCTAAGTATTTTAATGATTTATGAGAGGAAGAATAAAATGGGAATTGTAGGGTTTTGTGGGAGAGAATATAATTTATGATGTTATTTGGGAGAATGTAATTTATGATATTATATGGGAGAACCTAAGTTATGATTTGATTGGGAGAATCTAATTTATGATTTATTTGGGGAAATCCAATTGATCCAAATTATGGTTTTGCTTAGGAGATTCTAATTTATGATTTTATGTGGGAGAATCTAACTTATAGTCTTGTATGGTGGAATCTAAATTTATGGTTGTTTGGGAGAATCTAATTTTGAGTTTGTTTGGGAGAATCTAATTTATGGTGTTATTTGGGAGAATATAAATTATGGGAGAATCTAAATTATGGTGTTATATGGAAGAATCCAATTTATGGTTTTGCTTGGGACAAACTAATTTATGGTTTTATATGGGAGAAGCTAATTTATGGTGTTGTTTGGGAGAATCTAATTTAGGGTTTTGTATGGATGAATAATTGGGTTTTATATGGATTTAGGGTTTGGTATGGATGAATCTTTGGGTCTTATATGGTTTGAATTTAGGGTTTGGTATGGATGAATCTTTGGATTTTGCATGGTTGAATTTAGGGTTTCATGTGGAATTTTAGGGTTTGCATGAAAAAGGTTCGAAGGTTTGCATGGGGAGATTAATGTCTGCATGGGTATGAAATTTACGTGTGGAAAGTTAATTTGGGATGTAAGGAAGGTAATGTAAGTGTTGTTTGGGTGTTTGAGCACTTAGGATGAAAAATAGCACGTGGAGCAAATTAAGGGTACGGAGGAGACTAAATTAGGGTTTGGAATGATTAAATATGGGTTGTTGTGGTTAATTAGGGTTTGGTGTGGCTCATTAGGGTTTTTGTGTAATCATATGTATGTGGTGATTAAACTGTAAGTATAATGATGAATATGGAATTTATGATTTATGATTCGTGCATGTCCAGGGTGAAAGCCTTTGAATAATATATTTAAGACACTAATCTTTTAAAGTGGAAGATTATTGAGCCGAGTCCAAACCGATCCACCGGTTAGGAATAGTGGTTAGGACGCGTAGTCCTATGTGCGACCGATCCACCGGTTATAATAGTGGTTAGGACATGAGGTCCTATATGTGACCGGCCCACCGGTAATAATAGTGGGGTGACTCGAGCTCAATAAACACAAACCAGTATCGTTAAAGCTCTTAAAAGATACTAATTACTTACAGTGGAACACCATGCGAGGAGGAACCGAACCGATCCACCGGTTAGGAATAGTGGTTAGGGTTTTTACCCTATTGTGACCGATCCACCGGTAATAATAGTGGTTAGGGCATGATGCTCTATTGTGACCGGCCCACCGGTTATAATAGTGGGGTGTTCCTCTGCTCGCATGGATTGATAAAAGGCATGGGGTGAATCGGATTCTGATAAGAGATTAAGTAAACAATTAATCTGGATTATATGGGCCTTTGTACTTTTACCTGAATTGTTCATATACCTTTATATTGTTATGTTGGATTATGCCCTGTTATTAATCTGCATGGATTATGTGCTTGTGTGTTGACCTTAGTGCTCAGTTACCTTACTCAGTATGTAGCGTACTGATCACCCTTTTTATGGGTGCTGCTCATTCCCACGAGTAGTATGCCCTTCTGACTTGTGCAGGTGGGTGAGACATCAGTCGGGGCTGAGTGTTGAGCATGTTTGGCTCAAGTTCGAGAGATTTGTGGCCGTATTTCAGTCTTTATGTAATTTTATTTCCTGCTATTATTTCTTTGTATTGGAGTATTTATCCTCTTTGATTTCGCACTCTGATTTCTATTTTATTACGTTTATAAACGTTTATGCGTACTCTGATTTTAAGGTATGATCTTTCGAGTTCTTTTATGAACTGTTGATTTGAATTTAATGTAAATCTTTTCTTTAGCCTTAGCACTTGGTATTGGAACGGTCGGAGAGAACCGGTCTGGTACTAAGTGTGGTGGTAACATCCTCAGAATTCACAGGTTTTAAGTGATTCTATTTTAATTGCTTCCGCTTTCAAAAAAAAAGTAATGAATTTTGGGGTGTTACACTAGGCCAAATGGCCACCCTATCTATCTTTTTTATTTTTATCTTATAGTTACCCTACCCTCATAATCTTGGAAATGAGGTCACTGTCAACTTTTGTCCGTGGGAGAGCCAATTTTAGTTGTTATATGAATTTGTCTTAATGTTATGTTTGATCTTAGTTATTTTTCATACATTCTTATTGCATAGTTATTTACTTTCAAGCACACAGATAAGGAAAAATCTTAGTAAAAAAGGTAGCCCTACTACTCTTCCTATCAATTTTCATATGAATTGTGTAAATATCTCTATTATGAACCTTATTCATGCACGAATATGGAAAGAGTTGTTTGGCCTAATTACCCTAAAGGTAAACTAATAAAGTTAATTCAAGGCCTGATAATTCATGTGGGCTTTGTGGTCGCACCTATTTTTGCTGCCTTGTGAAATTGTGGACTATTAAATTTGTCAGCATAGGAACACTCTAAGCTCTAGGAATTAAGGGATATCTTCAGTCCCCACCTGACATTACATTAAGGAGAAAGACACATTTATTGCGACATCCTTAAGACAAAGAAATAGGAGCCCAGCAATAACCACCCTATTAGCAGTATAATTGAATAAGTTTGGGGGAATTCACCCTAATAATTAGTAAGAGCCTATGCTGGCACATAAACAGATGAATAGAGAGCTTCAATACTCGAAATGCCTAGTAACCAAGGGCACTAGCATAAGATCCATGTGTGCACTTATGTTAAACAGTTAGTAGGGTGATAATCTTGCTTGAACATTTCCAAAATAAGTGTTAGGGTGGAGTAATTGAGGGTACCTGTCTGAGATCCAGATTTACTCTCATGTCAAAAGACCTTACCCATCTAAGGAAACCCTATTTCATTTTGTTAAAAAAAATCCCTGCAATATGTGCAAGCCGACTAATAGGAAGGATGTTGCAGTTCATAAGTGTCTTGATGACCCTTATTGGTCTAGTGGAATGACCTAAAGAAAATTCTAGAGAAAAATTCCTACCATGCACAACAAATGAGGTTGACTCTTTTAATACCCCACACATTTTCGAGCAGTTCTTAACTGAACCAAAAGCTCAACACGGACATAGGGTATGAATTAATACCTTGATTTAATCACGGGTATCCTCTAATGTCATAATGTGCTTGGGACGAGTAACAGTTTAAGTTTGGGGGAAGTTATATGAATGGATTTGAGCTAATCAGAGGACCCTACGAACATCATTTATTTAATGATTTTTTTCACATACGAGATTCATAGGGTGTGGTTCCATATGATTTTTCCATCTTTTGAGATCTTGTATATATCGCATGAGTTTAATATAAAAATAGCTCCCTTATCCTATGAACTCACAACATTCCCCACTTTTATGACTGCTCATATGCTTAATGTGTTCACTCAACTACTTTTGAAGATATATGCAGGAATGGAAACTCCCCAACATCTTAGAGCATCTATAACCCTATCAAGACCATAAGAGCTAATGCCTAGGTCACCATCACTGATCTACATGCCGACCAGAAGCAGCACACGTGCATTTTTTAATATGACAGTATTCACCTGGGGACCACTATAGGACACTACCACCTAACAACAGTGTACAACTGCTTGATGTCTAGATGCAGCTGACCATTGCAAAGTCAGGGAATCCTTATCCCATCTACATGGATTCATGCTATAAATACCCTAAACAAAAGAGTATAAAGGGGTACAACAATAAGGGGAAGGATCATTTGATTGAAAAAGAAGAAAATCAGGAATCGCAAAAAGAGAGAAAAATAGGAATGATAATGGAAGAGTAGAAAAGTAAGGGAAGAAAGGGGAAAGAGTCCTAGTAGAGCTCACTAATAGAAGAAAAATAAGGAGTGAATAGGATAGATAGGGTTGGGAATATCATGATCTCCCTAGCCCTTCCCTTGTTTCTCTTCTGTATTTTATGACTAGCTGGAAGAAGTTTAGTCTCAGCTAAGTTCTGGTGAAGGGAAGAGCTAATAGTCTTGTTGCTGTAATCATGACATTTCTAGTCCTATTTGCCATAATGGTATTTCATTTTATTAAGCTAAAAATGTATGAGTGTCAAATGTTGGATGCATTAGGCACCTGATCAAATTATGCATCAAGTGGATAGTGTGTAGAACCTACGATGATAAAAGGGTGATAGGGTTGGCACCTAAAGGTGAAGAAACCCTGTCATTAATCCTTCAATCCTTATTGTGTGACATTGGCAAGGCCTATGTACCATGATAGAGATGGCCTGAGAGTATTTTTCACCATTAAGTGAAACCTAGTAAGGTTAGGAGGATTAATATCCATCAAGCTTGACATGCTATGAATTATCATAGGGTGCATACTTGAGAACTAAAATATCTACTATCATGACTCTTCCTCCTAATTTCCCCCACATATGTCTTGTATTGAATCTGTTAACTCTATACATACTCAACTATTTCATATACTATCAACATCAACTCATTAGCATATGTTACATTAGTAGATTCATAGGATACTCCAATTTAGGGAGCATAATTCACTCCTATAGTCCCTATGGGATCGACATCCTCTTACCTTTTGACTACTTGGGGCGACCGTGTATACTTGAATGAGTTGTGTTGTGTTCATTGATTTAAACTTACACTACCAATTCTCTTAACTAAACACAAAATAGAACGCACTAAGGAGGAGGAGGCAGAGGAGGAGGAGGAGAAGATAGAAACAAACTATGTGAACATAACGTACATTTACAAGATCTAAATTGTGAGCATTAATAATAGGAAAATGAAAATAAAGTTGTGGACAGCCCTCATTCCTGACTCTGAAATTAGTATTATTATGGTACTCTAAGATGGTTTAAATTGTTTTGATGCATATACCTAAGAGAAAAGGGTTGAATAAGGGAGTATATTTCCTCTCTATAATCAAAAGTATACTCTGTACACTCATTTGTTTTAAGGATGTAATTATTTCACTCAAAATTCTCTATGTCAATAATGATTGGTCATATGCTTTCATGTATTTTCATTTTCTGCCACTTAAAAGACATTATGAAAAGAAAAAATCAAGAGGTCTTATTAAGGCTGTAATGGCTCTATGGTAAAGGGTGGGGTAAGTCTAGGATTATAGCTAATGGCCCAAAAACAAATAGAGTTACAACTACAAAAATATATCTTAAAATTTGAGATTGATAATGCGCTAATAAACTCTAAAAATATTAATTAGGACTTTTGCAAACAACCCATCCTTAACAATCGAAACTTGGATGCTCAATCGCCCAAGTCACAATTCCAACACTATTATTCCTCCCTTTTTTCTTTTTCTTTTTCTAAAAAAAAGCTATAATTATATAATTTGCATAATACAATCTCTACCAAACACTTCCTATTCACAATTCCATGTTTATTCTTACTTTGCCTACACCAAATACATTCAAGAATTATCGATCCCTAGTTTTAGATAAGGGTAAGGTAATAACTCAGGACTAGTGGTTACTAATGTATATTTTTAATAATAAAAAATAGGTCTTAAGCTCAAAGGGATTAAGTAAAAAGGAAACAAATATCATTTTGTAGGTAACTTGGCTAATATATCTATGAAATAAAAGCATGTGCCTCAATCAGGTTAATGTATTCATAGGTCATATGTGACCTTGAAGAGAAATGATGCAAGTTCTAGTTTCATAAATTGGAAGAGAATACACATGGTTTGAAAATAGTGAGATTGTATAAAAGATGGGCAACCTTATGGCTCAAGATCTCACTAGTTCTGATGCTTCCAACTCTATATCCTATGTCTTGGTCTAGATGGGAAAATCAATGAATATAAGCCACTAGAGTGATAAAATTATAAATGGTTTGAGAGTCTATCAATTGGGAAGTTCACTCACAATCTATAGATCTCACTAATGTATTACCAAGCCATATAGCTAATTCTATCTTATTTTTATTATTGGCCTATTATTTTCCAAATTTATTTTTTTTAAAGAATTAAAAGAAAAATGATAGGAAAATTAATTAGAAGTAAGCACACTAAAAGAAAAGAAAAGAACAAACTAAAGAAAGAAAGAATGAAAGAAAGAAAGACTGAAGATCGAAATAAAGCAAACGCACTAAAATAGGTTATAGACACACTAAGAAATAAATAAATAAATAAAAATACACACCACTCTAAACAAAAATAAGGTAAAGAAAGGTAATAGAAATGAAAAAAATTAACACCCTATGATTGTGGTCTTAAACTTTGAAACATCACCCTCATCACAACACTTCAAGCATTGGACAATCACTTGAAAAAAATTTAAACAAGAATGTAAAATGTATATAGTATATCCCATGTAACACTCTTGTAAATGAACATACATATTACTAAAATCTTTAGTTTCCTTTTTATAAGCCTTAGAATTTTTGTCAAAGTGCAACCTCAACTTATCAATCTCATAAAAAAAATTTGTACCCTGTGAATTTTTGATGTAATCTAAATGTCCTAAGTAATGTACTCATTTTAGATCCATTTAGATTGATGCCCATAATCATAACATATGTAGAGTTAGGTGAATGAAAATCATACCTAAGAATCAAAGAAAGAGGCTCAAGTGATACCTGTTGGGACTTTAATTCCTTCAAAGTGAAGGCCTCAATACTATACTCCAACTTTTCTTCTTTTGGAGGTTGAGGTGAGAAAATTCTTACTCCACATGGTTATCTTTGATAATGCATTAGAGTCTCTTTCTCCTTTTGAGGTTCAGTTACTAAATTTGCTTGATCCTCACTTGTCTTCTCCTTGTCATTCTTCTCAAAGCTCGTGAATGGAAAATCTAAAATGTCATTTCCACTAATCAAGGTAATTGTCGTAGCATCCTCTTTTGGATTTATCTTATGTTCCTAGGCAATGTTCCTTGATCTTCTTGAGCTAAAATATTATCTAACTATCTTATTCGCACCCCAAGTTCTTTAACGATGCCTCTTGATCCTTCCTCCATTGCACTTAATCCTAAAGACTATACTTAGGTTTATCAATGAACTTATACACTATCTCTTCTAAACTAGGCTTTATCTCTTGAGCTGAAGCTTGGACTTTAAACTGCTAGAGTGGTTGCCATATTAGATATTGGTTTGGAAAGGGACTATGATTCCACCATGGATAGTCAAGATAAAAACACCATCCCAAGTAATATGAACTCGAGTATAAATTAGATTGCATGTCAAGATTACACACATAGTTAGCTTGTCATATGGATGAAAACATGGGTCACTTACTTAAGAATCTATACTATCTTAAGGTCCCCCATAATAATAACATCTAATGGTATGAACCTACACATTAGTAATGATCAAATTATCAATTTTCTGAGATAAGATATCTAACTATGCATCTAAAAAAGCAAAAAAAAAAAAAAAAAAAAAACTCCTGATAGCTAGCTTTCGATTCCTTGATAAAGTGCACTTGCATTATATCAAAGTACCACTAGAGAAAAGATTAAATGAGTGCAAACAAAAGAAAAAAGGAAAAAATATAAAGGAAAAAAATAAAAGTCTAGTATAGTCAAATAATATAGGGTTCAATATCAACTAACTAAGATCCCTGAGGATGATGCTAATAACTTGATGAGCTCAAGGACCCCTTAAAGTACCTCAAGGTCATATCTCAAAGGGAATTCATTGTTGAATATCGATATTTACTAGTTTTGCTAACTAAATAAAATATTAATGAAGTTATGGATATGAATTGTGAAAATGAATATGACTAATAAAATAAAAAATCTTGACTAAAGATGATAAAACCTAGGATTTAACTTCAGCCTTAACTTCCACATATTCCAACAAATTAATACAATATCATATAGATGGTTCAAACTATTGGGATTGACTAGTTTTATGTAACTCATTATCCTTTTCAAGGTCTAGGGGTGTATTTAGTCAAACTATTGAAGATTCTCATGACTAATAAATTGAATTAAACCCATTAAGTATCACTAGCTATAAAAAAAAACTGGTATAAATATTTCTACTTTCATGATCATATTCATCCCATTCGCAAGTTAAGTTTCCAACATTAACTCTAATGTTTCAATTTCAATTAACATCTAAGTGAGTTAAGTTTTGTCAAATTCAAATCATAACTTGACATCTAACATATAAAATAGTAATAACTATCTATATATTACACATTATTTCATCATCATAATACTAAAGCATACTTAATTTAATCCTATAAAAATAATCTAGTCACTTATAATTATTATAAAATGTAAGAATAAAGTACAAGAATATAAATAATGACGGATATAATAAATAGCAAGATAAGGATAAAGAGATATAAGTGTTGAATATGTTTCCAAGAACACATACAAGAGTTAAAACTAAGACTAAAACTAATATTTGAATGAGGAAAAAATTTACATTAATGGAGTTTTCTTAGGGGAAAGAGAGAATAAGAGAGCCTAACGAATGTATAACTTTCGAATGCAATACATCCCCCTCAAAGAGAATGTCTATTATGGTTTTAAAATGGATAATTGCTCATTACATGACCATGAATGGCTTGTATGTGTAGATCATCCTAAAATACTACTCTATTTGGTTGAATAATGCATGTTATATGACCATGTTAGGCTTGCATGGGAAGACATTGTAGTTATCCCCTACTCGTCATTCTAGACATCTTTTGGAAAAATACTCATAACTTTCTCCTCTAAAGTTGGAACAAGGTGATATTAGATATATTAGAAAGCTAATAATAAGATCTATAACTTTTGTTGTTTGAACTTATATAAATTTGTATTACATCTAAGGGCATGTCCATGTTATGTTGTTTGCAATGCCTAATCAAAGCCTTCATATTACCATATCTTAGCCTTATTTGCATCTACTAAGTGCCTCTAAAAAATACAAAAGAAAATAGTAGATATGAATCTAATAGAAAATTTAACAATATGCATAGGTAATCTATGGAAACATGTATAAATAAAGAGTAAAAATAATCCCAATTTTATGCCTTTACCTATTTATCACACACCGATTGGGATATTTCTTGTAGACAAAAAGGTCCTACCTTTGATGATTAGAAGCTCCTTATTTGCTTTATGTTCCCAAACTATGAAATCAACTAAGAAGATAAAATTTACTACCATCACTAGTACATCTTCATCATTGCCTTTTGGATGAGTGTGACAATTAGCAAGTTGTGGGGTCACTAACATTAGTCAGTCCTCCCTTATACCAAGTGTCAAGAAAATAGATAAAGACATCAAGTTAACACTAGCTCATAAGTTGGATGAAGCTTTACCATTTTATTTTTCTCCATTAGAACACAATATCATAAATCCCCTTAAGTTATTAATAAATTATAGTATCTTATGTTGTAGTATGTAGCTACATCTTAGGGTTAGTTTCACCATCTTGTACTCATGTAACCTTAACTTTTTTGTCGGTAAATCTTTCATGAACTTAGCATAGCTTGGTATTTGTTTAAGTTCCTCCACAAGGGGTATGTTGATATGTAATTGCTTAAAGATATCTAAGAAATTTTCGAACTACTTACCTTGTTATTTATTCTTAATTCATTATAGGAAGGTAGGGTAGGTTTATAGGTTTTGATAGGGTAACTTATTAGTATCCTTTGGTTCAATGGGTCTAGCCTTCTTCTCTGAAGGGTAAGAGTTTGGGTTATGTGAGGTTTGTGAGAGCTGAACAAGTTTATAGCTACCAGAAGTTCCCTTTTATTCTTCCTACGTTACAAGGTGAGGTGTTTTGTCCTTAAGTGTACCTTGCACTTTCATGTCAACCTTCTTACAAAAATGTAGTGATATGGCTTTACAATGCTCTTTATATTCCTTTCTAGGATTCACAGTGTCACTAGGTAGTGTACTCTAAAGGCTATTACTCAAGTATATAGTAAGATATCCCATCTAGGTCTCCAAGGCTTATAGGGAATCTATACGACCTTGAATTATTGTGTTTGTATTAGCCATGTACTCTTTGAGCAATGTTACTAATGATTTAGAGTTTTCAATCTAATGAAGTTGTGTAGGTGCATGTGGTTTGTGTGGATGCGAGTATTGGTATTTTTAGAATCAAATGGTAGATTTTTTTCATGTTATTCTATTTTAACCATGATTAGTAAGGCATTGATTGTATAAATTACCTTCTCCACAATACACTGATGAGATTGTTGTTGTTTGTGTTGAGATGTGTTATTTTGTCTTTGGTTTAGATCCTATGATTTAGTGGGAGAAATATTTTTCAACATAATAACCATAGATGATAACTCCACTATAAGAGTTATAAGAGCATCAAATTCAAGAATACCCGTGGCCTTCAGCTTATTATTACAAAAGATTATCTTAATGGTAATATAAGTTTGTTCATATGTCTTGTTAAGTAGGGCACCATTTTTTTTTCTCTTTTAACTCTATTTGTTCCTTCCCTAATTCCTCCCCCTTTGGTAATCATTAGGTTTGACTTTATATAGAGCATATGAGAGGATATTGGTGCGACCGTAGCCGGCACGCAATTTAAACCCTCTTGTTGTCAATTGTAGCACTGGTAAATAAGGGTATCGTTCTAAACCGGGGATTGAGAGGGCTCACCTCTATCTAACTAGTTTAAACTAAAAATCCTAAATAAAAATCCTAAATAAAATAAAATAAATAAATAAATAAAATACTAATGGGGGATTATAAAAATAATAAAAGGAATAAAAGGAATAAATAAAATAAACTAATAATGAAAATAATGGGAAACTCGCAGATATGAGAAACATGTTAGGGAAATAAAAATCCACCACTGGATTAGGTCGTAATATAATATTTATTTCTAAGTCATCCTTTAATCATGAGAAAGAGATCGACCAAGTTGCACACCAAAAGAAGGTCTATACACCTTATATTACTTCCCTTAATTAATTAATACGACAAAGCACCAATATTAACCCTATTAAATACTAGCAGTATAGCAGCAACAAGCGGCTCCTATATTTAACTAGATTTAATGCATTAAGTGTAAGTGGAAGGCTATCAATCTAAGTACCCATACTAGTACAAAACGCATGTCTAGCTGTATTTCCTATCCTTGACCCACACGTATCGAAACGTTTTACCACTTCGGTTAGAATCACAAAACGATTAGGTGAATTGCTATCTAACCTAGCTGCAATTTATACATATAAATTCTAGTATATTTAGATGGCCACCTAGCAAGCAATTAATCCTACATACTGTCACTTATGAGGTACCAGAACAAGGCATGCACCAAATAAACTATACTTGACAGAATTATACATATAAACGATAGCAATTAATATAGAGTCAAGAAACAATCTCACGAAACAAAGAAAATAAAATTATAATTCAAACCATAGTCCAGGGTTTCAAATTATTCCCTAACAATAAATAATCAGCCAACCATAATTAAAGAATTAATTACACAGAAATATATATCTAAAATATAAATTAAAAATAAGAGAAAGAAATAACCGGAATTAATTTTGAATTAAAGATCAAGAATTTATTCAGATAAAAATTAATTTTATCTGAAATAAATTCTACCGGTATTAATTTCTTCCTTATTTCGGCGCTTGAATTTCCGTGCAATTCTTTCTTTTTCTTTCGTCGCTGGCGGCTGATGTGGACGACCTGTTTCCGTGCGGCGTCCTCCGTCTGCCTTGCTTTTCCGTGTGGCGGCTCGTACTCCTCAGCGTCGAGCCCCGGTTTCCGTGCTGCTTCATGTCTGCTGCTCTCGACCGAGCCTGTAAAGGGGCTCTCTTCCTTTCCCTCTGGCCTGCGGTCGCCCACCCCCCTAGCTTGCGAGCCTACCGCCTCCGAAGCTTTTCTTCCTCCCGAGCCTATAAAGGCTCTCGTACCCTGCGTCCTGCGGCTCTGCCGCGCGAGCCTGTGAAGGCTGCTCCTCTGTCAGAGCCTAACGGCTCCGTTGCTTTTCAGCGTCCCGCGCCTCTCTCTGCTCTCTGCTTTTCCCTAGCCAATAAAGGCTCTCCTTCTGTCCTATCATGCGCCGCCGCACACCTTCCTCAGCGTCGAGCCTTTGAGGCTCTCTGCCGTTTTTTTCTTTTCTGTCGAGCCTCTCCTGCTCCTTTTATTTCCATCAGAAGGCCTCTTCCACGTCAGCCCTTATTGCGGTTGACTTTTCTTCATCGTATGTTGCGTTCTTGGTGGCTCGTTTGGCTTCGTCTTGTTTGTTCCGGTTTCCCCTGGCCTTTGGGCCTTCGGCCTTGGGCCGTTGGTTCAAAGGTCGAAATCTTTTTTTATTTTATTTTCTTTTATTAAAAATAAAACCTGCAAAATAAAATTCAATAAATATTAATAAATAATATTTTACTCTAAATATACTTAATTTATATCATTTTAGCTCAAATAATAAAATTTATGCAATTTTTACCACTTAAGCATAAAACAATAATTATTTCTCTATATTAGCTAAATAAACTACCAAAAACTAAGATTATAAGGGTATAAAATGTGTCAAAATATGAACTCATCATATGTCTTGTTAAGTAGGGCACCATTTGTTTTTCTCTTTTAACTCTATTTGTTCCTTCCCTAATTCCTCCCCCTTTGGTAATCATTAGGTTTGACTTTATATAGAGCATATGAGAGGATATCAAGGGAATTCATGGCATTTTGTAAGGCAAATTATATGGGTCTTCACTAGGAATATTAGACAAAATAAAAGGTTTGTTGAAATGGTGGTAGTTATTATTGTCTCACCCCACTTAACAATGACAACAATTCAATTAGTATGGTAGCTTTTTTTTTTCCTTAACTCACATATTATTTCCTTTTACCTATGAAGACATGTTCTTCTACTCCACTATACAAGACATCGTAGAGACAATAGAGTTAGTTTTTCCTTAGCAATGTAAAAAATAATTAAAAGCTAGTCATATGGTATTGAGTTAGGGCATCTTTAGCTAGGCATCACGAGCATGTAGGGTGGGAAAATTGGTAAAACAAATCACACCCTACTGCCTTATAATCATAAAAAAAAAACACACACACACACATAAAAATGCATCCTAAAAGGGGGTAAAAAAAATCACTCCTTCATTTTTATCAATACGTATTATTTTAACAAATGATACCAACATCAATACATGAAACCTACAATTATAGTATTTAATTATTAATTTTTTTTACAAAAATTTCGTAACTCCCCCCTCCAATAATATATAAAACAACTATAACAATTATTTTTATCTTAACAAATAAAATTGTATACTATACTTATATATTGTAAATTTTACAAACAAATGTATAATTAAAAAAAATGAATTAGTGTTTCTTCCTCTATTGACCTCTTTTATTGTCTATTATTTTTTTCTTCCTTATTCATTGTATTTATTTCATGCACTAGAATCTTTATGTAAGGGAATTTTTTTCACAATAGTTTATGGGCATCAACTTGGTGATTATAGTATAAAAAACAATGATTATGTATTCAAAATATATAATCTAGTCATATAGTTGCACAATTGATCATAGGCTTACAATGATAGCAATTAAAGATTATGGTATACTAAGATAATGATCATAACATAATATCATGATAAAATTATAATTTTAAACGTATGAATCTTACTTAATGAGACTTACTTGCATATGGTCTTTGATAAAAATATGTCTGAGTTATGTTACTTAACATATTCTATTCTTGAATTGTATTTCTAGTGTTCTAACTAATTCATTGTGAAAGAAATTTACATGGGATTATTATTGGATTGGAAATGGTGGGTTATAAATTTGATGTATGAAATCTATAATCTTCTACCTAATAGAATATCCCTTTAGATTTTGGAATCTCTCATTTTATGTGTTATTGATGATATCTCTCTCTAAGTTTATGAAACAACATTTTAATGACATCTCTAGAGACAATTACCACTTGGTCTTGTTACCCTCTATTGATTTAACAATAATCTCTCTATTAATGCCAGACACATAAAACCTCTTGATAATTAGTTTTTTTAGAGTTTTGTGGTGATTATAAGAATTTTCTCACAAATAAAAAGTGAAATAATATAGTGAGTAATCTAAAAAGAGTAAATGCTTTACAATTGTGAGCTTAGAAAATTTAATGAAATTTTTATTTCAAGGCTCTTTCATAATTACCCAAATAGCTCTTGGCCATTGAGTGCATTTAATATGTGAAATGTCATCCCATTGGGTAGAGTTTCAAAATGTCATCATGATTATTAGATTGGTATCAAGGGAACTAATGGACTAGTTTGCATTTTTCCCTTAACAAAAATATTACCACTATAAAAACTAAAGTCATCACAAGGGAACGAGTAAACTAGTTTGTCATATGAAAAGTACTATTTAAAAGTTAAAATTCAATCATACAAACACTAGAAGAACAATTAGATTGGTTTTTCAAAACTAGTGGTATGATTATGCACTAATGGACTAGTCTAACTTAAACCTATCGATGGTTGTAAGTCAAGGCCAAATGATTTTTAAACGATAATAACTAGTGGACTAGTGTAATAACTTGTTCTTATAAAATAATTTTCTTGTGCATTTATCCTTAAAAACTATTATAAATTACCATATCTATACTATTCTTCTTCATCATGCCAAATATGTTGGCATCATTATCACCATTATCAGCATCATCTAAAAAGGAAACAAAAAATTGGTTGGATGCTGAATGGCCACACCCTTCAATCAACTAGTTGCAAGGTCACTACACCTGTCAATCCAAGGATAGATGGGCAACCAAAAACACCTTGCGGTCAAATGGTCACACCCTTTGGTCGATTGGGCACACCCTTCAATCGACTGACCATTGATTTTATTTTATAAATTATCTTTTTCTAATTATTTTGAGTTCTAAATGAATTCTTTGACCAATTATTTTTTATATAGTTGGGCTCCTTATATTATTTTATGCATTAGTTTATTTTATTTTTTAATTTTTGTGTTTTATTAAATACATTTCCCAAAAACACCTCTCAAATTAACTTCTGACCAATAATAATCATGAAAAATCTATATTGATTAAACCAATGGCTTGGGTTGATTAAAAAAAGTGTATACATCTTTCCCATTTTTTGTACTTATTTAATCAACCAATTTAGGAGCCTCAAATATAATATATCCCCCTACTAAAGTATCATGCAATTATATAAGGGGGAGAAAGGGTTTGATTTTATTTAATTTTCACACTTATTTCATTTTCTAACTTACCTTTTACCTTTGTCCTCTCTCCTCAAAGTTTTCTTTATGTCTTGATGCCCTTGCTCTTGCTAGTTGTTGAGAACACCCCTGCTTAATTCTCCTTCATTTTTTTTCCTTTTCACTTTTAGATCTTGTTTTATAATTCACTTTTGCTTTACTTTAAGCAAAGGTGAAGTGAAATTTATGGATTAGTGAAGAAAATCTTGTCATCCTTTGTCAAAACTTATTTATATCAAGAAAATAGTTTATATCTTTAATTATTTTTAAATCCTTAGCTTTTTACTCATTATATATATATAGATAGATATATTGTTGGTAGAAATTTTCTAAAAGAATTGTTCTCTTTCTTTTGAGGTGATCAAATTTCTTTAGTTGAAGAAAATGAGCAAGTTAATGAGTAATTTTGCTAGAATATTAGAAAAACTTGGTAATGAGACCCTTTCTTTAAATATTAAACTTCTTATAATATGTTTTGCTTATAAATTTCTAATGTATGATGATATATTTATTTTCGAGAAAATCAAGATTTTTTATTTACAAGCATGTATTACATATTATAATTAAAACTATGTCATATTTAGGCCATTTTAGGGTTCAGGCCACAAATCTATATTATGTTTATGTGAAATTTTATTTTCATTAAGTGTTTTATTATATGTATTTTCATGTATATAAGAATATATTTAAATATCATGAAAATTGGTTAAGAATAACATATATTTTTTAATGGATAACTCTCAACTTTTGGTTGATAGGGAGTGTTTATATTACTTTAGTTTTATTTAAGTATGGTATTAAATGAATTTTATTATTTGTGTGTGTGTGTGTTTTTTATTATGTGTGTGTGCGCGCACGCGAGTGCATAAATTTGGTTTTAAAAATAATTTAGACCAAATATGTTTTATTGACCTAAGGGTTCTTCTAAAATTTTAATAAGTTTCTATAAAATTTATGTTATATCATTCCATTCTTCATGGTTTTAAATAAATATTTAGCTATAACTCACCTAGATTTGAAGTGGTTTAGGGTTTTTTTTTTTATAAAAATATAACTTTTTTAACGTAATATGGAGTAATTTTATCTTTTCACTTGTGATATATGATTGTATATAATTAATGTGTAACTTGAAATAAAAATTGGATTAGATAGAGGAATTGTGATATGCATAAGTTAAAGCTTTAAGTGGACTATGGTTACTTTAAGGCATAAGAGCATTATGATATTTTAACATTCATACGGATTTATTTAGATCAAGTATCAATATTTATTGTGATTATTTTGACATAAATAAGCCTTTGTTTATATATTAATTGATGGTAAAATAGTTTGTCAATAAAATGGAAATAACGAGAAGCTAGAAAAATTGAGGTTTAATTTCATCATTTCATGGGTTTAAACATATATATCTAGACCTAAATCTTCATATTAAGATGTTGTTCATTGATGTGTCGTCATATGCACACCAAGTTTAATTCTAATTTTCAAATACATAGTAAATGGAAAGTAGGGATTGAACCCACAAATAATAGGATACAATTGAGAATTTTGTAATTAATGTTCAAACCCTATTTTGTTAATAAAACTTTAATACTACCACTAATTAATATGCTAAGACTATCTAATATAAAATTATATTCAAAAATATGGAAACAAGGATGTTGCACTCAACTATAAGATGAAGGAATAAAATTACTATTCATAAAAGGACAATTCTATGTGTTTTAATATGATCCTTTAGAAAGTCATACATATTTGTTTTCTAGTTATCTTTCCATACAAATAAATCAAAAAACCTCTCATTTTATTGTATAATCAATTAATAATATAGGTTAAAAAATTAGATTTAACTAACATCAACATTAACAAATGGAAAAAAATTTACTATAATGACAATCACAAAAGCTCAAACTATGTAATTGTATGGGTTAATAAATGTGATTAAAGAAAATATTATGCGTTGATACTCTAGAGATATCAATTTATAATTACATATTAATTTCATTATCTTGGCATTGATTTAGAATCTAAAGACGTTATGTGATCAATATAATTAATTCAAATTCTGAATCTCTAATCAACAATCGTTTATTTCTATTTATTTATCCAATTATATAAAATTATAATTTACAATTGAAATTCCATTTCACATTTGAATCTCTAGGTCATAATTAAATTCCTCATGTCCCATACAAATCTACTTTAGCATACTCATAATGCAACGAAAATGTACGAATTCATAGATAATAATACTAACTATCTAATTATAGATACTAATGAATCAAAAATATAATAAAGAAAAAAATTAATAAGATAATAATACTTACATTCACTAAAAATAAAAATTGCAAATAAAAGAAGTGATTGAGAACAACTTATTGTCATTGATTCACAATTCTTCAATCTTCTATTTGATCACGAAAGAAAATAAAGTTTTTGAATGGGAAAAGACTAAAACTAAAGAGACAAAATGTATTTCATATTTAAAATGACAAGAACAAAATTGTATGCTACAAAGTTGAATAAAAAAATTTAAAGGAAAAAAATTATGTGTGAGCAATTACAAAAAAATAAAAGAAATATAGTTCGTGCTTCATAAAATAGACTCCCATGTTATTATTGGAAGCCTTAGTATTGAAGAATTTTGATTGCTAAAGAAACACGGGCCATGTTTAAGACACATAGGGGGTCATGTTTTTCTTATAATGTGTTAACATCAATAATGCTTGGCACATGCCTCTTTTGATAAACCTTATCCTAAATTAATCCTTTTTGTCTTTAACTCCAAGTTCTTCCATGCCTTCTTGAATCATTTCTTATTTGTTCATTTCTCTAAATTTATCCTTTTATTTCTTCATTTTTTTTCATTTGCAGCTACATAAATCTACTAAAAGGGAACTAGAGGAAAATTGTTAAATCTATATAAGTAATGAGGAAACTATAAACTTTTTACATCAAATACTAACATTTAAAACCAATACATCATTCATAAATTTTTTAAGTGTTACCTTGAGTTTGAAGTATTAGTAAGATTATTGGGAGGTTTTATGACATGGTTTTTAAATAAGGTTTCCTAAGGGTATAATGATCTTTTATTAACCATTATCTTATTTATGTGTTTGATTATATCCTTAGATTTCTTACAATCACTATGGAATCAAGTGTTGAAGTGGAATGAAAAAATATTAACATGAGCCTGACAAGTGATAAGTGTTAAGTGAAATGGTTAAGTGTGGTTAATAGTGTGATGTTTCTTATTAAGTGCTTAGGTGTGGACTTTAGTGTTATTTGTGGATCTTAATCCTAGAATAAGAAATTACTAATTAAAGTGGACTACCTCTAGGTTTAAGACAAGGATCTCATTGTCCTTTATTTGGACTCCAAGGTTAGGGTTGTGCTTTATGCCTTTCCAGTGTTATATGATATAGCTTAGTTGTTGCGATAATTAAAAAGTCCCCATATCTATCCTATGAGATCTGTCAATGGGGTTATATGGGTGTGTGCATGCTTAACGATTAAGTGTATAATGTGGATATAACATCCTCATGGGTCCTTTAGCTTTTTAATCCTTGGGAATATTTCTTATTCACAAGAAGATAATAATAGGGATGTTAGTTCTCCTTATGAGTTCAAAGCCCCATTAGGGATTCCCCATTCAGGTTTAGGGGAGATTTTAGGGATTGATTTTTGGTTTGGGGATTTTTATTAGGATATTTTTAGGGATGGGGTAGGATGGTTTTAGGGTCCCCATCCCTAAACCTTCACTAAATAATTTTAATATATATATATATATATATATATATATATAATCTAAATTAAAAATATATCAAGAAAAAATGGGATTAGGTATCGGGGATGGAGCTGAGTTTCGGGTATAGGGTCAGGTTTAAAGATTAGGTAATGAATCGATGATGGGGAATGGATCGATGATTGGGTGGGGCATAGGGATTTGATCCCCATAAGGTTGATGTTAGGGATTCCTCGATAAGAAAAAATCAAGGATCGGGGTGAGTTTGAGGATTATTTTTCTTATCACACTTATTCATCATCTTCTAGGGATTAGCCTACAAAATACTTTTTGGCTCCTTAAGATTAATTTGAAAAATCTCATCTCATCTTTCCCTTCTAAAATTAAATTATCATTATTTATCAACTTAGGAGGATTGGCCTCAACTCATCACATCCATGTGATCAACCCCACATACTTCTATCTTCTCCCTGGATCAATTTACCAAGGACATGTACATTTATAGGGAAATTATTAACATAACCGAGGAGAATTACAAACATGGTCGTGGAATAAGTAGACTACTGGGAGAATTAGAGACACAGCCTAAGGGAATTACAAGCATGGCTTGGGGAATTATAGACAATACTGAGAGTGAATTAATTTATAGGGAGAACTACATAAGTTATGAAGGGAGTAATGTTGTCCCCAAATATTTTCAAGGGTTGTTATATTTTGTTTATCATAAGTGATGCATACCGAAATGAATAGTTTCAAAAATACCTTATTTTATGTAATTTTATAATGATAAACAAAGAATAAATTTTAAATTAAAGATATGGATGAACAATCATAAAAATTAATTATTCAAACTAGCTTTGAAAGCTTCACAGAGATAACTCTCAAAGGATCTCTAATGAAGAAACATATAGTAAACTTCATTAAATAACTTTATACAAACCCACACAGGAAAGGTATAGAGGGTTTCTAAATTTAGAGAGAGATCTAGTTTACGACTCACCTAGATAACGTAAACATAGAACAAAGAAACTCACACAGGGTTTCAACGAGAGAAAACTCAATCTTGTAACTCAATTCAACTATCATCTTCAAATAATGAGTTTATATAGGATATTTATAGGATAATATCCACCTCCTTATGTAACCTCCACAATAATAAGATAAAATAAATATAAATAACATAAACACTAATTAAATCACTATTTATGATACTATTCATATGAATAGTAATCTTCTATGATAATAATAATTAAATCCTAACAAAATCTTTAAAAGATAAAATACATTATAAGATAAAAGATAAACCCTGTGCAATTTTTTAATGATTAAGGAAGTAAATTAACTAACTAATATCCTAACATAATTATTAAATAATTCAATAACAAACTAGCTAATAAATATGAAAAGATAATGGCGACCATAATACTAATTACGATATTTTATACATTAACATGTAAAAATTTAGGTTGACATACATATGGTAAAATAGTCATAACTTTGTGCAGAAAATTCAAACTTGAGTTCCAAAAGATGTGTGAGACTCCTAATTTAATACGATTTCCAATGATATCCATATTGTAGGGTAAATAATTATCTTCAAATTTCATCCTTACTTCCTTCTATCATGATTCATAAGTCAATCTTTAAAATCTTAGAATATTTTTGCATCAGTATGAGTTGACTTAGTCATGGGTAGCTAATATTTATTGGCGAATCGGTGAGTTAACAAAGTATGTTAGCTATATGGCATTGTCTATTAGAGAAAATTGAGATGTAAAAGGTTAGTAACAGTTATAGAAAAAAAATTATTAGCACAAATTTTAATTTTGTGTACTAAGTAAATTTGAATTCTAGGTGAATGATTCTTTTGAAGCATGTCCAAGTTTATAAGTTTGAGAAAATTTGATCCACTCATTTCAAAAGAATCTATGCTATTGAATTTGTAATGATGTTCTATTTATGGTATCCCTATATAATGTCCAATCACCCATCCTTTGCTATTCCCATAAAAAATTACATAGGCTATAATTGTTGGTGTTCTAGTAGATAATGAACTCTATTTCTTCAATGTATGGACTTTCTAAGTGATGCCTTATTTAAGTTTTCATCTCCACACTTCTACCTCATTTACTATCTTTAACTTCACTATTTGTGAAAATCTAACACCTTAAAATTCAACGTAAATTTTTACCTCCCCCATTACTTAGGTATCCTAGCACACCATCAACTACAACAACATCTTCTATTGTTAAAACTCGTAGAGTGAACGTAAGTGGTGGTATACATCGATCCACACTTATTGAAGACCATCAAGGTTGTGGAGTTTTTGTCATTGCTAAATCAAGCATTGCCTCTCTTCCTCTTCCTAGTAAATTTCCCACTCTGTTGAATGCTTTGAGTGTATGAATTTAAACCACAACACCTCTTTCCTCTTTGAATTCCTCCTCAAAATTATTGAAAAACTACTCAATCACTTATTCCTCTCTAATTTGAAACATTAACCCAAAATTATTCTTCTTTTCATCTTTATATCATGAATTCTAAATAAAAAAATTAATGAAGATTTTCCTACCTCTACTATTACTATTACTTAACTAGATCAATTATGGTCCTTATAATATATTCTTGAAAATATAGCAATGATTCAGCCTTATGAGCCAATGATCCTCCTAAGGGATCTATCATGATATTTGTTGAGGCTTTGTATGTCAGTCTATGCTTTCGTGTTCACCCTTTTATTAGGGATTTGTTCAAGGCTTATCAAATTAGTACAAGCTTGCTATCAACAAATGGGTGGAAGATGATTGCCAACTTCCTATATGTTTTCCTATTAGTGGAAGTTTAGCCATATATCAATCTATTTTGAAATTTATTCAAAACTTTTGGACATCCAATATTCTCAATTATTACTCCATTCAGATTTAAGGGCATAAAGTAATAAAAAAAGCCTTAGAAATCGGTAAAAAAATGGAATTAACAATACTTTTTTGCATGAGGAGATGAGTTATGGGACCTTCCAAAGTAGGGTTAATAAAATTCACATATCCAAGAATATCCACCAAAAACTAATAAATCAAAGTTGAGATAATATGTATCAATCAATTTGTCAAGGATGGTATCATTTTTAACAATGTCAATGTTGTACGTTAGAGGTCCACTCTTCTTGAAAAGGCCGATATAATATCTAAGGAAGGTAAATTGTTGATCTAGAATATCTCAAAATTATTCAATTTTTTTCTAGATTATTACTTATACTTAATGTGTTTATGGTGCACATAATTCTTTTCTTGTAAGGGATGATTGAAATATACACCTTAAGGTTTGACTAGAGGTATTAAAAAACCCACCATGCATCTTTCTGGTGTTATTGGTGAGAAGGCACCAACATTAAAAAACTAGGTGAGAATGTGAGAATATCCTCTTACCCTTATCTTTTTATTCTTTTTTTTATCATCTCTATTGCTCCTTTATATGTTATTACTTCCATTTGATTGCTGACTAATGCCTTACTCATCCCATAACTATGTAGGATACTACTAATGTCCCTATTACAAGATTTTCAAGGAAGGTTCATAAGCCAAAAACTAACAAGGAAAATAATAAGGGGAAGGTTACCAAAGTGATTATGGCTAAAGTGGTTAGGGCCACTATTAGCCCACCTCTTGATATGTTGCTAACTCTTCCACCTGCTAAAAAATCTAGGTCCCTAACAGATTGGAGATGATGTTAAAGTGATTGAAATAGAAGTCTTTGTTCAAGCTCAAGAGAGTTTTTAGGATAATCTAAAAGGGCCAAATGGATTGTTTGCAACTAACAAGCTACCAACTAATTAGTTAGGAAAAATTAAACAATATGTTTAATAGGAGCAAGATTAGGTAAAGGGAAATTTAAAGGAAGAAAAATATGCAACTTTCACCTTTGGAAGCCTAGGCAAAAGCTCTGCCGGTTGGCCAGCATTTCCTTAAAGGAGGATTGTAGATAAAAAAAAAATAGGTAATGTTGAATTTGATAGATAAAACCTTGAGTCTATCGAATGACTATTGTTTCTTTGAGTGCATTTTAGACAATTGCGCTGGTTTGGGTCTAAATTCTAGCAGATTTGCACTTCACCTTCTAAGTAAGTATACTTATCATTTTACCTTTATATACATTATTAAGTATGGATAGAATATGTATATATCGACCTAACTTAATAAATTTCGTTCTTAGTTAACTAATAATGTGGTCTAAAATTTTTGAGCACTTCATCAAAGCATAATGCTAGTATAATCAACATGATAAGGAATTGGTTAATATTCAAAACCAAATCATTTGTCTTCAAAGTGAGATGAATGTGTTAAAGAAAGAAAGAGAAAAGTTGAAAGATGTAATCTTTGAGACTAATACTCTAAAGACCGCCATTATTATTTTAGAATTCAAGGTAGACTTGTTAAAGTTAGATACTTACAAGATGAGCATGCTAAGGGAAGAAGTGGCTAACCTATAAAAATAGGTTATTAGGTTGAACAACACCAAAAAAATCCCTAAAGAAGGATGCTACTAGCCAGGAAAATATAAAAGTTAATGCTAACTTGAGAATATTAGAGCTCAGCAAAAATTTAACAAAGGTGGAAAAGAATGCTAAAATTTATCGTGTCAAGGAAAACCAAGCATGATAAGAGTTATCCAATGCTCACCAAAGGAACTTGGGTGAGCTTAATATAATGAAGAAATTAGTATCTAATGAAAATAATAAGGTTGAGGTAGTAGGAAAAATGTCAAAAGCTAGACTAATTAGGTAATTGTTGATGTCAAGCTGAGGCATACCCATCAGGAAATTGTTGATGTCAAGTTGAGGCATACCCATTAGATAATTAATAAATTCATAAATAATAAAGAATTTTATTTCTTCCAAGAATGGCTTCAATTTGATTCATATGAATATAATGGGTCAATAGTATATGCCAAATTCAAGGAGTTGGTCTAACCTAATTGCCTTATCGAGGCCAATGGGATGACTTTTTCCATTAAGGAATTAGAGGAAATACTCACAGTAGAGGAGGATGATCAAGCAAAGGGGTCTATTGAAGGAAGATTTAATGCTACAATAAAAAATAATATAAATAAGAAGGAGAATTTTCCTTACCAAGGCCAATGGGATTACTTACACCACTAAGGAATTAGAGGAGATACACATGGTAGAGGAGGAGGATGAATCCAAGGAGTCTATTAAACACATTAGAAAAAGAAGATGGCATAACCTTTGTGCCCAAGTATATTAATCTTTACCAATATTTTTTTAAAACTTTATAAGGCTCTGCATAAATCAATTTTATATATCAATCCATCTCCATGTATAGGCAAACTTATCTTATACTTGGTTGACTAAGTTTTCATGTATAAATAATCCTTTTTCTTCATATCAAAATAAATTTATTTTTAATTAAAATAATTTCATTACTCTCAAGCCTCAAGTTGGATTAGGTTGAGGCCCAAACAAGTGACCGAGTGATAAGGTGATATCATTATCAAACCAACCAAGCCTCTCACTCTCGTTCCTTAGTTTATCTCTCAACTAAGGAAGGGCTTGACTAAGTAGCTAGGGGCTGATCAAACCATCCTAAACCAACTAGGACTCTCATTTCAAGCTTTTAGATGCTTAGTGAACCCTATAAAGACATGACAAAGCCCCAGCTAAGTGGTCTCACCTCTTTTAACACTATAGAAATGCACCATTTAAGACTTGCCATGTGACATTAGCATGGAGGATGCACCATTATCCATTTAAGCTTATTTTTCTGGACAATATTACTTTAGCCTTAGTGTCCATAATATGGAGGATGTAGCTTTTAGCCAACTTATATTGGCTAATTTTAGCTTCAGCAGCCCCAGCATAGAGGACACACCCACAACCTAGCTTACTTTGGCATCTAGTGGCCTCAACATGGAGTTTGCATCTTTAAACTAGCTTCTCCTAGATTACTTTGGCCTCAATGGCCTTGACCAAAAGGACACACCCATAAACTAGCTTACTTTAGCATTAGTGGCCTCAATATGGAGGACACACTTTTATGCTAGTAGATCTTAGCTTATTTTCATCTTACTACTTTATTTGGGTTTCAATACAATAATTCATTGAATCACCTAGAAATCAAGGAAATGGAAATTCATTGAATCATCTATTAATCAAGTCAATTAATGATTCATTGTAATACAAAATTAACCAATTTTATATAAAATTAAGCATATCAGCTAGGCAGCCGCTAATGAACCAGTTCTCCTATGCATATTATTTTTAGTAAATGCTTGGTAATACATTGATTGGATAAACACCTCCTTCCTCATTTTTTAACACAAAGGTGGCTAGTCTGACTTGCTGCATAATTTGATAAGGACATTCCCACTTGGATGCTAATTTTCCCCAATTACCACTACTTGAGAACTCAGCCTTCCACAGTGCTCAATCTCCTTACTTAATTAGGTCGGCCTCACTATCTTGCTATAGTGCTTGGCTACCTATTGGTTATAAGTGGCTAACCTTAAGTGAGATATATCCCTCCTTTCTTCAAGGAAGTCATTATCCACCTTTAAAGCATCTTCGCTACTAATAGGATTATAATGGCAAAGCTTTTAAGAAAAGGATATGACCTCTGCTAGGATGATCATTTATGCTCTAAAGGCTAGACTAAAGGGAGAATCTCCTATTAGATTTGTTTTTATTTGTCTTGTTGTCCCAAAGTATAGTTGGAAGCTCATCCACACAGCTTTACTTAACACCAATTAGTTGATGCCTCAAGGCCCCCAATATTTCCTTATTTTCGCACTCAACTTGCCCATTACACTATGTGGCTTTTGGTAAGTTCCGTGATGAATATGGGAGTAAATACTTGTAATATGAGGATCAATCTTACCTAGGGATAAGATAAATTGGAAATTAATATTCAAATTTTAAAAAAAATATGTATTTAATATTATCAAATAGGAAACCATTATCAGTTATAATGGCTTGAGGAACCCCAAATCTACATTAGACTTATCAATACATTTTAATCTGTCTTCTAGGTCATTAGCTTTAATTAAGAAAAATACTTATCCTTTGTACCTACATATACTGTTCTTCTACGTAAATTCAATAGTGTTCTTTTCTATGATGATGGTAAGGGGCTCAACCTCCACCTATTTGTGAAATAATTAAGGGCAACTATGACAAGTGTATTCTAGCATATACCAAAAAAAATATTTATTATGTATCATGCATGGGTAATAAAAGCATTGAGTCATATCTTTATTCCATTTATACCTAAGTTAAGGGGCCTAAAAATTTATGCCCACATATAATGAAAGGTTATATGTTGGTAATGGATTGAATATTGGTTGTTAGCACATTTTAGGCTCGCATAAATTGTTAGCAATGCTAAAATTGGTGAAACATATTTTCATCATCTCATTACATCATATTCTAGTAATATCCATGTTTGAGTGTCTTTTCTAAAAGAGATATAGAAACTTGGTGTAACCCACATGTTATAGAGTGAATTTCCTATAAGATCTCATGTCATGTGGCCCTAAAAATGCACTTCAATATTAGCATGATTTGAGAACACCTGCACAACTATCTTACCAATGCAAATTTTTGGTTTCCATCCTTCTTAACTCAAATGCTTTCCCTTTATTCCTTGATTGATTCGTGTATTCAAGGTACTCCACTAACTCCTTAAACCATTCATCTTTTATCTCAAATTATTAATTATCTCCATTAACTCAACCACCTCATTGGTAACCTTATCTGGCCTTTTTTACATGAACTCTACCTTAATCATTTTGGGAACAAAATATTTGTTTGTTTATTCCAACTTGTTAAGGGCATTGGCTATAAGGTTAACTAATCGAGGAACCTAAGATAACTTAATAGAAGTGAGGCAACTAATAGTCTTTATTAATTTTTTGAGATATTTGTCCATGTTTTGGTTTGTGTACCTCAAATTGTTCATTATGAACTACTAATAGGCACTATTTGCCATAAAGATTTACCCTATATGCACTTAAATTTCTAACTATCATTAGGTTAGCTAAGGATGCCTCGTATTCTACCTCATTATTGGTTACATGAAATCTAAACTGAAGTTTTTATTCTACAGTTATCCCATTTAGATTAATGTGTGCCACACCTACATCTAACCCATGGTTGTTAGAAGCACCATTGAAATAAAGTGTCAACTCTACTTGTTCGCCTAGAGCAAACAAATTAGTTGGTTCTTTTTCAAATGAACATTCCACAATAAATTTAGCCAGCTCTTTCTCCTTGATGGTTGGTATAAGCTTCTAATGGATGTCAAATTAGCTCAATTTAGTAACCTCAACTATCATCATCCCAAAATTCTTAGGCTTATAAAAAAATATACAATAATACATTATTTAAAATAATAATGGTAGAAGAATCAAAGTATGGTTTCAACTTTCTTAATGTTATCAAGATCGTGTATGCCATATTCTCCATGTTAGTGTATCGACACGTAACGTCCATTCATATCTTTCTTATAAAGTATATTGGTATTTTGTCCCAACCTCTAGATTTTATATTACTAATACTAAGGAAATCGCTGATGTTAATGCAGGCAGATAAAGGTATAATATATCCCCATCAACTAAAGAATAAGAGTTGCTAGTCTAGCCAAATTTTCTTTAAGGTCATCAAGAGCCTTTTTGCAATCAGTTGTCCATAGGAAATCATTCTTCAATTTCAAGAATTGAAAGAATAACAAGCTCTTGTATGCCCCTCTAGATAGGAATTTGTACAGCACTGTGAGATTTCCCATCAACTATTGGGTGCTTCTCTTTCCCATTAGAGTTTACACGTCTAAGGCGACTACCACTTTCTCAGGATTAACATCAATTCCCTTGTTTGACATCATAAAACCCAAGAACTTTCCTATACCAACCCCAAAACCACATGTTGTAGTATTTAATTTCATCTTAAATTTTCCCAAGGTATCAAAAGAACCATGTATATCTTTGGTGTGTGATTCCTTCTTATTAATTTTCATGATCATATCATCCACAAATTCCTCCACTTAAATACTAATACGGCCCTCAAAGATATTATTAACCAGTCTTAGCATTCTTAAGTCCAAATAGCATGACCTTATAGTGATAAAGGCCATCATCAGGTATGAAGGTAGTTTTACCTTGATTTGATGGTAACCTGAGAAGGTTTCCATAAAGCTAAATTGTTCTTGTCCTGCTATGGAATCTAATAATCGATCAATCTAAGGGAGTTTGTAACCATCCTTTGGGTTAGCCTTATTCAAATCCGTGAAATCAACCCCCATTGTCCATTTTCCATTAGATTTATTTACCATGAATGGGTTATCAATCCAATTAGCATATTTCACATCATGAATAAAGCCTAAATTCAAAAGGTATTTGGGCTTCCACCCTTATAGCCTGGTTTTCTCTACACCAACCAACCTTTTCTTCTACTTAACCAACTTTTACCCCTTCAAAATATACAAATTATCAATAAATTTTGAGGGAATACCTTCCAATTAAACCATTATCCATATAAAGGCATAATTATTCTTAGCCATGAAGTTTGATAAGTCTTCTTTATTATCCTCGATCAGCCCTTTGTCAATTACAATTTAGTGTTCTTCATTATTATCTAACTAGCCTAATTGTGTTTCCATAGCTTCCCAAAACACCCCTTCAAATATTATACTTATGTCTTCCAAGATAAAATTCTTTGCTACAGAATGGTTATTGTTCATGCCTTCATCAAATGGTTCTTCCTTTAATATTCTCAACTTTTTTTTATTTCAATGGCATATCTTTACTGAGTTTTCTTTTGGTCTCCTTTAGACTCCCTCCAACCATTACCAACTAAGAATCTAATCACTAACCTTTCCATAAATATTCTTCAAAAATTATATCCATTAAATTACATGTATATATCAAGACTCTTTATAATGCAATTAGTTGGTAATACTTATATCACTAGTGGCTCATCATGTGGTTCCACAATTGGTTAATCCTCGTCTTTCTTAGTGAAGATAACTTACTAGCGACTCATCTTCACCCTTTAATTTTCTCTTATGGTAATTGGCTTATCTAACATATATTTTCAACAATGTATTTCTCTTCTTGGCCAAAGAGTCTCCCCCAACTACTGTGTTAATGACCTTGTGCTACTCTCTTACTTAGATAGGTGGTAGATGTGGTGTGGCCTAGCTTGGTTCTTCTCTTCTCTTTGGTTGAGACTGAACATGCCTTCTCACATGCCCTTTCCTTATCATCTTTTCTATGATGTCTTTTAATGACCTATGTGACCCACATCTTCATGATACACACACCATTTGCTAGTATTTATGTACTTGAGGTTGGCTTACATTAGGAGAGGCTTTAGAAAGGTTTGACAACCATTTTCTAATTTTAATATGTGGAAAATGCTCACCACTAGAGATGTGTACTAGTCATACCTACAAACGAGCTCTCTCTTGCCTTTCACTCACCATTGGCTAGTAGTTGGAATAAGGAACATCTTTTTAGATCTATACATTTCTTTATCACTTCTACCTAGAGCCATCTTGTTGTCTCCCTTCCACGGTGCTAGCTATTGTTATGAGTTAAATAATATAACCTGACTCAAACCTTACCATTTCCTTAGAAATGCCTTACATAAGGTTTCTTCCTAGGCACCTATCACTAACATCAAACTTTAAAAAGACATTTAAATGATGCTATAGGTTTTTAGAACCATCAAACACCTCCAAGGTTAGCATCCTTATCCTCTATGATGGTGTATCAGTAATTCTTTAGGTAAAGGGGTATGCCAACCAAGTCTAGTTTCATCTTTCAAACTTGCTATCCTGACATCATCATCCACCTTCTTCTCTATTATCCACAAAATGAAGTCATACTTTGTCCTTATTCATTAGTAGTCTCCATGATCGCAATCCCTTTGCCTCTCAACATTGATGACCCTTAAGGCTAAGACTCCTTTGTTATTGATGTTTTTGTTGAGGTATAGAAGTGGTACTTTCTTCCTATTTGTCTTCTCTTATTCTCTTACTCCTTAAGCCCTCTATTGAATATTTTGTGTCTTCTTGTATGATTTCACTCCTCAATCATACCTTTGGCTCTCTCTCTTCTTGGTGGTTAGTGGCTCCATCCCAAACTTTAAAAGGGCATGGTTGGTCTTGATGTTATATTAAAGAAGGTTTTCCACCAGGGATATTGGCTGAGGGTATGGGTTCGTGGGGCTAATATATATAACACTGTCACTTGGATGGATGCTCAAAGATCACTGTTCACAACCTAAAACTTATAGACTATGACTATGTCATCGTTATTAAGGGTATAGCTAGGACTTGGATTAGGTAAGCTTTGAGGTTAGCCTATTGCTCAGGTCCCCAAAAATGACACTTAGTATTGTGGTACAAATGTGAACCAGAATTTTTTGGGATTAGGAATTTTAAAGAAAGGAAATAGAGAGAAAAGGTGATGTGTTATTCAAATGATAGTTACCTTAAATGGTAAGTGGGTAATTCTATTTATATAAGTGATATACATGGGAGGGTGAGGCAAAAGAGAGGGTTGAACATAGGCTGAAGGAACCCTTACCTAGTGCTCTAGTTGGTTGGTAAGTTACCAAGTTTATACATATGGTGAGCTAACTAGGTTACTAGGTTGAGGTTGATGGCTAGATGAGGAGGTTTAAGGCTCTATTCTAGGTCAGTTAATAATTAGAAGAGTTTATTTTGGGAAATACCCAAACCAACAAGTATAATTCATTATACACTATAAAGTTACTAAAAATCAAAATAGGATTCCACGTTGAATGATCTCAATTACCAATCAAGTCCATTCTTATCATAGAATCCTATGTTCTCTCATTTATTCAAAGAGGGTGCATCCACCTCATAGGAACCAATAAGGTAATCAAGGTATGCAATCATTGGTATATTGTGCCACAACCTCCACACATAATCAATCATGATCAACTCCCTTACTATATGGTTATAGTCTCCCATAAATCATCCACCATCAACAACCCTAAGGTGTGGAACACCAGTGAAAAATAAATCTATATATATAGCCATCACTACTAGCAATTGCTAAATGTAACACTCCAAATTTTACGACTAAAAAAATTTATTTTTAAGTAGAAGCATATAACCAAAATAACTACGTGTTACCATCGTAATTGACATAAGTCTAACTTACTATACCATCCTTACATCAATTACGAGGAAAAAAACATTAAAGTAAAATATACTTAATAGAAAATGAGAGAAGCTTCATTAACATCAATACGAGTTTAGTGATTAACTTTGAGTAAAATAATCTAAAATACAGACAAAAGAGATACCAAGGAGCTTAAGAGTCCAAAAAGATATATGAGTAAAAACTATCTTTCGGATAAATGACTCTCTGCCCCAAAACCCTAGTACATAATATCACTCCACCATATGCAAAGGATCATAGGTAGTAAAATCATCTAGTGGGTCCTCAATAACTCGCACAAAAGCATTAGCATCATCTACTCGTAAGAATGAGTAGCACCTATGAAAAGGATTGTCAATACGCTACTTATAAGCAAGGGGACAAAATTGTTGAGTAAGGGATATAGATAATTACATATATTCATAAGAAAAGTAAACACATATGCGAAATACATAAAGTATTACAAGGTAGTTACTGATCTGGATCTCATTATTCTCAACCAGTGGAACAGTTATCAATATACAACCCTAGGAAAAAATGCTCCTGACCACTATTCTTATCTGGAGGAATGGTTACCAGTGCAACCCTAGGGGAAAATGCTCCTGTACAATATTCTCATCCAGTGGAATAGATGGGTACAACCAGTCCTAACTCCTATAATCTTTCACACTAAGCGATTAATAACTTATCAATAATTATGTTCATTCTCATAATTTATTTTAGACTGAGTTTAGGGGCACCAATATTCTCAACCTGTGGAACGGTTATCAAAATACAACCCTAGTACAAAATACTCCTAGCTACTATTCTCGTCTGGTTGAATGGATAGGTACAACTAGTCCTAACTTATATAATCTTTCACTTTAATTTTTTAATGAAATATTCGTGTTTGATTTGATAGGTTAAAAAATAATTAAGGTAATTAAGGCACCAACATACTAATAACAAGGTCATTCTCAAACGTTAAGATCCTTATACATCCCTAGAAACCCTAATTTCATCTTTTAGACAAACTTCTTCTCTATTTCTATTTTATCCACTAGATTATTATTATTATTATTATTATTATTAACTACCCAAAACTCAAGCTCTAAATCCCACATCTTACACATGTAATAATATCCCTATCTCAAAAGTTACTATTTCTGATGTTTACATAGCTTTAATTCCACAATTAAATCATAACTTTTACCATAAGGCTCATATAATTACCAAATTAAATATAAATCCATAATATAGTAATATTAACAACATATCCAAAAGTAGTGGTCTAAATCTAACCTTTCATGCAAGTGATAATAACATCCTCGTTTTAGGGTTACCATTAACAATTTAAGCATCTTTCTCATTTTGTGGGACCTATGCCATTCAAGATTACTCCAAATTTTCATATGATTTTACTTAGAATATTTTATATCATTTAACACATTAGAATACCATAAATTATATATTAAACCTATAATAACCAAAATGCCCTTATAGGTAAACAAAAACCCTTATATCCAAAAACCTTATATATATTAGATATAATTATTTCCAAAACCTCCATTTATCATAATACTTATTAATATACAAATTTTTCACTTAGAATACCTTATTAAAACCATACTACAACCATATATCACACTAATAGTTTTCCACATAGAATATTATCATAATGATATTAATAGTTCTCAACTTACTTATTTTATTAAGAACATACATTTAAACACATAATAACAATAAAATGGTATTGCACAAAATCATACAAAACACTTAGCACAAAATCCCTACGCCATGAGTAGTATCTTTACGAAAAAAGGCTTCGATCTTTAAGCACCTTTATCTTATCCTACCTCTTTTGGAACTTTAGGTAAATCACCTAAGAAATAATTAAAAAGCACCATTAAGATTTAATGATATAATTAAGGAAATATATAAGGTAAATGAGGGTGGAAGAAAAGGGAAAACCAAACCAAGTCTCAAAGTCTCAGCCAAAACTTGTGCAATAAGGAGAAGGATCGGTTAGGATTTTCCCAAGAGAGAGGGCTAGTAACGACACAACCTGCCATTGCTAAGGGCGGTGAAATGGTGAAGGAGGCCAAAGTAATGGGGTGACACTTGTGGAAATGATCGAATGGGAAGGTGAGAAAAATTGCTTATGGTTAAAGGTGGTGGGTGTGGTTTAGTTAGTTATATTACAACAAGGGTGTGGGTTACGATTGATTTTGTTGTATAAAGTTGGAGAGAATATGGGAAAGGATACAGTGGTATTTTTTGAAGGGATGGGGTGAGGAAAGGTAGTTTTGGTTGATGGTTTGGGGGTGTTTTTGGTGTGGATCACTGATACTCAAGGGAGGAAGCAAAATTAGGGTGTTTTAGTGTAGTTTTCCAAAGGTTAGGGGGTATGTTTGGTGATCTTTGCTACTGGTATGGGTGAGGGTATAGTGGAAGTTTTTAGTTCTTAGTGTTAAGGAATGATAAAGCCTGTAGGTGGAGGTGTTGATGGATTGTTTTGGCAATGGTGAGAAGGAGGGGAAGAAGAATGGAGAAGGTGAGTTGGTGGTGCAAGTATTTGACAAAAAAAATGGAGGAAGGGAGAGGGTGTTTGGCATTTAATGTGGCATATATATAGATAAGTGCATGAGGCAGGGTGAGATGGGTAGAGAGGAAGAAAAAGCAATCGGTAAGGGTTACAACGAATAAACACACACAAGGAATGGAATGAGTGGGATTTGACACGTGATTGGGCATGGCCTAGTAGAGGTATGATCTGGACAGGGAAGATATAACATGCGAGAAGAAAAGGAAGTGGGAGAAGGAAAAGATTTTGACTGGACATGGAAAAAGGGAAATAAAAAAGAAAGGGGGGAAAAGGATAGAAAAATAAAGAGGAAGGAAAAATAAGTTTAGAGTTAGGACTGAAAATTAGGTTTAAATAATTTAGTTAAGGACATTAAGATGATTTAATGAATAACTTTTTGGGGTTAGATTTAGGTTAAAAAAATACAAAGTACTTGGAATACAATTTAGGATTAGATTAAGGTTTGGAGCTATAAAAATTATTAGAGTAAAGTAAAACTATAATTTTTTTGAGATTAGAATTAAGTTATGATATTAATCACCCAAGATTAGGTTTAGCTAACAAAAATTTAGGGTAATACACTAAATCTAGGGCAAGGTCAACAAAATAAATGGTCTAAAATACAAACCCCACCCTACCCCACCATGTGGTGTAATACATCACATACCCAACTAACATGCTTTCCAATGTATGTATCTAGAGACATGCTATAGTGGTACAGATGGTACTCATCAAGTAAGTGATGCATCCTACCACCTAAAAAGGAGACAATATCTTTTAAATACTTATATTATTAATATAAAAATATATATTAATGTATTATAGTTTATAATTTATTAGGGTTTAGTGCTTATGGTCAAAGTTAGTATATAAAATTATTCCATATAGTTAATAGGAAATTATTTAAGGCCAATAATATTTTATTATTTTTTAGTTTTATTATCTTTATATTCTACTTATTTAATAATAAATTTTCAAAGGCCAATAATATTTTATTATTTTAATTTTTAGTATCTTATTATTCTACTTATATAATAATAATAATAATAATAACAATAATAATAATAATAATAATAATAATAATAATAATTTACCTATGGTTAAAACTAATTTAATAGTCAAAAGTATTGTTATGTTATTGTTCTGTCTATTTAGTCATATTTTATCTATGGCTAATAATAATTTATTATCTAACAAATTTATATTATAATTTTTATACCTTTTTAATAATAAACTATTTATTTCCAATAATATTTTCTTATTTTAATTTTTATTATCTTATTATTCCATTCATTTAATAATAATTTTTCAAAGGTTGATAATATTTTATTATTTTAAATATTTATTACCTTATAATTCAACTTATTTTATAATAAATTTTCAAAGGATTATAATATTTGATTATTTTAAATGCTTATTACTTTATTATTCCACTTATTTCATCATAACATTTTTATTATTTCGATTATAAGTTTGGTTAATTTATGTTTTCAATTACTTAATAGAAAATTAATTATTTTTACATGGGGCAATGGATTACATTTGTCAATATAGTTAGCGGATAAAATATATATGTAGCATATTATTACTCGATCCATATTGCATTTATACTACTATCAATTATTAAAATATTTGTTATTTTATTTTAATTATCCATGTACACCTATATAGTAAAATACATATATATGTATTTTAATTATTTAAATAAAGTGTTTGTTATATTTATGTGCAACAAATTTTATAAAAAGATGCATTATGTCCAATGTACATAAATGTAATGTGTGCGTGTGTGTGTCTATGTGTCTGTGTACACACACCAATCACAATATTGTGTGTGTGTGTAGACATATATACACACACATACTATCAATATATAATACTTAATAGTAACAAAAAACATACATATTGAGTGATAGCACTAATAGTAGAAAAAGGTGGCTCAACCTCTAGTGGTGGCAATGTCAACTCCAACAAACTTGTAACACCCCCATATTTACAAAAAAAAATTTTAAAACAAAACACTACTTATAAATTAAAACCATAAATTCTGGGGATGTTACCGCCATATTTAGTACCAGACCGGTTCACTCATACCGTTCCATACCAAGTGCTAAGGCTAAGAAAACAACTCATAACATTAATAATAATTCAAATTCATAAATACGGGAATTAGGTGCGCATCAGTCTTTACACAATCCGAAATACGAGAGTTAGTTTTTAAGGGAGAAGAAATAGCTACAATAATAAAATTGTTTCTGAAGCGCTAATCTTAAGTAAACAAGATAGTAATAATGAACTCAATGGAAAGCCGGCCACGTCACTCTGATAACCGATGTAGCCCAATCATCACTTGGCCCCACCTGATGTCCCATAGATATCAATATCATCAAAATAAACATCTCCTACCTGTAGTAAGTCAAATGGGTCTTCTACTCGTGGGAATGAGCAGCACCCATGAAAGGGGTGATCAGTACGCTACGTACTGAGTTAGGTAACCGAGCACTAAGGCCAACACATAGCAGTACATAAATAATGCAGAATAATAATAGAGCATAAGACCAACATGATAACATAAATACATACGACCATCCAAGTAAAAGTACAAAGGCCCATATATAATCCAATTCAATTACTTAATTATTCTCTGATCAGAAGTCAATTCACACCATATTTTTTTATCAAATCCATGCGAGTACGGAAGCCCCCACTATTATAGCCGGTGGATTGGAGACAAGCATGACACAATGCTCCTGCCCACTATTATTAGCTGGTGGATCGGTCGCACATAGGGTATTATACCCTAACCATTATTTCTTACCGGTGGATCGGTTGGCCCTGGATCACATGGTGTTCCACTGTAAATACTTAGTGTCTTTTAAAAGTTTTAGCAACTGAGGTGTTTGGTTTATTGAGCTCGAAGTCCGCCACTATTATAGCCGGTAGATTGGAGGCACATAGGGTATCATATCCTAACCACTATTATAGCCGGTGGATCGGAGACACATAGGACTGCGCGTCCTAACCACTATTTCTAACCGGTAGATCAGTGGGACCCAGCTCAATACTCTTCCACTTTACATAATTAGTGTCTTAAGTATCTTATTCGGATGTTCATTTCAAGACATGCAAATCAAACTCATACCATGCTTACTCCTCAACTCAGGTTAACCACTTTAACCCTAATTAACCATCTCACCATAGTTAACCATGACATACCCTAACACCCATGCAACCCTAACTCCCATGCAAACCCTAAATCCACGTAGACCGCACTCCCATGCAAACCCTAGCTCTCATGCAACCCTAACTATCATGCAAACCCTAACTCCACGTAAACCACACTTCCATGCAACCCTAACTCCCATGCAAACCCTAACTCCACGTAGACCGCACTCCCATGCAAACCCTAGCTCTCATGCACCCCCAACTCTCATGCAAACCCTAACTCCGCGTAAACCACACTTCCACGCAACCCTAACTCCCATGCAAACCCTAGCTCCACGTAAGTCACTCTTCCGTGCAACCTTACTCCATCATGCAACATGAATTCCATGTGAAACCTAATACCATGCAACATTAACACCATCATGCCAAACCCTAACACATGCAATATCCATACTATCATGCAAACCTTAACACCATGCACTATTAATGCCCCCATTATTATTTTACAACCCTAACATGCATGTCTTAAGGCCCTATCACATATCATCACATACAAATAAAACACATGCCATATAACAACTCAAGATCATACATGAACTCCACATCATATCATATATGACATAATTGATAACGATAGCATATAATACATGGCATATGAAGCACATATTGCATATAAACACACAAATGGCCTTAGTAACACCCTTACCTAAAAGGTCACTGGTCTTGGTGCACGCTCCTATTCTACCTTAGGGCTTTGACTGGACTCACCTATTATAGGGGAAAATACTAGAATTAGCTTCCCTCCTAAAATGCTATTAGTTTCTAACTTATCCGGAGTCTTGGTTCTTAATTAACTACACCAGATACTACTAAAATGCTAATAAAATACTATTGTAATTTAAAGTAAAGGTGATATAAGGGTTTCTACCCTTCACCAAAATAAAGTTAGCAAAGGTAATAATAATGATAATGGTAATAATAATAATAATTTTAATAATAACAAACTATTACTAATAATAGTAATATTAATAGAAATCTTAATAATAATAATAATAATAATCTAAGCCTTAAATTTACAAGGTGGGGTTTCGACCCTACCCCTAAATAATGAAATACTATTCATTAATATTAATAACACATATTATTTATAATAATATTAAAATAATAAAGATAATAATAATATTATTATTATTATTAATAAAAATAGTAATAATAATACTATAAAGCATATGTGCGAATAATAATAAAATAATTTAGGTCTCTGCCCTTTCAGAATAATTAAAGATAATAATAAAAATAATTATCCTAATATTATTATTATTATTATTATTATTATTATTAAGAATGGTAATAAAACATATAATAATTCAAATAATACCTAAACTTCAAAAATAATAACCCTAATTATTTTATTCCTACTTTCTACCCTGCAAGGAAAATTTAGCATTAATATTCCATGTAATAATAATAACAATAATAATAATAATCGAATAACCATAAAAATTTGAATAAAACAGAATAAATGTAAATAAATATAAAGGAAGGTCTAAGAAGGTCTAGGGTTTCACCTTGAGTCGGCAGGGATGGGCGGCACCGGCGGTGGTGCACGGCGGTGGCTGGAAAAAGAGTCTAAGAGGGAAAAAGATGAAGAAAAAGAAGGAAGGAGAAGGGGAAAAGAGAAAATAAAGTTATGGTTCGGTGGAGGAGAATTAGAGGGAGTTTTTGGGTGGTACAAAGGGCAATAGAAGTGGCAGAAGTGGTGGCGGACGGTGGCTTAAAGGTTGCGGGATACATATTTTTGCGAGATGGGAAAGAGATTTCGCATGGCTATGGCAGCTCGTGCGAGAAGAATCGAAGGACGTGGAGAGTTTAGTTAGCTAGAGGGAATTGCAAGGAAGAATTTGGGATGCGGCGGTGGCGCTGAGGTTGGCTATCGGCGGCGGTAAGCTCGTTTGAAGTCAAGGTGGCACACGACTGTCTCTTAGGGTTTTCGGGGAGGAAAAATTTTGAAAACACTCCAATCGAGGCTATTTATAGAGGTTAAAGGGGATATTAGGGTTTTGGGGGTCGGTAGGAGGGTGTCCTATGTAGGTTTTGGGGCAGCCAAAGGCAGTAATCGGCCGACGAAGGGTTTGGTCGGATTCGATACTTCGAGAGAAAATAGAGAGAGAAAGAGCGGGATTTGAAGATAACCAATCATGCCAAGCTAATGGGCGAGTCAAGAGGGAGAAAATAAAGGGAGAAATGGCCGGTCAAAGTCCTCGTGGCCGGCGGTGCCATTTTTGGGGACGGGAGTGGCAGGCTTCGATGACGGGGGAGAGAGGAGGAAGAAGGAGGGAGGGAGAGGTGAATCAGTGGCCGGGAAAGAAAGGAAAAGAGGAGAACCGAGCCATTTGGGCAACGGTTATATTTTCATTAAACGGGACGCAGCGTCTCAGAGAATTAAGGGGCGAAACGCTGCGTTGGGGTGCCACAACAAAGGGGAAAGAAATGGCGCTGGGCCGCGGAGGAAGGAGAAGGAAAAAAGGAGATTGGGCTGCGTCCAGGCCCAATCCGGTGAGAAGAAAAAGAAGAAAGAAAAGAAGAAAAGAAAGAAAAGAGGGAAAAAAAAGAAAGAGGAAAAAGAAAATTTTAAGGGTTTTGGGTTTACATAAAATATTTAGAATGTTTTTGGGTATATAAAAATATTTAAATAAAAATATTAAACCTCCTTTTTAGGCTAATTTAGGACCTTCAAAAATATTTCTCCTAAATTCCTTTTTAATTAACAAAAAGCCCAATTTTTTTTCTTTATAAAAATATTTATATACTCCTATTAATTTGTCCTAAATAAATCCCTCTTATTCCCAATAAAATAATAAATTAAATTAATTTCCTAATAAATCCTTATTTAATAATATATATTAAAATTAAATAATTTGGGGACATTTCAAAACTACCACCCAAAATTAAGTAAAAAAATAATTAGATTAATAAATTGATTACTAAAATGAAATAAAATAACAAAGGGTAAAAAATAAAATCTAAACCAAGCTATGGACAAGCTGATGGTGCAAGGCTGCAAAGGTGGTAGCTATAGAGGAAAATAGAAAAGAAACAGAAAAAAAATATCCATCAATTATCAATTATCAACAAATTAACAAATAAAATGTCTAAAAAAAATATGCCCAAATAACCCCATTCGTTTATCAATAAAGAGAGAAATTGGAAAGGAGAAGAGAAGAAAAAGGGTGGGGCAAGGAAATGACAGGCATTCTAGGGTTTTAATAAAACATTAGCAATGATAAAAACTATGTACAGCTAATACACTTTAAGATGTTGCCACTAATATAGGAGCATTGATTGAGCTTTTTTCATGAAACTAAACTTGCCACCATATTTTTGCCCAAAATTTTTGCCCCTAAAATGGGTTTTAGTGACGACATTATCATCCTAATATTATTTCAAACGAACCCGACTAGCCGGATCGTACTCGATCCGTTAAACGGGGGTCGGGAATGTACTCGTTTCCCCCTTAACTGAAGTAATCTCTGAGCCAAACGTTGATACTTCAACGGATTTGCACATGAGTTAACAAGAAAACCCAAGAAATTTCATTCAACAACCTTCAAACATTACAAGCAAACCCTGTCAGTTATATATAACGGGAATCGAACTCCGACAAAAGGGGAGAGAGGGCAAGGGTGAGAAAACGGTTGACCTAAGGCCTCAGATTTGGTGTCAGGGACAAGATTCGGGGTAGGAAAAAAGGTGGACGTGTGGCGATGGTGACCACCAACGGTCGACGACAAGGCAGAACGGAGAAAAGGGGTCGAGCCGCCAGGAGAGCAACAAAGGAAAAAGGCGATCGGTGCTCCTCGAGGAGGAAACGAGGATTAAATAGGTGGATTATTAGGGCGCGAGGAGCCACCCACCGATTGGGCCAGAACTTGGGCCTGGGCTCAAGTTTTGGTTCAGTCCAAACTTAGCTTAAAAGGAGGTTAACAAAATTTTCCTATTTTCATTAGATTCAAGAGGCGATTATAACGGGATAATACCGATCCTGAATCCAATGCAAATAGGGAATCTAGAACTAAGTTACCTATACTCATTTAGGCTCGGGGCTGGCTATTGATAACCAACTCCGCCTAACCCGAGACTATCAATGGGATTTCCAAAAATTAAGGTAAAATCATCATCAGCCACTAAACACACACACCCCACAAAAATATTAATGTTCCAACCATGATTACAACGTGTTACACATTCAAGCTTAATTAATTACAAAAAATACGGTTCAAAAGTGCTTCCACCCACGCTTGTTGCCTCCACTCCTTAATCTGGCTTCGAATCCCAACTTACCTTGAAAATGGAAAACGTGGAATTATATGAGTGAGGAGACAACAGGATACAACTACCAAAAAGTGAAAGGAGAGGAGTAGTTGATGATGTGCGGTCCGTATTATCCCCCCCCCTTCTTTAGAGGGTTTCGTCCCTGAAACCTGCGCTAAGTGATCAAAAGGAGACAGGTCAGAAACATTAAAAGTTGGGCTAATAGTGCCATACTTTTCAGGAAGGTCTATTTTATAGGCATTGTCATTGATCTTTTCCAAGACAGTAAACGGGCCATCCCCCTTGCATCTAGCTTACCCTTGCGATGAGTAGGGAAGCGATCCTTACGTAAGTGTATCCAACCTAAATCCCCAGGCTGGAAGACGACCTTTTTTCTATGGTGATTAACTCGGGACGCCACGGCCTCATTTCGTATGTTAATCTGTTTAGCCACAGATTCATGTAGTTCTTTGATCATTTTGGCTCGTTTTTCAGCTCCCAAGGACACATATTGAGATGGGGGAAGAGGAGAAAGGTCAAGGGGAGTTAAAGGATTGATTCCGTAAACAACTTCAAAAGGAGATTTGCTAGTGGTGGAGTGGGAAGTTCGATTGTAAGCAAATTCAATATGTGGCAACACTGACTCCCACTGTCGTGAGTTATTGTAAAGAAAGGCTCGAAGCATGTTGCCAAGGGTGCGGTTAACAACCTCTGTTTGTCCATCGGTTTGAGGATGGAAAGAGGTTGAGAAAAGTAGTTTGGTGCCTAATTTTCCCCAAAGGACACGCAAAAAGTGGGACACAAATTTGACATCGTGATCTGAAACAATGGTCCTAGGAACCCCATGTAGTCTGACAATATTTGAGAAGAAGTAGTCAGCAATTAGGGAGGCATCATTCGTTTTGTTACATGGAATGAAGTGGGCCATTTTTTAAAACCAATCGACAACGACCATAATCGAATCTTTGTTCTTGTTAGATCGGGGAAGGCCAAGAACAAAGTCCATTAACACATCCATCCAAGGTTGGCTAGGGATGGGGAGGGGTGTGTAAAGTCCATACGGATATGTTGTTGATTTGGCTTGTTTGCACGTCACATAATTGGAGTAGAAATGCTGCACATCCCTTTTCATGTGTGGCCAATAAAAGTGTTCCTTTAAGATGTCTAGAGTTTTGGCATACCTAAAATGACCCATTAAGCCGCCACCATGAGATTCAGATACAAGGAGTTCTCGAAAGGAACGTCGAGGAACACATAAGCGACTTTCTTGAAAGAGGTAGCCATCATGGATGTAATATTTATCAAGGGTAGTATTTTGACACTTAGAAAATAAATCTCTAAAATCCTCATCATCGGAGTAGAGCAGTTTTAAATGGGAGAATCCTAAGAGACTAGCATCCACAATGGCCACAAGGGTGTGCCTTCGACTTAAAGCATTAGCTACCTTATTATCTCCCCCCTTCTTATATTTGACAATATAGGGGAAAGACTTAATAAACTCACTCCATTTGGCCTGGTGACGATTCAGCTTGTTTTGGGTTTTTAGATATCCTAAGTCTTGATGGTCAGTGTGAATAATAAACTCTTTTAGCCATAAGTAATGTTGCCAAGTCTCTAAAGATCTGACAAGGGTGTACAACTCCTTTTCATAGGTAGAGTAGTTGAGACAGGCATATTTCAATTTTTCACTAAAGTAGGCAATGGGTCGCTTCTCCTGGGATAGGACAGCACCGATGCCTACTCCTGAGGCGTCATAATCGACCTCGAAAACCTTTTCAAAGTTAGGTAGAGCTAGAAGTGGTGCCTTAACAAGTTTTTCTTTTAATTGATCAAACGCCTTTTGCCGGGCTATGCCCCACCTAAACTCTATGGATTTTTTGACAAGATCATTGAGAGGGGCAGCGATGGTACTAAAGTGGGGAACAAACCTATGATAAAATCCGCACAACCCGTGAAAGCTCCTGACTTGCGACACATTTTGTGGTGTGGGCCAATCTTTAATAGCACTAATCTTTTCCTCATCCACCCTAACACCATCCTTACTAACCACAAAGCCTAAGAATACAACCTCCTTAGGCAAAAATTGCTCTTGGAGGGATTAGCAAACAAACACTCCTCCCTAAGCACACATAACACACTCCTCAAGTGCGATATATGCTCATGATAATTCTTGTTATATATGAGGATGTCATCGAAGTAGAAAACAACAAACTTACCGATGAAGTTGGGCAACACATGGTTCATTAACCGCATGAAGGTGCTAGGAGCGTTGGATAGCCCAAACGGCATAACAAGCCATTCATACAACCCAAAGTTAGTTTTGAAGGCTGTTTTCCACTCGTCACCGGGCTTCATTCGAATTTGGTGGTAACCACTTTTGAGATCAATTTTAGAAAAAATGATACTCCCGTTTAATTGGTCAAGCATTTCATCTAGGTGAGGGATGGGATAACGTTATTTGACAGTGATTTTGTTGACCGCACGTGAATCCACACACATGTGCCAACTCCCGTCCTTTTTGGGGACTAACAAAACAGCTACCGCACAAGGGCTCATGCTTTGCCTAACATGACCTTTTTCGAGTAATTCAGTGACCTGTTTTTTTAATTATTTAACCTCTTCCAGGTTGGCCCTATAAGCGGGGCGGTTAGGGATGCTAACTCCCAGGATGAAATCAATTTGATGTTCAATGCCTCTAAGAGGAGGGAGGCCTTTCAAAACTTCTTCCGAAAATAAGTCTAAGAACTCGGAGAGGAGATTTTGGATTTCAAGGGGGAGAGAACAGAAAGGGTCAGTGGAGGACTCGAGACAATGTTTGTAGATTAAGATGTAGACAGGCATGTTTAGAGAGAAGGCCTGTCCAACATCCCTTTTTTGAGCAAAAGGTTAGTTTGTGGTCTGTTGTCTGACCCGAGGCGGTTATCAACACTTGTGGTGGAAGGAGTTTTTCTACGATCAAACTCATCCTTCAACTTGAGCTGATCTTCCTTAACTTGAGAAGGTGGAAGAGGTGCTAGGGTGTACTTCCTATCATCCTTTTAGACAGTGTATCGATTTTTGAATCCATCATGTATGACCTTTCTGTCAAATTGCCAAGGACGTCCTAGGAGAGCATGGCTAGCATGCATATGTACAACATCACACAGGACCTTGTCCTCATATCTTCCAATTTGGATACTTAAGAGGACTTGTTTGTTAACCTTAACTTCCCCAAGCTCACTTAGCCACTGTAGTTTATAAGGATACGGATGTTTAATGATTGGAAGGCCTAGTTTGTGGACCAACTCGGTACTGGCCACATTAACGCAACTCCCACTATCGATGATTAGGCTACCTTTAGTCCCATTGATATAGCAACGGGTGTGGAATAAGTTCTCCCGCTGATCGTAGGAGGGATCGGCCCTAACATTGGAGGCAAGGGACCTACGAATGACTAGAGACTCAGAAAGGGGTAGCTCCATGTCCTCATCACTTTCATTTCCAAGTTCCCCAAGCGTATTCTCTCTTTCTTCCTTAGAATTAGAGACTAGTTCTCTGTCCCTCATCATCATGACCCTTCGGTTAGGGCATTGTGAGGCAATATGCCCATGGCCCAAGCATTGGACGTTTCTGGATGAGCTTGGTCTACTTGGGTTGGCTACGGCCTTTCCTTTCTCACTTGGTAAAGGGAGGGAAGAATTTGGAGATTTATTGTCAATTCTCGGATTTGGGGGAGACTTCTAATTAGACGGTTCACTATTCCTAGTGAAGGATCTAGGTTGAGCTTGAGTTCGATGTTTAGCCCTAGGATTCTTTATTTGTTTCTCAAGTTTTTCAGTCAAGTTCAGAAGTTCATCCATCTCTACATAGGGATAGAGTTCTACATGGTCGGCAATCTCGGGATTTAAACCTCTAAGAAACCTTGCCATTGTGGCTTCTCGGTCCTCATTAATGTTTAATTTGGCTAGACACATCTCCATTTCCTTATGGTATTCATCTACCGTTTTCGTTCCTTGTCTAAGGAATTGTAGGCGTTGATGTAAATCCCGATGGTAGTGGGAAGGAATAAAACATCGGTGCATTAGGGATTTAAACTCAGGCCACAAGGAAATAGGAGGCTCACCATAACGTTCTCTTTCCCTAGTAAGCCTACCCCACCAAGAGCTAGCGTAGTCTGTGAACTCAACAATGGCTAACTTGATTTTTTTATCGTCAGGATAATCATGGCAATCAAAAACTAACTCAATTTTTCTTTCCCAATCAAGATAAGCATCAGGGTCATTCTTTCCATTGAATTGTGGGATTTTTAATTTGATACTTCCTAGGCCCGATCATGCCCATAATAATTTTTCCTATAGGTGCGATTAGGGTGGGGAGAGTGTTCATAACCTATCAACTCAAGATCGTTTTCTATTTGCTGATTATTATTTCCAGGTTGGTTAATGGTCCTTTCGGTGTTCTGATTATTAGCCATTTCAGCCCTAAGTCCACCTACCATAGCATCCATGGTATTAAGTCATTCAAGCATTATCCTAACCATTTCAGCAATAGATTCACTCTCAGCCATTATACCCTATAGTCTAGGTGGAGGCCCAAAAGGAAAAAAAAAAGATTATCCAATTTTAAGTCCAATTCCCCCTTTTTTTCTCAGGCAGGTAGCAAGGAAATCATTAAGTCATGCTATCAATGAGAATGAACAGGAGTAATGCACAAAAGGCAAACAGGTAGATACGTAGGCAGGAGGGAAGGAAATCAGCAAACACCCAAGCAAGATATGAACGAAACGGGGAAGGGATTAGGGCTTACAGACCAGGAACAAAATTTACAAGGCTTTCCTAATTAAATACAACCATACTAAAATGAAAGACAGAGAGTGGAAAAGAAAAAAAAAGAAATATATTACAGCGAGGCCTCCGCCAAATGAGCCCTGGCTCGGGCGTTGAGTCAACTTGCTAGGTCGAACGAGTCCCCAGCCAAGTTAGCACGGCCTAGTGAGTTCCGGGTGGGTTGAACCGATTCTGAAGCAAGTCCGACCAAGTTGGCTCCGATTCACGCACACCAGGGTAGTTCAACACAAAACGAGCCACAAGGTTCATTTTCGAAAGCAACAGTTTCAACAAAAAAAAACGGGACAAGACGAGCAAGTAACATTCACGACAAAGAAAACAATTGGGGAATAAATCCAAACTGTGCACATAGATCATAGCAGTGAGGACACATCATCGGACAGGTTTTGACTCCGGTCTCAGAGCTAAACCAAGTCAACATAAATTATCAACTTAGAGATACGAGTTCTGAAATGAGTTTACCTGAGAAGTCGACCAGGAGCGGGGGGGAAGTAACCGAGACTGGTTGTGGCTTCGCGAGGTGGTAGCACTATAGCGCCGCCTAAAGCCGCCGTTGGGCCACCAACCTGTAGTCGTTCTGGCTTCGATCAAGGCATGCCAGTGTCCCTACCATAGATAAACCAAAGGGTAAGTGTAGATCGAAGAACATAAGAGAAAAAAAAATTATCGAAAGAAGTTCAGAATGAAGTACACCATTTGCGAACGCCGATCGAGTAACTTAAGCTCTGATACCAGATGAAACGAACCCGACTAGCTGGATCGTACTCGATCCGTTAAACAGGGGTTGGGAACGTACTCGTTTCCCCCTGAACCGAAGTAATCTCCGAGCCAAACGTTGATACTTCAACGGATTTGCGCATGAGTTAACAAGAAAACCCAAGAAATTTCATTCAACAACCTTCAAACGTTACAAGCAAATCCTGCCGGTTATATATAACGGGAATCGAACACCGAAAAAAGGGGAGAGAGGGAAAGGGTGAGAAAACGGTTGACCTAAGGCCTCAAATTTGGTGTTAGGGACAAGATCCGGGGCAGGCAAAAAGGTGGACGTGCGGCGATGGTGACCACCAACGGTCGACAAAAAGGCGGAATGGAGAAAAGAGGTCGAGCCGCCAGGAGAGCAACAAAGGAAAAAGGCGATCGGCGCTCCCCGAGGAGGAAACGGGGATTAAATAGGTGGGTTATTAGGGCGCGAGGAGCCACCCACCGATTGGGCCAGAACTTGGGCCTGGGCTCAAGTTTTGGTTCAGTCCAAACTTAGCTTAAAAGGAGGTTAACAAAATTTTCCTATTTTCATTAGATTCAAGAGGCGATTATAACGGGATAATACCGATCCTGAATCCAATGCAAATAGGGAATCCAGAACTAAGTTACCCATACTCATTTAGGCTTGGGGGCGGCCATTGATAACCAACTCCGCCTAACCCGAGACTATCAATGGGATTTCCAAAAATTAAGGTAAAATCATCATCGGCCACTAAACACACACACCCTACAAAAATATTAATGTTCCAACCATGATTACAATGTGTTACACATTCAAGCTTAATTAATTATAAAAAATACGGTTCAAAAGTGCTTCTGCCCACGCTTATTGCCTCCACTCCTTAATCTGGCTTCGAATCCCAACTTACCTTGAAGATGGAAAACGTGGAAATATATGAGTGAGGAGACAATAGGATACGACTATCAAAAAGTGAAAGGAGAGGAGTAGTTGATGATGTGCGGTCTGTATCATTATTTTCTAAAGATAAATTGAAACATAGGGAGATTTTGGGGGTAAATTTTATCACAAGTAAATTGGGAACGACTTTGTCATCACTAATAGACTTTAGAATTATCTGACTCCCTCCCATTTCCTTTTCCTAAAAAAAAAAGCTACGAGTTATCTCCACTGATGTCATAGCGACAATATTGAGTCATCCTGATTACTCTCATTCCAAAAATTACCCTTTTCTTTGTAATGAATATTTTTGTATACATCTCCACTTAGAATTTTGAAAGATCCTAGGAGACTAAAAAAAAGAAGGAATTAAAAAATGAATGAATTAGAATAATCTAAGAGTTTTATAATCAAATATAGCTTAGAAGATCTCAGAGAAATGAACTTGTAAAAAAGGGTTATAAATTGGAAATGAAACATTTCAAAAATGAAACAAAAGTTTCCATTTCATAAAAGGGTGAAATAAATGCATAAAATAATATATTTTAATTATAATTAAAATAATTCCTAAATAACTTAGGATTTAAAAAAAATGAGATGTTGCACAATGATAGCTAATAAAATGAGTCTTAATTAGCATTTAAATACTTTGGAGTCATACCTTGATCCTACCTTAGAAGAGCATCCTTTAGGTGAATGCAATCATCCATAGTTTTCTATGGATAAGGCACAATGAATCAAGTAGGAAGAGGTTATTGTCTTGGACACTTGCTACTTACATATGCTAAATATAGGTTTAGCTATTCTTAACATATATATATATATATATAAAAAGTGGAATATAGTTGCTTTAGGCAAACATGCGTGGAATGTTCTAAAAAATAAGAACATATTTTAAATTTAGTGGATTCATAATAAGTTTATTAAAGGGTGAGGGTTAGCTAGCTTGAGCTCATCGATGTCTTCTACAAGTCTACCACATAATATCTTTCAAATATATAATACACTCTCTTATGTTCTTACTGGACTGCACAACCATGAAGAGTACAAAATCAATATGGTGTATAATCAAACTAGAAATAAAGGCTTAGTCATGTTGTGGTGGAGGATTATATGGTCTAATATAGTTGCACCAAAGACTCATTTTGTTATTTGTCTCTCTCCACACAAATTCTTGGCCATAGAGGATATTCTAGTTGGACTACCATTAATCCCATATAATAGTTGCTCGTTCTAACAACAAATAAAAACAATACAGTGCCACATCTCATGTTGTCCAATGATTGGTCATTTATATCAAGTTGTAGCTTCCATGGATAATTAAAAAACTCATGGATGACAATCTGTACTCAATAAAGATATAACTACATTTAATAGGTGTAAATAGAAGGTGGAGATGATAAGTTGTTTTCTAGCAACTATGGTTTATGATATTTGAAGATCACAGCATGATGTTTTATTTTAACCAGAAAATCTAGTGTAGTTAAAATTGGTTAGGTCTATAACATTAACATGTGATTCTAGATATCTTTATTGGTCTTGTATCCCTACAAACAATCAATATATTTGATTAGTTGATCTTTTTTTCTACATTATCTTTGTTCCATTTTGTGATTGTTAATGAAGAGTCATGCTTTGATTAAAATATAAATCAACTTATCTCCTTCATTTATCATCAAAACTTTATAAAAATTTATCCTAACCATCCATTCTTTTTTAATAATGGATGAAAGCCACTTACTTTGGCCCCTAGCGGTTGATGCCAACCACCTCCCCTTTGTCCTTGATATTTTTTTGCTAAATATCATTTATTAACTTAAATATTAAAACTTTGTTACTTTATTTTGATCTCATCTGATCTTCCTTATTCCTATTTTTTCTCTTTCTTTCCTCCTTGGTATTATGCATTATCCTTCATTTTCTCTCAATTTTTTGACCCATTATTCTCCTTTCCTCAATGGTTTTACCTTTTTAAGCTTCTAAATCTTAAGGATTAACTCATGAGTGTTTTCTTTAAACAAAAAGTGAGTTGATCTTTGAGAAAAGTGAAGAGTATAGATCTTTCTTCTCTTGATTTAAGCTTTCTTATAGCTCTTCTTTCTTTCTTTTCTTGGAACTTAGGATTTTTATTTGTTTTTTTTTATAAGATAAGTATGTTTTGTTATCTTTTGTTATTAAGCATGAGATTTGTGTAAGAATGACATTTTGGTTTTTTTTTATATGGATCTTAAGGTGAGTTTGAAATCATGAAACTAGACATATGTAAGTTATTGGGCATGATTGATCTTATTTGAATTTAAGTGTTGAAAAAGAGTATTTTCCTACTATATGCGCTGTCAAAAAGCTACACTTTGGGCGTAGGGTTGTAAATGAACTAGCTTTTAACAAGCGAAGCTAAAAAAAACTTGCTAGAATTTTCACTATAATAGAACTCAAGCCTAAATTTTTAATGTTCAAGCTTGGCTTGTTTATTAAACCAACCAAAAAATAAGGCTCGAGATCAACTTATTTAGCTAAATAAACAAACTAAGTTGAGTCCAAAAAGCTCATGAGATAACTAGACTCATTTATATCCATATTTGGTTATGGGCTTGTTCTTATTTTTTTAAATTTACTTTGATGATGCATTTAGATTCTTTGACATTTTTAGGTAAATTTAGATAATAATATATTAGGAAATGAACATGGCTAGGCTTTGTTCGGTAACATTTCAGTTTTGAGCGTGTTTAGGGATCATTTGGCCATTTAACATGTTCTCTACATTTTTCCAAACTTTTTAGAGTTCTAATGTGTTTTTGATGTTGTATTTAATGTGTATGTTGATTTTTATGACTCATTGCTAAGTGTGGCATGATTTATCATTTATTATTAATTTTTAGGGTTTTATAGGTAGAATTGTCATTTTATATTAATTCATATTTGATTATAATGATTTATGACTTTTATTATGTTATTAATGATATAAATATTCTTAGGTTTAGTTTTCATGATTTATGGAGTTTATTTAGTATTTTTTAAAGTTATGATATAAAAAAAGGATATAATGAGTATTTTGCAAAAGATTAGGTATTTATTGATGTTTATGAGACATTTTGATAATTTAACCTTATCTTGATAGTAAGCTTACTGTAAATAGTATATTTCAATAATAATTAATTATCAGTTATTACCATGTTGTTTGTTAGTATAATTTGACATTTTTTTGTTTTATTAAAACTATATTGTGGTAATAATGAAATTTTAAAAAGTGATATGCAGAATTGAAATGTTCTAATTATGATTAAAATATCTAAAATTTATTGTTAATTCAAGTAAAAGACATAGTTGTGAAGTAAGGTTTAGTTTAATCTTAGGTTGGCCTATAAGGTGTATCATAATTATGATAGCATCATGAACATAAGTATGCCTATATTTACTCTGTAGGTGACCTATGAGACCTATATAGGGTATCAATACTTAAGGTTAGAGTGTCCTAAGTAGTATTACAATCCTTAGCCCTTATAAAAAGGATCACAACTAGATGTTAAAGTAAGAACTAGTAAAGATTTTACCCTCTCAATAAAATAAGTAAAGTGATTATATGATAATGTTATTTTAGTGGAAAGAATAAGAGGATGATCTTACATATATATTTTTGTCTATGTTTTTTTATAGCATAATCTTCTATATTATAATAACATGTTCCTCTATGTTTTCTTGTGTCAATATGTGCAGTATGTTCTTTAGTTATAAGCATGTCCTTTTATGATTCCTTGTAACACCACGTTATTATTTGCACTATGTTATTTAGTTGTGAACCACATTTACCATGTATAGTTAGTTGTGTCGTTATGCAATGAATAGATAGTTGTAAGTGTAAGACTTAATGATTAGTATTCTAAAGCATGTGTTGATATGAATAATATTATGTATGAGTGTTTGGTGAATCATATTGTTCCCAATCCATGAAAATATTAGCATGCTATATTCCATGATATAAGTTACATGCTACCTTATAGAATATAACTTAGAATATCTTCCTCAATTTTCAATAGGATCCTTAGCCCTTGTAATGAGGATCACCTAGTTTCCCTTATAACATTTGTAGATTTGATAAGGGAAGTGAAAGTTTACTTGATCAAAGCCTATGTGGTATAGTAGATAGTTGCAATACTATGGTGCGGCACCCCACTTTTCTAAAATATGTTTATTATTATAAATATAAGAAAACTAGTTAAAATTTGTATTGATTACATCTCTTTAACTCTCATTATGTTTTTGACTCTCGTTACATATTAAAATGTTTTGTTATGATTGTTTATCCTTTCTCATGGTTAGTCATGTAAAACTTTTGAGATACTTTTGGACATGGAAATTCTTCTAAATCACTATATTTTTTTTCATATTTGAATTCCTTAAGTTTTTCTCTGAGTGTCATAGGCCTTTTCAAAATTTTAAATATAAATTTCTAAGAAAAATATATATTTACAGGCCTTTCTCACTTTATTCATATTTTAAGCTTCGAAACTAGCATTTTAACTAACAAAAATTTATGAAACATAAAGGTGAAATATGTGTCCTATGAGGGGTATCAATAAAGTTCAGAGTGTTATGACTTTTTTTTTCTTAGGTGCAATGATATAAGCTATTTTGTTTGTCATAGTTGCAACATTATAGGTTGTTATTTTTGTCACAAGTGTAGTGTTATAGGATATTATGTTTTCCATAACCACCATGATATAGGCTATTATGTTCTTGTGGTTTTCTTTGCCCATTACGCCTTAGATATTGTGTGGTTTCATTAGCCAATAAAATATAGATGTTTATGTGGGTTCCATGGTCATCATTAGTATATGTTGAAAATGGAGGAGTGAATAATAATATCATGTGTAATATAAAGAATAAGTGAAATACTTCATTATTTTGGGAAACTTGAGTTATCTTGGGTCTTTAATAGTGAAGGATAAATTTCATTAGTTTGATATTTTTCACATCTTTTATAGAGTTTGAAACCATAGTTGTTTTTTTTTCAAATGTTTCATTCAAGACTTATTGTCATTTCTTATATATTCCATGAGACTTGTGGCACACTTTTGTCCTTCAAAAAATTTTCGAAATCTTCTTTAGTGTGTTTATTTTATATTTTCACATTTTTCTGAGTCTCTTATGATTTTTCAAAATACCAAACTAATTTATTGGTAAAAGAAAATACTATTTATCACTCCCATAGGTATTAATCATGTGTTTTGAGCTCTATTAAACCTTTTATGGTTTTCTAAATCATCTTATCTTATTATTTTTTTTATCTAAATATGATCCAAAAATATTCCTTTATTATTCATATAATATTTGAAGATATAGTTTATTATGTATATGTTATCAAAACTGATTTCTCATCCTATGTTCACACCTAAACTTTATGAAAATGTATATGAGACTTTAATTATTGATAAGAACACATGAGAACCGCTCATTTTGATGTTAAAGTCATGGCTCCACTTGATCCCATGTGTATAGCACCAAAGAAGCCTTAGTTGTTAAGTTCTGATTTTTTTCTTAATCCTTAAGCCTTCTAACTTAACTAACATGTAGTCATCTCCTTTCTCGTCCTCATTTCTACCAATTCTCCTCCTTCTTCCCTAAATTTAAAGGCATCACTCCTCCTTTTCCACCATTGTTTAAGCTTGATTAATCTTCCTAAACCTTAAGGATAAGCTATTTCCTCCTTTTTCTTCGATCCTTTATCATCGCTTATGATTTTTGTGAGATTATGTTCCTAATATTTTGTATGATTGTTCTAGGTTTTATTTTGTTCTATTCTTAATGTTGAAGCTTGGATATTAAAGATAAACCTCTCAAATCCTAATTAAATAGAACTAATTTATGTTACGTGTTATTGATCAAGTTTTAGAATTTTCGAGTATTATGGTGGTGGTTTGACCTTTTGAACATAATTTGTGATTCATGGATTTTTACATGAATCTAAGTAGATCAAGATAATCCTTGATTTTGGCATATAACTTATTATGATTTGGGAATATTTAAGATGTTTTATAAATGATTAAATATTGTCATGCTTTAGACATTTTTGGTTAAGTATATTTGGTTTTGGAAAATTTTTAGGAGCTATTGTTGTTGTTTTTGAATCTAATGATACCTTTTAATTTTTAGATGAATCTTGAAATACAATATGATTGATTTGAGCATGTGTTGATGCTTGAAATTATAGTGGAATAATTTAAAGGTTCATTAAGTTCTTCATGTTCTTGATAACATTCTAAGTTGGCTAATGATGATCTAATTAATCTAAGTAGGGTTTAAATTGAGATTAATCATGTTTTTTTTTTATAAATAAGCTTGACTATGATATTTTTACCCTTAAAAGGCTTTTAGAAAGTCTTAGGTTCAAAGGTTACCATTGACCTTTAACCATCAATCCCTCAAAATAGTAGCTGAGTATGAATAATAATTTAATTTATAGTAATTAATAATTTGTGGTTTTTATATTTAAGCCTCTCAATATAAAATAACATTTTTCCTTACTTGTGAAAAGTATTTTGCATGAATAAAGTTTCTTTAGGAAAAAATTTCCTTTTAACTTAATTTTATCTTCTAAATTATTCTCTGCCATTGGTTTGGTATTTTATGGCCTTAAATGTGATTCTTTGTGCTTTAAGGTATTTTTGGGATTTTAGATTAAAATAGGTTTATTTGATTGAATAGCTTGGTTGGCTTATACGCCTTTGGTTTTTAAATTTTAGGTTATTTTCATTTGGGGTTATGGCTTAGCTTGGGTTATGCCCATGTTAAGGTTTTGTTGGTGTAATAGTTGATTTTTTTAGGGCTTTATATTGTGTTTGACTTCATATCATTGTGATTCTTTTAAGTGGCTTTGGTAGTCGATGAGTTGTGACTCATCTTATTTGAATGTGTGATTGAGGTTATGATTGGATGCCTAACCTTAGCCTTATATGGTAAAATATTATGTTGAAGAGGTTATAGCTTAATGGTTAACCTTTGCATTACTAGGCTAGTTGTTTGTGACCCTAAGGGGTCAAATTTATTTGAGGACTTGTTTGGTTATTATTTGTGCATCATTATGTTCCTTGGTAGATAATATGACATTCTTAAATAAAATATTAAATGTTAAAGTGTAAGAGACTTGGATTTCGGTAGACATCTTAAGCCTCGATTAGCCACAAGTGCTAAAGGCATTTGGGTTGAATGGTCATTTCTACCTTTATTGGTAAAATACCAACCCTATGGGGTGGTATAGAAATTGGTGAGTGATTAGTTTGTTGCAATGGTTTCCTTGATAGGTGTATTGGAAGTACAATTCATGTAACCTTGACTTTTTTGCCACAAGTGAAAATGTACCCTCTCAAGTTTAATTATATATCTTGTCTAAGATACATATCGTTAGGTACTTATGTGATTTCTTTGGCTGGTATGTCTTGAAAGCGAGTAACTTTTAATTTTATTAGTTTCACACGAGTAGGTGGTTGTGTGGTTTCCCTAGCTAGCCTACCTTATAAGCAAATTGGAATTATATTACATTATGTAATTATGTTGTTAGAAGGCATTATGTGCACTACTATTATGTGTTATTATTTTGGTATGAGGCATTATGTGCACTACCATTACTATTGCATGAAGCTACATATATTACCTAAATTATATGCATGATTTGATGTTATTGAATGTAAATTGCTAGTTTTGCATGATTTTATATCTTTGTGTATTGTAAGGTTGTTGAGAGTGCTATATTTTATGTATATTAAGAGTCCTCAAAAAGCATGAATATCACGATAACATGTTTTGGGATTTATTACCTATTATTATGGTTTTGTGTTGTAGTGATGTATCATGTTAGGTTTTATGATGTTGTTATTGCACTTGAGTATGATATTTCCTCAAAGTTAGATTTGTTTACTCGTTTGTTTTATATTGAATAGATTTATTTTAGTGGTTGAGGTGCATGTGATCTAAATATTTTTAGAGTTTGAGTTGGAATCATATAGTGAGGCATATTGTGTTTTAGTTATGAGTTTGGACTTTCTTATATTCATTTTAGTCTATGTGATTCAGCTTTGTAGCTATGTATTAATATTTTATAATGTAAATTTTTTTACCTTATAAAACTTATTCTTGTTGTTTAATGTTTTTCATACCTAGTTTTGCATTTATCATGGGTTAGGTAAATATGCACACATCTCCTCGTGATAGATATGGCGGTAACACCCATTATTTTTTTTCTTTTACACATTGTATTTTAAGAATGAAAATTTAAAGTTGAGCAAAATAGGGGTGCTACAATAAGTTGAATAAGTGAGTGGTGATATTTGGCATAAGAAATTGTGTAAGTATGTGAATTATTGATGTGATAACATACATAAGGAATATAATGACTAATGGATCTCATATGTGTGTGTGTGTGTGTGTGTGAATTTTATTATTTTAGATGTTCGGTATCATTTTTAAAGTGTTTATATTATTCCGAGTGTTTTATAATATGAATAGTCTAAATAGTTATAAATAGTATGAATATTAGTTTTTGATGAATTTCACTACAAATCAAGTATTAGCATGCTTTATTGTATTCTTCTTATTTCACTTTTAGTATATTATGTTTATTCAATATGTTTATCATACCAATACTATATGTTTTCTCCATTTTTTTTTACATACATGTTTAGATATGGAAGTTTGCACTAGGACGTTGATTGCAAGTGTGATTTGGGGTGGGGTATACTACTATTTATGCTTATTCGGATAATGTTTTCCTTGTGTCCATTTGTGTCCAAGTCTAACTCTATTTATGTATGTATAAAAATATCCTTCTATTACTAGTTTCTATTATGTTTCGTCTTATTTTTCTTTCAATATTGTTTCGTAACCTCTTATTGATTTGTGATTAGGTACTTACCACACCTAATCACAAAGTATGAAATTACAATTTTAGATGTAGCTTCTATTAGCGTAGCATTTAATATGGATTGGGTATTGATAATACCCTCACTATAATAGATGTAGTGGTAATACTCTATTTTCTTATCTGGCTTCATCAAACTTTCTTTAAAAAGTGAAATTTATTTATGTGAATTTCAAGGTACGACATATGGAACATGGACATAAGAATGCCTTTTTAGATAATGAGAATCACAAAACTGATGTCAAAAGTGTGAAAATTTGAGCACATGTTTGGGGGGGGAATGCTTTTGATAATGGTTAAGGTAAAAAGTGTTATTAAAAACAATAAAATTATTGCAATAGTGTGGAAAAAAAGTTTTGGATAACAATTTTATAGGAAAAATGTTATAAAAAAAGTCCTCCTTAAATTTTCATGGAGCATCTTTAATAGCAGTTCTTTCATAAATCCATTGTCTAAAATAGTTTTTTTTTTAAGTAAAAATTTTATAACTACCAAAATATGAAGAGTTTTACAACCTATAATTAGACCAAAAAATCATCTATACAATATTTCCATTAGTTGTATTTATTGACTATATGGGGACAAACCTTCTATTCGACACAACAAAGTATATATCTTTAAGAAGCAAATGTGGATGTCTAGTCCTATTACAAAAGATCCTAGAATTCCTTTCATGCTAAAGAAAATCCTATGACAGTGACAAAAAGAGCTCATAGTATGTCCTTCTTCTCTTTGCATTGTTTCGTGGTTTTGTCCAAGATCTTCATTTCTATCTCCCAAGAATGAAGATTGTCTCTTCTGTTAAAAGATCTCCATATTTTCTTCCACATCTCCTGGCTATATGGACAGTCAAATATAAGATGTTGTATGGTTTCCTCTTGACTTGTAGTGAAAAGGAAACACTCAGTATCATCTAAAAGGTTTGACTGTTTCAGTGTTACCTTGGTCATCAATTTATTTTGAATGGCTAATCATGTAATAATTGATGTTTAGGCATAGCCAATCCACACAAAGCAATGGGCCACCACTATACCTTTCCACCCTTGTGTCTAATGTGTTCATAAATTTTCTAGAAGCTATAAGTTCCATCTCCCTGCAAGAACTTCTGCATGCCATGATGGTCAGTAAATAAGGATCTAAATTTTCCTCTGAGGTTGAAGATCTGTTGCAGCTTCTAGGAACATAGGTGGTTTGAGTTGAAAGACCATAAGGACTAAATGTTTAGGTAAATGGAATGGACCCATTTGACCCAAAGGAAGTCTTTTTTGCAACATATATTCCATAGAAACTTCCCCACTGCCACCTGATTCTAGATTTGTACATCAATAAGTCCCAACCCACCCTTCTTCTTTGGTAAGCATACCTGTTTCCACGCAACTAGTACTTTCTTTGATGTATCTAGCTTACCAGTCCATAGAAATTGTTTACACATGCTCTCAATTTGATGGATCAACTTCTTTGGCAGGATAAAAACTTGGCACCAATATAGCTACATGCTAAAAATTAAAGATTTTAGTAATTAGGCTCAAGCAGCATAAGAGAGGAGATGGGTGTGCCAACTTGTTAGCTTCTTTGCTATTTTCTAGACCAGACCTTGCAGCTAAGAAGAGGTTAACCTTATAGTAGAAATAGGAACACCTAAATAGGTGAAAGAAACTCTATCTTCAATGAACTTGGTGTTGTGTAGAATTTGAGTCTTGGTAGTATCATCCACTCCACCAAAGAAAATATTACTCTTTTATGGATGGATGACAAGCCCTGATTGATCAGAAAAATCCCTAACCACTTTTAGGAGCCCTGTAACTGAATTTACATCACCCCTACAAAAGATGAGCATATCATATATGAAAGAAAGATTTATGATCTTCAAACCTTTCACCTTGGGTGACCCTTAAAGTCCTTGTAACTCCATAAAAATTTGAGAGATTTAGTTAAATACTCAGCCACCAAAACAAGCAAGGAGATAGAATATCCCCTTGACATAGCCCTTGTTGACCTTTGAAAGACTAGGTCATCTCCTCATTCAGTGATAGGGAATAAGAGAAAGAAGTAACACAAGCCATGATCCATCTAACCATTTGTAAGGGGAATCCATAAGCATGAATAATTTGGTGCAGAATACCCCAATGTACTAAGTCATAGGCTTTCCTAATATCCAATTTATTCATGCATCTAGGAGAGATATGCCTCTGGGAGTATTTCCCAACCAACTCAGCAGCTAAGAGAACATTTTCCCCAACTTTTCCATCTCTAATGAATCCAAATTAGACCTAATCAATGAGTTCTAGCATTAAAACCTTCAGTTTGGTAGTTAAAATTTTAGAAATAATTTTGTACATAACTCCACAACATTTAATCAACCTATATTCACTTACCTTAGTGGCATTTTCTTTTTTTGGAATGAGTGTTAAGGAGGTAATGTTTAGTTGATTTGGAAGATTCCCAATAGTGAAAAAACTCTGAATAGCTGAGGCAATGTCTTCCCCTATAATCTCTCATGATTTTTTTAAAATGCAGTTGTAAAACCATCAACTCCAGAGGATTTATTATCTCCAATTGAAAAAATATCCTCTGTAACCTCCTCATAAGTGACTAGGGCAAGCAGGAGATGTTTGTGAGATTATTAGAGAATTGGCCCCTACACAATGATTGCTGGATCTACAACGCCTGAGCCACAACCTTTAGATCCTAGCAAGTCTTTATAAAACTTGACAAAAAAAATCAAAGATATAACCAGGTTTAGAAGTTGTTGTCCTAGAATCCAACTTAATTTTCTAGATGGTCTTCATATTTTGGTTGCCTTTCATCCTAGCAAAAAGGAATTTATGATTTGCATTTCCCACATTCAGCCAATGGATTTTGGATTTCTACTTCAAGAAGCTTTCTTAACAAATGGAGAGTTTTTTAAATTCCACTTCATAGGCATGAATCTGATCTCTAAGGTCCTTATTGTATATATCATTCATCAGATTTCTTAAGGAAACTGACAGAGCCTTCCTAGCCTCCTTCATTCGATGATCCAATGAGCCATACTTAGTCCTATTAAGCTCTTTGAATATATACTTCAATTTTTGGAGGTTTTTATAGATGTGCATGAGTGGGCTATCATAGGAATAACCTTCCTAGTGCCTTTAGATGATGTCCAAAAATTATCATCTTCAGTCCAAGAATTATTGAACCTGAACAGCCACTTCCTATTAATCTGGACCCCTATATAGACTTGAACTAGGCATTGATCAAACATTAGAGGTGGCATGAACTAAGCAAAAGAGCTAGTGAACTTATTAAGCTAGGGAATATTCACCATAGCCCTATCCAGTTTAGAAGCCACTGCCTCATCCCCATTTCATTTATTCAGCCAGGTAAGAAAACACCCATAGCCTTTAAGATCCCTTAGCCCAAGATGATTAATGCAATGTGAAAAATCTTACATGCCTTGAATAGCTAGCACATCCCCTCCCTGTACCTCGTTAGGCTGTATGATCACATTAAAGTCTCCCATAAGAATCATAAGCTCAGTGGCCTTATTGTTTTGCTCTAACCGATTCCAAAGACCTTTCCTGGCTATATCAGAATTTAAAGCATAAATGAACCCCATAACAAAATAAATACTACCATTGATATTCATAACATCACACAAAATACCTTGGGCACATGTGTCTATATGAGTCACTAACAAGATAAGAGGATCTCAAAGAACCCAGACTCAACCATTGTAGTGGTCTTGATAATTATTGAGGAACTTCCAGTTCCTTACCATGGCTTTTTTATACTATCGACTTTATTAACCTTAACTCTAGTTTCTAGTAAACTAATAAGAGAGCAATTAGTTTGTTTGATCCATCCCCGAACCTCCCTTTGTTTGGATGGATCATTTATACCTCTCACATTCTAGCTAGCAAGCATGGGAACCAGGGTCATGAGGGTGACCTATCAATTCTTGATCTTGACACAAGTTCTGTAACATATTAATCTCTTGGAGAGCTAGAAATATATTCCCAATACTCCCTACATCTAGGTTACTTCCTACATTTATCTCAGGAAGTTTTGGAGGGAGTGTCATCTAGATTATGTGAACTTCAGGAACTATAGACTTTTCCGTCTGAACTTGAGGATTTCTTACCCCTCTAGGTCTTTCCTTGTTTATTTTACCTTATCTTCTATCCCTCGCCACCATCCATTCTTGATGTGATTGAGGCTCGATAACTTGAATTTTATTCTTTAATTTAGAGAAGGCCTGATTATCATGAGTTGGAACATTACATCTATAACAAAATGTGGGCTTCCACTCGAATTCTACTGGTTAGGTGATGATAGTGCCATCCGGGTGTCTGATAAGAATGGTCTCACTCAATGGCTTTTTATTATCTACTTCAACTAACACACATGGATAGGTAATCCTATCTTTCCTCAATGCAATAACATTAGTACAAATAGGAGTGTCAATTGTGCTCACTATCATGCTAAGGAATTTAGTAGACCAATATTCTAAAGTCAAATGAGGAAGTTTGACCCATAAAGGTACAAATTGCAAATCGGTCTTTGTAAGGTTCATTTTCCTTCTCCATCTTTTTATGATTACATGTATACTATAAAAAGTCCAATACTGATTCAATATCCATTCACAATCTATAGTAGAGTCGAATTTAAACAAGAAAAGCCCATTATCATGACATATAATCTTAGGCATAGCTATCCTATTCCATTGAACTTTTACAAACCCCAACATTTGGTTGAATGTAGGGTCATGACCATAAACATATCCAACCAAGGTGTGTTGCTATTCATCCATTTCCTTATCTATTTCTGCCTTTCCAAATTCACCACAAGTTTCCCCTCTTCAATTTAGGGAGGAACATAGTTAAGAGCTATGTGCTGATGAGGTTTGCGGTTAGTAGCAACCTTATCCCTCTAGGTAAGGCCAATTGTAGACATAACATTCTGCTTTTGGTGCATATGCTATGTAGGGTCTCCAATCTGTAATGGATCAATCTCCACCATTCCATCTAATCCTTCATTTTGATCCATAGTGATGGAATTGGGTAATTTGAAACAATTTAAACCATCAGCATTACCACTAACATCCTTGTTCAAATTATTCCTAGTCCCAATTAGGAATTGGTATATTGATCATCAGTTGTAGGGCTCATTACAATGTCATTCGTCTTCACCAATACCAAATGTATGCCCTCGATACTTCTTCTATCACTAATGAATCTTACAAAATTACTTGCACCCTCACTTGAATTTGATAGTCATCTACTAAGATATAGGGTTGCCTTCCCCATCGATCAATTCTTTGGGATTACTGATCTTCACAATTGTATTTGATAAATCAAAAAATTTTGAACTCCTCAATGTCTATTGCTATCCTACCTTCCTTGCTCCAAACGAAGATTTCTTGGTTCTAGCCATGCGTATAGCCATGGTTTACCAAAGGAAACTAGGGCTTCAACCCACTAGTTGTGTGAACTTAACCTTGCAGGTTCTTCCATACATTGTAGAATTTAAAATTTTAGAATATAAACTACTTAAATGAGATGGTAGACTTATTAGTTGGCCCATGAAAATTTCATTTCAAAAATCTAGAACTTCCCTTCTTTGCTCCCAATCTTTGATAACATGAGATCCTTGTTACAAAATCTCCTTCTATGTCAATTCTTTTTTGGTATTCACGTTTATTGGAGCCTCATGTATCTGATACCAAAAAAAGGTTATTGCTGCTATCATTACTAAGTGTAGAACTTTTCTACGGTCTGGCAATCAACTTAACATAAGGAAGTGTCTTGTTGCTTGGGATACTGTATGCAGACCTAAGAAAGAAGGTGAACTTGGGCATTTTAATCTAGAATGGTGGAATGTTGCAGTTGCGAGGAGACTACTCTAGAACTTACATCAGAAGAAGGATACTTTATAGGTTAAATGGATACACACGTACTTCCTTAAAGGTAGAGATCTTTGGGACATGCCTATATCCATGTCTGTTTCATGGTGCTTAAGGAGGTTGTTGAAGCTAAGGGATTTGTTGCTACCTATATTTCACTCCAATGCACAAGATCATGATGGTAGTCTGGTTGATTACAACATTTCAAAGGTGTATGATCTGCTAAGATTTCATGGAGAAATTGTTGACTGGCATAAGGTGGTATAGAACCCTATCTCTATTCCCAAGCATAAGCTTCACCTTTGGTTTGCAGTTCATAATAGGTTATTTACCAAGGATAGATGGAGAGTAACAAGACACGTTGTGGATGATACATATGCTCTGTGTGCAGCTGATAAGGAAATAGTTGAGCATTTATTTTTTGAATGCTCCTTCTCCAAGCAGGTATGGTTAAATATGATCAGAAAGTTTGGATGTGTTCATGATGATACTTCTTTTAGTGTGGTGCTGAGCTAGATGCAAAGAGGTGGGTGTGGCTCAATTTGTAGGAGGTTGGTCCTTTGTTATTTATTTACAATGGTTTCCTACCACTTATGGCATAAAAGAAACCAGAGAATCTTCCATCAAAAGATATGTTAGCCACAACATATCTTTCTTTTGATTGTCAATGAATTAGCTACTATGATAACTAGTATATCTCATTATAAATCGTATAGAGCATTAGTGTCCCATGTTGATAGCCTGAGATAGTCTTCTAGTTTTATATTTTTGTTTCTTCTTATGTACATTTATGATGCAATTTTGGAAGTAATAATACTTTACTTACTTACCAAAAAAATAATGAAAAGATGCATGCTTATCATAATATTACAGCAATAATAATGATAATAAAGATAAGAACAATAATATAGACAAGAAAGAGTACAAGAGTTCACAAAATCCAAATATAGGAATTGAAGCTTAGAGTTTAAATAGCTGGAAGAACAAGAACTTCCCAATATAGTGAGGAAAATGCATCTAGCCAGTTAGCCTAACTATTAAACACAAAATATACATCTCAAACCCCAAGTAATGGCCAGCTACTAGCCCAAATCATCATCTTCAATGTAATATAGTTGAGAATCTTACCCCTACAAATCATCATTTTCTCCTCGAACAGGAGCTAGTTCATCACATTGACCATATAAGTGTAGTATCAGTATAGTGACATATTAGTAAAACAAACTACTTAAAACATGGTATGGCTCATGCATCACATTGAAGTCATATAGTATCGTGGTGATAAGCATCCTAATATAAATTAACACTTAAGCTCATGATATTAATACAACAAGGCATGCTTATATGGAGATCATGGAAGAATAATAATACAGTAAATGCATCGTAACCACATAATATAAACCATATTATAAATCTTCATTTAGTGACCACATAATTTCCAATTATTAAGATAATTTGTTCAGCCACACCTAGTTCTCCACCATGAACAAAAGTTATGGAAACATATAATCACAATGGGATACCATACCCACCACATGGGGTTAAGACACATCGAATGGGCTTTTCTCGAGGGATATTCCACCCACCATACATCAAATGCACCTGTTGTGAGGGCTATCATAAATTAGAATACCACACCCACCACACATGGTTGAAGTACATCAAAGGGGCTTGTATTGGGATACCTTACCCACCACATCATGAATTCCTTTGCCACAGGGCTAAAAAGTTAGGATACCACACCCATCTACGCTATGAACAATACAAAGTGTGGTGGGATACCTCAGCCAATCGAATTAGACACCAATGTTATGTAGGCCTATCAAAGTATAATCCTATACCTCAAATATATACGTATACCCTATACCGACCATAACCTAGTAGAGAAGGAAATAGGTATTAAGTGAAAATATAAACCATATAGTGAGAGACCCATTAACTTCCTGTCAGCTACCCTGAGAAAAAGGCTAGAATAAAATCTTACTCCATTAATTATTAATTACCAATTGATATCACACATCACAAATTAATTCCATTATTATCAAAATTGGTTGTTTTCGAGCATTGTTTGGCTTCTCTGGTTTTATGCATGAATTGGTAATTTAAGTATGATTCCATTTAAATGGCAACATCTTCATGTATCTATGAGATTCTATGTACACATAACACAACATGTCTCATTAAGTGTTTTATGACATATCAATCTATGATGTTTACCCAAAGCTCAATTCTGCTAATGACTAAGGCCACATCTCTATACAACTAGCACATGGAATTCTATCCCTATAAGAGAGCACAACATAAGTATCTATCCTATCAAAAGGAATCATAGTTGTCATAGCTACAAAAGTAATAGATATAAAGGAGTGTGAAGCACCCAAGTTGACTAACACATAAGTAGGAAGGGAAGAAACCATGAACATACTCGAGACGACATTTTCTTTCTTGTCATCCTCTGACTAATTCATCACATCCAGGCGACTACCTAGAGGTGGTCCTACAATACTACCAAAATGTTGCCTTAGCTAAAAAGTACGAGGCCTCTGAACCCTCTATTGTAGAGCAGTCCTACTAGCTCCACTATATGTTGATTGAGCCCTTTGAACTGGCAACATTTGAGCCATTGTACCCTGCGAACATGCCTACCCTTGCAAGACCATACCCCTAATGACATGGAACTCAAACTAACAATACCCCATCCTACCACAGCAATGACACAAAACTAGCTATCTGGCATAATCATTCCCTAGGTGGTTCTTACCACATCACTGACATATGAAGTGCTTCACTATCAACTAACTCAATTGTCCTCCATAGCGAGGTACCATCCATGATTGATGACTCACTATGGCTTGGAACCTCTTCTCTCCCCTTTGGCACTGAACACCCACAAAACTCTTCTTGACCCTCGGCTTGGCACTACGGGTTTATGCAATTGTTGATGCCTCCAAGGCATATTTGTACATAACCTGCAAGTCTTGCATATAAGTCCCCAATACCATCTCTTAAAGTCTAAGACTCAACCCTAACTGAAATCGGTAACCTTATCCTCTCACTAGTGTTTGCCTTCAGAGTAAAGTAGACCAGGTCCAAACAGCAGTTGTAGTACTCCTCTACTATAGAAGTACCCTAATGTAATTCCATAAACTCGTCGCTCTTTGCCATCCTTAGACAAGTAGAGTATAATCGTGCCCTTAAAATCTCAACAAAGTCTCACACTGATCTGTAGTGCCTCCTCTCAGTTGCTAACCTCTTCACTAGTTATTAGCACGACCCTGCAAGTGGAACAATCTAATATCCACCTACACTTTGAGTAGCCATTAGCCACAAAGATCTTCTCAAAGTCCCTCAACCAATGCTCCAATAGATCTGGGTCCTCTTGACCCTTAAAGACCAATGGGAGATGGAGATTAACTCTACAAAGCCAATACTCTGATGGCGACACTAAGAAAGGAGATGGTGGTTGTTGTTGTTGTTGAGCCTCCTCACGCTGAAGTTGTCACTCCATAAAGGCCCCAACCTTCTCCATGAAAGCTCGAGATGTTGGTTTGTAGCCATCGAAGTCCTAGAATACTAAATTGCATTACAATAGGCGACTGGTAACTACGTAATTAGTATACATGGAGGTATCACAATGCTCATAAGGTAAGAAGTTAGTCCTATATTATAAATTTAATGCCAACTCCCAACCCAAACCAACACTCATTCACAAACTAAACTAGATTCTATAGGTTCAAATGAAATCGAAGAAATTCATTTTGGTAAATTAACATCAGGATTTAAAAACTATAGGCTCTAATACCAAGTTGTAACACCCCCTAGTTTTTGAACTAGAAAATTTTATTTTGAGACAATGCGGAATCATTTGAAAAATAAGACCAAGGAATCTAATTGCCACATCATCCATGGGAGAGGTGTGATCATCATCTAACTCATGCCTAATGTAAGAAAAAATAGAACAACAAATGAAAAGATGCATGCTCATAATAATATTACAACAATACTGATGATAAAAAATATCAGAACAATAGTATAGATAGGAAAGAGTATGATAGTTTACAATTTCTATATACAAGAATAGAAGCCAAGAGTTTAAATAATTGAAAGAACAAAAACGTTCTAATACAGTGGACAAAACCCATCTAGCTGGTTAGCCTAACTCTTAAGTAAAAAAGTATACATATATAACCCCAAGCAATGACCAACTATTGGCTTATGTCATCATCTTCAACATACTCTAGCTAAGAATCATACCCCTACAAATTGTCTTTTTCTCCCCAAATTAGAAGCCGAATCATCACAGTAACCACACAAGTATAGTATCAGTATAGTGACATATTAGTAAAATAGACTACCTAAAATATGGTAAGGCTCATGTAGCACATTGAAGTCACATAATATCATGGTGATAAGCATCCCAACATAATTTAACACTCCGAATCAAAGCAATAATACAACAAGGCATGCTTACATGTTGATCATGGAAGAATAGTAATACAATAAATGCATCATAACCACACAATATAAACCATATTATAAATCTTCCTTTACTGACTAAATAATTTTCAATTATTAAGATAATTCAATTGACCACACCTAGTTCTCCACCATGAACAAAAGGCATGGTAGCATACAATCACAATAGGATACCACACCTACCACAAAGAGTTAGGATACATGGAATGAGATTTTCTTTGAGGATACCATACCCACTACACAATGAATGCGCCTTTTGTAAGGGATAGCATAAATTAGGATATCACACTCACCATATGTAGTCAAATTAAATTAAGGGTGCTTGTACAAGGATACCTCATCCACCACACCTTGAATGCCTCCATCGTGAGGGCTAAAAAATTGGGATATCATATCCACCTAAGCTATGGACAATACAAAGTGATAAGGCCTTGTACTAAGATACCTCACCCACCCAAGCTGGACACTGATGCCATACCGATATACCATAGTATAATCCTATACCTCAAAGATATGCACATACCCCCTATCAACTACAACTAGGTAGAGATGGAAATAGGTACTAAGTGAAAATATAAACAAGGTGAGCGACCCACTAACTCCTGGTCGGCTACCTTGAGATTTGGAGAAAAAGACTCAAACAAAATCTTATTCCATTAATTATTAATTACCATATGATATTACACATCACAAATTAATTCCATTTTTATGCAAATTGGTTGTTTCCAAGTGATAACACCAAACAAATTACAAAGCATAAAAAGCCACCAATTTGGTGTTTAGATATGACATCAAACTTAACCAATTCAAGTCCCAAATATCATCATTATAATTCTTATTAATTATAATGTAAACTTGGTTATAATCATTATTTAAATGTTGTAATCACATGGAGATATTAACATAAAAGATCCAAAAGAAGGACAATAATTAATAATGAAGCTGGCAGAATATAGCCAGTCTAGTTGAACGGTCCCTAGGACCCTTCAACTGATTTGGTCATACCAAACCTAAACAAAAATAGCACTAACGGACTAGTTAACTGGTTGGTCACACCGATCAATTGTTCCATAAGAAACAAATCAATGTGTTTCACCAAACCGATTAATGGGTCTAAGAAGAGACCATACCACTTTGGTCATAAGGTTACCAGTCGATGGGTTTGGCAAAATGATTGACTACTCTTAGGACCTAGTCGACTAGTTCATCGAACCAATTGATTGATCTCATAACCAGTCAATCAAAATCACCCAACTGAGCGACTGTTTACACAACCAGTGAATAGGTCCTATGAACTGATCGAACATTCTGGGTAAAACACCACCCAAACTTACGATACACACACCAAAATTTACCATATTAATCCTAGCATGTTGCTATATCATAAAACACATAAAGATACATGTTGCTTATGTAGAATCACATAGATACATGGAAATGTTGGCATTTAAATGGAACTATACTTGAACAGCTAATTCATGCATAAAATCAGAGAAACAAAGCAATGCTTAAATTGTAGGAAGAAACTCTACCACTGTAACACCTCCATTTTTGCTACTTAAAATTTTCATTTTGCGAAAGTATTAATTATCAAATTACTAGGTGTTACTGCAACACTTAGCATAAGTCTGGTTCCCTCACCTTTCTTATGCTAAGTGCTAAGGCTAGAAACAAACCATAACCAAAGTATAATAGTGGAAATATGAGATATTATATAAACAAAAGTTATGGATAATATACTTCATAAAACAATAGAAATCAAAAACACCAAGGGATATAGAGTCCGAAGAAAAATTAATTACATAAAAAACAAGTATTCGAAGGTATAATACTAGTTTGTCTTAACTCTTAAACCCAAAATCCTACTCCGAAAATGAGATCTCTTCCTAATGACTCTCTTCCTTATTGCTATAGTATGATTGGAGCCACTCCATACCCTTCACGTAGTTATTTGCAAATGTAGTATTAGTATGAATTTCTCATACTAAGTAAATCACAATGCCCCATAAGAGGTAGTATACCTATATTTCACAGTCACACAATAATCTGAAATCATTCTAGAGCACAAAGTATGTATCATAACCAAATGCAATAATTATAGAATAATATATGTATAATATCAAGTCTTAAGCTTAATAGTAAAATATACTACTTCATTTCACATAATATCAAGGTACAATAGAAATATCTGATTAGTTAAATAAATTCTAGCTACTAAGGTAGGGCACTAAAGCAACTCCTGAATCAACACATCCAAATGAATTCTAAATACCTAGGTAGGGCACCGAGGTAACTACCAAACCAACAAATCCAAATCAATTCCAAATACCAAGGTAGGGTACTGAGGCGATTACCAAAAAAACACATCCAAAACAATTACAAAATTAAGGTAGGGCACTAAGGGGAATACTGAACCAGCAAATCTAAAACAATTCCAATACTAAGGTATGGTACTAAGGAGACTACCAAACCAACAAATCCAAATAAATTCTTTTGATTTTCTTACACAATAGGTACTTCCATTTTATTTTATTTTTACTCAAGGGGGATACAATCAACCAATGGACACTGAGGTAATTCTAGTCATATTGGAACCTGAAGGTGACATAATACCCTTACTCTAAAACCTAAGGATACAGTAATACTCTTGGTCATGCTAGTGCACAAAAACAACACAGCATCATCCAACCTTGGCCACCTAATCCTTAAGTATCGATACCTTCTATAGGCCATGTAGGTCACCTATAGAGTAGAATAAGGCCTTACTAGGCACAAAAGCACACCAACGAACCAAAAAAAAACAAGGGCTAACACCTCGTCTCTAGGGTAACTAATCCTAGAGAGCAACCATTATTAACTCGAGGTATTTTACTTTAAGTATTAATATATTATGTGGTGGTCACAAATATCATATACTGTACAATAATTTCTATTTTAATACTTAATCATTTTCCCTTTTATTTTCAATTATAAAGGTAAACTTTAAGGTCATCGGTCTATGACAAGCTAAGTCAACACTAAGGTCAACATATCAAAAGTCTAAGTCCATCCAATTATTAACAAAAGATACATTAGGCTAAAATTACCAAAATACCCTTAAAAATCCTAATTGTGTCATTTTATTTCCTTTTTGTACCAAACATTGTTATTGCAAGAAATTTGTCATGAAAAGGATGAAAGATAACATATCACATTATATGGCGTGTAGGTAATCTTTATGATCTAGCGGTGGACTATATTTTCTACTTTTCATGCATTTAGTGGGTTGTGCCCTTAAAACCCTAATCACGTAACTCTCATATATCACATATTCCATGCAGCATATACTTATATATTTAAAGCATAGTACAATATTTAAATAGGGAATTTATCATCATGATACATGTGGGAAATATCTATAACCCTAGGTCATGCAAATAATAATCATCATAAGCTAAACCTAATCATGCATATATGCTTCCATGCAAATCATAGTAACCTTAACTACCATGCATTAGTAATCATGAGATATTTAGCATGTCATTCAAGTTGTAACTTGATAAGGCTGAAGACCCTAACAAAATGCTATACATGCATACATAAATCATATAAAATATTACCCATGCATATAACTTAACTCATGACAATAGGACGCACCATGCATTTAACATGTTAGAATTTACATGTATGTTATAATACTTGAAAAACATAAAACCCGAGCATGATTCTAAATCTAAACAATTCTATCATACTTACACATAAATTCTACCATCTTATGAGTGATTGGATTTACCTAAATCAAGCTTACACAAAAAGTATAAAACTATCTTCTACAAGATCCTCAAGGATTAACTACAAAATGAACACCCAAACACATATGTTTTACCATTTAATATAACACAACAATGACACATAATTACAAAAACAACTCAAGGATAGCTAATTGGCCAAAACAAAGCAGCAAGAACCAACCAAAACTCATTCAAAAAAGGAGGATGAATTGATGGATGTTTTCAAGAAGGAAAGGAAGGAGTAAAGGTTATGGTGTGCATTGATAGGGGGAAAGAACAACATAAATGGTTGAAGCTAAAGGAGAAAGGTTTGGTGTTTTTAGTTGAAGGATGGGGGTGATTTTTGGTGAGGTTGCAGGGCTTCAGTGGCAAAGGATGTAGCAGAGGGTGGAGGTGCGATGGAAGTGGGTGCAATAAGGTAGGGAGTTGTAGAATTTTTGGTCAAAGGTTGGGGGTGGTGCTCAATCAGCTTGGGTAGGGAGTTGGGGTGTGTTTTTATGAGTTGGTTCTATGGTGGTTTTGGTAGGAATAACTAGTATAGGGGGTAAGGGATCCATTGGTGGGGATGTTGCTAAGGGAAAGTGGCAGGTGGCAGTGTGTGCCGTGGAGAAAGAAATGGGCGATGAGTGCAGCGATGGGAAAATGGAGAGGTTTTACTTAAATGAAGGAGCTCAAGAGGAAGGGAAGGAAATGTAGGCTGCTTGGGGGTTGATCCACGACATAAAAATAGAGAGGATGGAGGGGTTATATGGACAATGGTCTGAGGGGAAATGGGGAGAAAACAAGGAGAGGGAAACATGCAAGAGAGAAGTGTAGTGCAAGGTATGGTGTGTGAAGATTTACACGGGGAAAGGAATAGAGGAAAGATTAATAAAATCTAGCATATGTTAGGGTCGTAGGCTAGGGAAATTATCTAGGTGCATAATCGAGTAGAAAATATTTGGTTATCGGAATAGGATTTACTCAACAAAATAGATAACGATTAAGATCTAACTTAGGATTTAAATTTAATAGCACACTATTCAACAACTTTTAACCTAATTAAAGTTTATATCTAATATGTTATAGTAATAATACATATATCAACAATATCTTTAATACAAAAATGAGGTATTACAACCACATGCTCAAATTATAGAATATAAGTAGCCCATGCTCAATACAAAAACACACCAAGATTATGGAACTACAATAGCAACAAATACCTCATTCATATTAAAGATAAGAATGCCTTACCTTCAAACAATTATTCTAGCATAAAACTCCTAACTTGATGGCTATCTTATAGGACCTTTATTCCTAAGAGAATCAAAATTAGAAACCATTAAGAATCCCTTTCAAATCTCAATAGAAACAAAATCATAAGAAGAAGGAGAAGGAGATGAAAAAATATAACTTTTCTTCATAATTGAAACTCAAAACCAACAAATCCAAGGTCTTTAGCCTTTATCAAAACTTTAACCCTTCTTTGCTTAAGGTAAGTAAGGTAGAGCTAAAGATAAGATTAGGAGAAGAAGGAAGAGTTAATAGGTTTAACTAAAGGATAGGGAATAAGAGGGAATCCTTTATTTTTTTTTAGGTGAGAAGAAAAGAGAGTGAAGTAGGGAATGCCTAGCACTTTCACAAAGGAAAAGGAGAGAATGAAAAAGTGCAAAATGTGAGGCTAAATTACATCAAAAATGGATTGTGTTAGAGAGAGTGATAGTCAACATTCTCAAGTGAAAGAGGGGAAGTCAAACATAGGTTGAGTGTGGGCAACCTAAAGTGTAAAAGAGTGTAATATGTGGTGAGGGAGGTGGAGTGTAGTGAAGGAGAGACACAGTAGAAGTTTGGTAAGTCAAGAGGTGCAAGAAGTCAAACACGCAACCAAGCTACTAGAAGAGAGTGAGTGAGTGAGTGAGTGAGTGAGAGAGAGAGAGAGAGGAAAGTGAGGGAAAAGAAAGAAGGTGAGATATGTCTCAAAAAATACTTTTTGGGAAAATATTGCTAAATGAAAATCATGGATTGTTGTAAATAATGTAAAAAGAATCTTAAAGCACCAAAATATGCTCATTAGCATAAATATATTCTAATTAGAAGTTTTCATAAACCGGAAAGATATTCAAATTAAAATAAGAAAAGGATATGAAATCGAGGAATCACCAATTGAATGGTTTGAACAAACTAGTTACCTAGTTTGTCAAGAATAAAATTGTTAACCTCTAAGCATACCAGTCGATTAGTAAGGAAAACTAGTAAACCAATAAGCTTAAAGTTCACATATTTATTATAATTTCAATCCATTTTCAAAACAAAAACTAATTTGTTTTATGTCAACATAATTTTAAACATATTTTGAAGAATTTTACAATGAGGTATTACAGTCAATCAATTTTTTCGAACCAAAACTATAGTTGAAAGGATGGACTAGTCGATTGGTTCCCAAGGAAAACTGATTTTATTCAAAATTTACAAACTATTTCAAATTCATTATTACATCAAACCTAAACTATAGCTCCAAATTAAGAAAGACAACATCTAAAATTCATTAAATACAAGAATTTTCTATTTTATAAATCTTACAAAATATGAAGTATTACACATATTCAACCTAAATTAACCAAAATACCCTTTATCTTACTTAAATGCCTCAATGTCTCTTTTTAGGTAACTTGTGCCTTACTCGACCTACACTTGATCATATTACATATGAGATTAATTATAAAAGTCTGAATGATTACCATGCCATATCTATTTCCCACAATATCATACAATGTACCAAATACCCTTAAGATAGCCACAACACCTAAACTTTCAAAAAAACCCTACGAGTCCCAACATTATCAACTTCCAACCTCCAACATATTTCATCATGATAATGCTTAACCATATTACTAGTTAGTTTTTGTAACATAATTAAGATAGTAGATCATGCCACCATGCTTGGGTTACAAGACAAGACTTAACTAAGTAATAACACACAAACGTATGCTTTCACTAAATGCTCACTTATCCATAACACAATACAACAATATCACAATATAACATCAATAACATGAGTTATGAAATATAATGACACTTAGCATGATATTACATACAATTTATTCATAGCATCAAAGCCCTATTCTAAGACATGCATCCTTACCCTGGTACCACTAGTCTCTACGCAAGCGAAAAGGCTCTAAGCCTCTTTGTCCAAGGTCATTGGGGAACCTTCTAAGGCCAAGAGGAAACACATGGTTAGAAAAGAGGAAGTTCAAGCAAGATAGGACAGGTAAGAAGAAAGAGAATAAGGAAGAGAGAGATTGAGAAGAATAAAAATAATCAGCGTGCCCGATAAGAGTTAATGATTGGCCGAGACTAAGAGGAAAGAAATTTACTTGACCTAGACTGAGGGGGAAGGAATTGACTTAACGGAGACCGAGGGGGAAATAAATTAAATGCAACTTGATTGGAAAGACACCCAAGATTAGGGGAGAAATTTCACCTAGTTAGTGAGTTGACCCACTCGATGAGTTTACCAACTCAGCAAGTTCAACCTACTTGGCAAAACTAGCCAAGAAAAGAGGTAACAATACAATTTCATTGAGAGAGAGGAAAATGATACAATTGCTAAAGGTGATAGATTGGATAACTAAATTAAAAATGGTGGCAGTGATGGTGATAGAGGAACAATGAACATAGAGGTGGTGATGGAGGGGTTAGGGTGGTGTTTGGCTAGGTGATCTACAAGGTATAGTGGTGATGATGGCAATAACATGTACGGTGGTGGATGGGAAACTTCTTAAAAAAATTAGTGAGAGGAAATTTCAGATCAACATGGAGAAAAGGTTTGGTGGATTACAATAAATGACCATAAATGGGAGAGGTTATATGTACATGGTCAGCTATGAGAGAAAGGATGGTGTGAGGGATCTAGGAAGTGAGTTCAAGTGATGGTTGGTATGCAAGAAACAAGGGGAGAATAAGTGGGGATATGAGAGTGGTGTGAGGTGAAAATAGCAAAGGTAGATTGATTGTAAGTTTGGGCTTAATTGGGGGTTCTAGCTTGCCTAACAAAACTGAACTAGATACAGTTGGTCAGAGAAGAGAGTTGCATAAAAGAGAAGAAAAGAAAGGGAAGAAGAAAAGGAGAAAAAAGGAAAAAAGGAAAGAGAGAAGATTGAAGATAGAAGAAAAAAAGAAAAGGAAAAAGGAAGAAAAAGGAAAATAAATTATGTTTAGGTTAAGAAATAGAATTAAAATTAGGATTAAAGGATTATGAATAAGGTTAGGGTATAATTCTCCTAGGATTTAATGAATATAAAAATCTAGGATATTACACTCTCCCACTCCATTTTTGTGATTTTTTATTATTTTTTATGACAGTTTTGGAAATATTATTTAATCTGTTAGTAGGTGCATCAACAATGCTTGAAAAACATTATCAAAGGCCTAAAATAACATAAATTAAAGCTTGTATTTGTAGTAGTACTATATTTCATATTATAAAGTGAATTAGATTATCTTATAATATCAGTTTTATTAGTGCAATTATATAAGAATGCTAAAATAATTAGTCTAGGGGCATTATCATGATAAGTGTTTTTCATTGGTTCTTTTCAAAGGAATTGTGTAAGTGTGGTGTGGTATTGTATATTAAATCATGAATTATTAGTGTTGTGATGTTATGGTATTATGGCATGTTATGAGAGTTTTCTTTGAGCGTTATCGCATGCGATAAGGTAATGTATAAGTATTTGATTAGCATGTTGTTTATGAATGTCCTTATAAGTGATATCGTTATAACTATATGTGATCACACTTGTAAGTGTGATTATTAGTTTGGTAGATAGCATAATTATCCATGTTTACTTGTCAATGCCATGATATGTTATTTGTGGATATTTTCATTACTATTAGTTAGGTGTGTTTGCTCAATACTTTCATATTGAATATTATAGTTTTTTAGTTATTGTGGTGCAAGTGTTTTATTTTGGGTTGGAAAGAGGTTAGAGTTAACCAATATTGTCTGATGGGGTTTGTGATCTAGTTTCTTTGTCTTTTGTACCTTTCTTCTTTCAATTTTCTTTCTTCTTCCATTGGTTTTGTAATCTTACATCAATTTTTGATTAGGTGTTAGCTACACCTAATCTAAAAGTTATGGATTACTTTTAGCCTTACATTTAACATAGTTTGATTTATATTAGATATGGTGGTAACGCCTATGTATTTTTTTTTGTTATAAATTTTGAAATTTTACAACTAGTATTGATGAAAACTTAAAGCTTGAAAACCAATTAAAATCACATTTTTCTAAGAAGCTAGTGGATTGGTTTGAGAAGTATTGGTAGAAACCCAATACCTTTTAAAGCACTTAGAATATGTTTTCAATTATTAAACCAACTCATTTATTCTAAGTAAATTGAAATAATATTTTTCATGATAAAAACATAAGTCCTCAAAGGCTACACATTACAACTCAATAACTTATAGAAAAATCTACCATAGGCTCTTTATTATTGAAGGTCTTCAAAGTTGATCTTTGTGCTTTATGCTCAAGATATAGTTTGCAATCTTTATCTTCTCATCACTCTTTAACTTATTTAAATGTTAAATACTTTAATATTTTGTTATGATACACATGCACATTTAATAAGACAAATAAATCTCTAAAATAAGTTTATTATCATCAAAACAAGGATTATTGAACTTGATTGATCTACAAGGTCAACACATTAGAATGTAACACATCTTGAGCTCATCTTAGAAATTGGTGGTAGAGATATGAAAAGTAAATTACAAAGATTTATATCTCTCAAGTTCAAAATAAAGTATAACTAACAAGCCAAATAATTGTTTTGTTTGAGTTTGCTAGCTAGATTATAACTCAAACAATATCACAGAGACTTTGAAGAAAAAGGAAGAAGTATAAGAGAATGGAGAGAAAAGTAAAAGTGTTGTAATCAAAATGAACAATTTATTATAAAGTAGTTGAGATAACCTAAAATTAGCCAAATTATTATTGCATTTTCTATGTTGTAGAAAAATTCAATCATATGTTGAAGCAAATATGCAACCTTTAATTGTTTGAGACAACGATATTTTTTTATTTATTATTATATAGTGTCTAAGTACACTCAATAGTATGGTATAATTTGCCATAACATACTTCAACAACAATGATAGGTTAAATCAAAACCTATCTTTTTGTAAATTATATGTATGTCTCTTTTTTTTTTCGCTCTATTCATGTTATATTACTACATTTTTATAATATTATATATTAATGTGCATTCTCTTTTTTCTAATGTAATTTCTGCATATATTTGTATATTAAAAATAACAAATGTATATTTCAAATTAATTACATTATTATAGATGTTCCGATTTAATAATTTGTTTTATACAGAGCCTTAAATGCTTACTTATGATATTATATTTATTTCTCTTATAGTAAATTAATATGAAATAATATTATTGATACGACTATAAAATTTATTATATAAATTATTTTTTGGTAAAAATTATTAATATTATGATAAACTAGTTTTTATTTTATTTTATTTAATAAACTAGCATTAGTGAATTGTCAACAGTCTCAGTATAGCGGGCTGTCGTTGCCATATGCTGGCAAAATTTACGGCCCAATCATTAATTTTTACCTTTGTCCATTAGTATGATTTCTTACGTAATCAGTATCGCCGTTAAAAACACGAAAACCCACATATCGTCTTGTCATCTTCTTCCAGCTGCTGCTTCTCCTTCCTCTTGAAAAAGGGCAGGGAGAGAAAATAAAAGACTTTCCACACTCTCTCTCACAACACTTCCGTTAATTGTTAGGGTACTCGAACTTTGAAACTTTCCGTGCTGATCCAGCGATCAATAACGTTGGTTTTGCCCATATATCTGAATACTTTCCCTTTTTGGTAAGTGGTGTTAGGGTGGTGTTAGGATTTTGATTTAGGAGGTTTGCTGAGTAGTCGGAGAAGATGCATACATACAGTCTTCAGCTAATTTTTCTTGTTTTATTCTTTATTCTGCCAAGTTGATCGGAGTCTTGATATGAAATGAATTGGATCCCTGAGTTGTTAGGGAATTTTCCAATTTTCTGGTGTTCATACGAATTGAGCTGAATTTAAGAAAAAATGTCGGCGAGCTTCATATCTGTTTTCCCCTTTTTTGAATTCAATTTTATATGCTTATTTTGGTTTAGATCTTGTGAGCGTGGGATTTGAATTTGGTTATGTGGATTGCAATTTAAAGTGTCATTATGTATTCTGATTTTATTCAGGATGGATGTGTGACATTCTGCTTGTTTCAAAATTGTTGGTTTTAATGTGATAATTTTTGGATGCTTGTACTGGTTTACTTTACTTGATTGCTAATTGTGAAATTTTGATTCAATTCCGGACAGGAAAGGGACATATTCTGGTCGATTACTAAACCATGGCGCAGAGTAGTAATTGGGAAGCTGATAAGATGTGCGTACTGCGTATTACTGACTTTTATTTTACTATTGTTGTTGATCTTATTGCATCGAGATCAATAAATTATGATCATGTTTCATGTATCCCATGTAGAGATTAACTTTATTGCACGATATAGTGATTCTGCTGTGTTTGAGTTTTTGATTATTTATTTAATTTATCGAACTTTTAACTCCTTTATGTAACTTGCGTTAGTTTACTTGGATTTTAGGCTGGATGTTTACATTCATGATTATTTATTGAAACGGAAATTGCATAATTCTGCAAAGGCGTTTATGGCTGAAGGCAAGGTTGCTACTGATCCAGTAGGTAATTATTCATGCCTAAGTGAAACTTGTTGTGTTTTGTTGTGTGCTGTTTATGAAAGGTAATGAGATGACTTTGTTTCGTAATTTGCAGCGATTGATGCACCTGGAGGATTTCTGTTTGAATGGTGGTCTGTTTTCTGGGATATTTTCATTGCCAGAACCAATGAAAAACATTCTGAGCCTGCAGCTGCATACATTGAGGTTTCATCTGCTCGTCTGCAATATCTTTTATGTGACTATGGCATTTTTTGGGTTGATGTTTGTGGGAATATGAATGCAAGAAGCAACCTAAATATTGTGATGTTTGCTTGAGATTTGGAGTTGAAATTTTACTTTATTGTGAATTAAAAATCAGACACAACAGATGAAGACTAGGGAGCAGCAGCAGCAGCAGCAGCAGCAGCAGCAACTCCAAATGCGTCAGCATCTACAGCTTATGCAGCAGCGAAGTGCACAGATGCAAAGAGGGGGTGCCAATCACCCTCCACTTAATGGTCCTGTGAATGGTATGTGTGCTGATGGAATAGTGTTTTATTGGCTAAGTATGTTAGGCATGAATATAGGGTGATACCCATCCTCATTTAATTACTCTGGATGCATCTTTAGGCATCATGGATCCCAGCAGGATAGCCCTTCTGAAATCTGCGACTAATCAGCAGAGGTAGCTTTGCTTGAATAAAGCATCAATCCTTTTCTTATCCCGTATTCATGATAACTTATTGTTTATTTGGTCTGTTCAGTCAGTTAGTGCAGAGTAATACAGGAAGCATGTCTGCAGCTTTGCAGCAGATACAAGGACGTCCTCATTTGACCACCGTGAGTTCACAACCTATTAATGGATGTTTCTTATCCTTCCTACCTCACATTTCCTGTGCTCTTGTTTCATCATTTTTCACTTGTTTTTCCATCTGTGTATGTTTAACATGCAATGCTTTGGAATATTTAGGATATCAAAAGTGAGATCAACTTGGGTGCAGCTCAGAAATCTATGCCGATGGACCCTTCATCAATGTATGGACATTTGCAATCAAAATCTGGACTAGGCAATGCAGGTGAACTAAGCAAGCTTCTCTTTTCTGTATCTTTTCAAGCTGAGACTTAACTTATAACTGGATCATAAGTTATGCATACTGTGACCAATTTGCATACACCTTTTAAATTTCCTTTTATTCAAGATAAAAAATTGACATTATTTGTTTCCTTGTGATACTTTTTGATTCGATAGAGCTACAATGCCATTGTGGCTAAATGGCCTCATTATCTAATGCTGCAACAAAATAAAAGAATATGCTCTTTGACTTGTATTGTTGTCCATGAAATAACTCTGTTTGCGATTAGATTTGTTATCTAGTCGAGGAAAATCTTCGGAGCCAAATCCTGCTACACTTATGAGTAACCATGCTGTGGCGTTGACATTGTGCTCAGGGGATGTAAGAATTGTTGACTGAAGTCAAGGAACAGCCATTGGAACATGGATCCTATCAGATAAGGAGCCTTGGTTATAGATATGGCTATCATTCCACCATGAACCTTAGTGTTTGAGGTGAACAAGACATGCATCTTTCACTTGCGATATGCCTTTAGGTGATGGGTCTAAAAGACTATAAATGTTTCTTGCTTCTCTCCTCTTCCATTATTATATTTTAGCAGCAATTGAAGGTGGGACCTAGATATAGGGCCCATCATTGGGATGTTCACGGAAATCATTGTATGTATATATATATATATATATATATATATATATATATATATATATGTATGTATGTATTAGAGCGTTGAATATTGATAGTAAATGATCTAATGTTTTAATGGCTCCATCAAGGCAAATTTTTGAAAATGGGAAGTAGCTATGTGGACATCATTATTTGCAGTCAAGAAGATTATTGAATGTGAGAATTATGAGATGGGTCATTCGGAACTTCAAAGCCAGCAGCTGTATGAGTTTTTTCTGCTATTATGTCCAGCATCTGGAAGCTGACAGGTGGACAGTGGATCACCTTTTGATTGCACCAGCTTTATGCAGAGCCTCAGGTCTTCATTATTGATAAATCTAGGCCCTATTTAGCAAGTGGACATGAAGACATGTTAGAAATGCTACATGTTCACATTGTTGGTAGCTGCTAGAACATTGGCTTAGCCTATGAGTTGGATGCTTGAGGCTCATGTTGGGGTATGTGCTTAAATAAGTGCTTGTAGGATGAGATTATTAACCTTAGCCAGGAAGAAGTCTAGATATCATTTACTGAGTTGACATTATTATCCCTTAGGTTACCATATTAGGAGATGTTGTTTTATGGTAAGGCTAGGACCTCTGATAATTTGAATAAACTAAGGTGGAAGATTGACCAAGCAATAAAATCGCGGTCGCGGTCGCAATTGCGGTTGCGTTCGCGGTATCGCAGTGTCGGAGCGTCGCGAATGATATTTTATATGTCGCGGTGTGATTTTTTACTTTTTTTTCACCATAAATATCGGCAAATACCAGTAAATATCGGCAAATATCGGTAAATATTGGTAAAATATCGGTCGATAGCCGATATATTGCCGATAAATACGTGAAATTCTAAATCCATTGCGTCTCGCCAATTTCGCGTATCGGCTGACCCAAAATCCGATAAATATCGGCCGATATTACGTATCGGGACCGATATTTAATTGTATGAGATTGACTAATAAGTTAATTCCTTGGCCACCTCAAATACAACCTCCCCAGTGCCTCCCTGTGCCAAGCTCCCTCACCCAAAAACCCTTATTGTTCTTCACAATCTCCTTTAACTTGTGATGAGATTTAGGACCCATAATGGCAGCAAAGTGCTAGTTTGGCAGCAATGCTGAGTTTGTGTGCTATTAACCTTGTTGGTTTGGTGCTTTGTTCTGTTTAATTACCAACTATCTTGATGCTGTTGTGCATTGTAAATCAAAATGCAAAAAATTAGCCTTTTCAGACCTGAGATATAGTAATGTTGTTCTGAAATATGTATGCATTTGGTTCTGTAAGGATTCATGCCCAATGATCTAGCCGCAGTTGGGTCATGGGAAGATTCCGGAGAAGTTCCCATGAAACCAGATACATTCAAGGGGATGGATTGGGAGTAATTGATTGGTTATGAAATTTGGGACTTAGGGTAAGGGTATGTGAAAACTGGAGAGAAGAGAAAGGAGAGAGCAAAAGGAAGGTCGGAGAGTTTTACAATTTTTTTAACTCTCAATCTTGTCTAAACTTGCCTATTGTTGAGTCTATAACCTCTTATTTATAGCTGATTACAACTTGGAAAGAAAGTAATGGTTTATCAAGCTTAGGATTCACAGGAATTTTTTAATAATACCTACTAACCCTAATACATAAATAAGGTAATGAACTAAAGCCTGCTAAGAATTGATACAAAACTGATGCCTACTATTTATGAAATAAAGTTTAATATATTGGGGCTGAGATTGGGTGTGACCCTAACTGGGCTGGCCCATGACCACGGTTGGTAACATTACCCCCTCCTAAGGAATGATCTTATCCTCAAGATCATAATCAGGAAAGGAGGAACCGAAAGCAGCAACAAACTTTGTAATAGTGTGATATAAAGGTAATCCATTTCACTTGACCAAGTATTTCAAGTGGTGAACAACAAACGTGCCAATAGCTATACAAGCTTTTCAAGAAACTAATTCAATATAATTCCTATATGAGAAACTTATCGTCGGCAACTTGGACATCCATTGTGCTATAGGAACCATCATCATTGCTATGCTCTAAAATTGTGTCTACCGTAGTAGAAGTCACTTGTGTTTCTTTCTTTTCTTGATGCAACTTCTTAATTTGTTCCATAGTGTTGCAACCAAAAGTGTGGCCAAAAGAGTCTTGTAAAACAGTGATGTGTTTGTGGTACAAGAAGCTTGAGTTGTGTCAAGCAATGGCCTAAGGTTAGGAAATTGGATTGCCAAGGGTGCTAAGGGGAAAGGAGGTCGGATAAGTGTACTAATTGGTGGTGGAGAGCGTCCTGTGGCCATGATAGTTCTCCAAGTGTCGCTAAAGCGCATCCAACAGAGGTTGGGCTCTTCTAGATTCTTCTAAGATGGGAACTATTCTTTTTTGAAACTTTCTTTTTGCTTCAGGACTACTGATACAAGATGGCATAGTAACAAATCACAGTAGTGGGTAGCCAATGAGGGGTGTTTGGGTGTAGTAAGGGCCTAACCATGACCTTGTTGGTGTTGACAATAGTTAAGTGAAGGTAGTTGAGTGGTCCATGCTAAGTCTATTCCATAGTCCAAACTCCTTGGTAGCCCCTAACTGTTACCCTACCACCTTCTCTTAGTGTTGGAGGCCTTAAGCTGACTTTGGATTGATAGAGGTTGGCAGTTGTGCTGACAAGCTGGTGTTGGGCGATGGTTGTTTCTACATATGGTGCTAGAAGGGTAGGTAAGGGTTTTGGGGTGGAGTTGGGGGTCGTGAGGGCTTTGCTAGTGGGAGCTAGGGTTGTTAGTGACTTGTGATGGACATAAAGCATTGGTGGCTAGAGGTGCTAGGGAGGGCTTGTTTGTGATGCGATGGTGGTTGGTAGCTGTGAGGGAAGTGTTGCAAATGAGTTTTGGGGTGGTGTTAGTGGCAATGGTGGTTAAGGGTTTGAGGAGGGGTTGTAGTGGTGGAGGGTTGGCGAGTGGTAGGGAAGGCTGGTGAGGAGTGGGATGGGTAGGCGAGGCTTTTGAGGCCTTGTGGTGGTTGGCGTGGGGTTGGAGGTGTTTTGTGGGTGGAGTTGAGGAGGGGGGAGGATGTTTGGTGGTATCTGGTGCAGTGACAAAGGTTTTAAGGTTAGGAGGAGGTCTAGTGATGGTGAAGGGTTAATGAGGGATTGAGGGTCAACAAGTGGCAGCATAGGAGTAGTAAAGTAGTCAGAGTCCTCCTTGGGGCCAACGACCTGTGCAAAAGCAAGTGAAAGAGTAGGGGAGGCTAGGGATGCAATGGTTGGCACAGAAAAGGGAGAATTAGAAGCAATGATGGCTGGGCACTCTAGCGCTAGAGGGTGAGGGTGCTTGCTGACTCGCCATAATACTTTGTCAGCGGTGATGGTAGGCAGTGGTATGCATCCTATTGCTTGTTTGTTCTCTTGGCGCTAATTCTCGAAAAGAGCATCTCTCTCTATTGTGCTGCCTACATAATCAAAAAAATGTTTCATGGATGTGTGATTTCTTTGAGGGCCTCTATAGCCACGGCATAGAACTCTGAAACCACTTTGTTAAGATCTATGGTCAAATATCTAGCTGCTGTAGGGTAATGGAAAGATTCTGGAGTTCCTATGGAATTAGAAACATCTAAGGAGAGGCACTGGGGAAAATTGATTGATTTTGAATTTGCTGCTCTTGTGTGTTGTTTTCATGCTGATGATTTTCCATCTTCCAATGCGTTTTTGTGTTTTATTTATTTTATTTTTGGTTATAAATCCAGGTATTACCAGTCTTCCTCTGAAGGGATGGCCTCTTACAGTAAGTGACACTCGAGCTTACTTTTTTTTTTTTTTGGATATTTGTTTATGGTTATTATAACAGTCTGTGACTTGGTTGAGATGGACAATAATTTAAACAGGCAATCGATCAATTGAGACCAAATTTGCGAGTACAAGTACAAAATTCCACTGTACCTGCTCAAAATCAGTATCTTTTGGCCGCTCAGCAGCAGCAGGTCTTGTCACAGGCTCAATCGCAAAATAATATTGGAAGTTCTCCTAGCTATGGAGATTCAGATCCACGTAGGTTTGGTGGATTGCCAAAGGCCAGCTTAAATGCAAAAGATGGTCAGTCTTCCAGAAATGATGTATGCTCCCCCATGCAATCCAGTTCACCACAGGTCTCAGCAATTTCCTTCTTGCTATACACACTGAAAAATGGTGCTGCTTTTTAATTTCACTATTTTCTTTCTAAATGAGACAATACAATGCTTTCAATGTGGTATCAAGTATGTTAATTGATGTTTTTTGGCATTTACAGAACTTTGAGATCTGTTTTTAAACAATTTGTATGAGTGTGGGAAAAGATCTAAAGGTTGTTGCAGGATCTTTATCTCCTTGAGCTATTCTATGCATCTTTTTCTGTATTCCTTGAACCTATGTTTGGTTCATATCCCTCAATCATGTTTAGTTGTCTGCAGATAGTGGTCAATGATCAATATTTAGATTCACTGAAGTTTGCTTTCTTGAATATTGAACAGATGAAGATGGGGCAAGTGCAACAATCCTCCTCTCAACAGCAGGATCAGTTGCAGCAGCAGCAACTACAACAGGTCTGCTCATCGTGCATTTGGTTCACATTCTTGTCATCTTAGCTGTTTCTCTGTTGTATCTTGCATACACGCTGCTTGAAGTTCCATTCAAGTAACGTTGCATGATGACATGGTCTTAATATTACCTTTATCAATGCACTTTTTATCTGGCAGAATAATAGAAAACGGAAACAACATTCTTCTTCTGGACCTGCAAATAGTGCAGGCACAGGAAACACAGTTGGCCCATCTCCTAGTTCTCCTGCATCGACTCACACGCCTGGTGATGGGATGGGATCAGGTAGTAGTCTGCAGCAGGCTAGCAGCTTACCAAAGAGCATGATGATATATGGTCCTGATGGAACTGGAGGTCTGGGATCATCTTCAAATCAGCTGGTAGGCCATTTAAGTTGGAACATATATCATAAAATTAGCACCTTGAAGAAAGATTATCCTGCTTCTTGTTGCATCAGTGTGTTTGAGCATGCTGTTACAGCTGGTGTGGAAGAAAGGTTCTTCCACCTTTTATTTCATCTAGCCGATGATATATTTTCTGTCATGCAGGAGGATATAGAACAATTTGGGGATGCTGGTTCCCTGGATGATAATGTGGAATCATTTCTGTCTCATGATGTAGCAGATGGAAGGGATATGTATGGAACGCTCAAGCAAAGTCCTGCTGAACAAAAAACAGAACCGTCTAATGGTAAAGTTTCTTCTAATTAATGTCTGCATGGTAGGTGTTACTTTTAAATGTTGAGTGTGCCATGAAGATTGCCTTTCTTTCAGGTTTTACTTTTCATGAAGTTGATTGTAGACGGATGAGGAATAAAGTTACCAGCTGCCATTTTTCTTCCGATGGGAAGTTTTTGGCTAGTGCTGGGCATGACAAGAAGGTATGTTATGCTCAACATGAAGGAAACTGTTGGTAGAAAGTTTTTGTTGTACATGCAACAAGCTGAAATACACCTTCTGGGATCTAAATTCTAGACATTCCCCTTATAGAACATTTTTCTACTGTCTATTACACTATGCATTGATTGTCTAATTGTGCCAAATTCGTCCCAGATTCAGAAAATTTATTCCCAGAGTTTTGCTTAAAATGAGTAATTGTAGTGTTCTAAAGCAACATCCTTTTTGTATCTATTAGGCTGTCCTCTGGAACATGGAGACCCTGGAAACAGAAAGTACCCCGGAAGAGCACACACATGTAATAACAGATGTCCGTTTCAGGCCAAATTCTACTCACTTGGCAACGGCTTCAATTGATGGATCTGTGCGATTATGGGATGCTGCCAATGTAAGTTTCATCTGCTCGCTTTCAATTCTATTAATGACAAATATCTTATAATTGCTACTCTAAGTGATGTGTAATTGCAGCCAACCTATTGTTTGGATGTCTACTCTGGACGTTCTGCCCATATTATGTCCCTGGATTTTCACCCTAAGAAACATGATCTATTCTGTTTCTGTGATTCTACTAATGAGATCCATTACTGGACCATCGACCCATTTGCATGTGCCCGTGTACGCAAGGTCAGTTATTAATGGTTATTCTTTTGTTGGTGGGGCTGGGCGGTGTGTACATCTCTATCATATTTATTTTTCTCTTTATGATATATTATGTTGGCTTCTGTTTCTGCATATTTGGTGGATTAGGGAGGTAAAGAACAAGTGAGATTTCAGCCAAGATTTGGCCAATATCTTGCGGGTGTCACAGATAAAGTAGTTTCAATCTTTGATGTTGAATCGGACGGGCTTGTAAATTCCTTCCAGGTTTGTCTGGATCACTGTCTACTTTGCTGTTCCTATGGTAGTCCTACTCGTTAGGAAGTCACCTTCCGCCACTTTGACTTCAGAATGGAGTCTCTTATTTACTGATAAGATAACCTTATCGTTTATTCTTAGACCCACAGTGAAGTTGTAAACTACATTTGCTGGGACACCAGCGGAGAACTACTGGCATCTGTCACTGAGGACAGTGTAAAAGTGTGGTCGATGACGACTGGGGGCTGCGTTCATGAATTCAGCTCTAACAGCAACCATTTCCATTCTTGTGTGTTCCATCCAAGCTATTCTAAACTCCTGGTGATCGGAGGAACACAGGTAAGTGGCTTAAGAGTTAGGTTGATATTTACTTCTTTGCCTTGTGTCAATTGGCACATGCTTATTCTTTTGTCACAAGCCAATGCTTGCTAGCGAGCCTGCATCTTCTGGTTCATCATATATCTGCATCATCAGCCCATGTGCTTGATTGTAGCAGGATGACATTACGTTTTAAATCAGTTTGCCGCTTGCTCTTCTTTGTAGATAGAACTTCTCCCGCGACTTTTGAAATGAAGTTTCTTTGTTCTCGACTCATACGTTATTTTTACTCTGGCTATTTGCAGTCTATAGAGTTGTGGAACATGACAGGTAATACGAGCATGACAATTCCGGGCCATGAGAACATTATATCTGCTCTGGCGGCATCAGTTTCTGGAATGGTGGCGTCTGCCGGACATGATTGCTCTGTCAAGCTTTGGAAGTAAATAAATAGGGGTCATTGTTCATGACTTTGTGGATCGTCCTTGGTGTCACTACCATGAATCGATAAGAGTTGAGGAGGTCTGTTAGTACCCAGACTTCCCAGATTTGAGCAACTGAGCTGTCTGTGTTGTATTGTATTCTTATTTATCTTCTGGCATTATTTGGATGGTTTTGGGTGAGTAGGTGTAGTTATCACCGACATAAAATGTTGGTCTTTCCTGTAAGTTTGTAACCCACTTGTTGTAACCTAGTAGAGATGGGTATGAGATAGGACGTGGAAGGTGTTAATTGATTTTGGGTCCCTGTTTCGTCCATAATAATATTTTCTCATATAGTAGTATTCATGTTGCTTTTCTCACCGGGAGGTGATTATGATGTTAATATTTTTTTTAAATTGAAATATATTTTAGTAGAATTATTAGAAATATAAAAAAAAAATTATAGCATACATGATGTGTTTAATATTATTCTTTATAATTAGATATCAATTATTAATATATTTTTAGGTAAAAAAATTGTGGTGAAAAATAATGATAAAATATAGTAGAGCAACAGTGGAATATGAAGGTAATTATATAAAAAATAGTAAGGTATCTTTATTTTTAAAAAATTCAATTAGCATAAGTGAAAAATAATAGTAATTATAATGAAACATAAAAATAATTATAATAAATTTAGAAGCAATAATAGTAAAATATAAAGATAATTATAGTAAAATATAATACAATAATAATAAGCAACCTTTTTTTTAGGAGAAATTATAACCTATATCGGTCAAATATGATAATAACTGTGGTCAAATATAGAAATATAGATGCAATAATAATAAAATATTAATTTAAATATTGTAAAATGTGAAGATAATTAATAAAAATAAAATATAACATAATAGTGTTGAAATAAACTATAATAGTTGATATATAAAAATAATTATAGTGAAATATGATAAATTAATTTTTCTTAGAAAATTATAACTAACATTAATAAATATGACAATAATTATGGTGAACATGAAAACAACTACAGCTAAACATAAAAGGAATAATGGTAAAGGAAAAGTATACAAGTGGTAAAACCTAAACACAATGATAGTGAAATAAAATATACTATTAAATATGATATAAAAAAAATATGGCGAAAAATAATTACAAATATGGTGAAGCATATAATAATACTTTACATAATAATTTTTAAAATTTTGAAGCATATTAATTTTATTGTCTATTTGAAAAGAAAATTCTCAAGAGTATAACTATATATATTATTTTTTTAGTAACCCTAATTAAATATAAACTAAATTACAAAAACAAAATGTTGAACAACTAGTTACGAGGTAGAGAGATTGGATTTCAATCAGCCATGATGGATAAGTAGACGACCATTAGGTTTGGATTGATTAGCTCGGTATGGTTGACCTTATTTGTGTTGTATTGTATTATTATTTGTCTTCCGGCATTGTTTGGACATATTTGAGTGAATAGGTGTAGTTATCTTTAGAGTAAAATGTTGTTTTTCGTTTAAGTTTGTAACCCATATTGTTACCAAGTAGGGATGGGTATAAGATAGAACTTGTATGGTGTTTTCCTTGTGTTTGGACACTTATTTGGTCCGTAATAGTATTTTTCATATAGTAGTATTTATGTTATTGTTCTCGTCGGGATTTTAATCGACCAACAAGGATAACCCATATTAGGTTTGAAATAATTAGGCTTCATATGGTTCACCTTATTAAGTGTATTTTAAATTTGAAATAATATTTTTTATTTAAAAAAATTTATTCTAATAATCTGTATATTTTTTAATAAACTAATAAAAATAATTTTAAAATTATACTTATATTATTTATTGAAAAAAAATCATTAAATGCATAGATAATGAAAGAAAAGTAAGGGTTAAAATAAAAAATAGTCTTTATTTTTTTTAAATAATTATTTATATAAAAAATTACTGATAAAATGAATTTTATTTTATATGGAAGGAATAATATTTTAAAAAGTTATTGTTTAGTACACTTTGCCTATGTTCTCTAATTCTGAACTACTTTTTTTTTTTTCCATGCTTTTATATTTTAAGTATTGGATTATTATAAATATTACTTATAAAATCCTCCAGAAATGACAAAAATAACCATAGGTTCATATTGGATCTTAACATACAATAGGATGAAAATAAACAAAAGCTAATTCATAATAATTGTTTTTATACATACTTATTGCGATTTTCTTTAAAAACTCAATCATGCAATTAATCTGAAATTTTTTATGCAGACTCTTCACAAGATGAGAAGTAAAACAATGTTTTCAGATTTCATATTGGATATAAAAATTTCTAGAAAAAAACATGACTAAATTAGTAGATAAGGTTCGGATAAAATGGTTGATAACTCATTTATCATTCTTTTAGTAGAGAATTGATCCGATAATATCTTATGATTCAAGCATTTGATTAATCTAAAATTTTATAAGCAGACCTTTCATAAAATAACAAACATAACAATGTTTTTGTATTTAAGATTGGACCAATGGATCTTTAAAAGTAGCTTGACTAAAATCAGCACATAGGATGTTCAATAACAAAAATTATTGTTTTTCTTACACGGGTTTGATTCAATAATATCTTATAATCCAACCATCTGATTAACTTTAATTTTAAATGCAAAGTTTTCTCATGACAATGAACTTAACAACATTCTTGGGTTTAATATTGGACTTACAAATCTACATAAATGGCTTGATTAAAATCGACACATAAGGTGCTCGATATAATATCTAATGACTCAAATACTCATTCTTATAATACGGCTACGTGATCAAATACGGCTACGTGATCAATCTGACATTTTATATGCAGTTTTTTCTCATGATAACGAACATAATAGTAGTCTAGAATTTGATATCGGTCATATGGATTTCTAGAAAAAGCTTGACAAAATTCAACACATAAGGATACGTTACATATTTATCAATTAGAACTAAAATAAGCATCAATTATAATTGAAATAAATACCAAGTAAAATGGCAATAACCATTAAATTGAACAATATAATCACCAACTTAAATTGAATAATCATTGGTTGAAATTAAAATATTCATAGAGGAAAAGTAATAATCATCTGTATAAAGTGAAATAATCAATAGCCAAGACTAAAATAATCAAGTGGAAACTCCTAAAATTTAAATAATTTATTAACTAAACTAAATTAATCATTAATTTAAAATTATTTATTTTTTTATCTGCTTGAATTGTTTGATTTTCATTAGAAAATGATGCAAGAAACATGAGATGTCAAAAAATAAAATAAAATAATGCCTCATAAAATTTATGGGGGCGTAATGATATAGGTACATAAATGAAAATACACAATATCTTATATCTAATTATTTTGATGAAAACAACTATCTATATTATATCTATAAAAAATATGAATAGACTAGGGAATAGATGTCACTTTTATAGTCCAAACCACTTAATATTCCTCTATTTAGACAAGCATGAAGTAGTTAAGGGTAAAGATGATGGTCCTTCTTTGTAACTATCATTGTTTATATTTATTTATACCTTTTCTATTTTAATTTTTTAAGGGTATAAGCAGTTGCACGAAATAACCACCTATAGATCTTTTTTCTCTTTATTTTTATTTTTATTTCTTCACTCTAATCTAATCATTTTTTTTTCATTTTCACATCAGTTACTCAAGACAAAGAGGGAGTTTGTAGCAGTGTGAAAGAGTTATACCGCTGTTACCATTCTTCTTCTTTTACTACAGTTATTGCTCCCTACCATCGATGATGATGATGATGTTGTTGTTGTTATTGTTGTTATTATTATTATTATTATCTTTTTTTTCATTGTTTTCAATGTCTTTCTCTTAATAGGTGTGCTTTTCTCCACCTCATTTTTGCTAAATGTTGCATTAAACTACTAGATATTTTTATATAGTTTTACGCTATGGCTTGTAAATATGCTTCCTCAATTTTGTTGTGTAATATGTTTTATGTACCATTAAAAGTTCTTTGGTATCAATTTTGTACTTGTAGGTATAGATGGTAATCAAATCAGTTGAATTGGGTTTGAGTCGGGTTATAGTGGGTTTGATCATTTTCGAGTCAAATTATTTGTGAGTCATTTTTTTATGAGTCAGTTATGGGTCAGATCGAGTAATTTCGGGTTCTGGTCATTTTGGTCGCCTTATTATTCAAATGAAGTCAAGGTCAGGTTTGGGTTTAGGTTTAGCTCGTTATAGATTTGGGTTGTATAGGATTAATTTATGAGGTTAGATCGGGTTTGGGTTGAGATAGTTCAATTTTGAATTGGGTCGAGTTTGGATTATTTCGGGTTAGCTTGTCGGATTAGGTCTAGGGATATAAGCAAGAAGATTTTTTCCTAAAATCCGATGGGATTTTTTCGTTAATAAATATGGATAAATAAATATGAATGATAGAAAAAAAATACCCATCAGGTTTGGATACAGATACGGGTATAGGATACGTGTATCCATATCCATACCAATTTACCAGATATATAATAACCCTTTTACTCTTAATTTTAAAATAAATATAGTATAAATTAAGGTTAAAATTATCATTTGATTTAACTCTAAATAGGTTTATCCGTCGGTAATGAATTTATCTACTAGATAATATCCATTAACGGATAAACGAATTATCCGTCGGGTAACAGATATCCAACATATATGGCTATGGATGTGTTAGTGGACATCCGTTTGGGGTACGGTTACACATTTGAGTATGGATTTTCTTATCAGGTACGGACATGATTGTATGAGCCCTAAACTAGATCTGTTTACATATTTGTTATGTTAGATTTGGGTTGAATAAGCTTATATTCGGGTGATTTCATGTTTGAATTAATTTGACGGGTCATATTTGGGTTAAATTGACGAATCGGATCTCTTTAGGTTTTGATGGGTTGGTTTAGGTTCGGACCAAGCTAATCCTTGATCGAATCACTTTGGATTCAAGTCAAATCAGACATTGACCACCAAAATTAATCTAACCCATTAATCTCGTAGGCAAGAGTTAAGTTTAACTTTATTAATAATGTAATTAATTGCTATTTATTTATTATTATGAATTTTTAATGTTGTACTTTTCCATGAAAGAATAAGTAAAATTAGAATATCATTAGTGAATTTGTAAGTTCACAATAAAAGTAAGAAGAATAAGTACAATTTAAATAATAATATATTTGTAACATCCACATTTTTCACTACAAAAAAATTTTGTTAAAATATTTGTGTTAGCTAAAAATACACCTAGGAAAAATAGGGTATTACCGCTGTACCTAACACAGAATAAATGTATGTCGCCTATTCTATATTAGATACAAAGCTAAACTAACCAAAACACTTAAAATAACAGAGTGCACAAAATAACATATTAATTAAACAACTTCAAAAAATGTTTACATCATAGGACTTTAATGGTTTCCAACCAAAATATTGCAAACACATGTGGATAAAGTATGGAGATATAATAAAATAAGTTAGGGTATGATACTCAAATTAAAATCTTAATCTGCGACGGACTCCACAAAAAATCTCTAGATATCCTTAATCTTAAGCTCTAACCCAAATAAGGTAGGCACTTTACTGGTCATTCCTAAATATCTGCACATGGTCTTTATCTCATGGAAATGAGCTGGTGACTGAGCAAACGGGTACATCCGTATACGACGTATTGAGTAAGCCAAGTTACTCTATCTATATAAACATAGGTATGCCAATCTATCGTATATCAATATAAAATACAACATGCATCATAATAAAGCCATATATATATATAAGGAGAGGATTATATAAGGGCATGCTATCATATATAATTCCAAAAAAGCAGAATATATCATGCTTGGTTTCACATTCTCAACACATAAGCACTTACACATATAGTAGTAAAGAGAACCCAAGCAACCTCTATAGTTTATTTCCAATTACTCTATATCCTTTAGGTTATACTATTTACTTATCCATATATGAGATAGGTCAATCATCAAGTCAATATTCTATCCGATAACCATTTAGTCATTTTGATCATTAGCCAAGTGTATAAACCATCCTTTTTAATTATTCAGGACATTTCTCCCACCCTTATCCAATTACTAACCATTCACTTGGTCACCATTTATATTTTGGCAACCAAATACTTATTACCCATATTTTATTATCATTGAGTGATGGACTGTGTACCACTCCATAGTCTCACATACCATGGAAGCATATCCAAATAAGAGACATAAAGTCTAGGCCAAAGCCAATCACCAAGCGGACATAAGTCTAGGCTAAAGTCAATCACTAGAATGGATAGAAATCTAGGCCAAAGCCAACCAATATGGAGATAAGTCTAAGCCGAAGCCAACCACCTCAATAACCAGACTCTTTAGTATCAATACCTCCTAATACATCATCAGTATCTAGAGTAGGTAAGGCGCTCGGACTTCTCAAGATCTTGTTTGAAGGTAAAGCCTGAAGGCACTAAAAACAATCAAACGTAGACTAAGTCCGATAGCTAATCGAGGATTGGATAACCCACACGCATACTCAACTAAATTGTCTTTCACGTTAGATGATTAATATTTTATTCATAAGGATGGGTGATCATACAAGGCTCATACAAAGTAAGTAAAGCAATTTTTCATGTTAATCCATATCAATCATTTTCTTTCCATTTTTCCAACCAAGTGGGTTTTCATTTTTCCTTGACTAATAGTATTTATATCCACTATATTATTTAATTCAAGCCTATGCTAGGTTTCATTATTCTTTTCTCAATATCATCACTTATCATAAGTGGAATAACCCTTTAGCCTCTACATTACTCATAGAGTGTATCATAAATTATGATCCATTTAATTCTTTCATTAGGCCAATAATCCATGATAAAATCTATATTTTATCCCATTAATAATTATAGTATAGTCCCAAACATAGCCTCAAAGCATCACTAAACCAAAAGGGAACAAATCATGCAAACCAGTCAAACCAATCGATCGGTCTAGCCTAACTAGTTGATCGGTTGCACCAATGAGTCGATTAGTTTGGGTCAACTAGTTGATCTGTTTGACTCAACCAAACAATGCTTCCCTCAAACTAGTCAATCGGTTTGGAAAAATCAATCGACTGTTCATAGACTAGTCAATCAATTTTATCCAACCAGCTAATGGGTTTAAGTAGAGAGTAAGATCAAGGTCTCTGCAGGCTTACCAATCTATAGGTTAGGTCAACTAGTCGACTGTCCTAGAAACTAGCTGATAGGTTTGACGTAACCATTTGATTGGTTTTCCCTAACATAGCACCAAACCATTAAATTTCATGTAGATTTTTACATATAAATCATCATTAACCACATTAAAGCATGTATCAATATAGTCTAACATATTTTAAACCAGATTAACATGCATTTCTCAATATGGAATCACCATATCCTATTTTTACCGAATTTCATGCTTTTTACTTAAATCATGACGTCTAACCATCCAAATCACTTATACAGACTATATTCATTCATGTCAACATGTAGAAATCACTAAAGGTAACACCTAACAAGCAAGAATACTTACTAAACATTTCATATGCAATAATCACTTACTTGATAAAGCAAAATCCCCTTTAAAACCTGAAATCCCAATGGTGGGAATTCTTAGCTTTGAAAACCTTAAAAACTAAAATCTCAACTTGGGAACTATGCCAAAAACTTATTAAATTTTGGAGTAACAAAACCAGAAAGAAATAAGAACATACCAACTTGAGGAAAAAATAAGGAAGAGCTCAATTGGACCACTCAACCTTTTTTCCAAAATCTAACATTTCCTTACTTAACAATTGAAACAAGAGAGAGATAGAGACAAGATCAAAAGAGTGTAAGAAAATTAATTAGAAATGGTTGAAGTGTTGAAAGAAGAGGGTAAATATCATACTCAGAGAATTTGGTCTATTATATGGCCAACCAATCGAAGGAAAACACAAATGTTTCAGGAATCAACTCAAAACCTTACAATTGACCATTTGAATTCAAGTTGAACAACCAAATTTCATATAGGATTTGCTGAGCTATTCTCTAGAGCTCAAATGGTGTCTTTGGAGAATGCAGGTCAATTAGGCCAGAATTATCATACAAAAGTGGAGTAATGAAAGGTCAACATGGAAGGAATATTCCAGATATACGGAGTTGTGTTTGAGATTGAAGCATTAATCTTGGAATCATGAAGAGGAGAGAGATGGAAAAAGATAATGCCGAGGTCATCTCCCTCCCTCAAAGATCCCAATCAACATTCATATCTATTCGAGGTAACATTTCAGGATAAATGCTTCCTAAAAATGGTTAGGAATATCTTAGGAATAAAATGGCATGGGTTGGTAAGGTTCCATTTCACTGTAAGATTATTTTTACAAAATCAAGCTAAAAAAATATGACCATCTCAACAAACTAGACAACAAGTTTGGGTATACCGGTCGGCTATTCCATAATTAGTTGATTGGTTTCCCCCAACTAGTCAATCAATTTAGTCAATAAAATCAAATTTGCTTAAACGACAAACTAACGGATTGGTTCATGGAACCAGTTGAATGGTTTACCCGCAAAACTCAGTAAAATTCATTTTTCAAAATGATTTCAAATCAAACTTTTTCTCAAACCAAATAATAACATTAATTTAAGATCAAAGGCCCAAAATTTGACATAATTTTCATTCAACAATTTACAAAAATATGGGGTATTACAACACTATCTCCTTAAAGAGGCTACATGCCTGAAGCTAATAACACTCATATTACATTGTTACACATAAGTTCAAACACACATCATATTCACATTCAAAGAAAAGGGTACTACCCCCTTAAAGAAAAGATTTACACTTAAGGCAATAACTACAAAAAATAACTCTAGATACTTGGCTCAAATTTCTTCCTTGACCTCCCAAGTAGCCTCCTCTATACCATGTTGAGACCAAAGCACTCCCACCAAATAAATGATCTATGTACATGTCTCTCTTGTCTTTGTGTCTAGTATGCTCACAACTTGCTCCTCATAAGTCAAAGACTCATCAAACTCTAGCGACTCTGGTCAAATAACGTGTGAAGGATCTGCTACATACTTCCCCAACTAAGATACGTGGAATACATTGTGCACACATCACAAATATATTGTTAGAGCTAAGTGATAAGAGACTTCACCAACATGGTTTAGAATCTCATATGGTCTAATGTACCTTAGACTAAACTTACCATTCCTACCAAACCTCATAACTCCTTTGGTGGGAAAGACCCTCAAAAGACTCTATTACCTACCTTAAAACCATCAGTCAATCTTCTCAGATCTGCATAGCTCTTCTATAGGTCTTGGGCTGCTCTCATCCGATCATGAATCAAATGGATGTACCTAGTTGTCTCCTAAATCATGCATCTCGCTGATGTCGTTCTAACACGAGGGACTACGACACTTCCTTTTGTATAAGGCTTCAATAGGAGCGATCTTGATACTGGCATGATAATTGTTGTTGTAGGAGAATTCGATCAAGTCCATATAATATTCCCAACTTCCACCAAAGTCTAGCACACATGCTTAAAGCATGTATTCTAGAGTCTGAATAGCCCTTTCTATCTGACCATCCATTGCTAGGTGAAAAATCGTACTCATCTTCGGTTGAGCACCAAAGGTGGCTTACAATTTCTACCAAAAGTGTGACAAGAAACTTGAGTCGATCGAACACAATGTTCTTAGGAACTCCAACTAGTCTCACCACATGCTTTCTCTAGGCATTGGCTAGTTGCTCCATGCTCCTTGTCACCTTCATTGGTATGAACATGATTGACTTAGTCAGATAATCTACAATGACCCAAATGGAATCAAAACCACTACAGGTCCTTGAAAGACCAACCACGAAGCCTATTGATATACTATCCCACTTCCACTCGGGAACTTCAAGTGGCTACACTAACCCTGCTAGTTTCTTATGTTCAATCTTAACCTTCTGACAGTTTAAACATCAGGTAATGAACTCTCCCACTTCCTACTTCATGTGAGGCCACCAATATATCTTCTTTAGATCCTTATAAAACTTTTCCCCTCCAAGGTGAACAAAATAAGAAGTAAAATTTCCTTCCTAAAGAATCCTCATCTTAAGTTCCACATAACCCTGTGGTACACACCATCTACCACGGTATCTGATACTTCCATTCTTATGGATCTAGAATCCTTCAGCTCTGCCTTCTAAAATACCATTCCAAATCCTCTCAAGCTTAACATCACTAACTTAGTTATCTCGAATATCCTCAAAGATTAAATTTGTAATGGTGAGTGCGCTCATTGTCACCTCTTCGATCTCCATCTTCTTGATCTATCAACACAGATGATCTGATAGTATGATCGTGCCTAAGGAATGCAATGTCTTTCAACTAATTGCATCTACCATTGCATTAGCTTTACCCTCATGGTAAGTCAATTCTAGGTCATAATCCTTGACCAACTCCAGCCATCAACCTTGTCTCAAGTTCAACTCTCACTGAATAAAGATGTACTTGAAGTTGTTATGGTCAATATAGAACTTACAATGAACTCCATAGAGATAATTCCTCTAGATCTTAAGAGCTAACATTACTGCAACAACTTATGCATCATGCATCAGGTAGTTCTGTTCATGTTACTTCAGTTGTTGTGATCCACTACCCTTCCATGTTGCTTCAGCACACAACCTATTCCGTACTTGGAAGCATCACTAAACACTCAAAAGCATCTGACCCACTTGATAATGTGAGCACTATGGTTGAATTCAAATGACTCTTTAACTCCTTAAGGGCTTTACCACACTTCTCATTATGCTGGAAATGTGTATCCTTCTTCAACAGTTGGGTTAATAGTTGTGTAATCTTGGAAAATTCTGCCACGAACCTACATTGGTAACTGACTAACCCTAGAAAGTATGAACTTCCTTGACTGAAGTGGGTGTTGGCCACCCAGAGACAACTTGAATCTTAGAAGAATCCATTGCCACACCATCCTTAGAGATCACATGACCTAGGAAGGCTACTTGATCTAACTAAAACTCACACTTTGAGAGTTTGGTATACAATTATTATGATCTCAGCAAGGCTAAAGTTGCCTCAAATACTTTTCATGCATCTCTCAGTCGCTGGAGTAGATGATAATACTGTTAATAAAAACCATGATGATTAGGTCTAAGAAATGAGAGAAGATCTGGTTCATGAGGGACATGAAAGCTGCTGGCGCATTAGTAAGTCTGAAGGGTATTATTGTGAACTCATTATGGTCATCTATGTACAGAAAGTAGTCCTAGGAATGTCTTAATTTACTAGCCTCAATTGATGATAGCTTGATCATATATCAATCTTGGAGAAAACCCTAGCCCCCTTGAGTTAATAGAACAAGCTATTGATCCTTGGCAATGGGACTGTTCTTCATCATCACATGGTTCAGATGCACAACCTTAATCTCCCATCCTTATTTTTTATGAACAAAGCTAGCACCCCCATGGAGATATGCTTGGTTGGATATAACATTTTTTCAAAAGCTCTTTCGATTGAGCCTTAAGTTCTTTCATCTCCACAGGTGCCATACAATACGAAGCCTTAGATGCTAGCTTTATTCCTGATAATACATCCATGGTAACTCAACTTCTCGAGCTGGTGGCATTTCCATGATCTCCTCAGAGAAAACATCAAGAAACTCATAGACCATCGCCATTTGTTCTAATAGAATCTAAGTTGCTTTAGTGTCTCTAGCACTACATAGGTAAAGAAGATATCCCTTCTATACGAGATTACTCAATCTGATCTCCTACACAATCCTTGCCGAGAGATTAGGTTCACACTTCCGGTATGAAACCCTAATACCCTTTGGTCCTCATAGAACCACTCAATCTTGCACAAAATCAATCAACATTTGGTACTTTCCTAGCATATCTATCCCGATAATGACATCAAAATCACACAACTCCAACTTTATAAGGTCTAATGGAAACTCTATTCCTCCCAATACCAATACAACTCCTTGATACAACCTAGATCATGCAATTCTATCCCTTGAAGGAAAAACAATATAAGTAGAGATACTACTCAAAAGAGATAAGGTAGATCTAGTTACAAAAGCAGGTGCCATGAAACAGTGCGATGCACTAGAATCAAATAATACACAAGAAGAATAAGTAGAGACAATGGCATTCCGGTCACCACACCGGCCTAGCATTCTACCTCCTCTTGGCTCATCACCTTCAGGTATCCTGCTGATGGAACTCCCAGGGTACTAGCTGATCCCTTCCCTTGCTAAAAAAGGTGAGGCCTCGGAACTCTCTAAATCTATGGTTGTGGCTTCTAGATGGATCTTATGCTCTGAGATCTAGTCTGGCTCCTCTCAATGCTACCATTGCCATCCCAAAACTCGTACACCTTATATCCCACTATGCCAAATCCATGGCACATCATCTTATTACATCTACAGTCAATCCCTAGGTGATCTGGCCCACATCTCTTGTAGTGGCAGTGCCTCTCCTCCTCATGACCCTCAGACAACCTTTCAACTTGGGGTACTGAACCTATGCTCCATCTAAATCTTGGCTAAAAGTTACCTTCAGAGAAAGCCTTATTCTAGTTACTTAGATTCTGGTGATCTAAATATCTTAGGATGCTTCTATGACTTGCTCATACATCCCTACCATACTTGGTGGGGTGATTCCCACCAACAGCTCCTGCTATCAGATCCCCAACTTGATCTTGAAATGATGAACTTACATCACCTCATTGGCCTCTACCTTTGAGGTGAACTATACCAAGTCCATGAATTGAGTATAGTACTCCTCGATGGGCATGATCCCATACCGAAGCTGATGCACTGTCGTATGTACAACAAATTTAACAAATAAATCCTAATCCCCAAATACGTAGTATATGGCAAGAAGGAGTCGAACCCACAAGGAATGACGTTTTAATCACTAATTTTGCTATTGATGTTATAAACCCGTTGGTACAATTTCATTGATTCCTAACTAAATTCAATTATACTAAAGCTTTAACCACGACTTTACAATTAGGGGAGGATTGAATTGATGATGGAATTAAAATGTCATACATTCACATAAAAGAATGATTCTAAATAGTTTAATGTTGACTTAAGAAATTCAGAATAATAATTTCTATACTTCCTCTCGACCTTAATAAATTGAATATGCTCTCAATTTATTTTTGCATCCAATTAATAACCTAGGTTACGAACACTAGATTCAATTAATAGTGGCATTATGAACGGGAAGTAGCCAACTACAATCATAATCACAAAAGCTCGGATCATGCAATTGCACGAATTAATGGTCTTTTTGCTACTATAGACAAATTGATTAACAATTCCGGATTAACTTCATTGTCTTAGCAAAGACTAAATCCTAAACCAAATAGGTGATCAATCTAGTCAGTTCAAGAATCTTAATCTATGATATGGAATCATTCAATTCAAACCATTAATTCAATTAAACATCATATAGAATCAAACATTTACATTATAAGATGATAATTACGTTATGATTCCATCTTCAATTTATCCTACCCTGTTTTACTTATTCAAATCTCTGCATACTCATAATTCATACAAATATACAGAAATACTAAAAGTTAATGACAATAACACATTCACAAATTCTATTCTTTCAACAATTAGATAACAATGAAATGATCACAAGTAAAATTGCATAAAAACTACTTAAATTCTGCAAAATGGAAATACAGAAATTAACAAAGGAATAGAGAAACTTATCAATTGAAGTGCAGAATGTCAAATCATCAATAGAATTCAAGAAGATCAAAGATTGGAATTGTGCATTACATGTATATTCTAAAGGAATAAAGGGAGAAAAAAATACATTCGATCCCTCTTTCGATATCCCGAACTCTGTTTTATATCCCCTTTTTATCAGAAACAAGTTGCGTGGCAGTTATACATTTTTAACTGAAAACACGGTCCGTGTTTATGAAACACGGGACCCCCGTGTTTTCTTCCAACCGTTCCGCTGACAAAGTTTTACCGACCGCCATTCGGGACTAATAACACGGTCCGTGTTATGGAAACACGGGACCCCCGTGTTTTCTTCTCTTGCACTCAATTCCTTTGAAAGTTTGAGCTTCACTTCTCTTGATATATTTGTTCCTTTTCCAACTTTGCTCTCCTTGATTCGGCATTTCTTGATGTGTTTTCTACTTGATTTCTTCTTCTCATTGATTTCTCCTTGAATTTCTTCAATTCTTTTCTTTCCTGTAAAACTTATTCAAAGGAGGAAAACTCGACGAAAAGATTAAATCTAGTAGAAATTATGAGGGATAAATGATATTTTTAAATATGAAAATAATCAATAAATCTCATCTATCAAATACCCCCATACTTGAATTATTGCTTGTCCTCAAGCAATATCATAACATGCAATGAATACATCAAGAAATGTAAGAAAAACAGATCATGGAATACACAATTTATTAGATTGGAATTATTCATGTACGAAGTTCAACTCGGACTGGGACTGAAAAAAAAAAAAACTACTTGTAAATCATGAAATATCACTGATAGAAATATTTTTGGATCACATCTTATATCACCTTAAAAACAGTCTTATCAAATGCTCAAACGGTTTAAGAACGAAAATTATAATAATTAGTATCTCATCATGCAAATTAGATCAAGACTAATGAAATTCAATTTGGTAAATTCTTACTTTCGGAATGTGGGAACGCTCACTCTTTAGTGTATCGGGTATGATGTGTTTACTCTCAAATCTTCTCCAAATGATAATGATCGCCCATATGTTTGCCATTATTCTCAATTCGCCACCACTGAAAAGAACTAAAGTATATAAGAATCAAAAGGTCTTAAATTTGGTTGTAATGGGGCTAGGGTTCTAAGGTGGGATGGAATTTTGGTATTGTAGCTAGACTCTACCAACTAGAGGAGCAAATTTTTTTTTTTTTTTTTTTTTTTTTTTTTTTTTTAATTCTTGAAACCCTTCCATTCAACCAAACAACATCAAAAGACATGAAATTTTATTCCCTGTTTCTTCTTCTTCTTTCTTTTTTTTTTTTTTTTTTTTTTTTTTTTTTTGAATAGAAAAATGCTTAGCTACTTCCTCCATTTTTTTTTTTATATGATTATATGATCACACCCCCATACTTAGATTTCACCTTATTAACAAAACAAAAGTTATCCTTGAAAATATTTTTGCTCCACTAGTCGTAGAATAAGGAAGGGAAAAACATATGGAGATTAGTTGTTAATAAAGTTTAAATCAATAAAAACATGTCAATAGGCTCAAAGGGGTATGCAATGGATAACAATTTTTCAAGGTAGGTTATTTGGCCTTGTAGCTAACAAAGAAAGAAGAGTGCCTTTATCATTTTCAAATATTCTAAAGTTCTATGCAGTCTTGAAGAGACTAATGGCAAATTCTAGTTTCACATATCATTGGAGAATCCACACAAAAGAGAAATATAATTTGGATAAGCAATGTATCCAAAAATTAGGCCCAAACGCTCACCATGTTATAATCACCAATTTGAATTTCATTGTATCTCATTCTTATTCAATGCATGATTTGATCTCTAATCATTCTAACTTTCTTTCCTTTACTATTATCACATCTTCAATTTCTATCTTTAAGGTGTCAAAAGATGTTGATCAAAACATACAATAAGTATATAAAATTATCCGTTTTGAAAATAATTTAGTCCCATACTTTGTTTTACTTCGTATATGGATTACTCAAATCTAATACTTAATTAACTAACTACCACAAAACAAACATAAATAACAGTTACTAACTATTTCAACGAAAAAGTAATCACAAGCCTACAATACGAATGCACCAATGCACCCCCCCTTACTTAATGTGTTCATTGTCCCCAATGAACAAAGCAAGAGAGAAAAAGGAATGAAGATTCGAATTCAAGAGGGAGGTGGAGGAGGATCTCGGCTCCCGAGATGGAAATCATAGAGAGTCTTCATCATCTCCATCATTTGATTTTGGTTAGCGCGAATGGAATCCAATTGGGAATACACCTGATTTTAAAATTGGAGATGCCATTCGGGAACAAAAGTGGAGGAGGAAGAAGAGCTGGCTTGGGATTGTGGTGGTGGTGGTGGATGAGCACCATGAGGTAGGATAGGATGTTCAATTGCTAATGGGGTAGGGTTATCTTCATCTTCATTTGGTTGCCAATTCAAAGGATTTAAAGGATCAGTTTTGGAAGGGTTAGGAAGAGGAAAGAAAACACGCCCCTGATAAGAAAGGTACCACGCATTATTCCTACGCTCAATAAGATGCGTAAGGCGACAATGTTCTATATCAATGCGGGTACTCATGGCTTCAATAGGCATATCCTCTGGAAGGGGTATGTCCAAACTCAAACAGATGGTGGTGATTAAACCCCCGATAACAATGTCCCCTTGTTTGGAATTACTGACCCTTTGAAATTGTTTGGCAATAAAATAGGCAGTATCAACAGAATAATGTTCAAGCATGGAGTAGAGAAAGAAAAGTTCAATTGAACGAACGACTCCGGTACTATCGCCTCTCCCAAATATGGTAGTAGCCAAAAGCCTCTGAATGTATCGGAAAACTAGGTTAAAAATCCTAGAGGATTTGGCTTCTGAAATGCGGAATGTATCGGGAGTAGGCATATTCGTTGTATCACCTATTTTTGCGAAAAAACGGTTGGCATAAAACAAGGGTAACATGAATCTAACTCCCTGTGAAGGTAACATGAAAATGTGGGCAAGTTCATGCAGTGCTAATTGTCTATCCTCATTTAAAAGACGAAAAGAAATATACCCTTGATTATTCTTTGTATCACCAATATCACCAATTTCAGCACACAATTCAAAGGTACTTAAAAATTCTAAAGTCAAACGTCTATAGGTGTGATTAGTACAATATACAAAATGTTGCAAACCTATAGTTTCGAGCATACGCATGACTTGATTATGAATGCCCAATGTGTGCAAACATCCATCATCTAGATATCTAGTACCAGTGATACGCCTCTGAGATAAGTAATCGTACCTTTCTTGTTGCTCGGGGGAGGTAAAAATGATACCTAAATCGTTTGGACGATTACGACGGTGTCTTGCTTGCGTTGGTGATGATTGGGATCTCGAGGATTGACCTTCAGCACGTTGTTTCTTTTTCGGTGCCATCTACACAAAGATGACCACATTTTAGTTAAAATTCAGTGGTGACAGCATGAAATTTTCAGCATATACATAAAAATCAAACGAAATTGACAATGACAATTTTATGACCAAGCTGCACTGAAAGCATACATATGCTGTCATTATGTCAAACACCCGATTTCTAAACCCAGTAAGTCGGGAAAACAACATATGTAAGACAACATTGAAATTGGATGAACATTGCTGTCATAAGAGAAAAATACTTACCTTAAATCGTGAAAATGGTGAGAACAAAGTAGAAATCGGAAGGATGATATGTAGATATCAAATCCCACGAAAACCCTAAGTCAAATTGCAAAAAAAAAAATAGATGAAACAATGGACGGGGGATGTTAGGGTTTGGAGAAGAACGACGATGCTCTGTTTATGAATGACAGAGATAAAGTGACAGGGGAAAGAAAATTAAAGGTGGGAAGAGAAGTTGAGATGAAAATGGAGTAGGATTTTGTATGAATTGAAGATTTGAGTGAGAAAAAAAATGGAGAAATCGAAGGAGAGGAGTGCTGCGAAATTGGGAGAGAAACGAAGAGAGGGTCGTGTTATTTTCAGATCTGAAACACGGGGGGGAAAAAGGGTTCTGGAGGAAAATACGGACCGTATTTAGGAAATACGGTACCCCCGTGTTATATTTTTGGCTCTCTGGAATTTTGAACAGTTATGCAGAGAAAGAAACACGGACCGTGTAACTAAATACGGTACCCCCGTGTTAATTTTTAAGGTCTCTGGAATTCTGAAATTCTCTGCAGAAGAAGAAACACGGGCCGTGTTAACAAATACGGACCCCCCGTGTTAAATTTTGAGCTCTCTGGAATTCTGAAATTTTCTGCAGAAGGAGAAACACGGGCCGTGTTAACAAATACGGACCCCCCGTGTTAAATTTTGAGCTCTCTGGAATTCTGAAATTTTCTGCAGAAGGAGAAACACGGGCCGTGTTAACAAATACGGACCCCCCGTGTTAAATTTTGAGCTCTCTGGAATTCTGAAATTTTCTGCAGAAGAAGAAACACGGGCCGTGTTTAAAAATACGACCCCCCCCGTGTTTTTTTTTTTTTTTTTTTTTTTTTTTTTTTAAACAAAGGAATAAACTACCAATGTTTTGCCACACAGATAACAATATGTACATCAAAGTCATACCAAATATGTAAAAAGAAAAATATGAAATAAAGAAAACTTATATACAACACTTGGGTGTCCCAAGTGACAAAATGCAAGTCTTTCAGCTTTCATAATTGGGAGTGGTAAGATCAACCACTTCCAAATTGTTCACTTGATGTCCTTCGTAGTAAGGTTTTAGGCGATGTCCATTGACTTTCCATATTTTTCCTGTTTTCTCACTTTTAATTTCAACTGCACCATGAGAAAACACATTAGTCACAACAAATGGGCCGATCCATCTCGACCTCAATTTTCCTGGAAATAACTTCAATCGAGAATGATACAATAAAACTTTTTGACCAATATCAAAATTCTTTCTAAGAATGAACTTATCATGAACTGCTTTAGTTCTATCTTTATATCTCAATGCAGTTTCAAAAGCCTCATTTCTTATTTCTTCCAATTCTTGTAATTGGAGTCTCCTATGTTTTCCAATTTCAGTTGACTCCATGTTACATTTCTTGACGGCCCAAAAAGCTTTATGTTCTAACTCAACTGGTAGATGACAAGGCTTACCGTATACCAAACGATATGGAGACATACCAATTGGAGTTTTGAAAGCTGTACGATAGGCCCAGAGTGCATCATTAAGATGTAAACTCCAATCCTTTCTTGTTGGTTTCACCATTTTTTCCAAGATTGATTTGATTTCGCGGTTAGATACCTCGGCCTGACCATTGGTTTGTGGATGATATGCTGTAGATATTCGATGTGTCACATGATATTTCTTTAATAGAGCTTCTACGGTTCTGTTGCAGAAGTGTGAACCTTTATCATTGATGATGGCCCTTGGTATGCCAAACCTTGCAAAAATGTTAGTTTGAAGAAAATCTGCAACAACCTTTGCATCATCAGTACGGGTGGCCTTAGCCTCCACCCATTTTGACACATAATCAACAGCAACAAGAATGTATTTAAACCCGAAAGAAGATGGAAAGGGGCCCATAAAATCCATACCCCAAACATCAAAGATTTCGCATGCTATGATAGGAGTTTGTGGCATTTCATTCCTAGGACCTAATCCCCCAGTCTTTTGACAGTTTTCACACGTTTTACAAAATTCATGAGAGTCTCTAAACAATGTAGGCCAAAAGAATCCACTCTCTAGAACTTTATAAGCTGTTCGTTTGGGACCAAAATGTCCCCCGCAAGCGTAGCTGTGACAAAAATGTAAAATTGACAAGACCTCACTATCAGGAATACATCTTCTAATGATTTGGTCGGCACATTGTTTCCACAAGTATGGATCGTCCCATACAAAATATTTTGCCTGACTTTTCATTTTATCTTTCTGTGCTTTTGTAAAGTGAGAGGGAAATACCTTAGCTACGAGAAAATTAACCATGTCAGCATACCATGGTATCTTATTCCCAATGACATGAAGTTGCTCATCCGGAAATGCTTCATTGATAGGTGCTTCAACTTCAACTTGTTTGATTAACCGACTAAGATGATCTGCTACTCCGTTTTCGGTTCCTTTCTTATCTTTAATGCGAATATTGAATTCTTGAAGTAGAAGAATCCATCTAATCAGTCGTGGTTTTGCCTCTTTCTTTGCTAACAAATATTTCAACGCTGCATGATCAGAGTAAACAATTATTTCAGTTCCTAACAGATAAGAACGAAATTTATCCAAAGCAAAGACAATAGCAAGAAGCTCCTTTTCGGTAGTTGTGTAGTTAAGTTGAGCTTCATTCAAGGTGCGTGAGGCATAATATATCACGTGTGGCTCTTTCCCGATTCGTTGACCTAACACCGCACCAACAGCAAAATTAGATGCATCACACATCAATTCAAATGGGAAATTCCAATCAGGTGGTTGAAGAATGGGTGCACTTATCAATTTTTCCTTTAAATAGTCAAATGATTTTTGGCATGCATCATCAAAATGAAATTCATTTTCTTTTTGAAGAAGTTTGCATAATGGTTGGGCTATTTTAGAAAAATCCTTGATAAATCGGCGGTAAAACCCGGCATGCCCTAAAAATGATCGCACATCTTTGACAGTTGATGGATAAGGTAATGAAGAAATAAGATCAATTTTTGCTTTATCTACTTCAATCCCTTTGGATGAAATGACGTGTCCCAAAACTATTCCTTGTTGGACCATAAAATGGCATTTTTCAGAATTTAGCACAAGATTTGTTTCCAAACACCTTTTCAAGATAAGGGTCAAATTACCTAGGCATTCTTCAAAAGTATCTCCATGGATACTAAAATCATCCATGAATACCTCGATAATTTTCTCCAGATATTCAGAGAATATACTTACCATACACCTTTGAAATGTAGCTGGAGCATTACATAATCCAAACGGCATGCGTCGATATGCAAACGTACCGTAGGGACATGTAAATGTGGTTTTCTCTTGATCTTCTGGAGCTATGGGAACCTGCACATATCCCGAATAACCATCAAGGAAACAATAATAAGCATGACCCGCTAGCCGTTCTAACATTTGATCCATAAATGGTAAAGGAAAATGATCTTTCCTAGTCATGGAGTTCAGTTTTCTATAGTCAACACATACCCTCCAACCATTTTGAACTCTAGTAGGAACCATTTCTCCTTTATCATTCTCCACTACTGTTATGCCTGTTTTCTTTGGGACGACCTGAAGCGGACTTACCCAACTACTATCAGAAATTGGATAAATGACTCCCACACTTAGCAATTTAAGAACCTCTTTCTTCACAACCTCCATCATTATCGGATTCAACCTACGTTGTACTTGTCTACAAGGCTTCACATCTTCTTCCATTAAAATCCGATGCATACAAACTGAAGGACTAATACCCTTAATATCAGCAACTGTCCACCCCAAAGCTGATTTGTATTTCTTCAATACGTTAACCAGTTTTTCTTCCTGATGAGATGTTAGTTCACTAGATATGATAACCGGAAGGGTATTCTTATCTCCTAAGAATGCATATTTGAGATGGTCAGGTAAAGGTTTCAATTCCACTTCAGGGGGTTGTTCTATGGAAGGTACAGGCCTATCCACTATCAATGGCAAATCCACAAATTTTCCAATTCTGCTCGGAAATGTTTCCAAAGCATCCACTACATCCTTGATTTCTTCATCAACGTCATACAATTTACTTAATTCTTCCAATTTTTCAGTCGCTATTCCTTTCGTCAAAGTTAGTTCTAAAGGATCAGCTGATGATAATTGGTACACTATTTCAGTTAAATTTTCAATGACATCGATCATAGATACCTCTTCACCATCTGCAGGAAATTTCATGGAATCATATATGTTAAACTTAATAATTTCACCATCAAATTCCATGGTTAACACTCCATCGTGGACATCAATTTTTGTTTTTGAAGTTTTTAGGAATGGTCTCCCTAACAATATAGGTGATGGATTAGTCAAGCCATTATCTTGCATATCTAACACATAGAAATCCGCAGGAAAAACTAATTCATTAACCTGAACTAAGACATCTTCAATAACCCCTTCAGGATATGTGTTAGATCTATCAGCCAATTGGATAATAACACGAGTTTCCTTTAAAGGACCTAGACTTAGGGTGTTAAAAATAGATAAAGGCATGACATTTATTGAAGCACCTAAGTCGAGCATGCATTTTTCGTACCTCGTGTTTCCAATTTTGCAAGGTATAGTGAAAATACCTGGATCTTTGCACTTTGGTGGAAGCTTTCTTTGCAACATTGCTGATACATTTTCTCCCACACTTACCTTTTCATTCTCATTAAGTTTCCTTTTATTTGTACACAAGTTCTTGAGGAATTTCGCATACCTGGGTACTTGTTTGATCGCATCAATGAGAGGAAGGTTGACTTCTACCTTCTTGAATATGTCAAATATCTCCTTATCATGATTTTCCTTCTTGTTTTTGGCCAACCTGCTAGGAAAAGGAGCAGGAATTTTTATAGGAGAATGTGACTTAGTCTTCACCGTTTGTGTTGAATCTTCCTTAATTTCTTCTTCAACCTTTGTTTCATCTGTGTCCTTGTTTGTGTTTTCTTCTTCATCCATTTTTCTTGGATCAGATAGTTGTTTTCCACTGCGAGTTGTGATAGCACTAGCATTTTCCTTGGGATTTCGTTCAGTCTGGCTAGGGAATTTTGAAGAACCTTGTGCTTGCATTTTTCCAAGGGAATCTGCTAGTTGACTCACTTGATTTTCCAAATTCTTAATACCGTTTCTGGTCTCTTGTTGGAATTGTAAGGTATTGGTAGCTAAAGATTTTACCAAATCTTCCAAGGGCATACCACTCGATTGTTGTGAAACTTGTGGTGGAGGCATCGGTTGAAATGGTGGTCTTTGCTGATTTGGTGGAATTTGGAAAAATCCGGGAGGTGGATTTGCTCCTTGCTGATTTTGATACATCTGTGGTCGGAAATATGAGTTACCACTTTGTTGAGTGTTTCCATACCTTAGATTTGGGTGATCCTTCCATCCAGGATTATATGTTGGAGCAAATGGATCATTCCTTTTTGGAAATGGTTGTCCTCCAATGGCGTTTACTTGTTGTTCTTCCTGCAAAGTAGGACACATATCAGTTGGATGACCTGTAAAAGAACAAATTCCACATACCTTGGCAGGAATCTTTTCTCCTACAACTCTTTCCACAAGAGCTGTCAAATTTGATACTTGCGTTTTTAATTCAGCAATATTGGTTTCTTTCACCTGTTGAGACATAGAAGTATTACCCCTATTACAATATTGTGAGTTAGATGCCATATTCGCAATTAACCTTTTTGCTTCGATGGGTGTTTTATCAACTAAAGTACCACCACTAGCAGCATCTATCATATTGCGATCCATAGGAGATAAACCTTCGTAAAAATATTGTATTAATAATTGTTCACTAATTTGATGATTAGGACAACTACCACACAATTTCTTGAAACGTTCCCAATATTCGTGTAAAGATTCTCCTCCATCTTGCCTAATACCACATATTTCCTTTCTTATATTAGTTGCTCTTGATGAAGGAAAATATTTTTCAAGGAAAACCTTTTGCATATCAGTCCAAGTGTTTACTGAGCCCGCTGGTAGATCATATAACCATTCCTTAGCAGCATCAGCCAAAGCAAAAGGAAAAGCTTTGAGTTTAAGTTTTTCTACACTTACTCCATTCGGTTTCATACCAGAACAAGCTATATGGAATTCCTTGAGAAATTTATTTGGGTCGGTGAAACAGCTTGAACCCATGGAATTATTGTCTTTAAAACCTGTAAAAACAGGTAAGGCTCGTATTAATCCAGGTTTGATTTCACAAGTATCATTATCAGCAGGATAATTAATGCATAAAAGATTAGGGTTGAAGATAGGAGCAGCTAGCTCCTTGAGAGTTCGCTCTGCCATCGGTGGATTAATGTAGTAAGGTGTACTACACAAATCCTCTATGTCGTCTTCTTCCAAGTTTGTGGAACTTTCTTCAAAAGGTGATGGAATCTGATTAGCTTGTTCCAACTTCCTTCTTGTCCTAGTTGCAATTGGAGAAGATGAGTTTGGATCTATGGCTGGAATAATTTGTCCTTGATGCTCGATCGCAAATGATCTCAATTGTGAATGCCTGAAGATGGCACACAATCAAAGATTAGATGAGGTCACGTGAAGAATTTATCAAAAACTAAAATAAGAAACCACAACAAAAACAAAACTAGAGATTATAATTGCCAATTCCCCGGCAACGGCGCCAAAAATTTGATGCACTGTCGTATGTACAACAAATTTAACAAATAAATCCTAATCCCCAAATACGTAGTATATGGCAAGAAGGAGTCGAACCCACAAGGAATGACGTTTTAATCACTAATTTTGCTATTGATGTTATAAACCCGTTGGTACAATTTCATTGATTCCTAACTAAATTCAATTATACTAAAGCTTTAACCACGACTTTACAATTAGGGGAGGATTGAATTGATGATGGAATTAAAATGTCATACATTCACATAAAAGAATGATTCTAAATAGTTTAATGTTGACTTAAGAAATTCAGAATAATAATTTCTATACTTCCTCTCGACCTTAATAAATTGAATATGCTCTCAATTTATTTTTGCATCCAATTAATAACCTAGGTTACGAACACTAGATTCAATTAATAGTGGCATTATGAACGGGAAGTAGCCAACTACAATCATAATCACAAAAGCTCGGATCATGCAATTGCACGAATTAATGGTCTTTTTGCTACTATAGACAAATTGATTAACAATTCCGGATTAACTTCATTGTCTTAGCAAAGACTAAATCCTAAACCAAATAGGTGATCAATCTAGTCAGTTCAAGAATCTTAATCTATGATATGGAATCATTCAATTCAAACCATTAATTCAATTAAACATCATATAGAATCAAACATTTACATTATAAGATGATAATTACGTTATGATTCCATCTTCAATTTATCCTACCCTGTTTTACTTATTCAAATCTCTGCATACTCATAATTCATACAAATATACAGAAATACTAAAAGTTAATGACAATAACACATTCACAAATTCTATTCTTTCAACAATTAGATAACAATGAAATGATCACAAGTAAAATTGCATAAAAACTACTTAAATTCTGCAAAATGGAAATACAGAAATTAACAAAGGAATAGAGAAACTTATCAATTGAAGTGCAGAATGTCAAATCATCAATAGAATTCAAGAAGATCAAAGATTGGAATTGTGCATTACATGTATATTCTAAAGGAATAAAGGGAGAAAAAAATACATTCGATCCCTCTTTCGATATCCCGAACTCTGTTTTATATCCCCTTTTTATCAGAAACAAGTTGCGTGGCAGTTATACATTTTTAACTGAAAACACGGTCCGTGTTTATGAAACACGGGACCCCCGTGTTTTCTTCCAACCGTTCCGCTGACAAAGTTTTACCGACCGCCATTCGGGACTAATAACACGGTCCGTGTTATGGAAACACGGGACCCCCGTGTTTTCTTCTCTTGCACTCAATTCCTTTGAAAGTTTGAGCTTCACTTCTCTTGATATATTTGTTCCTTTTCCAACTTTGCTCTCCTTGATTCGGCATTTCTTGATGTGTTTTCTACTTGATTTCTTCTTCTCATTGATTTCTCCTTGAATTTCTTCAATTCTTTTCTTTCCTGTAAAACTTATTCAAAGGAGGAAAACTCGACGAAAAGATTAAATCTAGTAGAAATTATGAGGGATAAATGATATTTTTAAATATGAAAATAATCAATAAATCTCATCTATCAGAAGCCCTATGAAGTCACCATAATTTTTCATGCATAGGTGAGTTGAGAAAAAGTAGGCTCGCAATGCCTCCAAGAATGGTCCCTATCCTATAGGTTCTCTACCCCTTCATTGGATGCTCCTCCACCATGCATATGTCCTTCCTCTAGATACTAGACGACCACGTCTACCCTTCTATCTCTAAGGAAACTGCATGCAATAAAAGTCTTCTCCATGTCTTAGGCCCATCATTCCATGATTTTAGGGTCCTCTTAGCCCTCAAAGATTAGCAGGTGATGATGCCTAGCCCTCTTAAGCCAATCCTTTGGAGCTGGTGCAAATGCTGGCACTAGTGGAGGTTGAGGTGCTCAGATCTGGCTCTCCATATAAGCTTTGATGGTCTCCATGAAATCTTCAATGCGTTCATAGTGGCAGTTCAAGGCCATTATGTACTTCAGACTAGAAGAATTTAGGGATAGAATTTAATCTAGCGAGTACTAAGATTCACACAACAAGTATCACAAGTCATCTATGGCATATTCTCAACCCTCTCTTACTCAATGACATTCCAAGTTTGTAAATAATTAATCTTGTCAGTAAATTAAGGAAAAAGATTTCAAATCAAGACCAATAACCTCTTGTGGTATCAGTTTAAAATTTATTTCGAAGGCAATACCTTTTCAATAAAATGCTTTGATAAAACCCTATGGTATCAATTTAATAATTGCTAAATGTGGAAAGTTTTTAAGAAAAATCTTTGACACCAACCTATAACATCCCCCATTTTTTTCTACCAAAAAAATTTATTACAATATTTGTGGAAGCTGAAAACACAACTAGGAAATATGAGGTGGTACCGCTGTACCTAATATAGGCTAGATGTTTGCTGCATATCCCATATCATATACAAGGATAAACCAACCTAAACACTTCAAATAATAGAGTGTGCGAAATAAAAGATTAATTATACAACTTCAAGGAGTGTTTACATTAGAGGACCTTAATGGTTTTTGACCAAAACAAAAAAAAAAAGCATATGGATAAAGTACGGAGCTACAATAAAATGATTTAGGGTATGATACTCAATTTAAAATCTTAGTCCTCCACGGACCCCACAAAAAATCTCCGGATGTCCTTAAAGGTTTTGAATGTATTTTACTTTATATGATTAGTATTTTATTCATAAGGATAGGAATTCATACAAGGCCCATATAAAGTAAGCTAGACACTTTTCCATGTTAATCCATATCAACCATTTTCTTTCCATTTTCCCAACCATGTAGATTTTCATTTGTCCTTAACCAATGTTATTCATATCCACTATATTATTTAATTCTAGCCCATACTGAGTTTCATTATTGTTTTCTCGATATCATCACTTATCATAAGTGGAATAACCCTTTAGCCTTTACATTACTCATAGAGTGTATCATAAATTATGATCCATTTAATTATTTCATTAGGCTAATAATTTATGATAAAATCTATATTTTATCCCATTAATAATCATGGTATAGTCCCAAACATAGACTTGAGGCATCACTAAACCAAAAGTGAAAAAATTATGAAAAACAGTCAAACCAGTCGATCGGTATGGCTAATGAAGTTAATCGGTTGCACTAACCAATTGATTGGTTTAGATCAACCAGTCAATCAGTTTGACTCAACTATACCATGCTTCCGTCAAACTAGTTGATTTATTTGGACAAATTAGTCGACTAATCATAGACTAGTTGATCTTACCCAACCAGTTGATGGGTTTAAATAGAGTAAAACCAAGGTCTCTGGAGTCTAACTAATCGATGGGTTAGGTCAACCATTCGACTGTTCTAGGTATTGGTCAATTGTTTTGACCTAACTAATCAATCGATTTACCATAACACAGCACCAAACTATTAAATTTCATATATATTCTTACATATAAATCATTCTTAACCAAATTAAATCATGTATCAACATAGTTTAACATATTTTAAACTAGATTAACATGTATTTCTAAACATAGAATAATCATACCCTATTTTTTCCACACTTCATGCTTTTTATTTAAATCATGTCATCTAATCATCCAAGCCACTTATACAGATTATATTCATTCATGCCCATATGCAGAAGTCACTAAAGGCAATACCTAACATGCTGGAATACTTACTAAACATTTTAGACGCAAGAATCACTTACTTGATGTAGGTAAAATCCCCTTTAAAACCAAAAATCCCAATTGTAGAAATTCTGAGCTTTAAAAACCTTAAAAACCAAAATCTCAACTTAGGAATTACACCAAAACCTTATTAAATTTTGGATAAAAAAACAAAAAGAAATAAGAACATACTAACTTTAGGCAAAAAATAGAGAAGAGCTCAACTAGACCACTCAACCTTTTTCCTAGAATCTAACTCCTCCTTGCTTAACAAATAAAATGAATTAAAGATAGAGACAAGATTAGAAGAGTATAAGAAATTTAGTTGACTAGTAGGCTAGAAGTGTATAAAGAAGATGGTGAATATCAGACTTAGAGAATTTGGTGTCTAAAAGAAAGGGTGCATATAAGGGATGGTTGGGGCTATTTATAGCTAACCAATCAAATGAAAACATAGAGGTTTAAGGAATGAACTCATAACCCTACAATTAGCCATTTGAATTCAAGTGAAACGGACCAAATTCATCCAGGATTTGCTGACCTATTCTCTAGAGCTCAAATGGTGTCTTTGGATAATGTAGATTAATTAGGCCAAAATTATCATACACGAGTGGATTAATGGAAGGTCAACATGGAAGGATTATTTCAACTATACGAAGTCATGCCTGACATTAAAGCATTGATATCTGATTTGTGTAGAGGAGAGGGGTAGAAGATAATAATGCTGAGGTCATATCCCAATCAACCTTTAGGTCTATTCAAGGTAATATTTTAGGATAAATGTATCACGAAATGGTTAGAAATCTCTTAGAGACAAATTAACATGGGTTCATACGATTCCATTTCACTGTAAGAAAATTTTTAAAAAATCAAGCTAAAAAAATATAACTACCTCGATAAACCGATTAATGGGTTTGGGTCTACTAGTCGATTATTCTACAACTAGTCAATTGGTTTTCCCTAAATAGTAGATCAATTTTGTCGAGAAAATCAAATTTGTTAAAATGATAAACCAATCGATCAATTCATGGAGCAATTTGATTGGTTTACCCGCAAACTCAATAAACTAAATTTTTCAACACGATTTCAAATAAATCTTTATCCCAAACCAAATCATAACATTAAATTAAGATCAAAGGCCCAACTTTTAGCATGATTCTCATTCAACCATTTACACAAATATAGAGTATTACAATATTTTTAAAATTTTAATTAAATATTATAACATATTTTTTTTTGTTATTATCATAACTAGTTAATATTAAATTTGATTTTTTCGAGTTAGGTTAGGTTGATAGCAGGTCGGGTAGACGTCGGGTTATGTTGATAACGAATCGGGTTAAGGTCAGCTTGGGTCACTTATATTAGGATCAACATCGAGTTAGGTTAGTTTTTTGTCGGGTTTGGGTTGGGTAGGGTTGATGAATTTATCATATTATGTTGGGTTGGATTTTAAGTGGGTTGGGTCAACTTTTACCAGCTCTACTTGCAGATGTCTCATTTTTTGTTAGTTTGTTAAAAAAATATCCCAAGCTACTAGCTACATTGTATATACATCAGTTAGTAAGACTAACTGGTTAAAAGGATTATATTATCATTGTTGTTGCTATAATACCCCCAAAATTTTAAACCCTATAATTTGATAATTAATCATCATTTGGAATAATTTAATTTTTAAAATATTAATTTAATTATTTTGTGGACTTTTAGTTTATAAAAATAGATATGATTATTTAATAAAGTAAAATAAATATTCTGTATTTTACCATACTCATTTTATTTAAATAATTTTTCAAACCCATATTTTACTAAAAATTATCCTCTTAAATTAATATCTTAAATTTTAAATAAATTAATTTATCCATCTAAATAATTAAATACCCTTATTCCAAAAATTATTTTATTTTTATTTCCCCCTTTTTCCTTTTCCTTTTTACTTTTTTATTTATCCTTTATCCTTTTCTTCTTTCCTTCTTCCATGGGCCACTCGGCCTACTTCTTCCTCTTCTCCCCTTGCTGGGTCGTTGGCCCTCTTTCCTTCTCCTCATCGCCCAACATCGCCGCCCAACCCTTCTCCCCCATTTCCCTTCCTTCTTTATTAAGTAAGCCTCCATAATAAGACATAAGTAATATCAAATAACAGGATAAAGGTTTATAGCTTTAATATCACTTGGTTAAGTATAATCCCGTATATTATAAGGATAATTGTATTTCGGTAAATCGGTGAATATCACAAGGATATGGCATGACATAAGGTTGAATGGATAATTAAGGGTATGACATGATGTTATTTCTTAATTATGCACAGAAATATGTGCTGGATGTGCTAGAAGTACATGTTAGGGTTTATGCATTCAATGATTCTTTGATATAGAATACTTGATTCTATGACCCATATTGTAAATATGATATGATAACCCTTATGGCATGTGAATAAATGGAAATGAATTATGAAATGGTAATGGATGATAAAAGAAAGCCTTAGCCTTAGGGGCATTTTGGTTATTTTGACCTAAGGTGCCTAAGTATAAGAATTGGAACCTAGGTTGGCCTTAGTGGACTATTTAAGTTAACATGGACAATAATATAAGTAAGGATTTATTAATAATAATAGAAACAAATGGAAATGATTAAGTATGTGATTGTTGTGTTTCTCGTGGTCACCTTAATTAAGACACTGATAATTAAAATGGAAGATCTCGAGATTGAAAATGGCAGCTTTTTAGGGGTCACTACCCTAAAGACGTGGTTTAGCCCATGATTGTTTTGGATTTTACTGGTGTGCCTTAGTGTCCTAACCAAGTACTACATCTTACTCTATCTAGCTCTACAGATCTATTTAGGGGGTATGCATACTTATGAATTAGATATCTTTGTGGGTAGGGTATTGTGTGTCCTCGTGCATCAGTGCTACTAGGGTACATTTGCATCCCTGGGTTGATGGTTGGAGGGTATTATGCTGCTTGTATGCGCCAGTATAACCGGTGTACCTTTGTTTCTCTGGGTTCGTGATCTCCCCATCGAGTTAAATAAATGGACTTGTTGTGTTAATTAAATGGAAAACATTAATCATGTAAAGTGAAAGATTATTGAGATGGGCCTAAATGGATGATATCATTTGTATCGATCCACCAGTTATAATAGTGGCCAGAAGCATTTTTCCCTGGAGGATATATATATATATATATGTACTGATCCCACTGGTTATAATAGTAGACAGGTGTGTGTTGCTTTGGAGTGTATTCTGGTCCACCGACTATAATAGTAGGTGATCCCGAGCTCAATAAATCAAACCTTAGATGATAATGAATTATGAAAAAAAAAATACTAATCATTTATAGTGGAACACCATGTGAGTTGGGGCCAAACCAATCCACCAGCAAGAATAGTGGCCAGGAGCCTTTTACCTTGGAGATCGGTCCATTGGCAAATAATAGTGGCTAGGAGCCTTTTGCCTTAGAGTGTATTTCAGAACCACCGGCTATAATAGTGGGGTTTCTGTACTCATATAGATGTAATTCGAGAGGTGATGTTGAATAATGTTTGATTAATGGCTTAAGACCAATCGTATTGATTTCACAAGTATGATCTATTGATATAGTATAAGTATGGCCTTAGTGCCTGTCGCTCTTGGTAAGTGATGGAAATGCTAAGTGAATGGACCTCTTGATATGAATTTCCTATTATATATTGTGTTGCATTATGTATTTGCTCTTATGTTGTCACAACTACTGAAATGCCCAAAAACCTAATTTTTAAGAACTTTCGTAAATAATGATTTATTAGGAAAATTAATTAAGTAAATTATTTTTATTAAAATAAAATGGAATTAATTAAGGTAAATCAAGAAGAAAATAATAAATATTTTATTATAAAAATTTGGGTATTTTGCTAATTAAAATAAAAGTTAGGAAAAATCTTTCAAAAATTCTAAATTAGCCTAAAAAGGAAATTAAATATTAATTTATTTAAACCTTGTTATTTTTAAATATCCAATATATCTAAATTAATTTATATACCCCAACCCACCTATTTTTCTTTTTTTTCCTTTTTTCTTTTTTCCTTTTCTTTCTTCCTTTTCGTTTGTTTTTCTTCCTTTTTCTTTCTGCTTCTTTTCTTCTCTTCCTCGTTCTCGACCTAGGCCAGCCCAGTGGCCCAAACCCCTCTCCCCTTTCTTCCTTCGGCAGCCCAAAATGCTGCATCGTTATTTTCTTATTTTCCCCCCCAGAACACAACGTTTCATTTAAAATTTTCCCTGTCCCTGGTTCGGTCTTTCTTTCTTTCCTTCCTTCTTTCTTTTCTTTTCTCCTAAACCACCGGTCCATGCGTCTTCTTCTTCCTTCCTTCTTCTTTCCTCCGTCGACCTGCAACGTCACCCCAATGCCCCTGGTTTTTCACTGCCGTCCATGCCCCTTTAACCAGTCATTCCTCTTCTTTCTCTTCCCCCTGACTCACCAGCTACCTTGACCCAACCCACCTCCCTTCTTTATCATGCACGACCCTAACCAAATGACGTCGTCGGTGAACCCTAACCGACCTACCCAATCCTCCCGTTCTTCCCTATGACCTTAGCCAACCTTTACTTTTATAAATATCCCCCTAACCAGCTTTGATCGAGTCTTTTCCCAAAACTCTAAAAGTTTACTCTTGTGCTCCACCGCCACTTCAGATGCTTCTTCTGCCGCCACCGCCCACTCTGGCCATCTAAGTACTCCTTGCACTGCCCTCTAACTAACTACACCGCCTTTCTCGCTTGATTTTCCCTATATGAACCACCCCGGTTGTGCAAAGTAGCCTCCTCGACCAACCCTTTCTTCCACATCCATCTCCTTTCACACCACCTTAGCCACCACATCCACTGCCGCCATGGCAGTGATATAGGGTTAGATTTTGGAAAGGAGTGAGGATTTAGCTTTCATCTCTAGTATTCTCTATTACTCCTTAGGAAGGTAGGTTTTTCCTAATCTTCTTCTCCTAGGTCTCCAATTTTATTATATATTCTTTGCATGATTTTCAAAGGTTTTACAAATTTTTAATCTTAATTTCATGATAGGAGTTCTAGTGTTGGAAAGGGGTGTAGAATTTTTCTCTCTTTGGTTTGTTGGTCAGCTCTTTTGAGGTAAACCATTTTATTCCCTATTTTTATGGGAAGTGGTATAAGTGAGTATGATGCATGTTCTATAAGTATGTGATATCTTGAGTATTAGAGATGACAATGTGCCTATACTAGTTAGTATGGAATGAATGAAATAACTGGTATGAAGCTTAGCTTAAAGTCTTGTATGCATAAACCTCATAAATATGATTTTAGATTACTAATTACCTTTGATATTATGGGTGTCTTATGTGATAATGGTATGTATGATATGATGGATATATTATTTTATGATGGCTTAGTAAGGAGAGAGTGTGATGTATTTTTTTCTAATTCTTATTAATTCTATGAAGTGCAAGCACAATATTATTGAGATTCTATGCATGATTTTGGTATTTATCATGTTGATTCATAAACATTGATTGTTAAGAACCTCAAATGACCTAAGATTTATGCTTGGATTGATATAGAAAAGAGTATGGAATTTAAGTGTGTGTAAGTATATTTTTTTGGTTATGTTTTTTCCCCAATGAATCGATTAGTCTACACAACCAAATGACTAGCCTCTAGGCCCGATCAATTGGTGTGGTAGAGCCATCAACTAATTATCCTATGATTTTAGTGGTCTTAGTCTTGAGTTAAACCCATCTTCTAGTTTGACCAAACCCATTGGCTGGTTCCTAGAATAGTTAACTTGTTGAGTCAACCGATTGACTGGTTGGTTTGTGACCCTAGTAGTCTTAGCCTTGGATTAGAGGCATCGACCAGTTTAAACAAACCAATCGACCAGTTCATAGAAGTATCGATGAGTGTGGTTAACCGATAAATTGGTTCAACACCACTAGGAAGGTGGATGACTCCATGACCATTTGATTGGTATTTGAAACCAATCGACTAGCTAGTGAGACCCATCGACTGGTCTCGACTAGTTTTTCATTCTTGCCTATTTTTACCAAAATGTGGTTTGTTGAGTTCTCTCTTGCTTGAATAATGACCTAAGACACTAGTGGCTATAAATTTACCTAGATGAATGAAGTTTAAATAATGTATTAAAGTTAGTAAAGAGAAATTTTATCCTAGTTGACTAATGTTGACCATAATTTAGCATTCGGGCCTTACTCTTGAACATAAAGTGAGTAGATGATTGGATGGATAAAAATGGACTCTTCCTATAGTTAGTATTTATCTAATGAATCAAAATGATGGATATAGACCTATAATGACTTATATCATGACCTTAAAAATGTGAAACCTTGTATGTTAAATGACTTAGCAAGAATAGAAGAAAATAACATAGGCATATATGGTGGTATTAAGTTGACCTTATCTATAAATAGTGACTTTCACTTAGGTATTGAAATTAATGGAGAAATAATCATGAGTTTAGGGTTGGATTCTAGTTAACCTCTACTTAGACCTTCATCTTTGGCCTTAGGTATTAAATTGTAACATCCTTTAATGATTGATAACATTATGGTTAAGAAATGAATTATAGCTTTGACCTTAGTCTTAGGCTTTTACCTAGATTTAAATTGGAACAAAAGGGAATAAATGAAAATAAAATATTATCTTGGATATTTATGGATGATGTTAACATCATATAATTCCACCTCTTAGTATAATTGATCACATAATGTGATGATAACTTAAAGAAACCTTCAATGGGAATACTGGATGATGTAAGAACATTATATGGGTGCATTGAATTTAAGTGGATTGTTATTTGGTAAAGTATTGTTTGTGGGCCTTTATATGATATGACCTCCTGATATAATATGATATTAATTACTTAAAGTGGAATGAGCATCATGATATGTCTGGATTATTTTATCCTAGATTAGATACTAGGGGTTAGTTTTCCTTCAAGTGTTTTACCTTTGGGTACCTTTGGGCAAGATCCTAGTTGATCTCGATATCCTCATTCATCCTAGTGTATTTCATACTCTAGACATTGATGACGTACTAGAGGGTATCGATACTTATGGATTTGGTCACCATAGGATAGTTATTTGGCATGAGCCAGGACTTATGTCCACCAGGTTACTTCAGCTTGAGCCGGGGATTTATATTCATTTATTTAGTTTGAATTTCATGGTATACAGAGACCATGGATAATAATACCACCTATTGCCGAATACCTTAGTGTAAATAATTCAATAATCACCTATTGCTCAATATGTTGGGGTAAATAATTCTATGATCACTTATTAGTTAATAACTTAGGGTAAACTAATTCTATGATCACCTATTGCTCAAAAGTGTTGTAAAGGAGTTCTATATTCACCTTAAAAATAAATAATAACTAGAATGAAATTGAAAGAGGTATTAATCGGCTTGTCTTATTCTATATTCACTCTTGATATGATTAGTTTAATGATATGATACTTGCTTTTCCTATGAGTATTTAAAGAGCTCACACCTCACTTAAGTATGAATATGTTGTGTAGCTATGTTTAACTTCCTTAAATTCTATGCCAATCATATTTTTTCCTTTAATGTCTGGTTGTGGTACATTTCTGTATTTTCAGTATGTTTCCATGAATTATTGCACAAGGTATTACTATTGTAATCATGATCGACCTGATGTAAAACCTATGGTTGGAAAGTCATATATGCAATTCTGATTTCACATTACCTCTCAAGTTGTACTCTAAACATTGTTGTGTGGATAGTCTAAGTAATCCATGTTTATTAAGAAGGCAGTGTGTATGTTATAATATGTATACCTTTGTATGCTAGTATGATTATGATTAATCATGTTTCAATGGATCCAAATATGTTTTGTATGACTGGTGTGAATGTACATGAATGGCTTATTAGGAGGATTGTATTTACATTTTGGGTAGTCATACCATGAGCATATGGTGTGGGTCTTATTTATACTATGACCTACATGATAGTGGTGGGTTGGTTTTCTTAGTATGTATACATACTAATGGAGTTGTTGTTGTAATCCCCTACTTAATGCCACGAGTAGGAAGGTTGATGTAGATTTCCCATGGATGGCCCGTGAGTGGTCCATCCTTCTCTCAACATAGTTGGGTTATTGATTGTAGGCATTTCCAGAGACTTTCGTCTATGGTCCTTGAGTGAGCAAGGCATTTCAAATTTGAAATTAATTTATTCTAGTTAGCATTTTCTTCTGATATATGTTTGTAAAAATATTGGGGTTATGTAGCCCTAGGCTGTAAACTTTGATTTTTCCTTTCTCCAAATGTTTTCTTACGTACTCTAGTTTTTCCTTGTGTTTTTCTGGTTAAATACTTAGCCTTGTTTCTAATGTGAGGTAGGCGCTAAGGTACCTATCTTGCATTAGATTCAGTAGTAGCACCTTGTTTTTCATAGGAGGAAATTTTATTTTTGCTTCCGTAATATTTTAAAAGAAAATATTTAAATAGTAAAAAATGGGGGTGTTATAATTATTCTTAATTTAATGATTTTAAAAATTTATATAATTATTTTAATAATTTTTTGATTTATTCAAATATATTTGACATAATGAGTCATTAAATTAAAATCTGTTCTAAATATTATTTACTCTTACAAGAACCAATTCCATCCCTACATTCTTGATTATATGATTGTAAGCCTTTCATTTTTTTTAACCTTAGGGCTAGTTCCACCTTTATTGTGGTAATCAACTTGATTATGTATTCCTTTGGTATGCTTTTACCATTTTACCATTAGCTAATGTGTCTTTTTATAACACCCTCAAATTTTAAATGATAAAATTTTGTTTAAAAGACAATGAGGAAGTGTTTATTATAGAAAAACATGGGAGTGTTACCACCACATCAACTATAAGAGAAATGTGATCATCAACTAGCCCATACTTGATGCAAGAAAAACGGAACAGCAGACTAATATATGCATGCATGGGTAATATGACAATGATAACAACAAGATAAGATAATATAGATGGGAAAAGGTTCTAATATTCAAATATAGGAACCAAAACTAAGAGTTTAAATAATCAAAAGAACAAAAATATGCCAACATAATGGGAAAAATACATATATCTAGTTAGTCTAACTCTTAATAATAATAAAATATAAATCTAGATCCCCGAGAAATAGCCGACTACTAACCTATGTCATCATCCTCAATGTAATCTATCAGAAAATATACCCAATTAGTCCTCTTCTCACCAAAATAAAAGCTAGATCATCACAATAATCGAACAAATGCAGTATCAACATGGTAAAATACTAGTAAAATATACTATCCAAAATATGGTAAGGGCTCATATGCCACATTGAGGTCACATAATAACATGCTATATAGTCATTATTATCAAGAGGAACATGACGCATTAGATTGTAGATACACATATGAAATATCAAGGCACATAGAATACTTATAAATAACTCTTTAGAACAAACCATAGCATTTCATTATATATGACAATGACTAGCGTAGGATTGTAACTCCCACCATGTCACGACACTATTTTGAGGTTTGAAAATTTTCTTTTGATAGGTGTTGTGATGGTGTTTAAAAAATCTCTTCTAACTAGTCTATCTTGCTTAAACCGAGTGTAGAGAATACAAGTACTCAATATAGAATGATAGGGACGAGAATTAAACCAAGAAGAACCACACAAAATTTATTAATGAGTTTCTTAATGATCACCCTAAAGCATAAATGAGTATACAATGTATAGATTTCTCAAGCAATGGTTGAATGCCCTTGTCTTCCCTAAAAAGGGTTTTTATAAGAGACCATTATACCCCCGTGGCCTAAGGTTGCAGCCCTTTGAAGGGTTGTGCCCCTTCAGTACAAATTCCCTCCAAAACAATACTCAAAACCCTTCAAATCTGGGGACAAGTCTCCTTATCCGAACCAACATATCTTCTGTCTAATAAATGCGTCTAGAACCCTTTTGGGTTGAAGGGACATGCCCCTTCGGACTCTGGGTACCTTTTAAAACTGAATGCCTGCCAACCATCACCTCCTTATAAGACTTTAGAATTCTTCCCCTTCTGGCATTTTCAAATAGGGTGACGGTTACCAACCATTGCCATTCAAAAATTTCCCTCCTTGGGGCTCGTTTGACTTCCCCTAGAGTCTATTTGGGAAGTCTTGTGTGTTCCCGCTAAGCCGTTCCCATAGGTGACCGTTCCTTTTTCAAATTTGTGTGGGTGCCACAAAGAGGTTCCAAGCCAATCCCTCCAAAACCAAACCATCCTAACCGTTGCCAGCCCCCAGTGCATGGTCTGGCCAAGGTCTTGTGGCCTTTGCTTGTCTGGGGCCTTTGCGCACCTCTAGACTCATGCCCACCGAGTTCCTTCAAGCTAATTTAGCCCTTAGGCCTAGGTCAAAGACCATGTCCAAGACCCTAGGGTGCCCCATGCCCCTATCCACAAAATCGACCTTGAGGGAGTATACCTCCCCCTATAGAGCTTTTTCTGTCTTTATTAGCAAGGTAGGAGTAAACATGGGACTGGTTGAGTTGGCATACTAGGAGCCCCAGACTCCAGATTCCATAAATCACCCTTCCAAGTGCCTAGTGCCTGGTTAGGATTTAAAGGTAAGGTGTTCTTAACACCAAGTTGGAAGGCCCCTGGCCTTAGGCTATGCTCGGTCCATCGGCTTAGCCATTCTTGAGTTACCGCTCAAGCCGTAGTGCACTACACATCCTTGTGGCATGCCCCCATACCCTAGCTTCCATTAGCACCGACCCAAGGGGAAGTTAAATGCTACCAAAAGGGGTCTATGTAATCCCCCAAAAATTTTAAAAGCCTATAATTTAATAAATTACTTTTATAAGGGATAATTTAACTCTTGAACTTATTTAATTTAATTACGTTGAGGATTTTGCCTTTTAAATTTATTTAAATTAATTATTTTGTGGGTTTTAAGTATACCAAATTAGATGTGAGTGTTTAATAAATTAAAATAAATAAATTACTATTTTATCATACTTATATTATTTAAATAAGGTTCAAACCAATATTTTTCTAAAAGCTACCTTTTTAAACTAATATAATTAGATATATTATATAAATTACTAAAATTTTAATTATCTACCAAAAATACTATAACTCACCCATAAGTCATTTTAATTATTTTCTTCCCTAATTATTTTCCTTAAACCCTTTTTCTCCCTTATTTTCCTTTTCTCTTTTTTCTCTCTCCCCCTCTCTCCTTTCTCCCTCCTTCCCCCATTTTTCTCTCGCACGCTAGGCTGCCCGCTGCTCCTTCGCCCGAACCGCCCGACCGGTTCTTTTTCTTTTTCTCCCCTAGACCGACCGGTCCAGCCCCTTTCCCCTTTTCTTCTTCCCCGCGCCCCGTTGCAAATCGCCGCCCAGCCCCCTCTGCGCCGACCACCTGCCTGCGCCGCCTACACGCCGCCTCCCCCCTTCCTGACTTTCCAGCCACCCTCCCCCAACAGGCCGACACCCCCGCCATCACTCCTAGGCCTGCTTCTGCACCTTTCTCCCTTTTCCCGACCAACCAGCAGTTCTGCCATGGCAAACCCGCGTCGGCCTGCCACCGCCGACCGGCGTGCCACCTGACCTGCCTCCCTCTATCCCCTCTCTCGATACTCCCCCATTTTCAAGCCTAAAAATACCCCCAAGGACCCTGCATCGGGTTTTTTCGAAACCACAGCCCAGAAAACCGCCCTGCGCCACCCTTATTTCAGACAGCTGCCCCGTCGCCGCCGCCCATCGCCGCCGCTCGATCCACCCCCGAAACTCTTCCTTGCATCACCCTCCACCGACCTAGACCTCCCTCACCCCTTGGTTTGCTCTACACGCGCCACCCCGGTCGTGCAAAGTGACCCTCCCGATCAACCCAGCTTCGAACCTCGCCGCCCTTCTCACCGCCACCCACCGCCGTGTCACCACTTCCAGCACCCCCTCTACCTTCTAAAACCACCAAGGGAGCTTCCCCAACCTCCCTAGACCCTCTGTTTTCCCTGCCAACCTCTCCTTTTCCTTCCTCCCCCTCCACCACTTCTCCACCTTCCTTCTCCCCCATCACCGCCGCCGCCGTGGGCCGTGCACCGTCACCTATGCTACCAGCACCCTAGGTGGCCCTCTAAACTTTCCCAACCCCTAAATCCTTGATGTTCAAGTGTTAATTATTTTTAGTATCCTTAGTATTATTCTTAAGGTTATCATCATTATTTATTATCATTATTATTATTTATTATTATTATTATTATTATTATTATTATTATTATTATTATTATTATTATTACGGTTATTATTACTTAACCTAGATTCAAAATAATCATAACTATTATGACTATTAATATTAATGACCTATCACCTTAGTATTATTATTTCAACCTCATCCTCGTTATTACTTTTATTATTATTATTACTATTATGGTTATTATTATTACTACCATTATTATTATTATTATTAGTCTCACTATCATCATTAGTAATATTGCTATTAGTAGTATTAGTATAATACTAACCTCACTAAATATTGTTACCATTTTTATTAGCATTGAAACTATTACCGTTAATAAATAATATTATTATATTTGCCTTAAATTATCGTAACTATTAAGACCTATTTTGATTAGTAGTAGCAGGATTAACTACCTTGAGAATGAAACCGTACTTGCTTTTACTTATAAAGGCATTATTAGTATTGATCGCCCTAATGGTAAGTTAAAGATAAGGTAAGGTAGAAAGAATGGTGTTTTGGGTCAGAGGGAAATTAACCTCTAGTTTTTCCCTCTTATAGGCGAATCCAGTCGAAACCCGGAGGAGGCGTAGGAACGTGCTCCAAGACCGGTGTCATGTTAGGTAAGGACGAAGCTATGGCCTTGTGCTATGTGTGATGTGATGTGTTGATGAATGATGAGTATGCCATGTTAATGTGTATTATGCATGTGTTATGAATAACCTGTTTTGTGTAGCGCAGCGTGGATAATGAGGTATGATGTGTGTGTCTTATATCACATGAGCATGACATGTTTATGTATGATATTTATGATGTGTTGATACGGCCCTCTAGGACATGCATGCTAGGGTTTTGGTGTTATGGAATAGGACTAAAGGAATAACAAGAGAGGAATAGGAAGTGAGACCATTAAGGGGGATATGGGGTTGACCAAAGTACCTTATGATCCATGAGAGAAGATGTAAGTGGGAGGAATGTCCAAAATAAATGAGAGTTGGGAGCCATGCATGGGGGCCTTAAAAATCTGCATGGTGACTTGGGGCGTTTGCATGAGGTGACTAACTCTTGCATGGGGGTGTGTCTTACGTGAGAAAAGTTGAAGTTGGGTGTAAATGAGAGATGGGGAGAGTTGTAGAGTGATTGGAGACTTGGGATGAAAAATAGTACGTAGGTTAGTACGAGGGTGCACAAGGGGCCTAACTATGGTTTCGGTAATAGGGTGGAAAATTGGGGAGTACGAGAGTGAGGATGATTAAGGAGGGGTGGAGTATGGGTTAGAGTGAGAATTCTACTATATAAAAGATGGGCATGGGTTTCTATGTGAAAGAAGAGACTTTGGGATGAAAAGAGAGAGGTTACTTGTGGAAGAAGTAAGGTGCTAGGGTTTGATGTGGCCAACTAGGGTTTTGTCGGTCACATGCGAGGTCGAGGAATAAAAGGATATGCCTTGGGGTTTGACCTAATAAGGGTGAGATGTGGGGTGAAGAATAAGTAATGGTAAGGAAAGTGAGAAGAGGTTGGGCCACATAAGTCCAACTAGGGTTTCCAAGGGGAAAACCCTGGAGGTTGAGAATAGGTGAGATCGATGTCCTAGGGTGTTCGGTTTAACCTACACTTCCAGGAGTTGGTGCTTCATTATGTGTGAGCCTAAGGGGGAAATAATGTCGGGGTGTGATTAGGGGTGCACGAGTCTCAACATATAGGACGGGCCCTCTTGAAAGGAAAGTAGTAGAATGTAGTGGGCATGCATGTTAAGGGTGAAGTGTGATTTAATAAGACACGGATAAGACATTAATCACGTAAAGCGAAAGATGTTGAGCCGAGCCCAGTCCGGTCCACCGGTAAGAATAGTGGTCAGAGGCGTTCTGCCCTCTGTGTTTCGTTCCGGTCCACCGGCTATAATAGTGGTCAGAGGCGTTCTGCCCTGTGCGTTTCGTTCAGGTCCACCGGCTATAATAGTGGTCAGAGGCGTTCTGCCCTGTGCGTTTCGTTCCGGTCCACCGGCTATAATAGTGGTCAGAGGCGTTCTGCCCTATGTGTTTACTTCCGGTCCATCAGCTATAATAGTAGGGGTTTCGGCTCGACAGACCCAAGTAAATAAGTTAATCCACGGGAAAAATACTAAATACTTACAGCGAAACACCAGGTGAGTCGGGGCCAGTCCGGTCCATCGGTCAGAATAGTGGTCAGAGGCGTTCTGCCCTGTGTGTTTCGTTCCGGTCCACCGGCTATAATAGTGGTCAGAGGTGTTCTGCCCTGTGTGTTTACTTCTGGTCCACTGGCTATAATAGTGGGGTTCCCGTACTCACATGGACTATTAAAGAATATGTGTGGAATGGACATATTATTAATGAGAATAAACAATAAGTCACCAGAAAAGTATTCAGGCCTTATCTTGCGGGATATCGCATGTTGTCTGTATGATTGTGCTATGCGTGCTATGTGGTATGATTGTATGCTTGGCCTTAGTGCACCTGCGCCCTTACTCAGTATTGGACCCGTACTGATACTACCTTGATTGACTGGGTCCAGTGATGATCCACCAATGGTAGGGAGCAGACCTCCTATGCAGGTTTTGATCGGTTACTAAATTGGGGTGGAAGGCTTGACTTGAGTGAGTAGGCGATCCGGATATTGGTCCCTTGGGATCTGTTTTATTTAGCTATATTTTGTACTACGCTTCTTGTTTTGAAACCGTACTCTTAAGTTGTACTCCTAAACGATATTCTAACTGTTGTTGACTCGTGTTTTCATGAATGGCATATGTTAACTATGAACCTATGTTTTGATGATTCTTACTTAACGATTGTTTAGTTTAGCCTTAGCACTTAGTATTGGAACGGTAGGAATGAACCGGTCTGGTACTAAGTGTGGCGGTAATACCCCCAAGTTTACGGTTTTAATTCTTTCGCTTCCGCTAAACCTTTTGATTTAAACGAAATTTTTCAGTAGTAAATTTGGGGGTGTTACAGTCTAACACACCACCACTACATGCTAGTGATGGGGTTTTTTTCTAAGGGATCTTCAACACCCACCAAACCTGAGTTCCTATGTGAGGAGGTATACAATAAATTTTGGGTATTCAATTAAAAAAAATCTTTGGAATCAAACCATCATTTATCTAAAATTGGGATGGATTTAGCATTGTAACTCCTACCACCACTATATGTTAGTGATAGGGGATTTTCTAAGGGATTTTAAACATCTACCAAACTTGGGCACTTCGGAGAGGGGGCATATACTCAATTTTGGGTTTTCTACACCCAACACGATATCTCTAGTGCCAAGGGGCTTTTCTCAAATATCTTCAACATCCAGTGCACTTGGGTGCCTATGTTAAAGAGAACAAAAAATTTAACCAAACCCTAAGTATCTATACAGGGAAGGCCTCTATGATTTTATTATTTAATTCCAAAGCTCAATCTAGTTAGGTGTTTTAAGTGTTGACACTAAACACTAACCAAAGCATACAAGCCACCAAATTGGGTGGTTTAAGGGAGCACTAAGCTTAACAAAAACAGTCTCTATAATATTACCATTTTGATACTCATTAAATTCTAGTTAGGCATGGTTGAAATTATGATTAAAATATTGTAATTACATGGCAATATTAAGATAGAATTCACAAGGAAAGATCATCAAATAATCAAGCAAGTATGGCGAACTCAGGCAGTTCACTCTATCAGTCACTAGGACCAGTCTACTAGTCTGATTGTACTAGAACTAAGATAAAAATAAAATGAGCAAAACTAGGTAACTAGTTATTCCCACTAATAAACTTTTCATAGGAGCCAATCAATGGATTTGACCAAACCAATCAATGGGTCTAAGTAGAGACCAAACCACTCTGGTCACATGGTAACTAGTTGATGGATTTGACAAACTAATTCATTATTAATAGAAACTAGTCCACTAGTTCATCAAACCAATCTACTATTCTTAAAACTATTTGAATAAGAATTACCAGTCGAGCGACTGTTTACACAACTAGTCAACTGGTCCAATAAACTAATCTATTGATTTGGGTGAATTAGCACCCAGACCTATGATCCAATTATCAAAATTTACCCAACTTTTCCATATTACTCTTAGTATTCCTATATGCCATAAAATCCATAAAAAATATACTACATACATAAAATCATATAGGTACATGGTAAAATCAATACTTAACAAAACCATGCTCAAATCTACCAATATCATGCATAATATTAAAGAACTTGAAACATGCTTAAACTCCAAAGATGAAAATTTTATTACTTGATCAAATAAAAGAGCTCAATTAACTCATACACAACATAGAAATATATCAAAAACATGAAATCACAATAGAAAACAAAAGACCTTATTTATATTAGAGATAAGAATGCCTTATCTCTAGGAAATTTTTTTAGCCAAAAAATTTCCTAACTTGACAGCTATCAACCAAGAACTCTATTCCTAAGAGAATTAAAAATAATAAAAAATAAAACTTTTTTTCCAAAGCTTAATAAAGAATAAGAAGAATAATGATATAACCTAACCTTTTTCTCAAAATAGAATTTGGAGGAAAATGAGGCTAATATCTTTAAACTTTCTCAAAACCTTAATCATTCCTTACTTAAGATAAAAAAGGACAGTGAAAGTTATTCAATTTTATGTCTTGTATACCGATATGAGTCCTGTATGATAATCTTAAATACACAATTAACTCCAATAAGATACTAATAAATTAAAGTGAAAGATCATTTGAGTTAGGGCGAGCTATTTATATAGGTTTGTTTCAATAATAATTGTGGCTTATTGTGTTGTTCCTAAGAGGTGCATCAGTCCATTCCACTAAATTAAGAATAGTGGGATCCATACTCATCGTAAATAAATATACAATTAAGAGGCAAAGTATTAATGGAAAAGATACTAATTATTTAAAGTGAATGACTATGTAAGTCAGGACCAAGGTGTTGAGTTCATTCCACATATTAATAATAGTGTCTTAGGGGTGTTGTTCATGAGAGGTGTTTCAGACTGTTCCACTGGTTTAATAACAGTGGCTTATAAGCATTTTTACTCTGAAAGGTATTGAGTATGTTCCACTGGATAATAATAGTGGCTTGAGTGTTTTGTCCCTGAGCAGTGTTTCAGACCGTTCCACTAGTTTAAGAATAGAGGGATCTCTGAACACAACATAAATAAAATATGAGAATATGATATATTTATATAATGAGGCTTGAAATTAGTATCCACCTGAGATTGTTTATATTATCTCATGTATGATTACTTTTTTATGTGAATTCATATATTATGTGTAATCCAACTTTGACTGTATCATTACTTTACATAGTACGTAGCATACTGATTATCCATTTCATGGGTACTACTTACTCCCACAAATAGATGAATCGGATTTTTTTATGAAGGTCTAGGCTAACCCAATGGACGAGTTTGTAGCCTTTGATGATTTATATGTGGAGGAGTGATTTTGGTATCAAGGTTATGAGCATAGAGTCATGTTATCCCCATTTTTGTTCTAACCATATACCTTTTTGGACTTTTAGATCCAAGGTATCCCTTTTTCTATTTCAAATTATTGTATTTGGAGTAAATCTCCAAACTCTTATCTAATGTTTATGAAAGTTTGCTCAATTTCTATTTATCATATTTTACTTTCTTATTGTTTTGCCTTACAATTGATGTGAGGATGTTATGATGTTATGTTAAGCTAGACTTATGTCAATTACGGTGTCAACACCCAACTGTTTGATAATATGCTTCCACTTAAAACAAAAATTTTCAGTTGAGATTTGCTGGAGGTGTTACATATTTATCCTCAAAGTATGATGAATATTGATTTAAAGAAAGCTTATGACTCTCTTATTTGGGATTTTTTTCAACAAGTATTATTAGAGATGCAATTCCCACCTCATTTTGTTAAGATTGTTATGGCATGTGTCACATGAACCACATATTATATATCTCTCAATGGTGAAAATCTTCCTCCTTTCCATGGCAAAAGAGTTCTTTGACAAGATGAATTTATGTTACCTCATTTATTTTTCATGACCACGGAATATTTTAGCATGATGCATAAGAAATTATGGTGCAATTCAAATCTTAAAGGGCATTCCAATTTAGAAAACTAGGTATATGTCAAACTCTCTTTCGTCAATGATGTCTTACTCTTCTGCCAAGGTGAATATTATCTATTATATGTATCAAAAGAACCATACAAAACTTAAATCATATTTTATTTCTATAGATTAGTTCGCTAAAAAGTGCCATTTATTGTGGGGGCATGCATTCCCAATCATCGAATCGTGTTATACAAGAGCTAGGGTTTTAGATTGGTGATCTTTCTTTCGAGTATCTGAGCCTCCCAATTTTTTATTCTTGGCTTACCACTCAACAAATAAATGATCTTATTCATAAAATTGCTAGGAAGATTCACCACCAGTCATATAAAATGCTTTTATATGCAAGTAGACTTCAACTCATAAACAATATGCTTTTTGAATCACATGTGTTTTGAGAGAAACTCTCCTTCTCAAAATTCACTACTGAAAAAAATTATTTTAATTAAAAGTTAAGTGAAAGAAAAACAGTAAATTTTAGGGATGATACTGCCACACTTATTACTAGACTAATTTTCTTCTACCATTTCAGTACCAAGTGCTAAGGCTAAAAAGGAACATAATACAATTTATGCAAATTCCTAAGGCTAAAAAGGAACATAATAAAATTTATACAAATTCATACTTTCATTTAAATCAGAGTAGTGTGTTAAATACATTACAGAAGATAAAAATCCACTATTAATAGTTACAAGAATAAAATCATTAAACAAAGAAATAGTAAGGTTAAAAAAGAAACCCTGAAAAGCTTTACGGACAATCCTTACGCTCTCACTCAATAACAACTTGAATAGCACCTACAATTAACCTACAAGGGACATTACCCATTAAATAGGCACAAATGGAACCCTTCAATACTATGGTACTGAGTAACCCCTTTGTACCAAACTAAAAGGTAGGATCCACATACAACACATCATACATAAATGACATAAAACAATAACATAAGAGCCAACACACAAAATAATACAACATTCAATGGGAAATGCATAACACAAGGTCCATTTACTTAGCAATTGCATCACTTAACAAGAGTGACAAGTACCAAGGCTTCTTATACTATATCAATAGATCATAAATATGAAATCAACACTTTTGGTCTTAAGCCATCAATTAAACATTATTCAACATCATCTCTCGAATAATATCCATGTGAGTACGGAAGTCGGTGGAATGGAATACATTCAGGGGCAGAACGCACCTGGCCACTATTATTCACTAGTGGGCCGATCTCTAAGGTAGAAGGGTCCTGGCCACTATTCTCATCGGTGGATCGGTCTAGCTCTGACTTACATGGTGTTTCACTATAATTGATTATTGTCTTTCCCATAATTCATTATCATCCAAGGTTTGGTTTATTGAGCTTGAGATCCCCCACTATTATAACCGGTGAACCAAAATACACTCTAAAGCAACATGCACCTAGCCACAATTATAACCAGTGGACTGGTACACATATACGTCCTCTAGAGTAAACTGCTCTTGGCCACTATTATAATCAGTGGACTGGTATACAAATGATATAATCCATCTGGGCCCAACTCAATAATCTTTCACTTTACATGATTAGTTTTTTCCATTTAATTAACACAACAAGTCCATTTATTTAACTCGAGGGGGAGAACACAAACCCGGAGACACAAAGGTACATTGGTCATACTAGCACATACAAGCAGCATAGTACCCTCCAACTATCAACAAAGGGACGCAAAGGTACCCTCGTCACACTGGTGCATAAGGACATGCAGTACCCTATCAACAAGGACACCTAATCTATAAGTATGCATACCCCTTAAATAGGTCTGTAGAGCTAGATAGAGTAAGATTTAGGGTCTATCTAGGGCGCTAAGGCATACTAGCAAAAATCTAGAATAATCGCGGGCTAACCCACGTCTTTAGGGTAGCAAACCTTAAAGAGCCACCATCCCGATCTTGAGGTCTTCTACTTTAATTATTAATGTCTTAATTAAGGTGACCGTGAGAAACACATCGATCACATACTTAATCATTTCCATTTGTTTATGTTATTATTAAGTAACTCTTATTCGCATTATTGTCCATGTTAACTTAAATAAACCACTAAGGCCATCCTTTTATCATCCATTTCCATTTCAGAATTCATTTCCCTTTATTTACATGCCATAAAAGGTTATCATATAATAATTATAATAAGGGTCATAGAATCAAGTATTGTATATCAAAGATCATTGAATGCACAAACCCTAACATGTACTTCTAGCACATCCAACACACATTTCCATGCATAATTAACAATTAAGGCACCTTATGTATGATTATGAAATAAACATCATATCATACCCATAATTACCCATTCAGCCCTATACCATGCATTATCCTTATGATATTCACTAATCTACCAAAATACCCTTACCCTTATAGTATATATGGTGATACTTAAATAAGTGATACTAAGGTCATAAACCCTTATCCTATTATTTAATATTACTTATGTCTTATTATGGAGGTTTATTTAATCCATTGACATGTTATAAATAATTTACTAATTTACCCCTTTATACTTATAAAATTACTATAATACCCCTTGTTTATAAAGTTACCAAATTACCCCTTTTTACTTACCAATTTACCAGATTACCCTTTACAATTGTATAATTACCAAAATACCCTTTGTATTTGTTAAACTACTAAATTATCCTCCACACCTATTAAATTACCAACTTTACCCTCTCATACTTGTTAAATTATCAAATTACCCTTCTCATTTGTTAAATTACCAAATTACCCTTTATACTCGTTAAAATTACCAAATTACCTTTCTGGTTTCTTAAATTACTAAATTACCCTTCATACTTATTAAAATTGCCAAATTACCCTTTTGGTTATTAATATTACCAAATTTCCCTTCATACTAATTAAAATTACCAAATGACTCTTTTCGTACCAAATTACCAAAATACCCCTCCTACCTAGTAAGTTGTCATTTTACCCCTTTTACTCATAAAATTACCAAGTTACCCTTCTTTTATGCCAAATTACCAAAATACCTTTCTTACCTATTAATTTTCCATTTTACCCCTCATGTTTATAGAATTACCAAGTCACTCCTTTTATGCCAAGATTACTAAAATACCCTTCTCATTTAATAAATTACTAAATTACCTTTTTACTCATAAATTTACCAAGTTACCTCCCTTTCGTGCCAAATTTACCACAGTACCCTTCTCACTTATTAATTTACCAAATTATCTGTTTACTTATGAATTTACCACGTTAACCCCTTTTTATGCCAAATGTACCATAATACCCTTCTCATTTATTAATTTACCACATTACCATTTTACTCATAAATTTACCAAGTTACCCCCCTTTTGAGGCCAAATTTACCATAATATCTTTCTTACTTATTAATTTACCATATTACCCCTTTTATTCATAAAAAATATCAATTTTCCCTTCTTATACCAAATTTACTAAAATACCCTTACCACATAAAATATTAACACCCATGGTCTATATGCATCATCTAATACTACCAACTATTATTATTTATTATTAATGCCCATTATCACCTACCATACATACTTATTTAAGCCACACCTTTAGTACAAGAAAAATTACTAAAATGCCCCTAGGGCTCATATTAACATTATTTATGCTACAAATGGCCATGTCATATACATGCATTTAACATTATTACTAACAATAAGGCTCCTTCCTTAATTATCATTTCCACACATGATACATAATATAACATGCTTTTCATTTCAACTACCAACATATGCTACAAATCATAATATGTTTAACATCATACAACATGTACATAAATATATTTAAAAACCCTAATGTTCTAGCATACGTATATCCACACATTTTAGTAGGGCATAATGGGTACCTTATTTCTAATAATAATTAAACCTTATTGGTACCTCAGTTAAAATTTTCGCCTTGATTAGAAAATTTTGTGCCTAAAAATAATATCAAAACTAGCATATCAGTAGTAGAAAATTAAAAGAATAAATTTCTATCAAAAATATTAATAAATACATATTGATGTTAAATACTTTTATACCTCAAAATTTGGTTAACTTAGCTCAAGAAAATGTAGCAGCACTCACGCTGCATGCATAGGGGAAGGGAAAATGGGTGGAAGAGGAGATGGGAGAAAGGGGAAAAAGGGTTGGTTTGGGGGCTTTAGTTGAGGACTTGTGGAGGGGAGTGAGGGTGGTGGCTAAGTACAAGGAGGAAGTAGGGGTGTATGTGGTGGTCGAGGGTCGAAGATTAGTGGCTTAGGGCAGTAGGGACGGTGGTGGTAGGGATAGAAAGGTGCACCAAAGGAAGGAAGGAGAAAGAGAAGGAAGGAAAAAGAATAGAAGAAAGGAGGGAGTTTTAGGAGAATTTCGACCAAGGTGATGTAAGAGGGTCGTAAAGGAGGTGTCAAGAGATTGAGGGGTGGTTGTGGCGGTGGTGGAAGAGGGGATATGGCAGCGCACAATGGTAGTGTAAGGTGGAGGTCAAGAAGGGAAAGAAAAGAGAAAGGAAGGGGCGGGTGGTTGTAGGGGGTAAGTGGTGGTTGTTGAGTGTTGCTGGGAGGTAGCAGGGGAGGCTAGGGGGTTGGTATGGTGGCTAGTTGGGTTGTTGTAGGTGGCAAAACAAAAACAGGGGAGGAAGAGAAGAAAGGAAGAAGGGAGAGGAGGAGGCTTGGCAGAGGAGAAGGGAAGGCTAGACAGAGATAGAAAATGGGCGGAGAAGGAGAAAAAAAGGAAGAGGAAAAGAGGGTAGGCATGGCTCGATTAGGGGGTCAGGGTGCAAGGTGGCAGGGAAAGGAAGGGAAAGGAAAGGTGCACACGAGGGGGGCTATGCGTGGTTAAAAATAGAAGGGAAAGGGACTAAGGAGAGAGGGAGAGGATAGGCTACAATGGCAGGGCCGGAGGGGACTGGTTGTAGGTAGTCACAAGGGCTTCAACGAGTGAAGGAGGGAGGGTGAAGGAAGGAGGAGAAGGGAAGAAGAAGAAGAAGAAGAAGAAGAAGAAGAAGAAGAAGAAGAAGAAGAAGAGAAGAAGAAGAAGAAGAAGAAGAAGAAGAAAGAAGAAGAAGAAGAAGAAGAAGAAGAAGAAGAAGAAGAAGAAGAAGAAGAAGAAGAAGAAGAAGAAGAAGAAGAAGAAGAAGAAGAAGAAGAAGAAGAAGAAGAAGAAGAAGAAGAAGAAGAAGAAGAAGAAGAAGAAGAAGAAGAAGAAGAAGAAGAAGAAGAGAAGAAGAAGAAGAAGAAGAAGAAAGAAGAAGAAGAAGAAGAAGAAGAGAAGAAGAAGAAAAGAAGAAGAAGAAGAAGAAGAAGAAGAAGAAGAAGAAGAAGGGAAAGAAGGCAGGCAGACCGAGTGGGGGAGAAAGAAGGAAAGCTGGCCGACTTGTGCATAGAAGGGAGAGGGAGGGAAAAAATAGGGTTGGGCTGGCCCAACCATGGCAGGAAAGAAGAAGAAAAGAAAGAAAAAGGGGGTTGGGCTGGACAACGAGGCAGGGAGAGAAGGGAAAGGAGGGGTTACGCCCAACGAGGGAAGAGGCAGGCTGGGTGGCCCAAAGGAGGAAGAAAGGAAAGAAAAGAAGAAAGGAGGAAAAAGGAAGGGAAAAGGGGAAAGAAAAAAAGAAAAAAGGAAAAGGAAAAGGGGGGAATAAAAATAAAATAATTTTTAGGATAATGGTATCTAATTATTTAGATGGATAAATTAATTTATATAAAATTTAAGAGGAAAATTTTAGTAAGACATGGGTTTAGAAATTTATTTAAATAAATTAAGTATGATAAAATAACAAAATATTTATTTAATTTATTAAATAGTCATATCCATTTTTATAAACCAAAAACCCACAAAATAATTAAATTAATAATTTAAAAATTAAATTATCCTAAATGAGGATTCATTATTAAATTCTAAGTTTTAAATTTTTAGGGTATTAAAAGACGATTCACAAAGTAAATGCTCTTTGCTGAAGTTTTTTCTGAACAGTTAAGGAAATTATTTCCCATCAATCACCTATGGTGTGGGCTAATTAATGCATCCCAAAATAAATGAAGGCAAACTTGGAATTTTGGACAAAAAAGGGTGGAATATTATTGCTAATAGTAAAAACCTCTAGAATGTAGCAAAAAAGAAATATACCTATGGGTCCGATGGGTGTTTGATCGATATCTTAACAGGGAGACATCTTATCGATCGGTCTACCTTTTACAGTTGCATGGACCATGATGCATTTTTAGCTTATAGGGAAGAACTGCATGGCTTGCTTAGTAACCAAGCCATACCCGACACTTACAAAATAAACACCATCTATGATCAAATTCATAGGAGGAGAGAGATTAAGCCTCAATGGAAGACCATATGGGATAACCTAAGAACCTCAAGAAATAAGACTATTTATGGCTAGCAACCCACAGAAGTCTCACCACTAAGGATCTCATGTATAGAATTTTATTAGCTCCCAATAATGTGTGTGTTTTCTGCAGCAACATTGACATAATGTAACATTTCATGTTGGAATTTCCTTATTGGGGCTTTAATCCCAAAAATAGTGGGTCGTTGTTGAGGTATACAGGGGATGGCAAGATCTGCTTATCTCTATTTCCATGGTTTATAGGAACAGGTGTTAGGAAAATTAGGAAGGCAAGGAGTGTGAAGTTGCCATGCTGGCTTGCATGGTGTGCATTACGTACCAACGTAGCCTTTAGCCAAGATGAGTGGGACACTCATGTTGGAATTCTTTAGCTACATGAGTTCATCAAGTGAACCCTCTTGAATTGTGTGAGCTAATCATGTTGACCAACTAGGGATGTATGAACTCAACATGTTGATTGGCTAGGGATGTATTAATGCATGAGTTGATCACATTGTTTGTAGAGGCATTTGAGGAGCATGATTTCACATTGATGATGCAATCCTATGTAACAGTCACATTGTGGTTAAAAAGATTTCTCTAAGTTTTTTACATTAGTTTTCTACATAAATGCACCATGCAAAGTTAATAATATACACCCTTCCACACTATTATACAATATTAAATGAATGCTTACCTCTTCAAAAAGATTATAATTGATATATAATAAATTATGAGCGTCTCCATCTTGATTATTAACTATTTTATAGCTACAAACATTATCCTTTTCTTTTTTATTATGATGATCAATTTTTTTTAGATGCTCTAAAGTTAAGTTTGACCAAAGATGTGAAAGGAGAGAAGTGAAGTCTTTTGCGTTGTGTCTAGAGAGAGAGGAAAGTGAAGGATCAAGTTGGGAATAATAAATAAATGGGTGTTCTTATTTGGAAAACCCCTTTTTACTTTGTGGAAAATATTTACCCCATTAGGCAATGGCAAATTTTGTCGCACATCCTCCCCCTAGGTACTAGTAAAAACTGTCGAACCCATGCCCCCACCAATGGTAAACATTGCCGAACTCGCCCCTGCCAATGCATAATAATGCCAAACTCCCAACACCCTAGCATTATTTTTGAGAACGTGTAATCTACTCCCACCTACACAAAGTAGGAAAATTTATCATCAAATATGTGGTTTTACGGATTATAAGGACTAGTTATGTGTATTATAAGGATGAAAAAAATTATCAAAAGAACAGATATACTAACATTAGATAAGCATTTATTTTTTATAAAAAAATGTCAGACATTAATGTTTGAGCTAGTAAAAGTTGACTCGACCCACCTAACCAGACCCAACCCAAGCAAAACCTGAACCAATAAAACCCACAAAGGTTAGCAACCCAACCCAACTCAAATCTAACCCAACACTTATTCGATCTAATACTAATCTGATGATAATTAAGCAGAACCGGACCTGACCCAAGCTGACCTGATCCCAACCCATGACCCATCATAGACCCAACCCGGTAGTGATCCAACCCGACATTGACCCGACCTAACATAGACCCGACCCGATAATGACCCCACCCATCGTCAACCCTACCCGACATTAACCCAACTAGACATCAAAATCTATTATAATAATAATAAGTTATACATATTTTATTATTCATTAAAAGCTCTTAAAAATATAATATTTTATAAATTGTACTTATTTATCATACTTTTACCCTAGACATCCTTATTTATTAATGATATCCTAATGAATTTTTACACACAAAAATACAACATTAAAAAGTCATAATAATAATTTAATAAACATGTAACAATTAATAACATATTTTTAATTACATGCTTATATGAAATCAAACTTAATACTTAGTTACAAGTTTAATGAGTTGGAGTAATTTTGGTAATGAAGGTGTATATTAGATAATTTTTTAATATCTTTTATATTATTTGCCTAACTACTTTTACAAGTTCACAACTTCTAAACATATATATGTCTTATAATATGAAATGGACTTATACACATATTTATTAATATTACTCAACTAGTAAATTAGCAAATTATTGATTTATTATATTATATGTTATTACTTATGGTATAAAATACATTGTTCCTCTAATTCCATGTTCCATGACATGTATAATAAGTTAACAACTAATAAGTATCAATCTATTATTTGAATCATTTTGACCATTACTCCATGTTTTTATATAAAATAAAATAAAATAATTTATGTATTAGCAAACTCATTTAACTTAACAAATAACAATATCTTCTAAAATTTTCCAACATGTTCCTTAACAAATAAGATATATTATTGACAAATTAAAAACTAAAATAAAAAATACAAACATCCAGTTGCAAGCCCCAAAATAATTTCCAAAAAGTCTTCCATTACATCTACCTATATGATGAAGCTTTTAATAGAAAAGCATAGTAGTGTCTATTATCACCTATAAAATCCAACAAGTAATAGCTATGCCCAACAACAACTTAAACGAATTAGAAGATCCAGGGAATTCTCCGACAATATTCATAATTCATACATAAGTTATAAACTTACAAGTTACAACCTACAGGGTGTGTAGCAAAAAAAAACATCTAAATGACCTTCAAGGCACAAACACACACACCGCCTAAAAACTACTACAAATTCTAAAAAAAATATCCACTACATACAACTTATTAGAAAAACTAACAAGGTAATAGAACAAGAGCATCAATTCTACAATATGCCACTTGTAAGTTGTAACACAACACCAATAGCAGCAATAAAACAACACCAGTAGACAATAGTTGGCCAACAATATAAAGATTATCCAAGCATGGTAAATTTGTAACACAAGGAACAAATAACATGATTGAATAAAAATTGAATTCCTCGCCTACAAAAAATAACAATTACCCATGTTTACAAGGAAAAGCATCTGAAATGTTGCCGCTATTTTTGAAGCTCCTCAATCCATTTCATCATTTTTATTTCTTAACTTTGATGGCCCCACAGAAGTACCTTCTTCTTCTTCTCCTCTATTTCTATAAATACCAAAAAAATAAATATTATATTATTATCTTCAAGATTCATTGATTTAAAAATTATAAAATCAAAAAAATACAAATTGATAACAACTAATAGTATTACCATCATACCTGTATAACCAATTATGAGTAGTTATCAAAGCACCAACATTTTTCGACAACACTGAACTGCTCTACTTATTTAAAATTTTACCACCCATGCTGAGATGTAACAATAGTAATAGGAATGGTAAGGATATCTTTAGCCATAGAAGAAATAATTGTTGAGGTATTAGAATTATTTTTCCAAAATTGGAGCACATCAAATGAAATTTTATGATCCAACTGCTGACTTTCAATATATATCTCAAATTCACTTTTACAGCTTTTACCTTTACCTCCAACAGAAGTATAAGCATAAAAATTCTAAATTATAAACAAAGGAAAAAAAATAACTAGACTTGATGTAGACAGAAATTAGTAATAACAAAAATAAACATGTAATGAAGATAAAAAAAATATTTGGTGAGGTATAGCTCAATTTACCTCCATTTCATCATTTTTTCTATCCAATTCTCTATTAATAGATGTCCCTTGTTCAAATGAATTTGGAGCATTAGAACAATGATATTCATAGTGTTTGTATAGCTCGACAAATTCAACATATATATCATTAGCAAATTTTGTACCCTTCTCATGACCATGTAATTTAAATAAAACAAACTTCACAAAGTCAAACTTATAATGTGGATCCAAAATTACAACAAAAGAAAGAATGGTATTGTAGTGTGACTAACGCTTTTTAAATTTTTGCATTATTTGTAATCCCATTATGCTAATATCATCACACACCATTGCCTTCTCCAACTGTAGTTGAATCCTCCAAACATTAAGAAAATAAAAGTTGGCCGTAGGATACTCATATCCAGAAAATAAACGTGTAATTTCATAGAAAGGTTCCAACAACTCACAAATCTTTTCCACTTTACTCCACTCATTGGGTAAAAGTTTAAGCTCATAATTAGCTTCAACATTACCAAGAGAAATCCAAAACACGATGATAATCCAATGCTCTACGAAGCATAAGATATGTAGACTTCTGTCTTGGAGAAACATCTAGCCATAACTTTCTAGAAATTGATAAATTCGATTTTGCAACACAATCATAAAAGTGGTTTATCCTACCTTCTAAAGCATCTATATACTTCACATTCTCTCGAATTTTGAGCACGCGTCCTTTAATATTTTTCAACCCTTCCCTCACTATGAAATTAAGGATATAAACTAAACATCTTATGTGGAAGTATTTCCCATCACATACCAACTTTTGAAGAAATGTGGGTTTCAAGTGACTAATCAAGTTGTCTATATTAGATGCATTATCCACTATTATAGTGAATACCTTCTTCCTAATATTTCACTCTTTAAGTAATAAATACAACAAATTATAGATTTCAAGAGCAGTGTGGGGAGGAGTGCAATGGCAAAGCTCAACACTTTGCAATTCAACTTCTAATCATCGTCCCTATAATGATCTGTTAGAGTGAGATACCCACGAGAAGTGCAAGTTGTCCATATATCACAAGTCAAACAAACCTTGCTAGAAATTGCACCAATAGTGTATTTGAGTTTAATTTTTAAATCAACCTACTTTTCTAGACAAACTTTCTTAATAGTATTTCTAAACACGGGTCTGATAAGGTAATTAACATATTGATGAAGTTTCCTAACTCCTAAATATTCAACATATGAGAATCAATACTCATGACTCAAAAATCCCTCATCCAACATCTCATGATAAACTTTTAGATCAAATGGAATCTCACTAGATTTAGATGGCAAGATATATAGTGTAGTCATTTTTTTGTATTCTTCACAAGCTTGCAGGTGTCTTAAGGCATTAGAAGTACCATATCTAGTTTCACTCCTATACTTTGCCTTTTTACAGTGCTTGCATAGATCTTGTTGTCTTCCCTCTTCATCTTTAAATTGATCAAAGTTGTCCCAAACCTTAGAATATCCCTTATGTTTGTCGAGAAATTTTACAACTAGTAATTTGGCATCATCATCTTTGTTGATTGGAGCTTCATTTATAGCTAGATTAGAAGCTATAGCTGGAGCTTGATTATTTTATTCATATTCTTCCTCTTTAAGATCAACAGCTACAATTCTAAAACATAAAAGGAATTATGTCAATCTACAATTTTAAAGAATGTGTAAACCAACAAGCAATAACTATAAATAAATAAATAAATAATACAAGATGCTTATTGTCAACCAACAAGCAATGATAATCACTAACATCATATATATAAAAAATTAATACCTCTGGTAGCTATGAAATCACATGTATCTATAAACTCTTCTTGAGGTGTCCTAAATTATTCATCAACCATATCCTTTTATCCTTGTGTAGTTGTACCTATATACATGAAAAAAATTATTGTATGATATTAAAGAGTTATATACAATGTCATTTAGAATAAAAAAAACTTATAGCTCCAACTTTTGATGCATATTTTTAAAAGAATAAATATTATATTGATTTACACAGATTACACAGCTTATAAATAACAAAAAATAAAATTATACAGGTTCAAATTTTAGACACTTAATAACAAGACATTTACATGAAACATATTATAACAAATAAAAATAATGTGTTACATAGGTACAAAACTCTTAATATCAAAATATTTACATAATCAAACTCAGACTATGAAAATGTAATTGCAGTGGTTACCAACTAAAAATGTAATTACAATGGTTACCAACTAAAAATTACTAACTCTTAATACCATCATGATATAAATCCGGTCTATTTTATAACACATTGTGTACTCAATTGATTTAAAATAATAAAGGAAGTATCAAATTTAACACAATTAGAGTTTTGATCCTAAAATGCAAATCTGGTCAATTTTTATTCAAATATTTAAATTGACGGTTAGAAATTAAAATTAGACATATTCTAAAACATATTGTATAATTAATTTAATAAAATATTTCAATTACAAAATCCAATTTAAATCCGTAAAAGTTTTGATCTAAAAATCCAATTCCAATAAATTTCACACAAGTTTTTCAAATTAAGAATTCTAACATGAAAGTAAGTACATTTCAAACTATATTGTATAATCAGTTTATCTAAAGTAGTTTAATAGGACGAATCCGATAAATCCGGACATAACTGGTTCAAAAATCCAATTTTCACAATTCAACCATATATATTGCAATTAACCACTCCAAATCACTCATAAAACATATATATATATACACATAATTCAATAACCAAATTAGCTTATCATAAGTTAATTCACATAAAATTAATCAAAATATGAGTTAGAGTTTGGGATAATTATACCAAATGAATTGTTATAAAATTGGAGGGGATAAGGGTTGTTGGAGCATCACCTGTGGTTAAGGACCACTCACCAGTGGTTGGATGCACTAGAGGTAGCCAGACGGCGATGTCGTTGCTGTTGCTCACTACATCTAGTTGCTGATGCTACATCCTTTTATAGACGATGACGAGCAAAGGGGTGTGGAGGTTGTGGTGGTGTGACGAGGCAGAGGTGTGGTCGAGCGGCGGTTGTGGTGTGGTGGTGTTGCCCAAAAATGAAGGAGAAAGAGGATTAGAGTAGGTCAAAACTCGTGGGTTGGAGCTGTCAGACTTTCAATGTAAAAGAAAAGAAAAGAAAAAGAGAAGATAAGAAGAGAGAAAAAGGGATAGGGGGCCGGTTCAGGTTCAACCGGACCGCCTTTTTTTTTAATTTATAAAATGTCTAAAATATAATAAATGATAATTATACATTGTATAATCATATTATGATCACTTTTATTTTATAAAATTATATTTTTTAAGTAATCAAATAAATGATAATAAATAATAAATATTTTTGTCAGATTGAATCGTGTAATTTTTTTATTATTAAAATTTATTAATATCTTTATTATTTACTTGTAAAAATAAAGCAAATCTAATATTCTTATTTTATTTATTTTACTAATAATATTAATATTGTCTTTAATATTTATAATGTAATAAATGATAATTATACATTGATAGTCATATTATGATCACCGTTATTTTATAAAATTATATTTTTTAAGTAATCAAATAAATGATAATAAATAATAAATATCTTTGTTAGATTGAATTATGCAATTCTTTTAGTGTTAAAATTTATAAATATCTTTATTATTTACTTGTGAAAATAAAGCTGATCCAATATTCTTATTTCATTTATTTGTACTAGTAATATTATGATTGCTCTAATATTTACAATGTAATAAATGATAATTATACATTGTGTAGTCATATTATGATCACCTTTATTTTATAAAATTATATTTTTTAAGTAATCAAATAAATGATAATAAATTATTAGTATCTTTGTTAGATTGAATTATGCAATTTTTTATTGTTAAAATTTATAAATTTCTTTATTACTTGTAAAATAAAGCAGATCTAATATTCTTATTTTATTTATTTGTACTAGTAATCTTATTATTGTCCTTAATATTTATAATATAATAAATGATAATTATATATTGTATAGTTATATTATGATCACCGTTATTTTATAAAATTATATATTTTTTTAATTAATCAAATATTAGAACTATAAAACTTTTATTAATTTTAAAATACTCATATATCGTGTGGAGTAGTATAGATATCCTACATTATATTAATATTAAAAATAATTTATTGATCAACAAAAAAGTGAGATAGTATAATTGTTAATGTTATACACATATATTGATATATTACACTGTATGAACAATATATATCATTCTTAACATATCAAAATGTAAAAAATACCAAAGAGAAATTAGACAGATAGTTGATAAATCTCGATTTAAAGTTTAAACCATATTTAATTTAACTTACTTTTAAATTCATAAATACAACAATATATCTTAATTGATTTATTATTATTAGAAAGCTCGTAAATAGAAATATACTAACTTTATTAATTTGAAAAAATTGTAAATTAGGATAATTTAGATAAATATGTATAAGTATGTATAGTTGTATTATTAACACATGAATATACATATACTTAATATTCGTGAATATAGTTATAGATAGTTTAGATTTTAGGAGCAATATTCTTCAATAATTTTCAAGTGAGATTAAACCTTTCTGTATGATTTTCTTCTCAATATAATTGTAATCCCCCGAAATTTTAAAAAACCTGTAACTTAATAAATAACTTTTATTTGGGATAAATTAGCTTATAAATTTATTTAACTTAATTATTTTATGGATTTTTAAGTATATAAAATTGGATAGGAATATTTAATAAATTAAAATAAATATTTTTTTATTTTATCATACTCATTTTATTTAAATAATTTTCCAAACTAATATTTTACTAAAATCGTCCTTTTTAAACCCATATATTTAATTATATTAAATTAAATTATTAAATAAATTTATTACCCAAAAATATTACATTCTATTATTTTATAAATTAAATTATTATAATTTCCCCTATTTTTCCTTTTCTTTTCTTTTTCCTTTTCCTTTTCTTTCTCCTTTTTCTCCTTTTTCCTCCTTTCTTTCTTTTCTCTTTTTCCTTCTTCGAGTCGCCAGGCCAGCCTTCCCCCTCCCCTACGCGACTGGGTCGTTGGCCCATCTCTCCCTTTCTCCCCTCCATCTCCGGCGCGCGCGTGCCCAGCTCTGGCTCCACTCCTTTTCTTTTCCTTCCTTCTCCCTGGAATGAGCCGACTCAATTTTCTTTCTGCCCCCCCTTCTTCGGCTTGCCCTCCTCTCCCTTTTTTCTTCTTCTACCTTCTACCTCGACTTGCACTACGTCGACCACCCCGAGCCATGCCCGACCAACTCCTCCACGCCCTGCACCTACCACCCCAGCCTGCAACGCACCTACCCCTACCTCCCTCTCTCTCCTCAGCAATTTTCTTGCCCCTCCTTGACCCGAACAACACCCTCTCACCTCACGCATGCCCCCCTTTCTTTCTCTTCTCCCCTTCCCTCTCCCTACCACCCGATCGGCCACCTACCACCTTGCTACCACCCTACTGAGCCACCTACTTCCCCTTTCTCTCCCTCTTCCTTTTCTTCTCTTCAACAGCGTCTGTCCTGCCCCATTTTCTTCGAGCCATTCTCCCTCCCCCAACTTCTTTCTCTCATTTCCTTCTCCTTCCATTTCCATCCTTGTTTTGCACCACCACCTCCCTCAGCCTCTTACACCTCTGCACCGACCCCCTACACCACCCTTTTCCACCCTCTACCTCAGCCCTTCACCACCACAACACCCCCCGAGCCACCCTACAGTCCCCTTCTTCCTCCCCTCTTCTTTTTCCCTTCCTTTTCTCCCTTCCCGGCAACCTCGCTGCAAGCCATCCTTCTACTACCTTTCCAACACCTCTACCACCACCTAGGCCACCAAACCAAACCCTTCAACCTCCTCTACCACCCCTACACCCCTTTGGCCGAAACCACCACTTGTAGGCCTTTATTTTCTCCCTCCATTTTCCTTCCTTCTCAGCCCCCTTCATCTCGGCAGCCTCCTTCGCAGCCTTGCTGCCCCCCCCCCCCCCCGGTGGACGCTGTCAACCCATCCCCGACCACCACCTACACCCCCTCTCCACCTCTACACCCTTCTTTTGCCTTAAATCCTCCCCCACATGCCTTCTTTCCTAGCGCCAAATCCCTAACCCGAAAATACCCTCCTCCCATTCTTGCCATTTCGAGCCTCTCCCCCTCATTTTTTTACATGCAGGTTATGTTGTATTTCTTAGTTTGTTTGTTTAATAAATTTTAAGGTATAATAATATTTTAATTTAAGTATTTGATTAATTAAGTGCTATAAAGTCTTATGCTTGGTTTTTCTTATTTCTAATATGGTAAATATTTATATTATTTTTAGGTATTGGTTTTGCTAATCAAAGCTTGAACCTTTAACCGAAATACTGGTAAGGTTCATTTTTAGGGGAATTAAGGTAATCATTAAACCCCACTTAAACACATGGATAAACTTATGTTATCATATTAGGGTTTTTAATATGTTATTAGGCTTGATATATGTTGTTTAATATAATATATGTAGTTCCTTGTATTGATTGATAAAAAGAAAAGCATGCTAGTTTATATGCCATGTATTGAAGAAATGCTTAAGGGAGGAGTTTTGTTATTCAAGAAAGTGTTAAGTACTTATCCATGTTATATTATGTTATCGCAACCAATGATGTGTGAATAATATTATTGTGAGCCTTAGGGACATTTTAGCAACATGTCTTGTGTAAGAGTGTGGCCTAATATGTGTAGTAGTTAATGGGTATTATGTTGAAATATAATAATTAGTGGAGTTGGATAATGAGAATGGAGTATTAATATTATTATTTCATGTAGGGATGATAATTTAAATAAAATGGTAATTTTATAAGTAAAAGGGTATTATGGTAAATTTGGAAGTTAAAGGTATTATAGTAATTTTGGAAGTAAAGGGTAAAATGACAATTTTGTAAGTAAAAGGGTAAAATGGTAATTATAATAATGGAGAAGGGTAAAATGGTAATCATAATAATGGAAAAGGGTAATATGGTAATTATAATAATGGAGAAAGGTAAAATGTTAATCATAATAATGGAGAAGGGTAATTTGGTAATTATGATAACGAAGAAGGGTAGTTTGGTAATTATAATAATGGAGAAGGATAAATTGGGGATTATGATAATGAAGAAGGGCAATTTGGTAATTTAACCAACCAAAGGGTAATTTGGTAATTTTGATAATGGAGAAGGGTAATTTGGTAATTTAACCAACAGAAGGGTAATTTAGTAATTATGATAATGGATAAGGGTAATATGGTAATTATGATAATGGAGAAGGGTAAATTGATAATTTAACCAACTAAAGGGTAATTTGGTAATTTTGATAATAGAGAAGGGTAGTTTGGTAATTATGGTAATGGAGAAGGGCAATTTGGTAATTATAACAAAGGAGAAAGGCAATTTGGTAATCTAACCAACCAAATGGGAAATATGATAAGTGTAACAATTATGGAGGGTAATTGGTGGCCTAATAAGTGTGGAAAATAACTTGGTAACCTAAACCGGGTAAGGATGTGGCCAAGAACAACTATGTGCGTGTTATGTGCCTTGTGTGCAATGTGTTATGCCGAGTTGTGTACTTTATGCTTAATGACTAATTATTGTAGCGCAGTTTAGAATTGAGGTATGCTTATGTGAATTCCTTATGGCATATGGGTAATGATTATATACGTTGTACTTATGATGTTATTTGACGTGACCCTCTAGGACATGCATGCTAGGAAGTTTAATAATATAATAGGAGATGAAAGGATAAAAAGGGAAAGAGGGGAAGTAAGTTGACCAAAGGGAAGTGAGTTGATTTAAGGAATATGAGATTGACCTATTTATCTCATGATCCATTAGGGGAAAAATAAAAGGAGGTTATGATCAAAATGAACGAGTGATGTGACTCTTATATGGGAAATTCCTAGGGTTTGCATGGGATGATCCTTACATAAGAAAGGTGCTACGGTCTGAGCGGCCGACTAGGGTTTTATGGTCACATGTATAATTGGTGAGTAGAGTGATGGGTTTTGGGTTGAATCCAATTAAGATGAGGTGTTGGACGATAAAAGAAGGGTTGGGCGACATAGGTCCGATTAGAGTTTCAAAGGAAAACCCTAGAGAGTGGTAGTGAGAGAATTTGAATGTTATAAGGTGATGGGTCTCAACCTACACCCTTAGGATTTGGGTCTTTGTTATGAGTAAATGCAAGGAGGAATCGATGTCGGGATGTGATAAGAGGCTCAAAGGTCTCAAGATACAGGACGGGCCCTCTCGGGAGAATAAAAGTAGACATGCATGTCAAGGGTGAGACACTTTCGAATAAGATATGAATAATATACTAATCACTTAAAGAGGAAGATTGTTGAGGTGGACCCAGACCGGTCCACCGGCGAATAATAGTGGCCAGGAGCTGGGGTGCCTTGCATGACTGATCCACCGGCGAATAATAGTTGTCAGGAGTGTTTTGCCCTATATGATTTTCGGTCCATCGGCTATAATAGTGGGGGATTCCACACTCGATAAACCGAACATAATAATGATAAGACATGGGAAAGACACAAAGTAATTACAGTGAAGCACCATGTGAATTGGGGCCAAACTAGTCCACCGGTGAATAATAGTGGCTAGGAGCGTTCTGCCCTGGAAACCGGTCCATCAGCATTAATAGTGGTCAGGAACGTTCTGCCCTATATGTATTCCGGTCCACCAGCTATAATAGTGGGGTTCCCACACTCACATGGATTTTTATAATTCGAGATGTTTGATTAATGATGGACTAATGGCTTAAAGCCCAGATGTTTTGATTGTACATTTTGGCCTATTAACATTTGATGGACTTATTAAGTATGTGAACGTTGTGTATGTATACCTTATCATATATATATATAGCTATGTATCATGTGTTGTATTGCGGGCCTACCTTTTAGTGTGTTTTAAATTATTACTTAATACCATAGTACTGAAGGGTTCCACTTGTGGGGCCCCTACCTATTCAATGGGTAGTGTCCCTTGCATGTCTTTTTCAGGTGCTATTCAAGTGGATAATGGGAAAGAACGTAAGGAAGTTATCCGGACTTTTAGGGTTTCATTCTTTCTCCCTTAACCCCTGATTTAAATGTAATATATATTCTTGTAACCACCATAGGTGGATTCTATTCTTATAAATGTTTTACTACACTACTCTGATTTAACTATGGTTTGAGTTCTCTTAAATTATATTTTACACTTTTAACCTTAACACTTGGTACTGGAACAGTAGGAGTGAACTCGTTTGGTGCTAGGTGTGGCGGTACTATCTCCAGAGTTCACAGTTTGATATTTTGCTTCCTCTATTCCTTTTAATAAAACGAATTTTTTTAGTAGTAAATTTTGGGGGTGTTGCAATAATATTGTAATATTTTACCATGGTTTTAGAATCTAAATTTTCTAATTCCAAAGGATCATATATGATCTTATAAGTATTGATATTATCTCAATTAATATCCAATATGTTATTATTATTAATCCTATTATTATTATGACTGCATAGGTACTAGTCTATTATTGGATCTTAGTCATTTAACTAATGTTTATCTACTATCATCTAGATATAAGATAAGAAAAATAAGGACTTATTGTTAATCGGTATATCAAGTATGCCATATACTTCATTAGGTTCACTCATTATGAGAATTTAGATTTAAATATTCAATTTAAGTATAAAAGAATATATTTATATCCTTTTTTTAATATATTTCTCTCATTTTCATCTTCTATGATTTTAACTTTATGTCTTATATGTATTGGATTATGAAGCATCTAAGTTCTATGCAAAAGAAATAATAATTGTTTTTGTGTTAAAATAATAAATATAATTATTTTTATTAAACTATATGGTGATCTTTTAATTATCATTTTGAACTTTATAGTTAATTTTTAGTTTTTAACCTATTTTTTGTTAGATTGAATCATGTAATTTTTTTATTGTTAAAATTTATAAATATCTTTATTATTTACTTGTAAAAATAAAGTGGATTTAATATTGTAACACCCCAAAAATTAAAGCCGAAAAATTTCGTTTAAACAAACAAATACTAGCACCGGGGTGCTACTACTGTAATTAGTAAAAGCCCAACCTTCAACCAATCTTGTACTAACCACAAGGTTAAAGAAAATTTTTTACAAGCCATTAGACCAACTTAAACAAGGATTCATAGAAACTGAAAAATTCATAACACCAAAATTTGAGTGCGTGATAAAAGTTGTTACACCCCAAATAGGGTACATAGTTAAAGTTTTCAAAAGGGATAAAACGTACAACATAACAAAACAAACCGAAATACAACGGAAACATAAGTAAAACAAAGATAGAAGGGAGTCCCGTCAACATTTCTCTCGGGCCCCCATGCCAATTCTAACGGTCAACTTTCAGCCCCGCCTGATGCCTCATAAATATCATAAGCATCGAAGATGGCGTCTTTTACCTACACCAACTCATCAAGGCCCTCTACTTGTGGGAATGAGCAGCACCCATGAAACGAGTGGTCAGTATGCTACGTACTGAGTAAGGTAACCATATAGCTAAGGTCATACACAAAAGCATATAATACAAGCATGATCATACAGATAAATATATAAGCAATGCAAATAGTAAAGGTCGTGTTACAATCCGGTCAAACTTATTCATTAGATTTCTAGTCAATATACTCATTTTACACTATGCTCTTTATAAGTCCATGAAAGTACGAGAAGCCCACTATTATAGCCGGTGGATAGGTCACCAAAGCAAAGTGCTCTGAGCTACTATTGTGCTCGTGGATTGGTCTGGCCCTGACTCTCATAGTATTCCACTGTAAGTACTTAGTGTCTTTCCTATTTCTTATCATAACTTAAGGTTTGGTTTATTGAGCTCGGGATCCCCCCACTATTATAGCCGGTGGATCGGAAACATACAGGGCAGAATGCACCTGACCACTATTATTCGTCGGTATATCAGTCTCTAGGATACCCCAGCACCTGGCCACTATTATGCTGGTAGATTAGTTTAGACCCAACTCAATAATCTGTTGCTTTAAATTATTAGTATCTTAGTTGTTTATAATTCAATATATGTTTTCACCATAGATGAAATGCCCCAAAACCTTAATTTTATAAATTTTGGCCAAATAATGATTTATTAGGAAAACTAATTAAATAAATTATTTTTATTAAAATAAAAATAAATTAATTAGAGCTAATCAAGAAAAAAATAATCAATATTTTAGTTAGGAAAAATTGGGTGTTTTGCCAATTAAAATGAAATTTAACAAAATCTTTCAAAAATCCTAAATTAGCTTAAAAAGAAAATTAAATATTATTTTATTTAAATATTATTATTTTTAAATATCCCAAAATACCAAAATATTCCAAATATCCCAACCCACCTATTTTTCCTTTTCCTTCTTTCTTTTCTTTCTTTTCTTTCCTTTTTTATTTTCTTTTTCTTCCTTACCCCCGACCTAAGCCAGCCCAGTGACCCATTTCTCCTTTCCCTATCCTTTCTCCTTTGGCGTGGCCTAACCTCGGAATGACATGGTTCATTTTTTTTCTTCCTTCCCTGTCGCCTGGTCGATTTTCCCTCCTTCTTTCTTTCTTTTCTTTTCCCCCAACCACCCACTCCATGTAAGCCCTCCTTCCTCCTTCTTCTTCTTTCTTCTTCCTCCTTTGTTGACCTACAACAGCCCCGAAAATATCGCCGCAGGCCACGCCCGATTTAACTGGACATTTTCCCCCTGTCTTCCTCTCTGATTTGTCGACCACTTCGACCCAACCCCTCCTCCCCTTTTCTCGCACGATTTCCTCTTTTCCCTGGTCAATTGCAGGCCACGAAACAGACATGCACCGGCCTACCATTGTTGGCCAATGCACCTCACCTATCCGCCCTATTCTTTCGTCTCCCCTCTAACCTTATCCCCCTCCATTGGTTAATAAATACCCCCATAACCAGCCTGGACTCGAGTTTTTCCCAAAACCTAGAAATTTTTTCTCTCATGTGCCGCCGCCCTTTTAGACATCCATTCCATCATCGTTGTCCAACGCCACCATTTGGACTACCTACATCACCACTCCCTGCATCACCCTTCAACTAACTACACTTCTCTTCTCCCTCGATTTTCCCTACACGAGCCACCCCATCCGTGCAATGTAACCTTCTCAATCAGCCCTTCCTTCCACCTCCGCCACCCTTTGCACCACCATTAGCCACCACTCCCACTGTAACCATCGCCTCCTACACCTCCCAAACTACTCTGCAGACTTCCCTCTACCTCCCCTACCCTTCTTTTCCCCTTCCTCCCTCTCCTCCTCTTTTTCTCTATTTCCTCCACTCTCGGCTACCACAACATCCGTTGTGCGCCACCACCTTCATTCCACTCCTCTCCATCTAGGCAACCATAAATACCCCAACTTCCATCCTCTTTCTCCCTCTCCTTTTCCTAGCACTCAACTATCTCTCTTTTCTTCTCTTTTTCCTTCCATCGCCGCCGCCGTCGTGAACCACCGCCGGTGTCGCATATCACCACCAACCCAAGGTGGTATCCTAAACCCTCTCAACCCTTAAACCCTAATTATACAAGCTTTATTTATTTAATTTCATTATAATACTATTATTTTGATTATTATTATTATTATTATTATTATTATTATTGTTACTATTGAGGGTTGAAGCCCTATTTTAGTTTTATTTATTTATTTATTTATTTATTTATTTATTATTATTATTATTATTATTATTTCAATGTAGGGTCGAAACCCTACTTTATATTATTTTCTATTAATATCATCATCATTATTATTATTAATATTATTATTATTATTATTATTATTATTATTATTATCATTATTATTATTATTATTTTGTAATATTATTATTGTTATTATCATCATTATTATTATTATTATTATTATTATTATTATCATTATCATTATCATTATCATTATCATCATTATTATTATTTTTAGTATCATTATTATTATTAGGGTAAAATCTTCAAACCTTACATTATCATCTTTTCCAATATTACTATTATTACTTTTATCCTTAGCAAAATTAATATTTAGTTAGTGTTACTATTATATTATTATTATTTTATCTAAAACCCTAATATTAGAATAATTTAGGAAATAATAGTATTTTTGGTAGGAGGGAACCTAATCTTTAGTTTTCCCCTCTTATAGATGAGACCAGTCAAAACCCTAAGGAAGCGTAGGAGTGTGCTCCAAGACCAGTGTTGTATTAGGTAAGGGTGTAGCTAAGGCCCTATGTATGTTATGTGCCTTATATGCCTTATATGCTATGTATCATGATGTGTTATATATCTTATGCTTATCGTTATAACTATTTCATGTGTAGTGCGGCTTGGAGGTGAGGTATGTTTATATGCTTTCATATGGCATGTGTTACTATGTATATGTGGTGAAAGTTGATGTAATGTGTTGTGACCCCTTTTAGACATGCATATGAAGATGTTTAATGTGATATTGTGGGGAGGAAAGATGAAAAAGAAAAATAGGAGAGTGAGATGACTAAAGGGATGTAAGTTGGCTAACATAGGTGGAATTGACTAAGTGTTCCATGTTCCATTAGTGGATGAATGAAAAGGGCATTTCAAGTAAAATAAAAGAGTGGGAGAATCTAGGGTTTGCATGGGTGTTTAGGGTTTTGCATGTGGAAGTTCGAAGGTTTGCATGGGAAGGTTAAAGTCTGCATGGGAGTAAAATTTATGTATGAAAAAGTTGACTTGGGATGTAAGGAAAGTAATGGAAGAGTTGTTTGGGTGTTTGGAGGTTTTAGGTGAAAAATAGTACGTGGGACAGTATAAGGGTACATAAGAGACTGAGCTAGAGTTTGGGAAAAAATCCTAGTATGAGAAGGTGGTAAAAAGAGAATTAAATAAGGGTGAGTGGAGTACAAAATAAGGATGGAAATTATCATGTGAGGGATGAACATGATTAGCATGGAAAATAGGAGGTGGAAGGTGAGAAATGGAGGGGTGATATGTGGAAATGAGGAAGCTAGGGTTTGGTGTGGCCAGTTAGGGTTTGATGTGGTTACCTGAGGTTTCATGATCATACGCATACTTGGTGAGTAAAATGAGATGATGAGGGTCGAATCTAAGATTTGTGAGGTGTAGGGGTTAAAATAGTTTGGGTTTGTGGAGTATGATGGGCCACATAGGCCTAAATTAGGGTTTCTAGAGAAAATCCTAGAGTGAGGTAGTGAGTGGACTTGGAGGTGTAAAGTAGTGGGCCTTGACCTATATACTTAAAAGTTGGACTTCTAGTGTGAGTTAGGGTATAAAGGAAAGGACGTTGGAGTAAGTTAGGAAGTGCATGACTCTCATGATATGAGACGGGTCCTTTTAGATGATAAGCGTAGAGGGAGTTAGTCATGCATATCTAGGGTGAAACTTCTGAATAAAATACTATAAAAAATTAATCATGTAAAGTGGAAGATTATTGAGTTGGACCCAAACCGATTGATTGGTAAGTAATAGTGGTTAGGGCGTCCCGTCCTATAAGTGTCTGATCCACCTACTATAATAGTGGTTAGGTGCATTTTTCTCTATAAGTGACCACTCCACCGGCTATAATAGTGGTTAAGTGCATGTTTCCCTATAAGTGACCAATCCGCAGGCTAAAATAGTGGGGTTCCCGTACTCGCATGGATTTGGTAAAAGCACGGTGTGAAATGAGTTATGATAAGAGATTAATTAATTCATTAATTTGGACTATAAATGGACTTTTATATATTTACTTGAATGATCGTGTGCTAATATGTTATAATTTTGGAACATGTGCTTTTGTATGTTGGCCTTAGTGTATGGTTACCTTACTTAGTACGTAGCGTACCGATCACCCTTTTCATGGGTGCTGCTCATTCCCACGAGTAAAAGAGCCTTCTGACTTTGTGTAGGTGGATGGCGCTTATTTTGATGCCTTCGATATTCATGAGGCATCAGGCGGGACTAAGTGCTTAGTTCGGACTCGGCACAAAGATCGAGAGTGGCGTGGCTAAATTTCCCTTATATGATTTTATAATTATGTCTTTGAGTTTTCTAGATTTATCTTTTCCCATTTTTAAACTTATTTCCTCTTAAGGAACTTTGACTACGTACGTTAGTTTATAAATCTTTGACTTCACACTTTGAATTTTATTTTATAATTAATTCATGTTTAATTGAAGCCTTGCTTAATTTTGATTTATATTGATTATTAAATTTCTTTTAGCCTTAGCACTTAGTACTAGAACGGTAGGAGTGAACCGGTCTGATACTAAGCGTAGTTGTAGCATTCCTAAAATTCACAGGTTTTAATTTATTGCTTCCAATTTTTTTAGAAAAAAATATAGTGAATTTTGGGGTGTTACAATAGACATGCATGTTCTTTGGACTGTCCACCACACAATCTGTCTACTTTTATTCTCCTAAGAGGGGCCCACCTATATCTTGGGACTTCTACACCTTCTAACACGTCCAAACATCTTTTCCCTCTTCTCTTACTTACCATAATACCCAACTCCTAAGAGTGTGCGGGTCGAGGTCCATTTCCTCATACCATCTAAGCCCCCTAGGGTTTTCCTTGAAAAACCCTAATTTGGCCTATATGGTCCAACCTTCCTCTATCCCACACAACTAAAGCTCTTTTAACCCCAACACATCACCTCACTTAGATTCAACCCCAAGCATTCCCCTTTACTTCCCATTTTGCACATGTAACCACGAAACCCTAGTTAACCACCCCAAACCCTAGCACCTCTCTTTTCTCATATGTCATCCCTCCATTACTCACCTATCATCCTCTCTTCCACATGACACCCACGCTCACCCTACATATGATATTCTTCCACTCTTACCCTATATTCTAATCCTTTCCATTAATTTTTCACTTCCACAATATCCTCCATTTAGGGTTTTCCTCCTAAACCCTAGCCAAATTTCCTATACACCTTTATACCAACCTATGTACTATTTTCCACCAAAGGACTCCAACTACCCCAAAAACTCTTCCCTTATCTTACTTACACCCCAAGGAAAATTTTCCCACATAAAGATAATCCCCATGTAAACACCATCCATCCCATGCACACCTTAGACTTCCCCATGCAAGATTCACTCCACTCTCTTATTTTGTCCATATTTTCCTTTCGTTTGTCCCCTCATGGATCATGAAATAATGAGATCATTCTCGTTTCCTTTTAGCCAACTCATTTTCCTTTTTTCCCTTTTTCATCCTTTCACCCCATACCATATCATTAAAGTATCCTAGCATGCATATCCTAGAAGGTCACATCACATAACACCATAAGCACATCATGCATATCATTTTACACATGCCATAAGGAGGTCACATAAATGTACCTTAAATTCATACTACGCTACAAGTAAGTAGTTATAATAACATAAGGTACACAAAAATAACATAACACATGGCATACAAGGCACATAACACACATAATTAGCCTTATCTACATCTTTACCTAATACGATACTGGGTTTGGAACACACTCCTACCCCTCTTTAGGGTTTTAACTCGGTTCACCTATAAAAGGGAAATACTAAGAGTTAACTTCCCACTTACCAATATTATCATTATTTCCTACTTTACCCCTATCATAACCTATTATTAGGGTCAATAATAATAATAGTAATAGTTTTATAAGTAAAAATAAGGATATTATTCTCAAAGTAGCTAATTATACTACTAGTCAAAACAGGTCTTGGTAGTTATATTGGTCCATGTTAAGGTATTATTAGCAATACGTATATTACTAAATATAATAACTTCAATAATAATAACAATAATAATAATAATAATAATAATAATAATAATAATGATAATAGTGATAATAACAATAATAACCCGAATCATAATTGTAAGGTGAAAAATAAAAAAATACACAATTTTATGTGGTTCACCCAATGTGGGCTACGTCCACGGACGACGAGTAAGGATAATTTTACTATATAAAGAAATAATACAAGAAATCCTCAATTGAATAGAGGATTATAGAGATCTATCACTTTCAATTATTCTAACTCTCAAATGTGTGTAGAACTATGATGGATATTGTGAGTCGTGTTTTGAGAAAGGGCCAGAGACTACATATATATAGTCTTCAAAAGAAAACCCTAAAAAACTGCTAATTGATGAAGATTAAAAACTGTAACTCTTCATTGATGGCAGTTAATACTACCAATTAATTTAGTAATAAATTCTTCGGTTACTTTAGCTTCATATTTAAGTCTTCCATAACCTCGGGTCTTAAACTCTTCATTGATGGTAGTAAATACTACTAATTAAAACTCTTCGGTTACTTCAACTTCACATTAAAGACTTTCATAACCGTAAGATTTGAGGCACAAACTCAACAACAACAACAACAACAACAACAATAATACCAAAATAGTGACAATAACGGTAATAATGGTGATAATAATAATAATAGTAAAAATTTGAATAATAATAATAATAATAATAATAATGATAGTAATAAGAGTGCCAAAGTTAATAATAATAATAATAATAATAATAATAATAATAATTGAATCTTAATAATAATAATAATATTAGTAATAATATTGTCTGAGTTAATAATAATAATATTATTAATATTAATATTAATAATAAGAGTGATAATGATAATAATAGTAATAATAATGATATTAACACTAATAAAATTAAATAATAATTACATTAAATATTTTTAAAGGTTAGGGCACAACCTAGGATGGTGGTGGTTAGGCGGCGGCGGTGATAGTGGAGGAGGGAGTGGAGTTGGAGAGTTGCATTTCTGGGCTAGAAAAAGGGGAATGAGAGGGTGGTTATGGTGGTGGTGGATCCTCTAGGTTGAGAGGGATGGAATGGTGGTGGTGGCACAACAAAAGAGGTGACGTAGGTGGCAGTTGTTGTGGTAGCCGAAGGTGGTGGAGAAGGAGGGAGGGTGAAAGAGAGGGAGGTAGGGAGAAAGGAAGGCAAGGGGAGGTAGGGGAGGCTTTGCTAAGTGTTTTTGGAGGTAGAAGAGGCGTTGGTTGTGGCAGAGATGGTGGCGTACGATAGCGAGGGGGCGGCGATGGAGGAGGATTGGTAGATTAGGTAGCCTACTTAGCATGGATGGGTTGGCTCATATAGGATAAATTAGAGGTGGTGAGTGGTGTGGTTTGGTGGAGGGTGATGTAAGGAGAAGTTTGATAGGTGTTTTGGGTGGCGGCGATGGGTAACAGTGGTGGTGGAAGCGTCTGAAGTGGCGCAAGGAAGGATGGTTTTTCCGGTAGGGAAAAGAAGGCTGATTGAGGTCGGGTAGGGGTATTTATAGGCCAATGGTGGGTGGATAAGACAAAGGGGGAATAGGACAAGGGGGCAGGTAAAGAAAGATCGCCGGTTGGCGATGGTAGGCCAGTACAAGCCTGCAATTTGCTAGTTTGGTTAGGTTAGGGATGAGAAAAAGGAAAGCAAGAAAGGCACGTGTGAGAGGGGTACAGGGCAATTTGGGGCTGGAATTGGTAAGGAAAAGGACGGGGAAGAGAAGGGAGGTGGCAGGCTGGCGGTACGGTGGTTGGCCGGGTGGCGTTGGCAGGGTTGCAGGTCCCGACCTGCAATGCGTGGGAAAGGAGCGAAAGGAAGAAGATAAAGCAGCGGGCCAGCCAAAAAAAAGAAAGAACGTGGGCTAGGTCGCACAGGGAAAGAAGGGGGGAAAATTGGGTTGAAAGGGGCGCAGGCCCAAACCGGGAAGAAGGAAGAAAAAAAAGGAAGGAGGAAAAGAGATAAGAAAAAGGAAAAAAGGAGGAAAAGGGAAAAAATGGGTTAGTTGAGGTATTTAGAATATTTTCGTATTTTTAAATATTTTAAAATAATAAAAATTAGTAAAAGAGTAATTAAATTCCCTTTTATATTAAAATAGGATATTTTGGATAATTTTTCCAAAATTTTATTTTAATTAGCAAAATACTCTAATTTTTCCTAATTAAATTCTTTATTATTTTTCTCTTGATTTTGCCTTAAATACTCCCCTTATTTTAATAAAATAATTATTTTAATTAATTTTTCTAATAAATTCCTATTTTGATATAATTTCCTAAATTAAGATTTTGGGATATTTCAAATATTCTTATTTCATTTATTTGCACTAGTGATTATGTGATTATCTCTAATATTTACAATGAAAAAAATGATAATTATACATTGTATAGTCATATTATGATCACCTTTATTTTATAAAATTATATTTTTTTAAGTAATCAAATATTTAAACTATAATAATTTTATTTATTTTAAAATACTCGTATATCTTATGGAGTATTATGGATATCCTACATTAGACTCATATTGAAAAGAATTTATTAATCAACAAAAAAAGTGAGATAATATAATTGTTTAACATTATACACTTAAATTCATATATTATATGAACATTATATATCGTTCTTACTTCTTAACATATCAAAATGTAAAAAATGCTAAAGAGAAATTAGACAGATAGTTGATAGACCTCAATTTGAAGTCTAAACCGTGTCAAATTGAACTTACTTTTATATTCTTAAATGCAAAAATAGATCCTAATTGATTCATTATTATTAGAAAGCTGGTAAATAGAAATATACTGATTTTATTGATTTGAAAAAAAATGTAAATTAGGATAATTTAGATAAATATGTATGAGTATGTATAGTTGTATTATTAACACATGAATGTACATATACTTAATATTCGTGAATATAGTTATAGATAGTTTAGATTTTAGGAGCAATATTCTTCAATAATTTTCAACTGATATTAAACCTTTCTTGATGATTTTTCTTCTTAATGTAATATTGTAATATTTTTCCATGGTTTTAGAATCTAAATTTTTTAATTTCACTAGATCATATATGATCTTATAAGTATTGATATTATATAAATTAAAATAAAATATGTTATTATTATTAATCCTATTATTATTACGATTGTCTAGGTACTAGTCTATTATTAGATATGAGTCATTTAACTAATGACAATCTAAATATCATTTGGATATAAGATAAGAAAAATATGATCTTATTATTAATTGGTATATTAAACACACTATAAACTTCATTGGACTGATTCATTATGAGAATTTATATTTAAACATTCAATTCAAATATATAAAAATATCTTTATATCATTTTTTTACTCATTTCACCTACTTTCATCTTCTATAATGTTAACCTTATGTTTTGTGTATGAATTAAGATTATGTGGATCCAAATTTGACTCAACCCATCGAAACTCGACCCAACTTAACCCATCAAGTTAACTCCAAACAACTTGAACCTAATGGGACCAACCAGTCAAATTGCACCAAATGACCCGAATTTACCTAGTTAAATTAACCAGAAAATGACCCGAAATTAACCCAATCCTACCAGTCAAATTAACCAGAAATGACCCAAACTCAAGTTTGCTTAACTCGAACTTGACCCGACTAAGAAAATAATGTAATGATCCGAAATGACTCGAAATAACCCAACCTGCTATGACCTAACCCAAACCCGACCCAATTGTAACATCTAATTAATGTATTATTTCAGTTTGTATAGTCCGAACGCGTATATACAAAGGAACAACTTCAACATTTTTATTTTTCATCATTGAGAAATCAAGTATATGTTTCAATATAAAATTTTCATTGGAGGAAGTCTTTGTTAAATCTTTCAATAAAATTATACATTTTTTTTAAATACTCATAATGAATAATTAATTTAGAATCCCTTCAAACTACGATGAGTTTGGAACTCCAACAAGTTATAACGAGTTTGGAACTCCGATGAACAATGAAGATGGAGTTACAACCCCAACGTACTACGATGATGGATTTAAAATATTAACAAGTTATGAATACACAGAAGAGTTACAAATGAATTCTCCAAATATTAACTACAACTTACATGAAGAGGTTTTCTTTGTTTTTTGTTTTTTGTTTTAGTATTGTAAATTGTGTCGACAAATTTACCATAATGAAATTAACACTTCTTTTTATTTTATTATTATTGTAATTCTTTTTTTTAGGATATTGATAATATATGTTTTTAGGATATAGATAATACATAAGAGGTCATGTCGTTGTATATACAATGGAGTTAGTCAACAAAGAGTGTGAAAGAGGTAATTACGTAGGTACCGATGATGATTTATGCGGATGTTACATATAGCGTATGCACGGGATACCATGTTCGCATGAGATTAATACATACATTTACAACTACATGTCAATCCTTCTTAGCTATTCATAAGAAACTTGGCATAAATGGGCTGATAAATCCACCGATACTTCAAGAATCAATAGACGTTGTATTTCATCCCATAGCATATGAAAGCTATCGGTGTCTAGTTGCCATCTCTCAATAAATGCTGAAATAAGTGGCACATTCGCATGCTCAAATGTGTAAGTTGGAACATGTGATAATCCTATGCGGCATATCAGAGTGAACATCCTTTCATTAACGTTTCTGAGAAAAGTTTTTAGAACCTTCTATCTAGCGTAAATCCTAGGACAACCAAGGTTCTGAAAAATAAAATCAACATATATAATGTATATATATGATTGTTTACAAATAAAATAATAAATATTTAATAATACATATGATAAACTTACCTTTCCTAACCATAAATCTAAAGTGGTGTGACCGCCGAAGTTTGGGATCAAATTAAGGATATTGAACTTCCGGACATGGTCCCAGCAAGTACCATTAATCCTTCAATTGTATACCACATTTATCTTTACCGGTATCACCATCATCCCTATCATCATCATCAACATCATCTCTATAATCATCATCGTCGCCGTCGTCATCATGACGTATAACAACATCCTCACGCACATATGTTGATGACGATGATTGATCAATAATATGGGATAATGATGCTGGCAAATCCAATGATGATCTAGAACTGCCAACAACAAGTGAGTGAACTGAGGATAATAATACTCTCATATCATGTTGTGTCGGTGGGGTAAGAAAATCTACATATTCTATAGATATTGGAAAACCTCCATACCCAAAACCTTCGACCCTTAAACCTTCATACCCCCAAACCTTTGACCTTGGAACCATAGTACACCAAACATGCAAACCTCGAACCCCTTACCCCTGAACCTCCATGCCCTGAACCTTTGTATCCTAAACATTCAAACTCTAAACGCCCTACCCCAAACCTCCATACCCTAAATCTCCAAACCCTGAACCACTGTACCTCAAAATACCAGCATCAGGCATAAATGATGGACGACCTGCATAATCAGCAAATGTTGGAATGGTAGGAGCAACATGAATATACCTTGGTTTTTCGAAAGCTTTTGAATATTCTTGTTATTCAAATGCTTCTTCAGGTTCTTGTTGACTACTTTTTTATTTTTTATGTAACAAGCTATTTTTTATTACTGAATTTGTTTTTTTTTTGTAGTAGAAGTAATTAAGTAAAATATTAGAGGTTACTATCGTAATTGATATAATTTTGACTTATGTTACCATCTTTACATCAATCATAAGGCTAAAACATTTAAAGTAACACAAGGAAATTAGAAAAAAAGAACATATATAGTATAATAATGAGTTTGAAGCCTAACTCCAAGTTAATAATATAAAATACAAAAGAAGGGATACTATAGATCAAGAGTCCAAAAAGGGTATCTAGTTAAATACATCGATCGCATAACAATTACTCTTCATCCAACCCCTAACATAAATGAAGTCACTCATTCCCACATAGGGAATCATAGGCAACATAATCATCTAGCTGATCTTATGAGACTTGCATATAAGATTCAGGACCACTTGCTCGTGGGAATAAGCATCACCCATAAAACGGCTGGTCAATACGTTACGTACTGAACAAGGGAACAATACTATCGAAATAGGGATACAAATAGCATATACTTTCATATTAGATAATAAGTGAATAAACAAATAAATGAAACTTCTCATAAAATATAAAATGATCTAGAATCCTTTATTAAATATAAATCATTTTCATTCTTTTATATATGTTGAGTGTAGAAACCCCACTATTCTTAAACCGGTGGAACAATCTAAAGGACCATATTAGAGACAACACACCTGAGCCACTATTCTTTTCAGTGGAACAGATATTAAAAACATCTTCTCAATGCAAAATGCTCCCGAGCCACTATTCTTCCCTGTGGACCAAGAATTCATATATATATATATATAGAAAAGTAGATCAACTTGGTCCTAACTTATGTATTCTTCCACTTTAAATCATTAATATCTTTTCTATAGGTTATAATGATACATTTTCATTTCACGATGAGTAGGGGCCCCACTATTCTTAATCCAGTGGAGTGGACTAAAGTACATTCTCGGGACAGAACGCTCCCAAGCCACTATTTTTTTCAGTGAAATAAAGATTAAAAATATTTTATAGGGGCAAAACACTCCTGAGCCACTATTCTCCTTAGTGGAATGGGAATGCACACACACACACACACACACACATAAATAGATCATCTTGGCCCTACTCATGTGTTATTTCATTTTAAGTAATTAGTATCTTATTCAAGATTGATTCCCTGGCATAAAATACATTAAAACAAATATACATATAACATAGGTACAAGTCCTTAAATCCTTTCAAACCCTAATTCCATGCCCTTTAGTATTCATTCTCCTATATTGATTATTCCACACAACTTATATTATATCATCTCCAAATTCTATCATTATTATCATACCTAAAATACATGATCTAATTCCCATACACATACATTAATAATCTCATCCTAATATATTACTCACAGAAATATCTAAGACCCAAATTCCATAGAGTTGTCATAACACTTCCCATGAAATTGACATGATTACCAATTCTGATAGATAACTTTATAAGGTCAAACATTAACAAATTATTCAGAAATCTGTATAACCATTAGATCTTATACATAGAATAATGATATTATTATTATAAGATAGCTTCCCCAAATTATCCATTAAATCATTTAAGGACCCTAAATAACGATAATATTTTCAAGAATCCCTCATGCCGTTATTATCATATTTTAATATACCTAATCACATAAAATACTAAAATTTCCTTATCAACCCATAATGACCAAATTACCCTTAACCAAAAATAATAATCTTTAATTTATAAAATCTTGTAACTTCCACACATATTAGCTTCCAAGTCTATAATTTATCATAATACCTCATAAGAATTTTTAAGTCAATTTATCAAAACTCATTTAATTCATATTTCATTCCATAAGATATATTTCCACAAATATGACATTATCACCACAAAATAATAATGATACCTCTTACCCATTTTTACTTTCTTTCAATAACATAATAATCTTAAGCCTTTATTTCATACCATAAAATATATTTTCACAATATGACATTATCACAATAAAAAGGCATAACATAATGGTACCTTTCACCCATTCTTACTTTCTTTCAATAACATAATATCCTTGAGCCCTTATTTTATACTATAAGATATATTTCCACAAATATGATATTATCACAACAAAATCATAACACAATAGTACCCCTCACCCATTTTTGCTTCCTTTCAACATAATATTCATATCATCACAATATATCATGATCGACACATATTACATCATATATCAACAATATCATGAAAAATACATAAAACCATACAAACAAATAACACCAAAAACCCTAAACATCGTATAGTATTCTTACCAACTAGAATATTGAGCTCTAAACACGCAACTATTAGACTTTCTCTTCCGAAGGTACTAGAATACCACCTATGAAAAATAACAAAATTCATGATTAGGCTGGAAGAGTTAAATTGAAGGCGAAATCAAGGTAAAGAGGGTAAAAATAGAAATAACTGTAGTCAAATGGGAGCTTGAGATGTGTGGATGTGTAGAGGAATATGTGGTGGAGCTATGGTAAAATTTTGGTAGTGTTTGGACAAGGTTTGGGGATGAAAATAAGGGTACATGGCTGAAAATGGAAAGTTGCACTGCTGTGCTATAGGCGGCGCAGCCCAGGTCGAAAGAAAAGATCATGCAAGGCTAGGCGGTGCAAAGATTACACAATTGTGCAATAGAAAATTTTTAGCGTTGCACGGTCGTGCTGAGCTCCAAAAGTGCGATGGACAAAAGAAAGAAGAAAGAAAAAGAGGTGGTGGTCGGCGGTGATGGCTAGCGACAGTCTTAAGGAAGGTTGGGATGACCTTGGTGGTCGGTCCACCGGCCAATGTGCGGCGAGTAGTGGCCGAGGTGGTGCATGGTGGTGGAATGGGTGGTGCATAGACCAAAAATAGGGAAAGAAGGAGGAAGAAGAAGAAGAAAATAGAAGGAAGAAAGAAGAAGGAAGAGGCAGTGCTTGAGTAGTGTCTTGGACACAAAGATGGGTAGAATGGAAGCAAATTAGAGAGAATGGAAGAAGAGTGTGTAGTATGTATGTGTATATATACACACACACACACACACATGTGTGCATGTGTGGTGTGAATCAGGGAAGAAAGAAAAAGAATAGAGAAGGCGTGCGATGATGATGATGATGGTGATGGTGCAACTGTAAGATGATGGTGTTAATGTTGACGGTTGCAAAAGGATAGTGAAGAGTAGGATAGTTGATGTAGGGTGAGGGTGGTGATAGTTGTATGTAGGTGTGTTGCGTGAGAAGTAAAATGACAAGGGAAAATGGAGTGTGCAGGGTGTGCGCAGATCTACAAAGATGGGAGAAGGAGAAGAAGAAGGAGAAAGGTGATAGATGATGGATGAGGGTGCAAAAATGTGATGGGTGATAGGGTAAGTGGAGAGAGTGCAAGTTGAAATTTGTAGCTTCATGTTGACGGAAGGAGGAGAAGAAAGAAAGAAAAGAAAACGAGAAAGAAAAGGAAAAAGAGAAGGGTTGGGGGATTAGTTTAAGATATTTTTAGATTAGCCATAAGTAATTAGGGCTAGTAAAATTTTTTGCAGGTTTTGATTTTGGTTTATAAATTACAATTTATCCAAGTTAAGGTTTTGAATTTGGTTAAAGTTTGGGATTAAGACACTAGGTTAAGGCTAAAATAAGATTTATTGATATTAGAATTAAATTAGGCATTAATAACGCGAGATTAGGCTAAGAAAAATTTCGAGATATTATATTTTACATCTACATAATCTTCTGGTAAGACTTTTTAGATGAGACATCGGAATAGGTTGTTACGTACCCATTCTATTACGTCGTGAAGATGTAGTCACAGGACGATATTTGGTTCTATCTACTACTTTATCTAGTTTGCAACTCATTTAAATTTCAATAACAAAATTAATCTATTATCCAATCAATATAATTTAAAAACATTCAGCAATAATCCCCCACCACATAACAATATTTAACATATTTAATAAAAATATAAATAAATCTAATAAATATCAAATCATATATAAATAATATAATAATGCAATTAACATAGTATATTAGATCAAAAAATACAATGAACAAATTTAACTGAATTAACCATAATTAAAAAATATAACTAAAAAATTACTCCTGCAAATGACAACGGACAACCTTGCAATATCGACAATTTTATCCAAATCTATATTTAATTAAAATAGTAGATCATAATTAATAGAGTATAGATATATAAATATATAAACAAAAAATTTAACCAAATTTAACCTAATTAAAAACTACAATTAACAAACCAAAATTAATAAACTGAAGTATCCATCTAAATGACAATCGGAAACCCTAGAATACTGACAGATTTTGCCAAACCCATATTTAATTACAATAACAGGGCATCATTAATAGAATATAATATATCTAAAAATATAATGAACACATTTTACCAAATTATTTATAATTAAAATATCATAATTAATACAAATATAATTAACCAACTGTAATTAAAAAACATGATTACAAATATAATTAATATACAATAATTACATTAACTAATTAATACAAATAAAATTAACAAATCCATATACCCAACTAAAACTATCATCCACATTACAAACCCTAAATAATACAATCATAATAATAATTATCAATTAATATTTAATATTAATTAATACTAACATAATTAATATACACATATTTAACAAAATACAATAATTAATAAACAATAATAATAGACCTTTAGTTTATAGGATAAAATTATATTTAATTTTGCACAAATTAATACAAAAACTATACAAACCGTAATTATTGCGAACATAACAAAATCATCTCCATATAGTCAGTCGTTGAACCCTGTCCCCACCGGTAAAATGTGTCGTTAAACCCCCACCTCTACTGGTGAAATGTGTCTTTGAACCCTCGTCTCCCAGGTTCAATTTGTCGTTGATTTATCCTACCATCGGCACAAACGTCCGATTTTGCTCCCCTCTCCTTAGCAATTTTTACCATTCTCCCAAAATAAAAAAAAATTAGATCTATGCCTTATTACTTTAATAAAAATCCTAAACATCAACAAACATTACCGATTTATCTCCTTACTCCTTTGTAATTTTTGCTGTTGATATTGCTATATCATCTGCACATTTTGTTGTGCCCTGAAAAAAAAAATCTGCACGTATAGATTTACTTACAATTATCGCTGAAAAAAAAAATACTAACCTTGTTGGGTGTGAGGTGAGTAGATCTGGGAAAAGTTGACCCGACCTGCCCAATCCGATCCGACCATAGCGAAACACGACCCAATATGACCCAAAAAATTTAGCAACCCAACTTGACCTAGACCCAATAAAAATAAACCAGACCCTATCCCAACCCACGACCCGTCATTGACCCGACCGGATAGCGACCCGACCTGTCATTGACCCAACTTGATAGCAACACGACCCAGTATTAACTCGACCTGGAGCTGACCCGACCCAACATTGACCTGACCCGACATTCACCCGATCTGACCCAACATTAACCAGATCGGACATCAAAATATATTGTAATAATAATAAATTACACATATTTTATTATTCATTTAAAGCTTTTAAAAATATAGTATTTTATAAATTGTACTTATTTTTCATAATTTTACCCTAGACATTCTTATTTATTAATGATACCCTAATAAGATATATTATTAATAAATAAAAAACTAAAATAAAAAAGGCAAACATCCAGTTGTAAGCCTGTAAAATAATTTTCAAAAAGTGTTCCATTACATCCACTGATCCACCTATTTGAAGAAACTCTTAGGTTATGCTTGGAATGAGGGAAATGGATTAAGGGGAAATGATTAAGGGGGGAATGATTAAGGGGGAAAATTTATCCACCATTCTTGTTTGGTATGTAAGGGTATATTATTCAAGGGAATATTTTTCTTATGTTTGGTTTGAGAGGAATAACTTATGTTAGAATAATATTTTATTTTACTTTATTTGCATTAAAAATTAGTAATATTTTTTATTAGATATAAATAATTATTTATTACATAAATCAAAATTTAATATATTACATTTTTAATTTAATTTTTATAAATCTAAATAAGAAGATTACAATAACTAAAAAAACTATGAAAGAAACTAATCGAGATATATTGCAATAATATTTAAAACACGATATTTAAAATAAATTTACATACTAAATATCCAATAGCTAAAAAGATAACAATTATCCAAAATAACATAATAAACTCTACAAAGTTCATCTAATAAAAAAAAATATTACTTCAATCCATCTAATACATAATAAAAGCATTTTCATAACTTAAAATTCATCCAATAACATCCAAAGATAATCATATTTCTCATCTTCATCTTTAAATCGAAGAAAATTACACACATCTTCTTCATTCATTTTTTTCATTAATTTCATTACTTCCATTCTAGATATGCCATAAACTGCTAATAATTCTTCATACAACCCATCTTTGTAAGACCCCAGGCTTCTATCCAACATACTCATCAAATCCTTAAATTGCTCCTTATTATCGGTAGATATTTGCTTCATAGTTTCTCTGATGATACTATACGACGATTCCACTTCCTTATTAGCTCTAGATTTCTTTGAACTACCAATAGTTGCACTTGATATCTTTCTCTATGCTTGAACTGATACATTGTCAACATCTTCACCATTTCATTATCTTCATGTATCATATGAGCATTTTCTTGAATGGCTTCTAAGATAGAGTCATGTGACGTATCAAGCTTGACTCTATCAGTAGTAGTAGCAGCATTAGCACCAAAAGCTCTATCTTTAGCAAAAATATATTCAAGATCATCGAACAAAGGAAATGACTTCATGTATAACCCCACTACATCCTTATGACTCTACAACGATTAAAATAAAAGCATTAGATATATACACACAAATACAATGAGAAGAGCCATTACCATTTGTATGATCCATATACAACAATGAAAAAATAAAGACAGATTGATATTCAAATATAAGAGAAAAAAAATCAAGGAAAATTTGAATATAAAATTCACAAATGAAATAAGAAATTACCTTAGCCCATTCATCAAATAGTTTTCGATCACCCGTTACCATCTTTTGTTCCTCATTCCATCCAAAGCCACTCCCTTTCTCCTTAATTTCAAGTAATGCATTGAAGCTTTTTTCAAGTAGCCTAATCTTGAATCAATATTCGTGGATTTAAACTTAGAATCACGCATTGCTTAAGCAAAAAGCTTCTCCAAATGAAGTAGATATTCAGCTTTAAATCCTCCCTCAGCCTTCCACTTTCCATCTTGGCACATTTCTTTCAAAAACTGTATCAACTTCTCATCCTCATCATGTCCCCAAGTCCTCCTCTGACCTTTTTTAGTAGTCATTGAGTTTGAACTCATGGTACTCACTGTTATATATTATTCACGATATTAAAAACATACAAACAATCAACCATACAATACAACCATCATCTAAAACTTTGATCAATCATTAAAAGCAATACAATCATCGTAATCTCATTAATTAAAACTATTGAAGAGTTTCTAAGAGATCAACACAACTACAATAAGTCAACATTCCCAAAATAATACATCAAAACAAATGTCTAAATACAGCAAAAAAAAAAAAGAATACAGAATAATCACAATCTCATTCATGTCCTACTCAACACCCCTTCGAAGTCACCAATTATCAAACATCTCACGTGCAATACCATCTCTCCAGGCAGTCCACACATTTGAGGTATCAACAATACTAATTAGATTATCTTCTTCATTTATATTTTCAATGAAAGCGCTCATTATTTCAAACTCTAACTCTTGTTCCATCGGGTCCCACTTCATTTCTCTACGAATGAGATTATGAAGAAGACAACATGCAGTTATAATGTTTGCATGCGTGCTAACATCATAAAAACTTGAATTTCGTAGAATTGCCCATCGCATTTTTAACAATCCAAAGCATCTCTCAATAACATTTCTAGCAGCTGAGTGTTTCATGTTAAAGAAATCCTACGGAGAGTTTGGTTGACACCCATCCCTCCACTCATTTAGATGATAGCGTTGACCCCTATAAGGAGCAAGGAAGCCATCACCATTGGTGTAACCCGCATCAACCAAATAATAATATCCTATGTACAAGCGGGGAAAAATTAGTTAACTTTTTAAATGTAAAAAATTTTACAACGATAAGTTTAATTTCCTTACCACGAGGAACTCTTAATGGATGTCTTCTACTAATAGCATCTCTTAATATTCTACCATCTGCAGCAGAACCTTCCCACCTTGGTAAGACATAAGTAAATTGCATGTTGATGGAACATGCAGCTAAACCATTAGTTTCCAACTCTCCCTTCCTTGTTCGATATCTTGGCTTGTCTATATCCGGTACTCTAACCTTGATAAATGTTCCATCTAATGCTCCTAGACAGTTCTATTGATTTAAGATGGACCAAAATTATAACTAGTTAGCAATATGAAAACCTAGTTACATATTCCAATATATATTAATAAAGTAAGGTTGAATTCTACCTTAAACCATTTCCATCTTTCATTTGTAGAATTTTTTGGCACTGGTTTTGAAGTCTTCATCAACACGATATGCAAACGTAAGACAGCTCTAAGCACTTGATGAAAATTTCTACTTATTGTTTCGGTGGATCTTTTCAATCTTCTCAGAATCATCCTATGCTTCTGATCATGTGCTAGTATGTTCAAAAAGATTGCAACCCTTTCCTCAATTGACATATTTTTGGACTCTTTTAAACCACCTTCATTTCGAAGCAACCCACACAACACATGGAATGTATGCCTATCCATTCTAAGTTGATCAATACAACTAACATCCGAATTAAGAAATGCATCCACATTCTTAATTCCTTGCTCAAGAGTTCTTTGAGCTGAATGTACAGTCATCTTGGGTTGTTTGATAGATTCTAGTACATCAAGTAGATAACTTAATAATAATATTATGTATTGATTCTTCAATCTAATAAACCAAAATTCCACCACAATATTCCTTTCCATCCTTGATAACGACAAATGAGCCATGGTTGCATATAGTATTTGGTTTACCAGAGAAATCACCACAATGTATGTAATAATCCAAATTATAGTAATTATAAGTATCATTCATAAACCAACTAAACTTTCAAGAAAAAAATGTTGGAGGAGGGGGTAAATGATGCCAAAGTTTTTCTACAAGAACTGGAAACTTACTTGTGATCAAGAAGAAAAGCACCACACAGAATGAATGTACTAGTGCCCAGAAGTCAAGCAAGGATCACCGAACTGCAAACAGTTGTTATCCATTCCATATTTGTGAGCAATAATTATTTTTTCAATGAAAAAGTTGAGCATACAAATTATATATAAACATCTATATATCTTTCTATTACAAGGCATATGTTAATCATACAATAGGTTTCAACTAACATATATCCATCTGGGACAAACTACATCTTGCAGTGGCATCCTGATTTTTTGCTGGCCAAAATTAACGCTATTTATATTAAAATCAGTGTGAAGAAAAAGAAAAGAGAGGTACACTACCTTTAAAAGGTCGAACACCTTCTCGGCAATATATTTCTGCTGCAGGTTTGCACCCTTTTGCTGCACTTTATCAGGGTGAATGCAGAGGGTGGCATTTCTGTAGACTTTCTTGACCGAAGCAGCAGTGATCAAGTCAGTTAAAGAAACTGGCTGCCAGCCACACTCAGGCCAGAGAACCTACCAAGTACAAAATAATAGGAGTTAAGGGTTCATCTCTATACTAACAAATCATCCAAATTCTGATGCGACATAATCAATCTCTAATAAATAATTTCCATGAACCTAGCCAAAGCGAGAGTGGGGGCCTAGAATTTAATTGACTGTGGTTAAGAGTACCATGATAAGATCAAATGAATATATAACTCTCATATGCTGTTCTCATAAGCAGACTCAAAAATCATCCCCCCCTCTTAAACTTTTATCTTACTTTACAAGGTAAGTTTTTAAATTTTTCCTCTTTTCATCCTCGTAAGGGCATAATGGAAGATCATGCAAACGATAAAGAATATCATTTTACAAGCTCACAAAACCATGTTACTGTGTATCATATCATTTCTACCTTGGAAGATTCCAATGCATGCAATTTTACGACTTGTAGCTAGTGAACAAGTAGCAAACTGTTTCGAATAGCCCAAAAAAAATTTAAGTAGAGGAAAATTGCTATTTTGAAAGTAGAAAGTTTAATATTAGTAAAGGTGCTTTCAGTATAGCAATTAATAAAATGATAACACTAGTATTAATAATATTAATAATAGTAATGATAATAGTAACAATAATACATAAGTAAATAAATACAACAGAATATAATATACTCATAATCCCAAATTCCCTACCAAACTTACTGGATAAATATATAAGATTAATGCATAAAAAATTAGAAAATAATAAATCAAGCAATAAAAGTAGGAGCATACTCCGTAGCTTTTTTCATAAATGACCTGAACAAAACAACTTGATAGATTCATATGAAAGATTAAGCACTCAGATTCACCAACTAAGAAAAAGGACCACGGAATTGAGACATCACATTACACAGTAATACCAAAGACCCATGGGTTTTCAGCGCTTGCATCTTCTCAGCCGCTATCTACTATTTTTTCTCATTATTACTGAATCTTGATTACCCTATCGCAATTTGCCATTATCCTATTCTAAGTTGACAATTAAAAACAGTCTCCACCAGTTTATGTAACCTCTAATGATTCATGGCTCTAAACAAACACAGGCGAGAAGAAACTTCACCAACACATAAACCATGAATAATTTTGTTTGCCTTATATGTATTAAGCATCAGCCATCTGAGGACTAAGAACCGAAATGAAAACTATTTGGTAACATTTGAATATTTAAACTAAATGCTGGGATGCGATGAGAGCATGAAGAATTTCAATAGCATACTATATCCATATATATCAAAATGTTAATGGACCCAGGGCCTAGCTTATGTCAATAACAAAAAATGACTGTAAATTCCTCTGAGCAGAAGTCAGCACTTCCCTTTGCTATTAATAGCATAAATTTTGATGTTGGAAGGTCACAAATCATTTCATCTTTTTCTTCACTATTAGATGACAATGGATGGTAACCCGTCTATGAATCATTCCATTAATAAGCAACTGAGAATTCATTGATCAATGAGTAATGCATGCACACATAACTGAACTCAGAGATTGCCAAGATATTTGACATAGTAAGAGCCCAAGAAAACATCAAAACACAAAAAACACATACAGGGACATCCTAAAACAATATCAACTCACAAACATGAGATGCAACTTAGAAATTCCAAGCAAGCATTACAATTATCAAATTAAACTAAAGAAATTCAGTAAGATATAACTCATTCTTCTCCACCTTGAGAAACCTTCAAAAAACTTCCATGAGTGCATTTTTATGGCTGCAGCACATATTCAATCAAATACGTAAGATGGATCCAAACTCTACAAATAGCATATTTTTATAGTTGCAAGTTAAACAAACTGATCTGTAGAAACTAGAGCACGAGCGTGTGGCATATAAATATATCCCTCAAAATTTACCGTATCAAATCATTCTTGACGATCTATGTCATGTAAACAATAAACCACAGCATCAGGTATGAGCTTCCAAGGTTTCCTATACATCTTCTTGCACTTCCTACATATTCTTCCTCTATGGCTTGGATCCCCCTACTCATCCCAAACCATTGCATCATTTGGGACCCATGCCAGAGCCATAAATCGGCATAAGAACATAAATATTATAATGTGTTTTCAACCACTTCCAAACTCACTAGCCATTAACATTCAAAAAAACATGTCTATACATAAAAATACGGTATTTCTCACAATTTGTCAGATGAGTGCGAAACTTCGGGAGAAGATAATTAGAAATAATTTAATGAAGTGAGAAATGTCGAAGGAAAACACCAAAAATTTTTTGCCATTCTCACAGAACTATTTCAAAGCCTACGCATTGATGTTTAGTGGGCAAATGACTGAACCTCAAATAAATTACCTTCATAGTAGTAGCAAAGAGTCAATCAATCCCTAATCCCCCACCCCGCCCACACAAAATGGTTGAGAAATTTTACAAGAAGAAGGAACATACTGGATATCTCTAATCTAATAAATAATTTCTCAGATCTAAAACACAAATAATTATATGCAAAACATCAACGTATGGACACGTACCAGATTTGTATATGCAGATCTGTGTGTTGAAGCGGCACTAGAGAGGTAGGCTTCGAGAGGCAGGTCACTGCTTTGAGAGGCAGGGCACCGCTTTAAGAGGCAGGCTCGAGAGGTAGGTAGCGAGCAGGGGCAAGTGATTGGTTGGTGTCGAAGATTCTTGCGAGGCAGATAAGACGCACCGAAGGAGAAAAGAGTTAGAAGACACTGGCAGGGAGAAGATAATTACCCAAGGGTCTAATCGGGAAATAATTTTCCCTGACCCAACAGAATAATTTTACTCCAAAAAAATTTCTCCCCCACGCCAAACATAAAAGAAAAGGGAAATTATTTCCCTCATATTTTTTACACCAGTTTTACCCCCATCCCAAGCATAACCTTAATAAAAGAGTATAATAGTGTCCTTTATCAGTTATCACCCACAAAATCCAACAAGCAATAACTATCCCCCATATTAAGAGTATCTCACGTTACAACCCTAAATATAAAGTTTTAGTTATATTTTTTCTTTTAATTTTATTAATTTACTTTAAATATAATTTAGTATTCTACATTCATCAATTTTAAATTTACAATATCTAATTATTTTAATTAATTATAATATTAATTATTTATATTTTACATTATTTAATTTTTAATTTATATCAATTTATATATAATAATTAATAATTTATGAAAATATATAAAATTAATATTTAATTTAAATTATGTTTAAAATAACTTATTATAGTTTTTTTACTATAATAATATTAATTAATAAAAAAATATTACAATAAAAGTACAACTATAATATAATTAATAAAAATATTACAATAAAAATATAAATATAATAGCATTAATAAAATAAATATAAGTAGAGAAATTAATAAAATAAATACAACTAGAAAAATGAATAAGATAATTATGTAGAGAAATAAATATGAAAAAAAGATAGAATAAATGACATAAAAATTATTGGATAAAAAAATAATAGTTTTGTAGGTAAATTTTTTTACTGTTAATATTAACCGTATTATATATATATATATAGATAGATAGATAGATAGATAGATATATTCTAACAATATAAATTTAGCTAAAAATATATTAGAAAGTATCAAAAATCAACTTCAATGATCCGTACGACAACATGCACTCGTCACGTGTAGCACTTGTGGTGCACATACTGCACGCATGGATCGAGAACTCAAAATTTTTGAAGCACACAGAGTTTGTAGGTAAATTTTTTTTTCCCATAACCACAATTCTAAATTTAAAGTCCCTGAATTTGAAATTAGAATATATATTTTTACACCAAATGCTCTAAATAAATATTAAAATGGTTGAACTATTTTTGTTAGTTTTTTTTTAATTAAAGGATTGGTATAGTTTTTTTTAATTAAAATATTTAAAGTAATCAAATATAATACTATTAAAACTTGTAAATATATATATTATTTTATTTACCTTGTAAAAATAAAACACATACAACATTCTTATTTTATTTATCGTTATTAGTAATCTTATGATTGTATTTAATATATACAATGTAATAAATGATAATTATACATTGTATATTCTTGTTATGCTCACCTTTATTTTATAAAATTATTTTTTAAAGAAATAAAATATTTTAAGTAATCAATTAAATATAATATATGATAAACATCTAATATTTTTACTTGTAAAATTTATAAATATTTAAAGCAATCAAATATAATACTCTTAAAACTTATAAATATCTTTATTATTTACCTTTGTATAAATAAAACACATATAATATTCTTATTTCATTTATCTTTACTAGTAATCTTATGATTGTATCTAATATATACAATGTAATAAATGATAATTATACATTGTATAGTATTATTATACTCACCTTTATTTTATAAATTATTTACATTTGTAAAAATAAAACATATAATATTCTTATTTCATTTATCTTTACTACTAATCTTATGATTGTATCTAATATATACAATGTAATAAATGTTAATTATACATTATATAGTCTTATTTTGATCATCTTTATTTTATAAAATTATCTTTTTTTAAGTAATTAAATATTTTAAGTTATCAAATAAATTATAATAAATGACAAATATCTTTGTTTGATTCAAAGCGCAACATTTTTTATTATTAAAATTTATAAATATCTTTACTATTTATTTGTGAAAATAAAGCGCATTTAATATTTTTAATTCTTTTATCTGTAATATTAATCTTATGATTGTCTGTCTCTAATATTTACGATTTATGAAATGATAATTGCCTGGACTCGAATATGAGTCAACCTATCAAAACTCGACCCGACCCTACCCAACCCATTAAGTTAATCCGTAACTAATCGAATCCAACCCGTCAAATTATATGAAATGACCCCACCCATCAACTTAACTCGAAACAACTCGGATACAGCGGGAATAACCAGTCATATTACATGAAATGACCTAAACGGGCCGAAGCCACCTACTCATGTGAATTAGAAAATGACCCGAAACCAGCCCGATCTTACCAGTCAAGTTAAGCTAAAATGATCCGAATCTGAGTTTTCTTTATCCGAACCCGACCCGACCAGACAAATTAACCCGAAATGACCCGGAACCGAAATGACCAGATCCGAAACTGACCCGACCCGACAAATTAACTTGAAATGACTTGATACATAAATGAACCAATCCGGAATCGATCCGACCTGACAAATTGATCCGAAATGACCTGAACCTGAAATGACCCGTCCCGACCCGACCTGTAAAAGTCAAATGACCTGAAATAATCCGATTCGCTATGACCCGACTCGAACCCGACCCGTCCAACCTGATTGCCACCTCTAGAGGTGAGACGAGTAGAGGAGAAGCCAAGAGAAGAAAGAGACTTGAGAAAAGAGAGATAGGGAGAAAGGTGAAGAGAGAGACGTGAGAGTGATAAATGAGAGAATCTCTGAAGAGAGAGAAATGACCAAAATAAGAAAAAAATGTGAGTGTGTGATAAATGAGAGTCTCCAAAGTAGGAGAAACGACCGAGAGGAAAAAGAAAAAGAATGAAGCATAGCAATGCAAAAAATAAAAAAATTTATTTTCCGTGCGACAAAAGATTGGTTTCTAAATATGAGCCACGTACGTAAGGGCTATGCATTGTAAAGTGGGGACGGAAAGTGAAGGGATGATCTAAGAGAGGGGGTAGAGCTGAGAAGGACGGATTAGTTAAGTTGAGGGTCCATATTTTCAGGGTTGAAACAATAATTATTGGCCGGGTCGAACACGAACGACCAGAGGAAGTGGAAAAAGAAAGGCCGGACGATATAAGCGCACGTGTCCGGATGGCCGGCGATCATACAAAGTGTCTCCACCGTCCCTCTCGCCGCTAGGCGCCAGCACAAAAGCAAACACTAGCAGCCTGAGCTAGCGCCTGCGACCTGTTTCTACCTGTCTCTACCACTTCCAGAATTCTATGCCCCCCTTATAAGAGGGAAAAAAGAAAAAAGAAAAACGCTATCTGTATCTGTTCCTTAGGGCTCATGAAACTCTGAAGCATTGGACAATCGATACTCTAATTTATGTGGCAACAATGGACAGTAAAATCTCTGATTGCATGGAATCGGCGAATGAAGAATTCTCAGAATCGTTCAAATGTTGCGTTTGTTTGTAAGTTAATTTTTGATTTTAATTCTTGACTTAATCTATGCATCTTATTTAAATTTATAGTTTTCATGCTCTGTGAACTAATCCTATTGATTTTCTGCTTCTCTGTCCCATTTGTGTTCTTTCTGTCCAATTCATAATGATGAATTTCATCTGACTAAGTCGCGGCGTTGTGATACAGTTACGTAATTCAATGGAGAATTGAATTAGAATAAGGCTCAGGGATTGAATCCGAGCAGCCAGAATCAAAAGCACAGGATCGGCTAAAATAGAGAAGGCCGATCGAGACTACAGAATAAAACAGAGGAAGATCAGGATATGATGATGATTTCTCGATATCCCTGCCTTCCCTCCCTCACAACGATTTTATAATTACTAACTAACATGATTTAACAACAAGAGAAATAAAAGGAGATAAAGCCAAAGAAAGTTGCAGCTAATGCTAACAGAATGTAGGTAGCCTAATGAGATATTGCTGCATCACGTTGTGAACAAAGAAGTGTTCTTTTTGTTTGAGCATGGAGTTGGAATTTGCGGATCGGGCGTGGCGGCGGCGTCGAGAAACAACTGTGAGAAGTGAGGGAAAATCTGAGTATTTTAGACTGTTAACATTGTAATGTTGACTCCTGATCGTAAATAGGGCGTGCTTGCAATCTAAAACGGGGCGCGGCCAGCTTTTTTCAGCCTTCGCGTTAGCTTCAAATGATCAAATCTCGGAAGCTGTTTCAGAAAAAAAATAAAAAATGACCTTCTACGTTGCAGAATCTTGTATCGGGACTCTATCGAGGATGCTGTTCGCGATTGCCTGTTACGTGATGCTTTCTTTTCTGGTGTCTGATTAGATGGGCTGGGAAACTAGATGTTATACTCAAATTTATATTTCCTGGTGAAGAAATGCTTGGATGCTGGAGTTGCTGTTTTCTGCTAAATCGTCAATCACGATGAGTTTTATGTGTGCTGAAATATTTATTGCTATTTCATAAAACATTATCCTGTGTCCTAATGGAGGGTGAAATTGAAAAAGGTTATAGGAAAAGTGTTCATTGCTGTGAATTCATTCAACTTTATGCTTACACCTTAACGCTTGAGCGTAAAGCATTCTATTCACAATGTTTGTCCTGTTTGGTGGTTGCTTTTGATTGATGTGTTTTCTGGATGTTGCCCATGTTTATGTGCTTTGAGGATTGAATTATTTCTGATACTTGTATGCATTTTATTTGCAGGGATCTCCTTTACAAGCCAGTTGTATTGGGTATGACATTTTATTCTTCGATTCTTGCATCAAGTATTTGATATATGATTATCTACTCTAATTTTGTTTTTTCTCTTTTTGCAGCTTGTGGTCATGTATCATGCTTCTGGTGTGTTCATAAATCAATGAATGGCTATCGCGAATCTAATTGCCCAATCTGCAGGCGTCCATATTACTACTTTCCTACCATTTGTCAAATGCTACACTTCCTTCTGATCAAGATGTATCCTGTTGCATATAAAAGGCAGGAAAACCAAGTTCTAGGTAACCCATCCATTCCTTTGGGCTTTATGATAGCATGATTTGATTATTTCAAAGATATCTCTCTCTTTTTGGAGTCTTTATGCGTGAAATTCCTCTTCTTTTTCCCTAGGACCAATATGCTTTTTGTTCTTTGGGTGGTTCATTGTGTTTGTTGTGTTATTATATGGGTTGTTTTGTAAGCACATTATAGTTGCATGTACTATGCATGAAATGTCTGAATCCTCTCCCCCTCAACCCCATCCCTCCATTTTCAAGATCTAGATTTTTCTTCCTCCTTGCTTCTTACAACACAGTTAGAATCTTGGAAAGTTCTTGATCGATTCTAAATTCATTTTCTAAAACTTGATGAAGGTTTTAGTCTAGTCTTTGCAAACAATATATGCACTCTGCCTCAGATACTAATATGCATTCATAAATGTTCATGATTTCTTTAGTGTTCTAACATATCTTGTGATATGAGAAATGAATGTGAAATTAGGTTATTATTAGTGTTTAAAATGGCGCACCTCTGTCTCAATGGCGCACCTTTGTCTCAAGGCTATAGGTGGCAATTAGGTCGGGTTATCCTTGGGTCGGGTTATTTGCAGGTTATTTTTCTTTACAGGTCGGTTGTGGGTCGAGCCATGTCATTTCGGGTTGTCTTATTGTTAGGGTCAGGTCGAGTTCGGGTCGTTGCAAATTCGGGTTGTATCGACTTAATTTATCTGTTTGGTAGAGATAGTTCTGTTTCGAGTCGTGTTGGGTCTAGGAATGTAAATGAGATGAATTTTACTAGAATTCGATGGGTTTTATCTGTCGGATACTGAAACGGATATTGATAAATGAATATAGATGTTAGAAAAAAAAATACCCATCGGGTTCGGGTACAGATACGGATATGGGTATGAGATATCCATAGCTGTACCCATTTACCAAATATATGATAACTATTTTATTGTTAATTTTAAAATAAATATAGTATATATGAAGGTTTAAATTGTCATTTGGTTCAACTCTAAATGGGTTTATCCGTCGGGTAATGGGTTTATCCACTAGATAATATCCGTTCATGGGTAAACTAATTATTTGTCGGGTATGGATGTATTAGTGGATACCCGTTTGGGGTACGGGTATAAATTTAGATACAAATTTTCTTATCGGGTACTGATATGGGCGTACCCGGCCTAAACCCACTCCGTTTACATCCCTATTGGGTCGGGTTCGAGCCGAACAATCTCGTATTTGGGTGATTTTGTGTTTGAGTTAATTTGACAGGTCAAGCTTGGGTTAACTTGACAAATCAAGTTTTTTTTAAGGTTTTGATGGGTCGGGTTGGGTTCGAGCTAAGCTAATCTAAGATCGAATTACTTTGGATTTAAGTCAAATCGGACATTGACCACCAAAATTAATCTAACTCATTAACCTCATAGGTAAGAATTAAGTTTAACTTCATGTATGTGATTAATGATGTGTTATTAATTGCTATTTGTTTATTATTATGAGTTTTTAATGTTGTGTTTTTACGTGAAAAAATCGATAAAATTAGAATAGTGTTGGTGAATAAATAATTTCACAATAAAAGTAAGAAAAATAAGTAAAATTTAATTAATAATATATTTTTAAAAGCTTTAAGTGTATAATATGACATGTTTATTTTTTATTATTATCATAACTGGTTAATATCAAATTTAGTTTTGTTGAGTCAGATTGGGTTGATAGCGGCATACAACTAAATATTGGTCCCGATACGCAATATCGGCCGATATTTATCGGATTTTGGGTCAGCCGATACGCGAAATTGGCGATATGCAACGGATTTAGAATTTCACATATTAATTGGCGATATATCGGTTATCGGCCGATATTTGCCGATATTTACTGGTATTTGCTAATATTTATTGTGAAAAAAGAATTCAAAATCACACCGCGACAACCGTAGCATATAAAATATCGTTCGCGACACTCCAATACGGTGACACCGCGATTGCAACCGCAATCACGACAACAATTTTATTGCTTGGATAGCGGGCTGGGTTGACGGCTGGTCGGTTTGATAACGAGCTGGGTTAACGGCAGATTACGGGTTTGGTTACTTATATTAGGGTCAGCATCGGATCGGGTCAGTTTAGGGTCGGGTTGGTCGGGTTAATGAATTTATCGGATTATGTCAGGTCGGGTTGGTCGGGTTAATGAATTTATCGGATTATGTCAGGTCGGGTCAATTTTTGCTAGCTCTACTCAAGGCACTGAGCACTAGGGCTTTTTTCATTTGGGGTGGGCGAGGTGAGTTTGATGAGGCAGTGATAAGGCCCACTAGGCACACTAAGGCGTAGGGGTACACCCTTTACTATGATTAGCTATTTTTAGGCTTTATTTTCATTCAAATTGAATGTTGGGGAGGAAAGAGAGTAAGGAAAAGGGTCATGGAAGACCAATATCAATACTTTTGAATGGAAGAGGAATGAAAAATATTTACTATGGAGAAGGATACTTATTAGCTATTAGGCTTTATTTTCATTCAAAATATTCTGCAATCAGTATGGTAACTAAATCCCATATTGGGAAGAGAAAGGGTCATGGAAATACCAATAGAGTGGAAAATGAAAAGAAAATATCAGGGAGGGAAAGAAAAGATTACATATTTTTTGGAAGATCAAGTTATCGTACACAACATTTTGGAGGGAGCATGATGAAGTAGTAGATGAAGAAGAAGAAGTAGAGGATGATAATGATGGCTATGGTTTAGAGGATGAGGATGCACTTTTTAAGGATGGTAATTTTTGATTATCTCACTAGTATCAGTAGTAATAGACTAACATGTTGCTATTTCTTAAGTATTTTTTCATTCTGCTATTCTTCTTTGAAAACTTTATTCATTTTATAGCCTTTTTAAGTAATCTTGGCACCTCATTTTGTTTAGACATGCCTTGGCCTAGAGCATAGGTTCTAGGACCTCTGTTGTAGGCCTTCTCAAACAAAGGTTATTATTCTTGGAATCATAATGCCTGTCATAACCACTGTATTAGCGGAGAGGGAGCAAGTGGCCAGAGGTCCCCAACTTATTTTGGTTTGAGGTCTATCTATGATTAGTGTTGTGATTAGAGTTGAAACCTTTCTAGCGCTAATAATGTATTGTCATGCTCTCAATGACATGTGATGGTCCCTGTATTTCATAGTGGGTTGGAATTATTTGGCCCCAAGAACAATAACCTTTCTCGCAATTAGACTGTAGGCGTAAGCCTCAGCTATTTTGATGCATCATTCAATCATTTGATATGAGCAGTGGACATTGATCTTAATCTAGTTGTCCTAACTATGTAGGAATATTTATTTGAAGGGCAACTAATTTGCTTGACTCAAGTAGAGATGCATCAATTATTTGCCGAGGGCGAAGCCACCTGGCAACTGAAATTTGGTTTCATGTATTCTTTACAAATTTTATGTAAATTATTGTATTAATTGTCCAATTGTTGCTGATTCTGGTCCTATCAATTACCAAAATAAAAAGTTTGGCATAAGTGGCTTTTGCCACAGACTGGTTTATGCCACTCTAAATGCTTTATTGTCTTCCATGACCCCATGCAGAAGAGGAGAAAAAAATGGGATGCTTTTCACCACAGTTAGTTGGCAAGTCTATTGGGCTACATATTGATCAGGGGATGACTACTCAGAAAGAAGCCACAGATGTTTCTGCTACAAGCTGTTCAGCCCACTTGTCTCAGCTCCATTCTTCTAAAGATGATATTTTGTCTCAGTCAGTTGCTAATGCTCCGCTGCATGATAGTATCAGAAATGGATGTGAAGAAAATAATGTTTCCTCAATCTCTAGCGATGGAGTCTGCAATCAACCTTTGATGGCTGATGTACTGTGTGCTGCATGCAAACAACTATTGTATCGTCCTGCAGTTCTAAACTGTGGCCATGGTATCAAATTATGCTTTATCTCATAGTGTTTATGATGCCAGCATTTTGCTAGTTGCAAGTTGCAACATAAAAATGCAGTTCAGTTCAATTTTTTAAATTTTAAAGCATGCATTGATAATTCTTTGCTTCTTTTCTTTCTCAGTGTATTGTGAAACCTGTATTGTAGTTCAAGAGAATGAAATGATCATTTGCAAGGTTTGCCAGTGTCCACATCCAACCGGTTTTGTCGAAGTTTGCTTGGATTTTAGCCACTTTTTGGAAGAAGTATTCCCTGAAGAATATGCATTACGAAGAGAGACAGTTAAAGATAAACCGGTTCAGTTGAAGCATGAGAATCAATTTAGCAGTATGTTCTCATTTTTTGATCAGTTCTTTTGTTAATGGTATTTTGATCTAATTTTGCTATCACTTGTGCTTGATCAAAGTTATGCATTTCTCTATCTTTCTCACTTCATTATTTTAATTTCTATCCAGCTAAAATTTGGGGACTGCAGAACATAGAATAAAATGGTTTTATACATCGAAATATCTTCGATAAGTGTTGGATCTTTGGCTAACTAATACGCGAAATGTCCAATACGTGGTGTAGAAATGAAATTACATGCATATCGGCCGATACGATATGCTTCGACCTATATATTCATATATTAATTGATAGGCTGATATTTGTTGTGAAAAAAAAAATATCATGTAGTATCAACTACAACATACAAAATATCTTTTTTGACACAGGATATTGTAACACCATTATTGAACTGCAATTGTGACCAGGACCACAATTTTATTGATTGCTATTGAAGTTTTTTGTAACGGTGGATTGCTACCTTTGCATGGTAGATTTCAGCCTGGTCTGTTATTAAACCGAAGGAGAATGAGGAGAGTTTGTTGCGCATTTTGCATGCGTAATGAGAGTGGTTGAGCCAATAGAATTTTTTTGTCTCATATGGCGCTTTCGATGATAGTGGAGCAAGAGATGAAATTTTGGAATTAATGAAAATTAGATTCAAGTTTGCAAGTGAGAAATTTCAGGTGTGAGTTTACCTGTTCAAAGCTCCTGTCTTAGGAAGAAACCAACAACAAGAATAGGTCAAAAGTCTGTTGGGTTCGTAGAAGTTAAAAATATGTAGTGGAGAACTTTTCATGTTTCAAAGTTGAAGAGAAGGTTGTAGATGCTCCTTCATCACATCCATCCCTTATCTTATGATGTTAAACTCTGATCTTCAACGATTTACATCATGGTTATATTTATTGGGTTGAGTGTTTGTGGTAGGTCTCTCTGTATTAAGTGTATCTGCCTTCCTTTTGTGGTCCTTATGTTTTTCTTTTAACAGTGTAATTTTGAGACAATGAAGTGGGTTTGGAGTTTGTACCTTGGAAGTTCACCTGGCTTGGTGTGTTCCCATACAATTGTACTCTAGCTTGCACAGATACAAGGATGAAATGAAATGCAATGCGAAAATGCTTATTTCCAAGAAGTGTCATAGGTAACCTTGTGGAAAAGTTGAATGTTTTTTTGGTGTATAGTAGCATTACCATGAAAAGTAAATTGTAAGTTACATATGCTATCTTCTAAAACCTACCTCCCACTGTTTTTATTATTTGATGTTTTAACATTTTTTTTTTGTTCTCAAATAGTTAACGTTTTGTTTTAATGCTTGCTTATTTTCTCAGCATCTATATTGAAGATCGTTGACTTTTTTGGCATTTATACTATTGACTGCTTATTGTTTAGGCCATTTATGTTAATGGCCCGAAGTAAAAGGGATTGGATATTGGAACAAATATGTGAAAGAAAATTATTTTAAATCAAAGTGGATTGATTTCTTAATTGACATGCACATTCCTAATACATTAAATATTATAAAACAAAGTTAGCATAATATCAAATTGTAACACCTCCATTTTTCACTACTGAAAAATTTTGTTTTAAAACATTGTGGAAGCAAAAATATTACGGAAGCGGAAATACGAGTCCAACATATGAAAAATAGGGTGCTACTACCATATCTAACACAAGATAGGTGCATCACCGCTTACTTCACATTAGACACAAGCTAAGTATCCAACCAACCAAACATAAGGAAAAACTAGAGTGCGTAAGAAAATATTTGGAGATAGGAAAAATTAAGGTTTATAGTCTAGGGCTACATAGGCCCAAATTTCGTATAAAGATATACCAGGAGAAAACACTAACTAGAATAAACTATTTCAAATGAGAAGGGCCTTGGTCACTCAAGGACCACATAGTAAAGTTTTTAGGAATGCCTATGCTCAACAACCCAACTATGTTGAGAAAAGGATGGACCACTCACTGGCTGTAGGAAACTTACATCGAACCTCCTACTCGTGGAATTGAGCAGGGATTGCAACAACAACCCATCCGTATACATATATACTGTGCAAACCAATCTACCACTATCATATGGGTCATGGTACAAGTAAGACTCAGACAACATGCTCGCAGTACGATCTACCATAATGTACATATGATTCTTCTACTATGTCATTCACGTACAATGACACAAGTCATAAAGACATATCTGGATCCACCGAAACATGCTTAATTATAATCATTTCTGCATACAAAGGTGTACAGATTATAAAACATACATAATGCCTTCTTAAGGGAACATGGATTAATTAGACTATCCACACAACAGTGTTTAGAGCATAGCTTGAAGGGTAATGTGAAATCAGAATTACATATATAACTTTCCAACTATGGATTTTTTGTTAGGTGGATGGATCATGATCACAATAGTAATAGATCACACGATCATTCATGGAAACATGTCGGCGGAAACACATAAATGTACCACAATGGGGCATTTAAGTGAAACATATGACGGGCATAGAATTTAAGGTAAATGTGAGTTACACAACGTATTCATATTTAAGTGACGTGAGCTCTTTAAGTACTGATAGGACAAAGCAACTATCATATCTGCAAAATAATCATATCAAGATCGAACATAGAATAAGTGAAGGCCAATTAATATCTTTTTCGGTTTCATTTCCGATATAATTTTTATTAGGTGAATATAGAACTCCTTTACAAAATTATTGAGCAATAGGTGATCATAGAATTATTTACCCCAAGTTATTGAGCAATACATGGGATTATTCCCCATGGTCTCTCTATACCATAGAAGTCAAACCAAATAAATGGACATAGAGTCCCATCTCATGCTGAAGTAACTTGGTGGACATAAGTCCTGGCTCATGCCAAAGTAACCTGGTGGATATAAGTCCTGGCTCATGCTAAATAACCATCATGTGGTGACCAGACACTTTAGTATTGATACCCTTTAGTACATCATCAGTTTTTAGAGTATGAAAGATACTGAAATCAATGAGGATTTTGGGATCAACTAGGATCTTGTCTGAAGGCATCCGAAGGTAAAACATCCGAAGGCATATTAACTCCCGATAACTAATCAAGGATCGAATAATCCAGACTCATCATGATGCTCGTTTCACTTTAAGTGATTAATATCTTATTAGATCAATTTAATTCATTGTACTCATATAAGGTTCTCATATCATCTAGTATTCTCATCTAGGGTATCTTCAAGTGATCATCCCATTACGTGGTCAATTATGCTAAAAGGTGGAATTATATAATGTTAACATCATGCATAAATGTCCAAGCCAGCATTTGATTTCCATTTATTCCCTTTTAATCACAATTCAAATCTAGGACAAAGCCTAGGGCTAAGGTCAAAGCCATAGTTCATTTCTTAACCATAGTCTTACCATTCATTAAAGGATGTTCTAATTTAATCCCTAAGGCTAAAGATGAAGGTCCAATTGGAGGTTAGCTAGAGCCCAAACCTAAACTCATGATTATTTATCCATTCATTTTGATAGCTAAGTGAAAATCATTGTTTATAGATGAGGTCAACTTAAGGCCATCATAAAGTCATTTAACTTACAAAGTTTCACATTTTTAAGGCCATGATATAAGTCATTAGAGGTCTATTATCCATCATTTTAATTTATTACATAACTATTAACCATAAGAAGAATTCATTTTTAGCCTTCTAATTCTCTACTTATGTTATAGTCAAGAGAAAGGTCCAAATGCTAAATTAAGGTCAACATTGGTCAACTAGGATAAAGTTTCTCTTTACTAAATTTAATCCATTATTTAAACTTCATTAATCTAGGTTAATTTATAACTACTAGCATCTTAGGTCATTATCCAAGCATGAGAAAACTAAAAACACCACATTCGGGAAGAAATAGGCAAGAAAACAAAATTGGCCGATACCAGGGGTTTCCAAAACCAGTTGATGGGTCTTGCTGACAAGTCGATTGGTTTTATGGACCAGTCGATTGGTTAGGGCATTGCCAACCTTTCCAGTGGTGGTGAACCAGTCAATTGGTTAACCTCACCGGTCGACCGTTCTGAGAACCGGTCATTGTGTCTAACCCAAGACTAAGATTACTGGGGTCACATGCTAACCAGTCGATCAATTGACCCAACCAATCTACTGTTCTATGAAGAGTCGATGGATTTGGTCAAACTAGCCGACAGGTTTAACTCGAGACCAAAACCACTAAAGTGACAAGCTAACTAGTTGATGGCTTTGCCAGACTAGTCAATCGGTCGTGGGGACCAGTTGATTAGTCACGAAGACTAGTCTTATCGATTGGGGAGAAAACAACCCCAACTAAACACACTTTTACACAATTAAATTCCATAATCTTTGTTATATCAATCCGAACATAAATCTTAGGTCATTCAAGGTTCTTAACAATCAATATTCATGAATCAACATGCGAAGTACCAAAATCATGTTGGGACTCTCAATAAAATCATGCTTGCACTTTATATAATTAATAATAATTAGAAAATCATGCGTCACATTCTCTTCTTGCTAAGTGATCATGCAACAATCTATCCCATCATATCACACATACTATTGTCACTTAACACACCCAATATATCAAGGGTAATTACGAATCTAAATTATATTTATGAGGCTTATGCATACAAGACTTTAAACTAAACTTCCTACCAATTCTTTGATTTATTCCATACTAACTAGCGCAGGCATATTGTCATCACTAATACTCAGGATATTGTTAAGTCCACCAGTAGAGATCAATGCTAATCAACAAAGAAATCATTAGAACAACCAAATAAGGGAGAACAAGATAGCGCGAGTGATATTTGTTTAGTGAGCTCTAGGAACTCGAGGACATGGCTCCTCCCAATACACCCCCTCCTTCCCCTTCTTATACCCCCTCCCAGTAACTAACAATCTGGCTCCTCTTATAACAGAATGATGACATGACCAATTAGAGAATAAATGATAAAAGGCTCCCCTGACCCTATATAACCAAATGAAATAAAAATATACTCCTTAGCCCTGACTCAGCCCCATTTAGCCCACCCCTGCTACTTATTCCTCCTCACATAAGTGTATCGCACTAAGGGTCTATTAGATATCTCATACTTATAGAACATGTACTATACTTACCTATATCATTTCCCACAAAAATAGGGAAGAGAATGGTTTACCTCAAAAGAGCTCGGCAATACACTAAAGGAGCAAAAGTCTTTTGAAAAATCCAAACCCCTTTCTAACACTGGAACACCTTTCAAGAAAGCCAGATTAAAACTTAGTAAAACCTTTGAAATTCATGCAAAGAAGATGAGTAAAATCGAAAACCTAGGAGAGGAAAATTGAGAAAATCCACCTTTCCAAGGAGAAAATAGAGAACACTAACCCTCACTCCTTTTCCAAATCTAACCCCATCTTGCTTGAGATGAAAACAAGGAGTAGTTAGAGAAAGGATTAGAAAAGGAAAGGAAGATTATAAACGAAAAATCAAGGAGAGGAAATGTGAGAAAGCCAGTATGAAGAAAACAAAGTATTTTGGAGGTTAGGGAAGAAGGGAGAAAATGAAGTCTTTGGGTTCGAATTACAGAGGGTTTCTGCCTTTGAGTGTATAAAGAAGAAGGATGAGGGAGTGTATAAATTGAGACCCCAAACCCTAGCCTGAATCCAAGTTTCAAAGTACAGGTTTCGAAGGTTCAAAGTTGGCATTCCTGCCTTTGAGTTCAATTGGTGAAACTGCATTGTTCTAGGTAATGCACTTTATAAATTTCTAACACAATAAAGGAATAATAACAAAAATTGAAGGGAATTGAAGTTCAGCAATCTATAGAGGTTGCAGAAGCAAATAATCTGCTTAGGAATCACGCAGAAGAGAGAGAAAACAAGGAAGAAGACAACAAATGAGCTGAAGTCATAGAAGTAACTTCTCATGCATTGCTTTTTTGTGAATTTGTTGAAAATCAATAAAGCAGGTTATGCATGCTCAAAATCTTCATAAAAGTTGTAAACAAATTGCTCAAAACATAATCACGATGTTGAAAAAGTGTTGGGGAATGATTCAAGTGAAATTGAGTCAGAATAACACCTAGTTCAGTTGAACCAGTTGATTGGAACCCAAACCGGTCGATCGGTTAATCGGGTTTCAAAACTCAAATTTAAGGGACAAACCAGTTGATCGGTACCTCTAACTAGTTGACTGGTTTTTTGATAAAGCCAATTATCTTCCAAAATCCAACAAGCTCAACCAAAACCATACTAATCTTAAACACTTATCTAAAACAAGATCAAAAGCACTCTGATCACCATCAAATGCATATATTAGTACACAAATATAGAACAATATTATTGAAATATCATTCCTTCTATCCTAAATTTTTGGTGCTTAGTTTCTTTTTGAGATGTCATGTGATATAACTCTTCAAAAAGATGAGTACATAAATCCCTTAAAATTCCTAAAAGGCTCTTTAAGATGTGTAAAAATGTATTATGATTGGGTAATATTGAATTGTTGACTATTCATGATATTAATGTGGTAGATGCCAGAAGGAAACTAACTTAAATATAGATGTTTAGTTATTATCCTAATTGAATATTTTATTATGATTTATATAGGTATAGATGTTATTTAGAATGCATTCTTACTTTTCATATTGTATCATTAAAATATTAAAATATATTATATGATTCCTACTAGAAGAATTATATTGCCTAATTTAGTGTACATTTTTATTTTTAGTTGTATCCTTTCATTAGATGTGTGTAATATACATATGGCCTTATTACTATGTCGTTACATAGACTTGAATGAATTATAAAAATGGCTATTGAGCATTGTGAGCTTTTTTCTGGTTCCTCACTAAATTCTTTGTCCATATATCAATTTGGTATTAGATCCCAACCTCATTCCTCGCACTTTGCTTCCACAAAATGATACGTAAAAGTACACAACACCAAAGTAGAATACTTGATGATGAATCTCAAGAAACCCAAATAAAAAAAAATGTAAAGAAGATGATAAAGCGTGAAGATAAGATTAGGGTTTTAGGGATTTTGGGTTTGGTTTAGGTTTTGAAGATTAATGGTAATTGGTGGGGGTTCAATTAGGATTTGAATGGTGTGATTAGGGTCTTGTTTAATGGAGAAAAAATATGATTAAGGATGGTCCTAATGTACTTTGCACATGGTTAGAGTTTGGTTTATGGTTGCAAAGGTTGAAGGTAACAAAGATGAGTGTTATTTTATGTGGCTTGTAACGGGTTGTTTTGTGTTATTTTAGGATAGTACTCTATATCATGGAATAAACTATCGGTCCCAATATGTAGTATATCGATTTTTACAAAATAGGCAATATATTTCCAATAAATTATAGATATTTACTAATATTTTCCAATTTTCGCTGAAATTTGCCTTATTTTTTGCCCAAAAAATTACACCATGACGTATAAAATATTGCTCATGACAACCCAATACTACAACACTACTGCAACTACAATCAGGACGACGACCGTGATTTTATTTCATGTCCTATATTAGTCTACATAGGAAAAATATAGAGTTTCAAAATTTGTCACTCATACAAAATTGACTAAAATAAAGATGAATTCACATAGGGTTCAATGAAGTTTCAAACTCAATTCAATTACATTCAATGATAATTTCCAACATGATTACATGGGGTTTTTATAATTAATTTGCACCGTTAAATCTTCTAGCACATGAAAGATAAGCTAAAGCTAAAAGGAAGACCACACAAAATTATAGTAAACCTCTTGCTGCACATCAAATTCTATCTAATTTTAACTAATCTTCTAACAAAATTCTTAATTAGCCCCTTCTTATCAAAAAAGAAATCATTGCAACAATTTATACACTTTTTTAGGAACTAATAAATGTAGCATTAAAATTCCACTTCCACCCTTCATTAAAATATAACAAAATATTTAATGCATAGATAATGAAAGGAAAAAGGTGAGGTAAAATTAAAAAATAGGTTTTGACTTTTCTAAAATAACTTTTTTTTATATAACTTTTTTTTTCCTGATATAGAGAGAATATTAAATAAACAAACTAAACAAGGACCATTAAAAGCTACATTAAGGATGCCCTCCCTTGCTAATGAAGCGCTCCCTCGTGTGGAAGGCACATGTCTTCATTAAACTTTGCATAATGACCACCAAGTCCCCTTCTAATCCAGGCTTAAGAAGATTAGTCACTTTGTTATGTCCATGTGTACTTGTTTGATCCAAACTGTCAAACAAGCCAATGTGTTCCATGACTAAATAAGTATACTAGTTGTTGAGAAGAATTTATCCTCAAATTTCTGTACTTGGACTTACAGCTCCTTGAAACCATCTTAAATGACATCTTCTTAGGTAGCTTTGTTGGAAAGCCATTCCAAATTCTCTTCAAAAATTTTCCTAGCCACTTCCTTGTAGTATCTGACTCTCCTTATTGAAGCTCTTTGGCAATCAAAGTATAAGAACTTCCTTCCTTAGGTGCATCATGAGATAATGGCTTCAACTTAAGCTTATTGTTAGCCTTACAAACCTCATACTCATTAAGGATACCATAATGAATCGTATGTTGATTGAATTGCCATAGTCTTCCCAAGTAACATATGACATGCATCCATTGTTGGCAAATCACCAAAAACATCATGTACATAGTTAGTTATTTTGACTGAGACAAACATTAGCTTCTTACCTTCAATCCTTTGTCCTTTCGAAGCTACTAAAGTGTGTAAGGTTTGGGATGATTTGTAGTGGACAATTGCAACTTATTCACCATATTTCACTTGCTACATTTGTACATGATTTGCTATCAATGTTCACCTTACATAGGTCATCACCAACATTGCAATTGGTTTTGAAAACCTTGATGACTTCGATCCTTTTGTTGCACTTGTAGGACTCTTTAGAAAACCATTCTCTCTTTCCATTCTTCTCCATAAGTACTCTCTACAACACTTGTCTCCACCTTTTTAATATCTTCACATGGCTCCATGCTAGCAATCTCTTTTAAAGTTAAGGCTTTTGATTAGGACAATCCTTAGTAAAGTGTTCATAGCCTCAATACTGTAAACATTGCTTGATAGCCTTATTAACCACCTTATCTTTACCTTTCTCCATTTGTCCCATCTCCTTTCCTTTCTCAACAATAGCATCATCTTTAGAAAGAGCCTCAAAAGTAGAAATGCCTAGTTTGTTGCTCATCTTGATGCGTTTGTGATGCTTCTTAATCTTGATGGCTAACTTAACCAAGTCTTTAAGAGTGTCATACATGCAAACTTTCACCTTCTCCCTTATGTTCAAGTTGAGACCTCTTAGAAAATGTGTACACCTTTGCTTTTTTTCTCTTGCACACCATATATCAATTCCAATCTTTCAAACTCCCTCACATACTCCTTTACTCCAAGAGAACCTTGCCCAAGTTTGGCCATCTTAATAAAATTTTCTTGCTCGAACTCCCTTCGCACAAACTTTTTCTTGAGATTTTTCTTTAATTTCTCCCAAGATCTATTCTTCTACTTGTCTTCATTCTTACGTGTCATTTTCAAATTCTTATACCAAGTTTTACCGAACTTTTTAAGTTTTAAAGTTGCTAGCTTGTACCTCTTCTCATCAAGAAGCGTTATAATAAAAAATTGCCTCCATCGTTCGTCACCGTTCCAAATAAGCTTTAGGATTTATATTGCCATCAAATTGAGGAAGATCAAATCTAAGATCCTTTAAATTGAACCATGGATCCAATTATTTTCCTCCTCCCATCATCATCGGTCCTCCTTTGAATCAAACCATGCCTCCAACTATACCCCACTCTCTCCTCACTTCATCTTCATCAATTTAGTGATGGGCTTGCAATGGCGTGTGGATGTCTCTTGTTGGGGCTTAACTTTGGCCTATCCTTCCTCTTTGCTTGTATACTTCTACATGATTAGAGGTCATCTTGCACATCTTAGACAATTGTGCTTGATGAGTCTCGTTTTGTTTGGTAATTTGATGGGTGAGTTGTTGAAGTTGTGCCATCAATGCAATAAAATTGTCTTCGTCTTCCATAATTGTGTGTGGTTTGTGCCAAGTATGGCTCATTGATGCCAAACGAGGCCTTCCCTTCTACGTGTGATGAAGATCTCCAAAATTGGTAGCTTCTTGATTGAATCTTGCTAATTTCTTGATGAATCTCAATAGAATTGATTGAATCTTGATTCTTGAAGAAAACTTAATTTTGTTGCAACCTATTCTTGGCGTGTGTTATGGTGGTTGGAACCAACACTGTGATACCACTTTGATGCGTATTGGAAGCACACAATACTATAGTTGAAGATTTGAGGATGAATCTTAATAAATCTGGATCAAACAAAGTGTAAAGAAGATATAAAATGTGAAGATATGATTAGTGTTTTGGGGTTTGGTTAAGGTTTAGACGATTAATTGCTATTGGTGGGGTTTTTATTAGGGTTTGAATGGCACGATTAGGGTTTGTATTGATGGAGAAAAAACACGATTATAGATTGTACTAATGGACATTGCACACACATAGGGTTAGGGTTTTAAAGGCTGAATATGACAATAATGGGTGTTATTTGTATGTGACATGTAATGCGAGTATATGGCATGTGTGTGTTATTTTGGAATAGTACTCTCTTATTCCATATAGAAAATGTGGAAGGTTTCTAGATTTGTCACTTATGTAACTTTAACAAAATTAGAAAAGAACTCACACGAGGTTTAATGAAGATTCAAACTTGATTCAATTGCATTCAATGATAATTTCCAACATGATCACATTAGGTTTTTATAATTAATTTGCATCGTCTCAAGTTTAATCTTCTAGCACACATAAGATAAGTTAAAACAAAAAGAAAAACCATACAAAATCTTACTAAATCTCATGCCACACACATAAGAAAAGATAAAGGATAATATACTCCTTAAAAGATCAAATTCTGTCTAATCTTAACTAATCTTCTTACAAGCTTCTTAATTATCAATAAACTAAATAATGACATTAAGGACTATATTAGGGCCAACCTCCCTTGTTAATGATGTACTCCCTCATGTGCAAGGCACATGTCTTCATTAACTTCTCATAATGACCCCTAAGTCCCCTTTTAAACCATGCTTAAAAAGATCATCCCCCTTATTAGGTTCATGTGTACTCTTTCGATCCAAACCTTCAAAGAAGCCTATGACAATGGGTTTCATATCTATATAAGCTTGTCCCTTAAGTGTAGGACATGCCCTTGCATCACAAAACCATCTGTATTATTGTTGTCGAGCAACCATCTTTGCCTTAACAAAATCTGCAAATCAAGCCCATACGCTTGATTCACATCTCCAACATACCAATTACTCCTCTATCAAACAATAGTTGAGTCAATTAAATCCGATTCCAATGCCAAAGCTCTAGTAGTCACCGCTATGCACCAAAATTAGCGTCCAGTCATCCACAATTAGTATTAATTGAAGCCTTAGAGCTTTAATATGAGCTGCCTAAGCCCTAGTTAAGTAGGATCCAATTGAGTTAATTTAATGTTGAATTTGAAACTTTAACCCTACTTTTGCTCAAACTAAAAATTTGAGCAAAATTAGAAGACCATGGGTGCAATGAACAAGTAAACGCAATTGGACATAGGAATTGACTTGATTTCTATTTAGTTTGAGTTTTGCAAACTCAAGCACCACCACAACTCCTGGAATCCAATAGTCGACACTTCAGCTGTTGCAAGAGCTATTAGATCGTCACTTGCCTTTGGCAATCTTTGCAGCCTGTCGTTGGTCGTAGGTGTTATTTAGCTTCCTCTATGAAAGTGGGTGAAGAGTTATTCTTTGTACTACTTTCTTTTTCTTTTTCTTCATTAAATCTTATACGCTTTATCTTACTTTACCTTATGAAAAATATAAAATAAAATAAAAAGAAGAAAAAAGCTTAGATAAGGAAAGTGAAATAGAAAAAATGACAGAGGAAAAAATCATTCTTTTATTATTTCTTATTTTATGTATGTAAACTATTAGCTAAAAGAATGTGTCATCGTTAGTTTATCTTAGTGTACATCCAAGAAAATTATTATCAAGTCCTGTCTAGAGTCTTATATGAAATATTTTCTCTTTATGGTCATTTGGAGAAAATTACAAAGTTTGATAGCTCTAAATATGTTCATGCTTGACTTCAATTCCACTATGAAGCGGATGTTATGGCTGCACCATATGCCCTTCAAGGTAGAATTTATAAGAGATGATGCTGACTGAAAAATTTGGTTCGCTTTTGAGGAAACTTATGGATGTGTCCCTAGGCATTTATCTCAAATTCCTCCACTTGTGATTGATCTGGAAGTTAAAAGAGTCATCTACTAATATTTTGGAGGTACTAATATTTAGTAATATTTTGATCCAATAGGAAGTTTCAAAGATGAGGCGTGTTGAGTCAAATATTCAATAGAAGCAGAGTTATTAGAAGTTATCGAGGAAGCTCCTATGTTAGATGTTTAGCCCACCGAAGTTCAAGAGTGTAACTTGAGAAATGCTTGTTGAAGATGCTAATTTATATGAGAATGAGTGATTGTAGAACCTCAAGTTGCCCAAAAGGAAATTTCATGAGTTCGAAGAATCTAATGTCCAAGAGGATAAACTTATTATTTCTAATTTTCTTCACTTTTGATAGGTGGATTAATAATATTTTGACATATGAGTTTGAGTTGGTTCAACTCATGTTTCTCTTCACTTTAAACCCTCCTCCAATGTATGATGGGATCCCGACCTTCCTAATTCTGCAATTTTATAAAATTTGAGGTCAAGTTTTCAATAAACACATAAAAATGATGCATTATGGGCTAGAAGGAAACAAACTTAAATTTAGATTTAGTTCATATCCTAGGATTTGAATATTATATTATGATTTATCTAGGTATAGATATTATTTAGAATATATTTATATGTTTATTTTTTTAGAATATAATAATATATAGCATCTTTCTAGTGGAACTATTGAATATTCTTATTCCTAGTTATTTCCTTTTACTAGATATGTGGAAGGCTATATGTATAGCCTTAGTACAAACTTGAATGAATTTATACAAAAATGCTACCGAGCATTGTGATTGTTTTCTTTTCTATTACTCTCTAAATTCCTTGTTCCTACATCAATATCTAGAAGAGTTTTTATGCATATATTGCATGTCTTTTTACAAGTTTGGAGTTACGTTCGGGAACTAAGATATATTGGAAGGGAAGGAGTGGGGATTACTTAACCAACTTGGTATTCCTTGTTGATTACATTACGATTAGTAGTTTAAGCAAGAATGCAATGGACATATGGTTTTTAGGTTTGAGAAAGTATGAAATACCTTAATATTTCAAAGGTGAAATAAGGTTGTTTTCCTAACTAATTACTGATGAATCAGTTGAGATGATCAACTTCCAAGAGTTTTGGTACCCAAAGCATTTTGAGATTCTAAAGTTAAATATTGAATTAGTCCCTAAAGAACATCACGTGCACTAAATTGGTCCCGAATGAAATGAAAAGAAAAAAGAAGAAGGTTCATTTAAATCCTTATAGATTCATTTTTAACTAAATAGTCACTAATCTCTTACACTCACTAACATGTAATACAAGTTAAAAAACACTTTCTCACTAATCAACCATTATCTATCTTCATCTCATTAAGAGTTGATATATCTAATTAAATGAAGGAATAATATATATTATATAACCATGAGTTTAGGCATGATATACAACATAACTTTTTAGAAATACAAAATATAATCCTGAGTTTAGGCGTGATTTATAGGGTATAGCTCTAATTTACATTTATATGTACTAGATGACACAAAGGGTCATTGGTTGTGTAATTAACAAACTTAGGATTATATGATTTGATAAAACTCAAGCTAAAAACTTCCTAAACGTAGGATGCATTCTCCTTTGAATGAGGGAAAAAAAAAAAAAAACCTATTTCATTCTTACATTGGGGATCTAGCTGCACCGATAGCAATCATAAATCTCTTATTTCTCTTAGCTCGTTTTTGTTGTTTCTTGCACTTTAAACCCATGACACTTATTATTTTAGATGAATTAGTAGTTAAATGTAGTGGTTGGAGTAGAGGAGATGACGTTGATGGTAGTGGGGATTGGCTGCAATTCGAGGAAAGAGGGAGAGAGTAGTCAACAAGCATGGAGAGATGGAGAGTTAGGAAATTAATCTCTTGATTAGTTCCCACTTGTCTTATTAATGAGGTCTTAATCTCGTAATTATATGTGAGACCAATTTATGGGCCAAGCCCTTAGAATGAATAAAGATTCACTAATATCTATTAAGAATCTAACAAAATATTCTCCTAAATAATGTCATAGCTAAACATGACTAACAACTATTGCATAAAATTAGATATCTAATAATAACTAAATAGTAGCTGAATTGTGACAAAATATTAGCTAAATATTTTCCCAAAAGGGATGTCGAATTGTGGCCCCTAATAATACTCCCCCTCTAAAAATAAAGCTCATCCTCAAGCTTGAAGGATCGCTTATAATGCTAACTCCTACGAGTAGAACTAAGGAAATCCATGCTATTCCATTTATAGCTTGTATTGTCTCAAAACTAGGTGATAATGCAAACTTGATTTGGCATAGTAACTATTGCACCCCTTTAGCTTTGCCAAGAATAGGGCTCCTTGAGAGTTGAGCCAATCCCTTCCTAACACTCCAACAATTTGGCTAGGGAGCCACATATACTACTATAGTACTGTCATTGATCTATGCCATCAAGGTCAATACCATCATGCCCATAGATACTCTGGGATGAATTCCAATCTCGCTGGTTGGTAAAGACCATGAGTCTTGACCATGGCAACAATCTAAATGTCGAAATGGCTTCAGGACCAATGTAATTAATGGAGCTATCGGTTTGCACATGAGTTGGGGAACTTGACCATTTGTGAGAGTCCCCAAATGTTCGAACGGGTTAAGCTTGGACTCACTATTTGCTTCAAACTTTGTGTGTTCATCATAACCTGAAATCTAATCATTGTTTGAACTTAAGTAAGGAACTTTGGGCTCTAGGGCAAGTAATAAATTTGCATTCACAGTGTTGTTATATTTTGCTGTTTTTTTAATAACAAATTTCAGCAAATATTAGTAAATATTGGTTATTCCAATATCCAATATTTGGCCAATATATTGGCGGTAAATATGTGATTTTCTAAAGCCGTTACGTTTCAGCTATAAATATTGGTTGATATAGTGTATTGGAACTATACTCTATTGCATGCTCTAGGAAGGGGAGCCTACATCCACTTCTGGTGAAGGCAGAGGATGCTTAGTAATTGCCTCAAAGAGTAGCTCTATGTTTTTGGGCTTGATTCCCTGTTACAAATTGATAATAAAAACCCATTGGCTAGAGCAACTCTTGTTGGTCGGTGGCTTTGAGGAGGAATACTGATACTAGTTAATGACCTAACCAGAAGTACTCATAGCACATAACACATCAAACATTATTATCTAATCTAAGGTCATTGGTGGCTTAGACCCTTGGACTCAAGTTCATGGGATCACTGTAGGACTTTCAAGCTATAAGCTAGTAGTGATGCCCTAGTTGGAAGATGTGCATGGTCTCCAATGGGTTAAAAAGGACTGGTAGCATAGAACATAGTACTATCTAGCTACAGTTGAAGAGGCGGAGAAGGGCTTAGAGTGAACCTTCTCTCTCTATTCGAAACTTCATCACTATCAGGAGGTGGTTGAGGACTTCCTTCCCTAAGTCCAAGTAACTTTCGAGCAACCAACAAATAGCTTGGACTTTGGTAGCAAACCCTAGCAATCAAACAAGTAGGGCTTAGAGACCTAATCAAGGAGAACTGCCATCTTTGTCGACCAACCCTTGACGACAGAGGCTTGGGGAGTGGATTGTGGGAGGGGTATATGGTCTTTGGTGGCCTTGAGGGTGGATTTTCAGAGTTGGGGGGTTGATAAGTTGGGTTGTGGTGGCAATGGGGACTTCTGGGGTGTTAAGGATGATAGTTGGGGTTTTAGGGTTAGGGTTTTGGGTATTTGAGGCTTTTGAAGGGGGTAGAGTGGCAGAGGAATGGTGGTGAGTGACTAAGAATGGTAGTAGAGGGTTGGCGTGTTCCAACAAAGCAATTAGAGCCCTTGCCAGAGCCGGTGCCCTATGTGGTTGTTGCTAATAGAGAGAGAGCAGGGGAGTGGTGCCTGGTGTAGTGGTGGCCATAGGTTAGGCTGCAGAGGATGAGGGGTATCGTTGATGGGTTAGGGGTGGTCGTCAGTCATCTGGGTTGCTTGCGGACTGTGGTGGTGGTTGTCTTGACGATGGTCTGTTTTGAACCTGGGCATCCCTTTTTTCCACAGAACTGCCTTCTCCAAATGCACAGTTGTATTACTCATGTGGCATTGAGTTGGTTGAGTGTTTCAAGGAGCACCGCATCCTGATACTAATTTGTTGGGTATGTTTTTTTAGAATAGCGATCCTTAGCCTTTTATTTCTCTTATAATGTTTTTGTTGTTGCTTGTGCTTAAAACCTATAGCGCTAGTATGATTTTAGGATGAATTAGTTGTCAAATGTTGTGGTTGGAATGGAGGATATGGATATTGAATGTGGTGGGGACTGGTGGCAATCCTTGAGAAAGGGGGAGGGAGTAGTTGACCAGTATAGGGAGAGGGAGTCAAGATATTAATCTTTTGATTAATTCCCAACTTGTCTCTTTAGTGAGGTCTTAACCCCTTATTTATGTGAGTATAACCTACAGTCTAAAGCTGTAAAACAAATAAAATATTCAATAATATCTATTAGGAATCTAACAAAATATTCTCCTAAATAATGAAATAGCTAAATATGACTAATAGCTGCTAAATAAAACTAGATATCAAATAATAACTAAATAATAGCCAACTTTTGCCACAAAAGTAAAAATATTAGGCATAAAATATTAGCCCAAAAGGGCTGCAAAATCAGGGCCCCTAACGAAAACCTATTCAACTGTTCTTCATCCTCTGCAAATGCCACAGTGAGCAGTTTTCTCATCTTCATCATCATCTCCATTCTGGATTCTCTACGACAATAATAACAATCAAAATGTGGTTCAGGATCATAACCAGAAATCGAACAGGCCTTAGAACATTCCATATTCCACTTACAACAATCCAAAGCAGATGAACCAAACAACTCATCTCCCCTCCTCTCAAAACTTCACCTAGTTGATAGAACAATCTTAGTATGAAGGTCAACTGCATGCTGCCTTGTGGATCTAAGGCTTTTTCTAAACAATTTTGGATCAGAAATCCCTTAAGAAATTGTACATTTTTCAAGATATGTGCCTCCCCCCCCCAATTGAGGACAATGCTTGATCTTGCGATGAACAAGAGCTAGGGTTTCATAAACATTGACAAATTTAAGACAGCTTTATGTGGATCTTTAGATGGTAGGCAGTGCTGCAGGAGATATTCTTGCAAGAAATTAGTTTGCAGTAGGAGAAATTAGTTGATTACATTTTCAAAGAATTCTGGCTCCTCTTCCATGCTTGTTTCTATGCAGACTGAGCTGCCTTGTCCTCCTATTACATCACCCTGCTGTCCTATTATAATTGATGGTACATTTTCACCAAGTTTAAGTAGTACTCATTTTGTTCGGAAGTGTCAGCGCTCGCTGTTAATTGGGATAGGCATTTTATTGTTATAAGGACTTGAACATATTGTTGGGGCAAGTTTGATGCTAAGTCCTATAACATCTACTGTCATTATCTATATCTATATTTCTTCTATTTATAAAGGCTTATGTTAACTGCCACTATGAATAAAAAGATTTTCAAACTTGCAGAAAAGGAAAAAAAAAAAGGTTATTTTTTTTAAAAAAAAAAATTCCATTTGATGCATCAAACATTCCAACTATATGTCCCTATCCACAACGTTTGCACTTGTTTTTTTCTGAAAACAAAAATTTTGAAAATAAAAAGGAAACTTCTAAATTTTGTTTCCACACGTTTGTGTTTTATGTGTAAGTGCCTATTGTCTCTCAACTCTGTTCACATTTGATTTACTGCTTTGTTCCTTTGTGTCTTCCTCCTTTCTCTCTCTTTTTGATCATGGAGATCATTCTGCTTCTTGTTACTGGTATTGATTGAATCAGTTTTTTTTTAAGTGTTTCCCATTTGGTTTTGTTACTACATTAGGAGAAAAGTTGTGATGTATATGTTACATAAAATTGGTCTTCTTAAACATTTGTGGTAATCAATATTTGATTTCTTATTTTCTTAATCTTTGATGGATTTTGTGCATTAATCTATTTGATACTATGTGTACATATATTGATATATAGAGGATGATGTTTGTTTTGATACTTATGTTGATTGGTGTGGATTGTGGAATGTTGTTGTTACCTGATATTTCTTTTGTTTGTAACTTCTCTTCCTTGAATAAATGGGCAACTGCTATGCAAATTCATGAAAATAGATGAAATGATTTATCATTTCTATCCAATAAATGTGGAAGAAGCTTTTTTAGGCTAGATATTTTCTACCATAATCATAGATAGATCATGAATCATGCACTCATCGCATGCTTTAAAGACTAGTGTTAGTTAAATTCTTGCCTCAGAGTCACTTCTGCTCTTAAGAGTCATGCATTTTAACTGATACAACTTTCTAGAATGATTGTAACCTGTGTTGAGATGTCATGGGAGCAAAACTCATGCAAAAGACTCTGTTATTTTGGAATTTAGGTGGAGGTTACTTTGGCAGTAAGCTCTCTTTCTTTTCGGCAATGTTATTGGAACTTACTTTTTATTGTTCTGAGTGAGAAAACATTTGTGGAGAGCCACCTGTTAGGATTTGATTACCGTATGTTGTGCCCTGAATTTTGTGACAAAATAATGAACCCTAGTAATGTCAGCATTATTCAGTATTGCAAAAAACTGTTGGTGAAGAAACTTGGTTTATTTCAAGAATCAACAAGATTATGTTCAACCCTATGAAATTTGCATAGCTACGTAATATCATTGGCAGACTGGTGTAAGCAACAATAGGCTGCTAATTTTTGAACCTCCAACAAGAATTTGACCAAGCAGCTTCTGATGGGATGCTAGATAAGACCACTGATGGCAGGAGGGAAAGAAATGGTTGTCCTGTTCAATCTTATTATTTATAGATACTACAGGATAATGCATGTCGTATAGGGAACTGCAAAGCCACAAGGGGTAAGATGTGGTATATCATGGTCATTGTTTGCTATTATTTGTTTTTGTTCCCTGCTGCTCCCCCCCCCCCTTCCAAGTTTTTATTTCTTCATGCTAATTTCAATGTGACATGGTTAGGGCAGCTTTCCCACGAGGGCGTATAATAAATTTGACGTGTATAATCAGTCAGTACCCTCCTTAAAGGGGCCTGGTAAATGATGCAGTCATTGTGATCGGTCCTGGCTGACTATGTTTGTAATCTTTAATCAGCCGGATCATGATTGATTAATTTCTCTAATTAAAATGTCCAGATCGTCTAATGTGGTTCCTGCATTTTGCTTCTTTTGTTGCTATTCTTCCTTCTCCCAAATACTTTCCTCTCCAAATCCTGTCTCTCTTGATGAGCATTTTATTTTAAGATCAATTTTTTTTATAACTTTCTAGTCTAATTTTTTTAAAGAGAGTGATTAGTGGAAAATTTATATATGTTTAGTAGCTTGGGGGCTAATATCCCCTGAAGTTAGAAGAAGGTAGGAATCTGTTGTCGGCAGAAACATTCAGTGTTACTGTGCACTCAAAAGTTGAAGATTTCACTTGGACCAAAAGGATGAATCATCAAGTGACTTACTTGTGAGGTTTGATTTATCTTGCGGTGGCTGATCTGATCATTCCAGTTTTTCTTTGAGAGGTATCCATTCATGTGGAGATTGGAGCAAGCAATCGATGAACATAGATTACATATGTGCCCATCTCATCACCTGTTACATTATGTGGTTATGTTAAAATTTAAATGCCGCATCTGATTTCTAAGTGTAAGAAGGGAGCTTTCATGAAACTTGTTTACCCAAAGGCTAAGTCGACATGGGTTTCGTGTGATCTAAATTTTTTTTTATTATACAACACCACTGACCCCATGCAAATGCCTCTTTTGGCCATACCTTCTGCTTCTAGCTAAACTTCTCATTAGTAGTGAAGCTCTGATATCTTGTCCTGAAACCAGTTTACCAAAAGTTTTAGTAGATGGGGTATGCCATCTATATTGTTTTGTATTAAATACACACTTGGGTTTGATGTTGAATGAGAACTATGAGAATTATGCTTTTGAAGGTTCGATAAGTATCCTATCACAGTGGATAAATATCCTATATCCATATCATAGGAAAAATAAAGCCCAGGATGTCACGGTTTCATTTCTATGCCATCTTTTTATTCTAGCTTTCATCTTGATTATGCCCTCTAAATTTTACAGGTAGAAACAGAGTAAGAGTTAAGTTGTATTCAAGGCATAAAAGCTTGTTCTTTTTTCTAATATAATTATATACGTTTAAACTTCTTAAAAATATAAACTTTTTATTTAAGACCTAATCTTTGTTCTTTTCCACCTTTTTTCTCAATAGTAAGCTTTGACTAAATTTGGCAATTTTTGTCACTGGAGTTATTTTATACTATTTCTATGATGTTCTTTTTCCTATTATTAGCTAAGTCTTAAGATTTTATAAATAACTGTGATGTAGAGTCTGGGAAAGGACAAGGGTACGTATAGTCACTCTTCTTTAGTGATTTCTAAAGAGGATGATGCAAGGATAAGGTTACTTATAGTCATTCTTCCCCTCTCACTATATTCTTTCATTGAGTCCACTCTCTCAGTCCGCTTTTCTTGTCAATTGTCGTATATATGTGCTGTGGCCAGCACGTTTGGGAGAGGCAGAAACAGCTACTTAGTTCATGGGATTAGCCCATGAGTTAGATGCATTCTTGGGGCTCAAGTCAGATATATGCTTGGGGCGACATCATTTATTAAATAAGTGTATGTAGCACAAGTGGATGATTATTAATCTTGGAAGAAATGAGTCAAAGATATTATTAAGATATCATTCACTCCTACTTCACAGTAGATGGCATCATTTTTTTTTTGGTTTCCTTATATAAGATATTTCATGAAAACAGTAAATAATTTAATGCTATTTCCAAATTTACCTTGCTTTTCTTTCTTTCTCTTACACTTCATTACTTACCTATCACTCAATTTGGGTGTCATTTAATTTTTTTATTATCATTTATTAATCTGTATGTTATAACCTTAAACTCGCTTTATTTGAAATAGAGGAGTAGGAGTTATTTTAGTTTAGGTACTATTGAACTCGATATTATTATCATTTATCTTACCACATTAAGGGACCCTAGGCTTGTAATTCCCTGTATAAGGGACATTATATGTTGAATAATGTGTCGAATTTGAAGAACTATCAATAGTTAATTGCCTAGCTATTTGGCTCTTCTTGCTCTAATCATTCTTTTTCATGTCAATTAACATCCAATCAATCATTGTATCATCTACTGCATGCAATCATTCATCACATTCGCATTATTCAATTTCACAACCATCCTAGATCTGGGCCCATAAAAATCGGTATTAGTGCCAACGTCATGGGGTCTTCCTAGAAGTGTAAAAAAGTATAGAGAAGCAGAATTGGTTGTTCGACATGTTTCTTATGACTACTTGCTTGCACTCATGATATCTCACTCAATCACCTTCCACCACCACCTAGCCACCCATCACCACAAATCACCATGTGACCACCTCATGATTGCTCCACTAACTTCCACGACGACCATGTCACTGGCCACTGCCATGGTTCCGCTAATCATCCCCACCAATTCCTAACCTAATACCACCACACCACCCCAAGTAGCTACGTTAAACCCTCGGCCACCTTGTATACAATTCCAGCAAGTAATATGACTTCAAGGTTCCCTGGCCCATCAACTAAGGTTATATGGTGACTACATAACCAATTAGCATTGTGGTATGGATCTAATTCTGAATTGAATATTTGAGCAATTAGTAGGATTTACTGAGAATATTGAGTGCTTAGTATTAGGGTTCTCATGCTTCCTATGGTGAAGGAGCAAATGGAGAGGGAAAAAGGTTGGCAGCTAGGGTTTGAGAAAAAATAAAGAGGAGAGAGAAAAAGGAGACACTAGGGAGTTGTCTTGATTAGTGAATTCTCCTAGGGCCCTATCCTCTTACAAGCTCTTGCAAGCAAAAGGGGAGGCTATTACAAGCTAATGGGCTCAAAACCCTGCTAAATAGTTAGACCTATAACCCCTAATACGTTAATAAGCTAATCAACTAGGTTAGCTACTAGTTAATAAAACCAAGGGCTGCAACTTATTAATAAACTTAAATCTAACGTGTCAGGCTGTAATAGAGTTACTGCACCCAATTGGCCTCTATTGCAGAACCACCCTACGAGAGAGATTTACAAAATTTTATACTAGTTCAAGGACTAATGAAGATGGGGAAGGATTCGACGGTTGTAGAAAAGGCTTTAGTCATCTAGTGTTCATAATTAATCTGGAGTACATAAATTATTTTGGAATACTCCCTTTAAATTCAAAACAAGTCACCTCGTATTGCGAGAAGAAACTTTAATTTTTAATTTATAAAAGTACAATTGTTATATTCATATTAAAAAATATTATTATAATATTTTTTTTTGTCCATGTATATTAAAAGATATCAAAAGTTGTCCACAAATTACAGGGTGGCTTTTTAAAAGGTGGCTTCTTTTTCCAAATGGAGGGATTATTTTGTTGCCTTCTTTATTCTAATCAATCTAGTCTGAGCATATAGTTGAACGTCCAAGATGGTCTACTAACTGAAATTTTTCTTACGCAGACTCTCTGAGTTTATCTGTGGGAATGGCCTCTTTACGGCCAATATCTGTTCTTTCTACAGTTTTGGGAGTTTTTCATTACTCAGATAGTGAGAGTTGTCAATCAAATTGAAAGGGCTTCCTCCAAACCCATCTACACAAGATTGTACTTTTTATATGTATTGCTTCTTTCCAGATTATGAAATGGAGGACATGTTTGTTTTCTGGCCGATGAGTAATGTTATGTACTGTGCCCATTAACACCAGCAGAGGCAACAGCTGCTGCTTAGTTCATGGGATTAGCCCTCAAGTACTAGAGGCTCAAAGTCGTATAATTGCTTGGTGCCCAAGGCATTGTGCTATTAAATAATAGTTTGTAGCACAAAAAGAAGATTATCAATATTAGGAAGGAATGGATATTACTACTTTTTGGTTACCATACTAGGAGAGTTGCCCATTTTTGGAACTACTTAAAAATAGCAAGTATCCGAAAACGTTACTTATTTTTTTTTTTTGGGGGGGGGGGAACTTTTAGTCCAAAAATTTTCCTAATAATTGATGATGTCCAAAACTATGTTTTATAAGTGGTTCAAGGTCTTATTTTATGGTAACCCAAGGTTGTAATTCCCAATATAAGGGGGACCTTATGGTCTGAATAAAGAATCAAGCTGGGCACGGAGTTACTTATGTACAGGAACTTTCATGGGATACATATTTCTTTTTCATAGATATTAGAAGTAGATCTTGTACACCAGAGGTCAGTGTCTTCGTAAGTTGTAATGACATGTTTAGCTGCTTAAAACATGTTTTCAGGTTATACTTCTGAAGACTTTATGATTCTGCCTTCCTTGACACCAGTCGGCACAGCATTTTTCGTCTGATGTTTATATATTTAATTTTTTATTATTATGCTTTGTATTCAGGTTCAGCGAGACTATCTGCAAAGGGGTCCAAGTCACATTTTCCACCGGGTGAATGTCGGAGTGAACATGGCTCAAAATGGCACATGGCAGTTGGCTGTGATTATTGCGGGGTAAGTGCCTCTGTTCTCATTTTTCTCAATTCAATTTAGTCTGTTGATGCCTCTCACTGACCCAGATGAATTAGCTTGACTAGGTTGGTTAATTGCCTTTCTGTATGGCAACTTCATTGAGTACTACGTTGCTTACATGCTTGTTGGAGTTTGGACTAGCTCCCTCTTTTTCAGCCTTTACATTTTGCACAAAGTAATCATGAATTTGAGAAGTTTGTGAAGGTGTTTTTACCATGAATCATATCATAAAAATTATTATTATTATTATTATTATTATTATTATTATTATTTATAATACTAATACTATCAATAAACTAATAATAATGATATTATATTATTAATATTTGTATAAATACAATTATAATTATTATTATCTTTATTATTACTATATTATTCATAAAAGTGTTATTATTATTTAGAATAATAATATTTTATTATTTTATTGTTTATAATAAAAATAAATCAGTATAATTTTTATCAATAATATTCTTATGATTATTATTATTATAATAATAATTATTTTAATTATAATAAATTATTATTATAAATCTTACTATCATAAATATGTTGATGATAATAACAATACATATAATTATGATAATCAGTATAATAAATATTATTTCCATAAATTTATAAATAATATTAATATTATCAAAAATTAAAATAATATTTATTAGTATTTTGATTTTTAATATTTATAAATATGAAAATTATTATTATTATTAGTTATAATAATACTTATAACCATTATGATAATTTTGAATAATAATGGTGATGATGATGATTACATTTACATTTATAGTAATTTATATTATTATTACAATAACTAATATTATTGTTAATATGGTTATGATTAACATTATTATTAATGTTATTGGCATTTTTATTATCATTAGTGTTATAATAATGATAATTAGTTACTTTAAGTTTAATTCTTATGAGATCCAATTCGATAAGATCAAATTTGATTAGCAATAATCCGATTAGAAAATTCAAAGCAAAGCCTTGATACCTTGTATATTCTAGACTTGTTAGAACGTCTTGGTAGGGATGTTGGGAGCTTGGTTAGACCGAGCAAAGTTGATCTAATCTAAATGACCTGATTTAAAACCTAATTTGAGCTAAAAAAATTTAAAATTGACCTTAATTCAAAAACTAAAAACAATCCGAATTGGTCCAAAATTCAACGCAAATTTAGCTAATCTGTTGATGACACGTATTCGAATGACCCAATCTTAAAATAATGCAAATCCACCCAACCTAAATTTAACCGATCTCAAAAGATTCGAACCAAACTTAGTTCATACCTGGATATAATTTCAAACGTGATCCACAAAAATAACAATTTACTTTATTTATAATCACTACGTAAACATCAATAAACTATTTTATTAATAAAATTTTATGTAAAATAAATAATATGTAACCTATATAACATAAATAGAACAAAACTTGTAAGATTACTCTCCTAACTTTATTTTAATATTAGATTAACATTTATCTAATTATATCATAGAAATTTCTATTATTATTATTATTATGAACATAAAAAAATTTAATTGTGATATAATAATTATAATTATAATATATATATTTTTATAATGAAAATTATAAAATTTATATTTGTCTTTATAATAATAATAAAGATTATTATTATTATTATTATTATTATTTCTCTAAATATGATGATGATAATAATTATAATAATTAACTTGATAATTATAATTATTATAACAGTTATAAGAATAATTATGATTGATATTACTATAATAGGCATAATAATAATAATAAATTTTAAATGTTAATTTATTTATTATTTCAAATTAACAGTCAATGTCAATATAAATTTTAAATAGAATTGATCTAAGCAAAACTCGATATAATTCAAAGTCTGTAGATCTAAATCAATAACGTCCGATATGGAGTATGTAGGCTAGAATTCAAAGAAACCTGATAAGGTAACTAGGAATGGATCCAATATTCTCCTAACTTGAGCTGACAGAAACCTAATCCGAATTATTGTTACCCAAACTAGTCCAAAACCCAATCCAATTACATAGTAGATCCAATTTGAACCTGACTCAAATCGGCTCTAGTTTGCCACCTCCAAGCTTGATACATTTGATAGCAACTCATGGTAATGCTAGTGGAGAGATCTTACATTCTTAAATTAAATATTTATGTGGTTGAGACGAGGAATAAAATCACGGTCACATTTGTGGCTGCAGTATTGGAATTTTCGAATGATAAATTATGTATTACAGTCGTTGAAGGGTGAATTTTTATTTTTATTTCACCATATGTTTTAATTATTATTTATTATTTATTAATTATTTAATTATAAGTATTTAATAAATTAGTGTTCTATATTATATTAGAGCATTTAAATAAGTTATTTTATGGTAAATTGCCTTAATAATCTCAAATTTTCGTTGGTGTGAAATAGTAATTTTTTTTAATGATAGATATGAAGGTAATAAATAACAATACTTAATTATAATTTAATAATAACTTAGTCTAAGATATATATATAGTATATGATTACAAAGTTATCATACATGTTCCCCCCCTGCGCGCGCAAAGATTTAGGTATTCTCAATAAAAATGATTTATTGATGATATTTTACGATTTATCGGAGATATTTTTTATTTATTGTCGCTACTGATTTATTGGCACTAAAAGTTTGAAATTTTATAATCATAGTGTATCAGTAATTTTATGTTACAGCGCATATAAAATTTGTTAAATAGTAGCCGCTACGGTATTGTTTAAACGTATGGATTGAGGATTGGTGAATGCCTTTTGCACAATGCTTTCAGGGTCACAATGGTGCCTTTACCTTAATGTCGCTTGGTACCTGCACTAAAGTCTCAAAAAAGAAATCAAAGATTTAGTCAACACTTTGTACAAGAGTGTTCCTAATTTCCAATGTGATGTATTACGGTCATACGACTGGTAGAAAATTTTATTTCCAAATTTACTATTTTTGATTTTTCTGCGTTTGGGATTATATTAGCAAATCTGATTTTAACCGTATACATGCTAGATTGATTTGCACCTATTACTTTACATCACTTGTTTGATCGACCAACACGTTTACGATGCCTGCACAGATGTTTCCAATTGTGGGGGATAGATACCAGTGCCAAGATTGTAAAGAGGCAATTGGGTTCGATCTCTGTGGAGATTGTTATAATACAGGGTCCAAGCTTCCAGGCAGGTTTAATCAGCAGCATACTCCAGATCATAAGTTCAGACTCGTGCAACCATTTGGTCCCTCGCGGGATACTATGTTGAGGTCTATTGCTGCACAGCAAGTGGATGGATTGTTTTTTTCTACTACTATGCCCACTAACGGGACCGAAAATTCAGATGATAGTTCTATGGAAATAGAATCTGGTGACGCTGGTGAGTTTGTAGTGGTTCGGGTTACCAGTGATGATGAAGCTACTACGGAGGGTCATAACAGCAGAGAGTCTACCGCCTAACATTTACCTGTACTTGGAAGCTTGATGGCGGCCAAAGTTTGTGGGCCAATTCAGTCGGGAGCAGGTGATTTGGAGCCATCACTTTCGGCTGGTCCACTCGGGGATCAGAATGATGGAATATTTCATTCGTTAACCCATTTCCCATGCGCTATACTGTAAATCTCATCTTTAGATTATCTTGTGTGAAATCAGTATAAGTGGGTTTTTGGTGGAAAAAATTAATTTGAGATCCACTTGAATGAAATTAATTAGAGAAAAATCAATATAATTTTAAAGTGTTTGGTTCCAAGTATAAAATATTATATACATATAATTATATTCATAGATACATCAAATTATGTATAAATATACAGATAATATTTTTTATATGTATATGTAAAGTGGATAAAAAAAAAGTAGATTAAATATTAAATAGATTATACAACTTTAAATAGTTTTATTTAACTGAATTTTAAAATAATTTTTTCTTTTTTCTCGCCTTCTTTCTCCTACAATATGTCAGCACTTAAAGATCGAATATGCTTCGACGTTTTTTTTTTTTTTTTTTTAAATTTTTTATATAAAGCAGAGTTATATCTGGCAACAAAGCTGCTCGTATCCCCTCTGTGACGGGTTCTGGAGTTGGTGTAGAGGTATTGTGGTACTTGCAACTTATAGATGTACTATCTGACTTCCTTATTTAGAGATTGCTCGGTACCATATTGGTTTCATCGTTTGTGTTCAAAGCCAGTCTATAATTGAAACTTGTTCGACATTAGAGGTAGGTTACATTTTATGCTTTGTTTTACGACTTCAAACACGTGCTTTCTTCGGAAACTAATAAATGTAGTTTTTTTTGCTTGGGAGTTTCCTACTTAATAGAAAAATAAGGAGACGGGCATCCTTCAAAATAAAATTTGTTTAGAATCTTCCAGATTAGGCTCCGCGGACGAGAGACCATAAATTAAAGATTTCCGTCTTTTACGACTGTCGCCTACTCGCCTTCCTCCTCCTTTGACTTCACATTCCGTCCTCTCTCTGCGTCATGTCACTTCCTTCGTCCCCTTGCATTGTTGTTCTTTGGTCGTCGACAAGGCTTTAGTATTTGATATTAAGCACCCCCAATATCGCGACTTCAAATATGAAAACAATGATGTGGTTTTGCCCAGACAGCTTCGATTCTCACGTATGTTCATACTGATTTTTTATATTTTTTCATTTTTGCCTTCCTCTTTTCTTTTGGGTATAATTTTTTCATCTTGTTACCATTCTCTTCAAGAACGTTAAATGTAGTTGTCTCCAATCATTTGAAATTTTGTTGGATTGAAATATGTGCGAAATCTCCAAAAATATTAATTTATAATCAGAAACATTCTTTGAGTATTTGGTTTATGAAATGAATAAAGGCAATCTTATGGTATGATAGTTCTATTTATTTGCATCACTGATGCTTTAAAATTTGGCGGTTATGTTGGGTTATTTATGCAATTATGCGTATGTTTAAGAACATAAATTGACTACTTCAGAGAATGGTTTGGTCTAGCATATCAAGCGATTTAAAATGGTTACACTATAATTGGTTTGTGTGGGTTGACACATTACAGATGGTAGGACAAGCAGAAGCTACATCCAAACGGTATTTATGCCTTATTATGTAAATATGACATTTTTGTACTCAACTTTTAGTGAAATGGCTAGCTTCACGATGTTTCTAGAAGACTCAAAACTCATTAGCCTCTTGTATTAGTTCATCCATGTTCCTTGAAATGTGATGAGGAAATGGCATTTTCACGACCAATGATGTTATATACTAATTTTGTTAATAATTGCCTACGTTAAGTTGATTTATGAAGTGTAGGAGGGCTCTTATGGTTGAGAATTATGTGATGACGCATGCACAACTTTCCCTGTGCACATCAAGTAGAGAAAGGATACATCTTATACCCATTTTTTAAGCCCTAAAATTTATTTATTATATTCCTTAAGATGAGGAGTTGATAGAGGGCTCTTATGGTTGAGAATTATGTGATGACACATGCACAACTTCTTCCCCTGTGCACATCAAGTAGAGAAACGATACATCTTATACCCATTTTTCAAGCCCTAAAATTTATTTATTGAATTCTTTAAGAAGAGGAGTTGATCCCATAACACCTCTATTTTTATCAACTGTAAAAATTTTATTTTTAAAAAATAATATGGAAGCTAAAACAATAAATGAGAGATGCTACTATTATATCTATCATGAGAAGATGTGTGTGTGTGTGTGTGTGTGTGTGTGTGTGTATTCACCTAACCTATAATAGATGTAAGACTGGACAAGAAAATCAAACAAACAAAAAGTGAATCATAAGGCAAAGTAAAAATTTTAATATTCTAAAATCTCAAACAAAGTTTCCATAAACAATAAAAAATAGACAAAGATCAAAACTAGAAATCCCAACTTGGGACAAAAACTCCAAAATTCATACTTTCTTACTCAAACCCAAAGCTATAGAAGTCATCCAAAATACTTTCACCAAATCTATTGGAAAATAATATATTCAATACAAAGGTACCAAGTAAACCCATCCAACTTAGAACAAAAAACATGCTCACATAACCATAATAAGATCATGAATAAAGGTATACTATCACATGTGATCATGAATAAAGGTACACTATCACATGTAAAAATTTCACATTATGCATAACTTAAGAATAAAACATCTTATAACACACAATGCTGCCAAAATTCTCAAATGATCATTTGTAAGTCAACTAATATGCCATGTGACAAGGGTATTATACAATGGGAACTACCAATATCTCATAACATTGGTAGTACATTATGGTAATTACCAACATCTCATGATGCATAACTAATAATACCAAATCATCTCAATCAATCGAGTCACAAACCAGTTCAAAAATCACCATTGATGCTTCGAGTGATAATATCTAACACACAAACTATGATATTAATATACTTGAGCCATTGATGTTTTAAGTGGTACCATCAAATACACTTGGGATAGTAAGATATCCAAGCTATTGATGTTGTAGGTGATAACATCTAATAAACAACTCTTATTTAGTTATTAAGCCACATTTAAGTAATTAAATCGAACTATTCCATTCAACCTTGAGAGGGATTATCATATCAACCTTAGGAGGGAAACCACCAAGGTCATTAACCATGACTAACTCACTCACTTCCAAGATAGCTAGTCAAAGAAGTACACAATTGCTTGTTGTAAATAAAACCCAGAGTCCCAAATCCTTAAGGATGCGTACCCCCATATAGGTTTGTGATTTAATCTATGAAATAAAAGTGGGCCTTTTGACTCAAAGGTCTTTTGCACTCAAGGGCCTAACCTAAGGAATGAAGTGCCTTCCTAACTCAAATTTTCTTTCAATTTAAATTATTAGTGTTTTAATTCAACTAGGGATCCAGTATCCAAATATAACATCCAAATCAATTCATCATGACTTTGACACCTTAGGGTCACAATCAATATCTTGCCATAAAAGACTAAAGTTATACAACAAGCCATAACCTCACAACAATCAACGACTCATTTCTAGTTTAGTCTTTCAATTCAAATTATTGAGATATCAACATTAAATCAACTACCAATGATGTGGTAAATGACTAAACCTAAAGCCAACTACAAGTCAACTAAGGTTGACTTATTCTCATTTATTCAACACATAGACAAATTAGCCATCCAAGATCATACCACAAACTAGTAACACATATGCTAGCTTAACAAACCAATGTTAAGGTAATAAAGCCAAAAACTAGATCAATTATACTTAGTAAAATTGAATTCCTTTAAATCATAATCTCAAAATATCTTAAAATATTAAATAATATGATTTGATGCCATAAAAGACCAAACTGAAAGTAAAAAAAAAACACCCTTATAACACCAAAACAAATCATATAAGAGCTTTTCTAGGAAAATACTATTCACCAAAAAAAAAACCTCAGTCAAACTTTGATCAAAATTTCTCTAAATAACAACTTTTAATTTCGAAAGACTAATTAATGGGTAATTATGCAAAAATTTCAAATGTATTTGAGTTAGAAATTACAAATTATGGTCATAGACCAATTTAAAATAAAAATATTATTCATAATAAGTTAATAATTTATGGTCAAGGTTAAGGTCAAATGTTATTTTTTGACTTTAACTATTAACATATTTGTTATTTTACCTTTTTACTACTAAATATAATCATTATCTTTATAAGCATGGTTAATATATAAGTAACCTTAATAAAAACAATTAATTCTTCTAAACCATCTTATAGTGATTAGAGGGTAATTAGTGAAGAACACTTTGAATATTTACAAAGAACAATAAGCCATATTTTTCCTAAACTCAACCAAGCTTGAATCAATTATAACTGAGATTATACTAATCTAAATGACAATATCATGTATACCAAATCACATCTAAAGATATTAGTAGATATCATGGAATAAAATTTAAGAAAATACAAAAATATCACCCAAAATCTTTTAAAATACAAGATTAATCCAAACATGACCATTTTTGATAACTTCACGCACTTATGGGATTTTGGCTCTACATTTTTACACACAAACTGTAAAATGTTTAGTAAACTAGAAATCTTAAGATTTCCTATGAAATATTAAACATGCAACAATTAAAACCACACAATTCCAGATCTACCATACAAGAAAGGGTAAAAATCTAGAATTTCACATTATCATGTTAACTCTATTTCTAGTTTATAAGGTTTGCCGACAAGAAGAAAATAGTAAGAACCAATCATAACTCCACTATAAAACTTAATGAATCTAATCAATCAATAGAAAATATGACCGTAAGATCAAATCAAAGGATAAATGATTGAATACGAGAGGATCATTATCTTTATCTTGAAGTTTGGAAGGATGATCAAGCTTCATCAATGGTAGAAAAGGCTATGGAAGCTAAGAAATGGAGGATGATGAGGAAGAAGAAAGTAGTGTGTCCAAGGTGAGAAGAAGATGGGGGAGGAAGTAGGAAAATGCAACAATTAAGGGGTGTAATGATGAAAATAAAAGACCAAATCATTAAGTCTTAGAAATACCAAGTTCAATATGACATTAAGAGGGATGCCACATGGACAAGGGATAAGGAAGACACATAGGTCATGGAAAAGAGATAAGAAAGTATAAAACATGCCATCTACAAGTTATTTATGGCTAATGATGACCATGCAAAATATCTAGATATTTTGAATAGCAATATATGTAGCACATGCACATGAAGAGGGGAAGGATGCGACAGAATTTAGGTCATGGGATGGCCAATATCCACCTTAAACATCAATATATGGCTTATATTGAATATCACAAAGCTTAGATAAGATTTAGATATAGAAAGATAGATTTTGGTAGCTAATTATGATAAAAAAATGACAAGTAAATATAAAAATAATAAAAATAAATATAAAATATTTTACTTCATTTTTAACTTAAGGAAAAAAAATGTATCCATATTCTAAGTTTCATAAATTTTTAATAGCTCAAAATGGCTTTTCAAAACTTAAAAATAGGATTAAGTAAGCTGATGTGATAAATAGTAATTTTTAGCTATCAATTTATTTTGACATTTTGAAAAAGTCTAGAATAATTGGGAAAAAATAATAAGAAGCCAAATATGAATTACCTAAACTAATTGTGTGAATGTTATATGGTCAAAAGTGACTCTAAAATAGGGATGGCAATGGGTCTCGGACCCGACCCAGACCCACTAGGTTTGGGCCCATGATTTTTAGACCCGACGGGTCTGGGTCCATATATACCTTAATGGGTTTGGGTCTGGGTCTAGTAGTTCTAGACCCAGACCCTACCCGCCAGACCCGTTTAGTATTTATGTGTGTGTATGTTTATATATATACATATATAAATACATACTAATATTATGTTTGTCATTATTGCCATAATCTTATTTGAGCTCCTTATTTATTTTTTTAATTTTATTTTTATATATTTACTTTATTAGTAATATGTACAATATTGTATTCTAAAAGCATTAAAATACTATTTAAAAAGTTAACGTAACCATTTTAATATATTTATTTTTTCACATGGAGGATTTTTTTTAACAAAAAATACATATTAAGTTATATAAAACATAAATGTATTTGTATTTACATATATTATTAATGATTTTTTATAAAAATAGCCTGACCCATTTAGGACCCGTTTACCCACTAGACCCGGTGGATCTGGGTCTGGGTCTAGGTAATATAAATGGGTCCGGGTATGGGTATGGCTGGACCCTGCCCAGACCCGACCCATTGCCATCCCTACTCTAAAGTATCATGGGAGTAAACACTATAAGAAAAAAAATAATGAGATATTAAAAAAATGTTTAAAAAATGTAACTATGATTATAAATTCTCCAAAAGATATAACAAAACATTAAAACAAGGTAAATTTATCTTCAAAAATAAAAATCTTGAATAAATTAATTTTTCAAAAAGAATGGGGTATTACAAATCCCCTTTAGATGTGTCTCACTTAATTTGTGGCTAGTTGTCTCTAAACCCTTATATAGGTTTTTCGTGTCAAGTCACCAGTTCATTGGTTTAGGGGAGCAATCAACTGATTAATCTTCTATGGTTTATTTTTAGTTAGGGTGAGACTAGTCTATCGGTGTTGCCAAACTCTAGTTTAATTGGAAATTTCTGTTCCCTTTTCATTTTATATCAAAATCTTATATAATATTTTTCAAACCATCCAATATTAATGGATTCATGTTGATCATCTTACTTATGATTTATATGATTCAAATCATATTTAAAGCAATATTTTAGTTAATTCATCCAAATGTGTGGAAAAGTGTTTTTTTTTTCACATATACATCACTACCTCACACAAGTTAACTTCCTCTCTCCTATTTGTTTCCCCTTTCTTATTTTGTGTAGCATGGCAATTGATTGTTTTTGTTCTTCTCTAATATTTCCCATTGATCCTTAATCATGGGATTATGCCCATTTTATAATTCTCACTCAATCACACCACACTTATCAACATTTATTGTCTTTAATCAAGTGAAAACAAACCACTTCACACCTCTTTCCTTTGTAGTTGAAAACCTCCTTCCCCTTTAATCTGATTGTGTTTGTTGCGTGGCACAAAACTTACCCTTTGCCTCACGCTTTCTTTTCTCTAAATTTCTTAAGGGTTGGAGAAAGTTTTTTCTCTCCTTAGTTTTGAGGAAACTAAGAAAATCCTTCCTTTCCTACACTATTCTTCTATAATCGTTTTACATAGTCTCTCATTATTTTTGATTAATAATGAAGATTAGTGTGGTCATAACCAACACACTATATAAATCCTGATGTTAGCAATTGTAGTATTGGTAAATAAAAGTATTGTTTTAGGTTGGGGATTGAAAGAGTTCACCTAAATTTAACTAGCACACAAATAATAAAATGAAATACTATAAATCAAATAAAAATTAAAAATAAGATAAATACAATTATGAAATTTTAAAATATAAAATAATAAAATAAATATAATATAATATTAAAAATAACTGATGAATATACTAGGAAAGTTGAAATCTACCATTAGACTAGGTCAAAATATAACAATAAATTCTAAGTCATCTTTTAATCACAAGAATGAGACTAACCAAATTATAAGCCAAAAATAGGTTTATACACCTTATATTACTTTCCTAAAGTTATTAATATGACAAAGTGTCAATATTAAATTCTAGCACTATAGTCGCAACAAGCAGCTACTATATTTAAATAAGTTTAAAGCATTAAGTACAAGTGGAAGGATGTCAGTCTAAGTACCCAGACTAGTACCTTTAATTGCTTGAGCTGATAATGATAAGGATTTATGCCCCTTTCTTTTCTCACGTTGACATTTAGCTTATTTTCTACTTTTCTACCTTTGCTCCCTCTAATCTTTTTGTTTGTTCTTGTTAATCCTAACTGCCATCAAACCTTTCCATCTTCTATTTCCACCCTCTCTTAAGATCCTAAGTTTTTAACTCTTTAGTGTTTGTTTCTAAGCAAAAGAGAGTTAAAATTTATGGATTGGTGAAGGGTTATATAGGCTTATTCTACCCTATATTTTTTAGATTAAGGTATTTCTCTCATTCCCTTTAATTTCCTCTTCAATTCTAAACCTTGTTCTATTTCCCTTATCTAATTCTACAGGGGAAGGTTGTGTAGGAAATCCTAAGGTAGTAATTTTGAGTAATTTTGCTAAGCGACTAATGTAACCTTTGGTAAGGATACACAATTCTCTATTAGAGTTTTTGATCATTATGTCTTCTTTTTTTTAAATACCATGTTAACATATTTTATTCTTATAGACCATGATTTTAGATTTGTATGACTTGTATTCATGTGTTATGCATAATTTCACATATGTCATGCAATTCTATGATTCTATGTGATGTTAGACCATGTTCTAAAATTCTAAGCATGATGTTTTAATTTTCTATTTTTATTAAGCATATTTCTAAGTGGTTTATTATGTGATCAAGTGTTTTTGATGAATATTAGTTCGATATTTGAATTTTGGGTTTTTAGCCTTTGATGGGTTCAACGTTGTTGGTGTTATGGCCTTTAGGTTGATTAAGTGATTATTTTGAGATACTTATAAAAATTAGTTATCCAAAATAATTACTTACTTAAAAAAAGAGCATAACAAGTTTTTAAAATAATTAATTGCATTGAATAAGTACTTTTGATAAGTAGCTCCAAACAAGGGTTAAATTTACATTAATTGCATATTTAGGGATTTGATAAAATATGTCAGATTTTGTAAAAAATTTGTTAATTATGGTGAAAGTTGGAGCTTTGGTGTTAGTTTTGGTTATAAGGGAATTTGGGTTGATTTTGTGAGTTTTATAGAAAATAATTATGCCATTGTATTCATTGAGGTTTTTATAAAAAGTCTGATATATTATATGATACGTTTAGTGGATTATGGATCAAGTTATGTTGATAAGAACTTTTAGGTGTTTAGGTGAAATAAAGGCAAATGGTCATTTCAGGTAAATTATGAAAAATTGAAGTTATGCAAGTGTTATTGGGTTTAAAATGTGATAAGTGTGATTTGTGATCAATTTTGATTAATATAATTAATACAATTATTACTATTATGTGGAAATAACTTAAGAATGAGCTTAGAAAAATTAGGAGGATGATCGGTATTTTATGTGTAAAACTTTGATGTCAAATTCTGATTTTTAGATATGTTGTTAATCCTAATATATTGGAATGTTATGTCAATTTTGGTGAGTTGTATGGATAAAGCTATGAATTTTTGTGAATTAGGGTTTTGTAAGGGCATTTTGGTATTTTCACTTAGATAATGTCTCTTATTATAAGTAGTGTAAACAACTATAGTATTTGAGTATTAGAAAAAAAATAGTGACATGTTTATAAACATTGTGTATTTATATTTTAGGTTAGAAAACTACACAAGTAGGTAGTATAAACTATTATAAATGGATAGAGAAAACTATTATAAGTAGTTTAGGAAAATATAATATTTAAGTATAAAAAGAAAGTGGCGGCATTTCTATAAATATTATGTATTTATATTTTATGTTAGAAAAACTACCATCAGCAAGTGGTAGAAACTATCCTTAGTGAGTTAAGGAATCTACTACATCTAGCTTAGGAAACTAGGAGAGTTTTTTAGTTTTCACCATAAGGAGTGGTTTTTACTAGATATATCCCTTGTGTGTGTGTGTGTCAATGAAAATTAGTGTCATAATCTAAATAAATTAAGACATTCTATCAGGTTTCAATAGAGAAATATTTTCACATTTTATATTAAAAACTAGATAGAAAAATTGTAAAATTATTTTACAAAAGTAAACTTACCTCTAACTCATGCCTATTAAGTATATGACCAGCCCCATCATTATTATAGAAATATAAAATGATAAGAAAATTAAATAATTCTACATGAATAAATTTAAATATAAAAAAACTTGAATATAAAAAGAGATTAAATAATATAATACAACATGAATTCATGATAACTTGATTTGATCACATCTAATGGTAAAATAAACCGTCTTGATTTAAATCTAAATTGAAATTTACATGAATTATATAATATGATAATTTTATCCAAAAATCAATTCCTTCCAAATGAAAAAATAAATTGAATATACTTGAGCCTAAAATAATCCAACATGAACCAAATATAATCCAAAAGATATAATAACCAACTCTTATCTAAACATTAGATTATATGCTCTCAATCTATCCTAACTTGAGAGTTTAATGACCCAAAATGAATTGAAATAGAGATGAAGTTAGGTCGACTCAAACTATACCAAAGAAGATTAATGATTTGAGCCAATCTGAATTAGACATTAATCTGATCTAACGGTGAGCCAAGTCATTCAGTTGCCAGCTCTATTTGTGACTATTGTCATTATCTTGACAAAGTTTTGTTTATAGGTGTAAAAATATTTGGTTTATTCACATAAAAGAATAAATTTTTTTATTTTTCTATAAAGATACAAATGTTCAAAAATTTTCTCTTATTAAGGCTTAAACATTTTAAAAAATATAAAGTTTAAGGCATAAACGTTTATACTTTGTTATTATTATGACATAAATAAAAGTGACCAAAATTACCTGAAACTTAAAATTTAAAATATTATGAATTAATGGAAATAAATTCTACTTGTTTGTGCCTTTATGAAATAGTTAAAAATATTGATTATTTATAGAAAAAAACTTAAAATATTAATATCTTTAAATATACGTTTGTATCATTATCTCATTTGGTCTTGTTGTGATTCAAAAATCTAATAGCATGGTATGAAGTGTTTTCCCCTTAACATTACTTCTATAACTAGTAAATTATACCTATAGTATCCACTAGAAAAAAAAATATTCAAGAACTTTCTATTAAAAAGTTATTGGTTGGTGACGTAACACCCCTATTTTTCTCAGCTTAAAGGATTTATGTTGAAAGAACAATATGAAAGCTAAAATAAGAAATGATATATGTTACAACCATATTTACTAAAGGGCTTGTATTTAGCTAGCCCATGATATAAGCGAGACTTGAATGAAAATTAAGCCCTTTATAAATTAAAAAATCTCAACAAAGCTTCATAAACCAAAGCAAGTTGATAATAACCAAAAAGTAGAAGGCCTGACATTGGATAAAACACTGGAAGCCCTACTCTTTGACCCTGAACCAAATTTGCAAAAGTATCCCAAACACTTGCACCAAAACCAATGAAAAATAACTTGTTCATTATAAAATTAATAAGTAAACACACTTTAACCAGAACATATAGCATGCTCACTAAATCATACAATACACAAATGTGTGAAATCATGCATATATATCAATTCACATGCAATAACATCAAGTCATGCATAAATCCAAGATAATGCAAGCAATAATTTGCCTTCATATTAATATATCTCAACCATAAAAAGGTAAAAATTTATAAAACACAAGACATGTTTAATATAACTAATCTTAATAGCCTAGGGTAATGATTTGTAGATTTTTTTTCTTTGGTATGAAGTTATCATTAGCCTTAGATTACTAAATTATGAAATTTTTATATGGAATATCTTTCTAAATTAATTTTGTAGTATTTTAAACCTTTGAATAATTTTTTTTTTGAAATGTTAATATGTTTTCTACAATAAATGTCATAAGAACTTAAAAAACAACTTATTTTTTCCCTAAAAAAATCATATACTCTCAATTTAGCTTAGAAATATATGAGCAAAATTTCATTGTTTCATTTAGGGGTGAATATAGTTTGGTTTGGTCAAGTTTTGATCTCAAATCAAAATAAACCATATTTTTATGATTTGAAAACTTTTTAAATCAAACTAAACTATTTTTTGAATTCTTCAAAACAAACAATATTAGTGGTTTACAATTTGATTCAATTTAGTTTACAATTTTTTCATCTTCGATATCAAAAATTAATTACTTGACTTAAAAGTACTTTAATATTCTTAATCAAATAAAAAATAATGAACAATATTTTAAAAAAAATTAGTTTATAATAATGTCTAACGTACAATAAACTTATATAGATATGGTTTTATATATACAAATATCATTGACATATAAGATATATTACCATTGTAAAAAAATAGAAGAGAAACACAATTTAAACAATGCACCAATCATATAATATATTTTAAGCAAATCTCTAACTACATTAAGTATGTAAACAACACAAAGAAAGGTAAACATGAGTATTTTTAGAGATATAATGATGAGAAAATTTTTTACAGTTAAGGATTCATGGTAAATACATAAACTTACAACATAACTATTAGATAGAAATACATCTAATGATACTAAATTTGTGGTAATATTACCAATTATATATATTAACTTGGTTCCCTCAGATCAAGAGCTTCTTTCTAGGTAATGCTAATGATTTTACCATAGGTGAATTGAGAATATGGGATTTAGTTTTTGTAAACCTCTTCTATTTTTTTTCAAACTCTTTCTCCAAGAAAGGTTGGAAGGCCAATAAGAAACTTTTCTTTCCACAAAGGTTGGTTTGTGTTTTTGCACCACTGAAAGTTGCTTAGTTTTTTTTTTTTTTACAATGGAGGTTTGAGAGCAACTCAACATTATTATCTTTGAGGTGTAACGGGTCACCAACAAAGTAAAGAGATAAGGCAAGGATGAGTGAGGCAATAGTGTTGGGACAAGCATCATTATTTTCTATGATGATGGTTCCTCCTTAATCAATTTGGACAACGTTAAGGATAGAGTTCTACTCTTTTAGAGTAAGATGAAAATCCCACCATCCTTTGAGTTGGTTGGAGAACCCTGTAATTAGAAGTTCTATAATGGCTTTATCGGACATACTGATTTGAGTTTTTTAAGCATTAGCATCCATGGTAATTTGTTAAAGGAGGTTTAGATTATTATATTCAAACATTCCATCAATATTTTATTTGTACAAGGATGAAGCTTTATACTTTGGTTGAACAATCTTGTTTGGTCTAGTTTCAAGACTAAGGTCAGGGGTTGTATATCTGGGAAGAATAACCCTAACCGAGGAAGGTTGGGTATTCTTCTAATGGAGATAAGAGAGGGTTTCTTCTCTATCAAGCTCATCTTCTGTTTTGTGGAGTGATAATGAAAATCCTAAGGTATTTATCTAAGAGGGTTGTTTAGGGGTTTGTGGTATTTATAGTTAGTTTGATGTAAAGAAAATGGTATTAATTTGACTAAGTTAAGATTTGATAGGTTGGAGGAGTTTAGTTCTGCCAACTTAGATATTTTGTTACCTAGAATTTGAAACTTGGAAAAGTTTAAAGATAGGTATTTTTTTAGAGGTTTTTGATGAGCATGTAACCTAAAAAGCTAGATTGAAGGTTTTCTAGATTTGTTTATCAAGATTTAAAAGTTGAGAGTCAATTGTGTTAATGTGGAGGCTTGTATAGTTATTTATGAGAATAATATTTTTAATATTATCTTTATCATCTTCTTTAGGCATGCAGAGCAATTTTAACTCAAGTGTTTTATCAGCTAAAGTCATTTTAATATTTTGTAGAGGGGGATGGTAAAACTCAATTATACCTATATCATTTTGCCATGTTTTAGCTTTATTGTAATTCATAACTAAATTAATCTTTTAGAAAGGAAAATCAATGTCATTTTTTCTAGAATAGATTTTGATCCAATTAAAGAATAAAATTTGGACCATTTCATTCTAGATGAAGTTATAAAATTATATTTAAATAGCTTAGTGTTGGTGAAGAAAGTGTTTAAGGAAACATGCTATTTTCTTTATTTTATGAGGACCATAGATGTCATCTTTAAAAGCTTGTTTATTAATCTAGAAGTCTCTTTCAATCACATTAATTAATATTTCTATGATTTTCGAGAAGTTAAGAGAACTAGGAGGAGAATTTGTGTCTTGTGGTGGTTTAAGAATTTGTCGGGGAATATAGGATGATTCTACCTTTTATGGAGGTTCAAGATTCTGTGGCTAATTTTATATGGCGTAAACAGAATGGAGAAGTCTTGAGTTATTGATGGTTGTTTAGAATGATGTGTTTGGAGAATCTAAGATTGAGTATCTGTGTTGTTTGTAGGGTAGATTGATAATATAGGGGATTTTTGATATCCATCCTATATCAATAGTAGTGGAATTTGTGGTTGTATCTTAGAGGTGTGACTAGGAAACTGATTTTTACCGTCCCATCCTAGAAATGGTTTATCTATCTTAACTCAGTATTTGGTTTAGTAGGAAGCTAAGGTTGGCTTATTTGTGGAGTGATGCCTTTTCTAGGAGTCAATCTTTTGGAAGGGTGACATCCTTCCATCTAATTAGCTGTGGGAAAATCATGCTAGCTCTGGTGGGATCCATTTAGAGTAAGATAATTTCAACTTTGTTGCTTTGGGTTTTGAATTTTTATTTTGAATGATGTTTGCACGGATTTATAGTAAACTCAGTAGATCATGGCCATTGGTACTGATCCTTTAATAATTTTATAACCATAGGTTTTTACTTGGAGAACGAGATATTGGAAGAGGTTTAGATCTTTTAAGAAAATAGGAACATTAGGGTGATGATTAAAGAAAATGGGACCATTATAGAAGCTGGATTCAATGGTTCCGAGAATTGAATCATTACATTTTTTTTAAAAAAAATTTGACATCATATAGGATGGTAAGGATTGATGTATTTAATCCTTCTCTGGTAAAAGATTTGAACCCAACCTGTACGAGGCTTATGTGTATATATTTGAAGTCATTTTTTATGTAATTTTTCATGGATTTTTTTGTAAGGAGTTAGATAATATCAAAAGATTTGAAAATTTGTATATCTTGTTCCTTAGTTTTGATAACGTAATTTGTTTGAAAATGGTACCATTTGGGAATTTTGCAAATTAATTAAGAGTGGATTTTGGAAAATTTTCAATTATCAACTAATCTTTGGAAATCTTTAAGAACATATTCCTCATTATTAATAATATTTTCTCTAAAATCTGCATAAGAGATATTAAAATAGGAAAATAGAGAGGTAGAATGGAAAAATAGTTTCATGCTTGTAGTAAATGACATAGTGTACTTGTTAAGGAAGCAAGAGGGATTGACTTACCACCTAACAAAATACTTATGACGCAGTATCTTACTCTAAAAGAACCTTAGAATTACAATCAAACATAGATTTTAAAAAAACTATGAATAAACTAACCATATCTACATTTCCATCAAAGCTCTAATACCAAGTCAATATATATATATATATAGTTTGTGGTTTATAAACCATTATTTTCCTTTTTGAACTGTAACCAATTTTTTTTTCTAAAAAAAAGTTCTAAACCAAACCATAAGTTTTAAATTGTAAACCAAACCAAACCGTAAAATTCAGGTTTGGTTTACAATTTAAATTATTTTATGTTCACCCCTAATTTTAATTATAAATGGTAATAAAATAAAAGTAAAATAAAATCATTAATATAATTGTAATAAAAAATAAACTAAGAATACTATGATATCACTTATAAACAACTCAAATCATATGGTACAAAATAAAATTAGATCAAATATTATGGTATTCAAAAAAAATTTATCTCATTTTTATTTTTAAAAAATTTTTTGGACTATAATTGTCTTATAAACTTTGTTTAGTTTTTTTTATTCCCATGACCTCAATATCTATAAAGATTACCATGAAAGAAATTAATGTAACTTCACATTTGAAGAGATTTGAATGACAAACTTGAAAAAAATTAATGTTATAGACTTTCAACTTCAAATTTAATTTGCAATGAAAAAGAGGAGAGAGAGAGAGAGAGAGAGAGTTGTTGATGAATAATTTAACCTCTTCTTATTAGTAAGGTGATTAGAAAAAGATTAAAACCATTTTCATTTTTATTTTCAAGATTTTAAATTTATTGAGGCTCAGTTTGAAAGATGAGTAATTTGATACTAAAATGTGGGAGAGTTATGAGAGTTTTTTTCTTTTTTTTTCTGTTGATATTTGTTATATTTTTTAATTTAAATTAATTAAATAGTATGATGATAAAAAATAAATATAATTGGAACTAACTACTTTATATTTTAGTTAAAAATTAGACATGGATTATGAGCCGATGTGTTTGTTAATATCTTTTTAGTTATATATATATATATATATATATATATATATATATATATATATATATATATGTATGTATGTATGTATGTATGTATGTATGTATGTATGTATGTATGTATATATAAGTTAATTACTAAGGTACATTAAAGTTGTAATATTATTAAATGGGATGGTTAAATGATTCTTAAATAAATGAATTAGATAGCTGATTAGTATCTTTTGTATACTCAGGATCACAAATTTGTAACTTATTGTAGAGGAACATTTGATAAGCAAAGTAGCAATAACATTTTTATAACTAGTGAAGAGCTGAGCAAAGTTGTAGTTACAGCAAAAATAATAATTTCATATAACTATAGAAGACTAATTATCGACACATTCTAGGTGAAAAAGAGGTGGGTAATATTTTAGTTGTAATAATTTATATTTTCAATAGTAAATTTATGACATATAAATTATTTTTAGAGTCTATTCGATGACTTAAGTGTCTAATCAGAATATAATCTAATATGTAGTATTAATTAGTTAGAGTATTTGATAGACACAAATTATTTATATACAGATTTGGTTGAAATAATAATATTATTTGAACTAAAATTAATTAATGTATGATAATAATAATTTTAGATATGGAATATTTAATAATGTCTTATCTTATAATACCTTTTAATTGGTTTATGTAGTTTGTGTTTGTGCTTTTATCGTTTTATTATTTTACCCTTAACATGTATATCCTTAAATCCAAAAAAATTAATTGATAATAGTATTAAATCATTATTAATGATAATACATTTTCTTTAAAAAGATAATAAAATTTAAATATTACATTAATAATATCTTATTATGAAATATCAATAATATATTATTATTAAATATTAATAATAGCATATTATGATTAACTATTTAATAATAGTATACTATTTTAACCATAACTATAACTATTGATAATAACAATAATATAATTTGTTAATTATCTATAATTGTTGTTCTAGTATGATTGTTGATTGAGAGACTTAGAGGAAAGGGTTGTTATAGGAAGAAAGTAGAGAAAGGGGAGAACAATAGGGAGAGTATTATTATGTGTTAGATATGAGAGATAAAAAGGAGAATGAGAAGAGAGAACCCATTTATAAGGGTTAAATACAAGAAACGGGTGAAATATAATAGGGGATCCTATGAAAGCCGTAAATGGTGAGTGGCTAGTGTGCATAGACATCCACTAATCAAAGGGCCTCTAAGGTCCCATACCATAGATAATCCTCAAGAGCCTAGTCTTATGTATGAGTAGGGCCTATGTGTTGGACTTAGGAAGACTATATGGGCATAGAAAGGGGTTTGATATGAATCTCTAGTTCTAATAGTCTGGTTTTAAAAAAACTCATTTCATCACTTACTTCAAAAATCAACCCATCGCGTCAGATAATCTCTAGAGTCAACCTCTGGAGTTGATCAGTTTATAGTTGGCCTCTAAATTTAGCTTTCTACAAGAAATCCTCTATCATCAGAAACTCACATTAGAACCTAAGTCTTGGTAGAAGATTAACCATCAAAATCTCATATCAGACCCTAAGGGTCATCAAGAGATTAGCTATGAGAATCTGAGGGTCATCGAGGGAGTAACTCTTGAGAGTTGAAGCTAAATCTCTTATAAAATAATCTAAGTAGCTTTTGAGAGTCAGAGTTGGCTCTCTTAAAAAATAATAAGTAAAAAAATAATTTGATGGGGATATTTGATGAGGTTATTAGCTTGTATTTCATCTGTTAAAATTATTATATTATAGCATGATCATGACATATACATTTCCCAAATGAATGTCATGCATACATAAGTTTGTGGGTTGTTTCCAAACCAAGATGCTAACATGAATATCTTGCAAAATTTGATAAATGGATGAAGTACCTACTAGCTTTTCAACCTCCCAAATACATTAAAAGAAACTATGGTAGATATACACAACTAGAGTTATATATGAGTTGAGTCAAACCAAATAACCTTGGAATAGAGCTCAACTTATTTATTAAACAAGTTTGAAATAGGACTTGAGCTAGGCTCTTTTAACTAAACAAATGAGTCAAGCAGGGCTTTTAATGAGATGAGCTTAGATCATGAGCCTAAGCTATAAATGAGCTAAGTTAAATAGTTCATGAGTTGGCTCAGTTCATTTATAACCTTATACAAAACCAAAGTTTAAAGTAAGATATATAAACACTAAGGCAATCATATAAATATAGAAAAGGAAGAAAGATAAAGGCACACCTAGTGAGCTGAAAGACTGATGTGCTTTCACCTACTAAGCTTAAAAGACCATGTGCACACATGGTGAGCTAAATAACTGATGCACTTTCAGTAATTGAGCCCATAAGATATAATATTGACACACCGGGTGGCTTTTCATCTATTAAGCTTAGGCTCCCATGGTGTGTTCCCTAACTAATGTGCCAAGGCTACTAAGCTCGAAATATGGCGCACTTGGTGGTTTTTCAACTATAGAGCCTAGACTTCCATGGTGTGTTCCTTAAAGGAGGTATTATGTCCACTAAACCCACTATTGAGGGGTTTAGTTGGTCCATTGGCTTTAATCTACCAATGACTACCAAATCAAACCCTAATTTGGTCAGCCATTGCCAAAGTATAAAAAAGATTCAAAGTGTGGACTATAAATGAGTATCATAATGCCTTAGCATAATAAATCCTCAACTTTTATGAGATTCGATATCAATTGAAGACTCTTAAACTCACCTTAGACATATTGTAATAATGCTTCAGCTTTTACGAGATTCTCTCATACCCTCTGGTTAGTTTATGAGAGTATCATACGTCTTGGGAGTTGCTTATGAGCCTCTTACTAGTTTCATCTTGCACCCTTTAATGGTTCTAAGATTGCTGCCAAGATTTTCTAGTTCAATCAGATACATTTATCAACATTTTAACAGCATGATGATTATTTTATAATGTGAATTTTTGGAATATGAAATCAGGAATATGGTTATTCTAGTTATATTTACGAATTAATTTTGTGACGCCCCCATTTTTTACTACAAAAAAAAATTTCATTTTAAAACATTACGGTAGTAGAAATACAATTCAATCTTATGAAAAATGGGGTGCTACCGCCACATTTAATGTAAGATAGGCACCTCAATTCTAACCTCACTTTATACACTAGGCTAACTATCCAAAAAAAAAATTATGAAGAAAACTATAGTACTTAAGAAACTACTTAAAAGTACAAAAGTCAAGTTGTACAATCCATGGCTACGTAAGCCTTTAAAATTTGTACAAAAGGTACTCTAGATGAAAAAAAAAATAGAGGAAACTCATTACAAAAAGGATTGTAACACCCCTATTTTTACCACTTAAAAATTTTGTTTTGTGAAAGCGTCAATTATCAAATTATTAGATATTACCACTACACTTACCATAAGTTTGAATTCCTTTCCTTTTTTATGTCAAGTGCTAAGGCTATAACAACCATATCCAAAGTAAATAAATGGAAATAGAATACTGTACATAGATAAAAGGTATAGATAAATATTATGAGTATAATAAGATAACTAAATTACAGCAAGGGATGCAAGATTCCAAAGAAAAAATTGATTATAACCCAAAAACTAGCACCTGAAGGTACAACATCGGTTTACGTTAACTCTTAGACTCGTAAGCCCATTATGAAAATGGGACACCTTCCAAAGAGCTCCACTTATCCTTCCCACTCTTATATGCTTCATGTTACTCTATAGTCTTTACATAGTCATATGCAAAAGTAGTATTAGTATGATTTCCTCGTAATCACAATACCTCATAAGAGGTAACGTACCCACTTTGTACATAATTATACAAAATTTGAAAAGCATACTTGAGCACAGGGCATGTACAATAGCCATATGCAAATAAATATGGGCTAACAACGAGTCTCAAGCACAATAGTAAAATATATCAGTTTAATTCACATCATTTCAAGGTAAAATAGACATATCTAATTAGTTAAATAGATTCTAAATACCAAGGTAAAGCAGTGAGGCAAATATTGAACCAACAAATCTAAAATAATAAAAAATACCAAGGTAGGACACTGAGGCATCTACTGAACCAAAAAATCCAACTAATTCCAAATACTAAGGTAGGGCACTAAGGTGAATACCTAACTAAAAAATCCAAAACAACACCAAGGTAGGGCATCGAGACAAATACCAAACCAAAAAAAATCCAAAATAGCTCTAAATACCAAGGTAAGGCACCAAGGCATCTACAAAACCAACAAATCCAAAATAATACCAAGATACGACACTGAGGCAACTACCGAACCAAAAAATCTAAATAATTCCTTTTCATTTTCTTACACAATAGGTAATTCTACTTTACATTACTCTAGTAGGATACAATTAATACAGAGATACTAAGGTACACTAGATCATATTGGCAACTGAAGGCAAAACAATACACTTACTCTCGAACTTAGGGACACAACAGTATACTAGGTTATATCGGTGCACAAAGGCAACACAATATCCACTACCCTCACTCACCTACTACTTAAGTATCAATAACCCTTATAACATAAGTTAGAGTTCTATTAGGAAACATTATGATTATTTACATAGATACTATCACTAAGAAGAATTCTTTTTTATCTATCTAATCCTCTACTCATGTTATGGTTAAGAGAAAAACCCAATTGCTAAGTTAAAGTTAGCCTTTGCCACACTAGTATCAATTTTCTCTATACTAACTTTAATACATCAATTTAACTCCATTAATCCAAGTAAACTTATAGATGTTAGCATCTTAGGTCATTAATCAATTATGATAATTAAAAATCTCACATTAAAAAAGAAATAAGAAAGAAAAGCAAAAGTGGCCGAGATCAGTCGATAGGTATTGCCAACCAGGCATTGCCAACCTTTCCAGTGGTGGTGGACCAGTTGATCGATCAACTCCATCGGTATACTATTATTAGAATTAGTAGATCGATTTTGGTAAGTCGTTTGATGTGTCTAGTATGAGGCTAAGAATATTAGAGTTACAGACTAGCCAGTCGATAGGTTGACTCAACAGATCAACTATTATAGAAACTAGTCAATTGGTTTAGTTAAACCAATCTATAGGTTTAACTCCAGACTAAGATCACTGAATTTACAGACCAACCGGTCAATTGGTTCTACTAGACCAATTGATTGGTCCGGGTATAAACAACCCCCACCTAGCATATGACACACTATCACATGTAAAAAAACTTTACTATATCAAACTCAACATCAATCATTGCTCACTCACACTCCTCAACAAGCAATAATCATATATCATGCAAAACATCAAAATTCAGGTTGGGAATCTCAGTGGCACAATAAAATCTTGATTGCACCTTATGAATATAAATAAAAGCAAGAAAGTCATACATCACATTCTCTTCATGATAGGCCATTATGAAACAATCTATCCGCCATATCATACAAACTAATATCACTTAAGACACTTAGAATTTTAAAAGTAATTACAAATCTAAAACTGCATTTATGATTGATATTATTTTTGATAGATATTTATTTATAATTACAATCAATTATGCAATGATTAGTTATTTTTAGATTATTATAATTAAAATTGCTCCTATTAATTACTCTATCTGTATAAAAAAATTCATTCTATCATTTAATTTTTGTATAAAAAAGAAGTCATTTTAGAAAAGTCAAAGTATACTTTTTATTTTTACCCTCACTTTTTTAAGTATATTTCTATTAAATGCTTTGTTATTTTTCAATGAAGGGTGTAGGTGTCTAATACCACTTTTATTACTTTCTTAAAAAGTATTCAAACTGATATAATAAATGTATTTTTGATAAGGAGGAAATGTTCTTTATCAAAAAAAAGGTGGTTGGGAGTAAATAATGAATGACATAATTGCAATAAAACTAACTTGTGTAAGAGATTTATATATTTAGGTAAAATTAATGGCAAGTACATATAACATAGTAATAAGTATTTCCTCTGATTCCATACAATCACCAATTTAGTTTTTGATACAAGAACTTTAAAAAATTAAAAAGATTAAATTAGCTTAGCTAAAATGCTATTAAAAATTATTATTTTTGGAAAAAAATGTAAAATATTATGAAGTAATTCAAAGTAAATGATTAAGTAGGAAACACTATTCAAAATGTATCTTGAAGATGTAAACAATACTTGATCGTAACCAAAACTAAATTACTAAAACAACACTTATTAACTAGAGGGTATTCAATAAGTGGTAGTAAATGACATCATTAAAATAATAGGTAAATGAAGCAGCTAAAATATGTATTATTAAATAATATAAAAAAATGAAGCTGACCAAATAGAGCATCAGTCATGTATGTCGTTTTAAGAGTCACAAATCTTATCTCTTAGAAAAAACTTATATGTGAACACATTGATGATTAATGTAATCCATCAACTAAGGTTTTATATAATGAAATATTCCATTATTTGTCATTTTGGATGCGTTTAAGAGTTTAATAATATACGTTTCTATTCATTGCATAAGTGCTTAAATAATACTGTCATTATATTATCAATACTATTATATTGATAAATTTTCGTGCATGGGACCAAAAATAATTAATGTTGGATGGGAAAGGCAATAAGTGTATGTTTGGGTAAATTATAATTGTCGGTTGTTCCTACTAGTTGTTGTTGTTGTTGGGTTTAGCTATTGTTGGTGCAAGTAGTTGTTGGATGTTGTTTATGAATATATGTGGTTGGTTATTGTTATAACTATTGCAATTTGTTGTTGGAACTAGTATTTATTGATAAATAAAAATATTCAATATTAGTTTTTATTTTATTTTGTGATCATATAATTTTTTGTTATGATAAATATTCATTTTTCAATATAATGTAGCCAATAATAATATTCTCTAATTTTAAGAAATATTAAGTTAAATTATTGTTCCATTTTACACATGGGTAAATTCATTAAAAAAAAGGACTAACTAAAAATATTATATTCAATTTGTCATTAACCTATTAGAAATTTCTTCTCAAAGACCACAAGTTTCAATTATACTACTAGATTACTAGTAGAAATACTTTCACCATTATCAGAAAGAAGCACAATATTAATTGAAGTTATTATGTTGGATTGTTCCTCCATCTAAGTAAAAATTGGATCTTGTGGTGCATTCCTTATGATATAAACATGGAGAGCACTTATTGCAATGCCACATTGATATTTAAATGGAAATTTTATTGTGTCTCATAAAATTTTAAACCTCTTCTTCCAAATGCCAAAAATTCATTCAATACAAAGCAATTAATGGGTATGGTTATACACTTTTTCTTTTCCCCTTAGCTGCCCACCCCATCAAAATTCCAAAAGATGATATCTAGTTCCTCTATAAGGTTTCAAACCCCCATCTCATTATAAATAACCAACATGTACTAAATAATACTTACCTAAAATATAATAAATATGATATCATACTTGTTTATAAATAAAACCTACTAAATAAATGCAATTGATGCTATGCATACATAAGTAACTGAGGGAGGTTTTGAAAACTTAATGCAAGAGTTCTCAAAAACATAATAAAAAATTTCCTATGTCATGAGCACTAAAATCCTACCCAACTAATATGAATATAAATTACATATCAAGAAAATAAGCAAATATCATATTTTGAATTGTAATTTATTTTCCACCACTAAAGTATTATTAAATCTCCTTGATTACATTTGCTTGTATATGTGCATCATCTATCACTCCTATACAATCCTATAAAGTATTAAAATAATGAACACAAAAGACAAAAAAAATTATTATAGTACCTTAAAAGAGATATATATATTTTACTGAGAACAATTCAAGGTGGACTTTCTATCAATAAGTCTCACCATGTTCCTTGAAATTACACAAAATGAATTTAAAACATTATAAAGCCCTCTATGATTTGTTTACAAGGATCTCTAAAATCATTCAAATGCTACACTAATTCACACACGTAAGCCAACTATATATAAGAAAATAACAAGTTTTTCAATACTTACATTCTCTTTGATGACTTCAATCTATCATGTGAGCAAAGATCTAAATAAAGTTTAAGCAAAATTTCTTTAGCCATCCTAAACATGTTATCGCAATGAATGGGATAACCATTCATTATTTCAACCACCCATATCATGTATGTTTGAAGTGAAATGTGTCAAGGCTCCTTGTATATATATGTATAATAATAAATGACAATCAATCCGATTGCGTGCACCATCGCATTCCACCACAACTCACTCTTGTCTTTGTCTTCATGATCCTCGTTGAAGGTATCATCCACACCTATATGAATATAAAATGAAAATAAAAGGACACAAGAGTAATTAACTTACAAGTGAAAATTATATATACAAGCACAACTAATTCAACTAGATATAGAAAATAAATAAAGTAAAAAAATATGTAATCATAATAAACAAATAAAAATATGATAGCAAAAAATTATAGTCTTTATAACATACACAATTATTATCCATATTACAAGTGAAATCTCTTTAAATAAGTGTACAAGAAAAGAAATTCAATTATTCTTAGCCTCCTTGTGCTAATCAAACACATCCCTTTGATGCATAGTGGATATAAATTGGGTTAAACTTAGTGTCAAAAATAGTGGCTAGGAAATTAACCACCAAAAGAGAGAAATTGGGAGGGGGAGATAAAGAGAGATTATATAAACTAAATAACCCTTAGATCATACACTTGAATATACCACTTAAACTTTGCAACACTTAAGGTAAAAGAAACAAGAATTTTTAGACAAATCAACCAAGGCATGCACTAGCCATGGAGACGGATATCTCACTCAAAAATAGAGGAAATGAGGGCAAACGCAAAATCTCCTCCATTCAGATATTTGTCACACTTATGCTCAACTAAGTAGGTAAGACCAATTAGGAATTAAACTATCTAGTTACCTAATAATGCAAACTAGTCTAGTTTAATTCTAACCATCTCAAACATCACCTTTCCTTACCTTAGTCTTATGTCCCTGCATAAGCCATCCTTATGGTTGACTTGGAGAAAGAGTGCAAGTAAGCTACTACTAAACTAGCTATTACATCATTAAAGTTAACAAAAGCTATGCAAGTAATCATAACATGCAAAAAGAGCTATTAAAAGTACATAAAAGTGAGGGATTGAACTTCAAAACTCTACCATAATCATGCACAATAGGCCTACCATTTACTAAGCTCCTTTTTTGCCTTTTCTTACAAGTCATCATTAGGTAGTGGCCCCCACTGGTGCTACTTGCAGGTGGCTATGGTGGTAGGTTGCAAGCTACGTGTGTTGGCCCTAAAAACAAGCCTCAAATAGGATTACTTGGTGATAGGTCATTAGCTGCATAGTTGGCTCCAAAATAAGCCACAAAAATGGGAGTGGTTGGGTGACAAGTTACATGGATTACATGGCTCCTATTGACATAGATGGTATGAAGTGTAGCTTAGTGTAATCCTTCCCAAATTAGAAGAATTTTTGGACCTTCTAACTTGGGATGATAAGTAGCTAATGTGGAATGTCGTAATGCAGATGCTCCTACATCATTTTTTCTCTCTTGAAGAGGTTCCTTGGTCTAATCAAAAGGCTCGTCATGAATGTAGGGAAGTAAGTCTCTTACATTGAAGGTGTTGAAGATATTCCCCATGTCTTGTGGAATTCGAGCTTACAACCAATATCTCCTATCTTTTCCAATACCCTATACCGCCCATCACCCTTGGAATTAATTTGTTCTTTCTTTCCATGGGAAATTTTTCTTTATGTGGTTGAATCCAAACTAAATCTCCAAGCTCATATAAGTGTTGCTTGTGATATTTGTTGGCTCCATTTTTTTTAGTTCATTCAACTTCTCAATTTGTTGCCTCACTTGTCGATGGAGTATTTTCATGTTTTTGGCTCGATCCTTGGCTTTGAAACTTGTTACTTCATCTGCGAGGAGAGGTAGGAGGTCTATGGGAAAAGTAGAATTCAAATCATAGACAACCTCAAAAGGTGAACAACTTGTGGCATAGGTAGGGGAATAATTATATGTAAATGTAGCAAAGTTAAATTTGATGTCCCAATCCCATAAGGACTTTTGAACTAAACTAAGGAGTATCATTGTGAGGGTGCATTTGGTTACTTTGGTTTAGTCATCGGTTTGTGGGTGGTAGGAAGTACTAAAGAGACGTTTTATACCGACTAACCTCCATAAGGTCTTGTAAAAATAGCTAAGGAACTTGGTATTCCAATCCAAAAAATGGATTTGGGTATTCCATGTAACCTAACTATTTCTTTGAAGAAGAGATCGACTAAATAAGAGACATCATCTGTTTTATGACAAGCAACTAAATGAGACATCATAGAAAATTGATCTAACATCACGTTGACTTTGTGCTTGAGGCAAGGCTATGATAAAATTCATTTTAACATAATCATATGGTTGGTGGGGGATGGTGAGGGGAGTATATAATCCCTAATGGAAGTTACTCTTAGACTTCTGGTGAGTAGCACATCTTGCAACTAGACCCTGTACATCTCCTACCATTATAGTACAAAAGAAATGTTCTTGTAGTACATCCACCATTTTGTTAATTCCAAAATGACCTGCAAGCCCTCCACCATGCGCCTCTTGGAGGAGCAGTTCTTTAATGGGGCTCTTGGGCACACAAATCTTGCTGTTTTTTAAGAGGAATCTGTCTCACAGCATAATTGAGCCTATGATCTTATCTTTGTTTTTAAAGTAGATCCCAAAGTCTTCATCCTCTTAATAAATTTCCTTAATGCAACTAAACACCAAGATTCTTGCTTCTAGTAAAGAAAGCATACAATATCTCCTGAAGAGGGTGTCGACTACAACATTAGTCTTGCCACTCTTATGTTTAGCTACAAATGAAAAGGATTGCAGGAACTCTACCCATCAAGCATGTCTAGAATTGAGTTTGTTCTAGCCATTAATGTATTTGAGTGATTCGTGATCAGTGTGCAATACAAACTATTGGAGCCTTAAATAGTGTGACTAATGATTCAAGGCCCTTGCTAGTGCATAGAATTCCTTGTCATATATGTTATAGTTCATGCGAGATGCATTAAGTTTTTTGCTAAAATAGGCAATAGGTTTTCCTTCTTGAAGTTAAGGGTAAAAGAAGGCTAGAAATAGCTAATTCTAGTAGAAATAAGGGTGTGCGGTGCCTTAAAGTGATAAGGAATTGGACACTATCAAAGTGAATGTCCAAATAAGAGGGTGATGACCTTGATAGACCAAGAAAAGGGAGAAATGGAGGGATATGATGTCGAAGACCAATCATCCATGGAGGGAGGGGCCAAGATTGAGGAGGTACCATAAGATGTAGGGCAATCGTTAATGGTAAGGAGGGGGTTGCAAGCAAGGGAGGCCGTGAAAGAGGAGTCCCAAAGGGAGAACATATTTCACACCAAGTGCACCGTACTTGATAAGATGTTCTCCCTCATTGTCGATAGAGGTAGTTGTGCAAATTTGGCTTCCATCATGTTGGTGGAGAAGCTTAACTTGTCAACCACAACACATTCTAATCCTTATAAGCTTCAATAGCTTAATAATGGCTAAATGGTTGAATTCACTAAGCAAACAGTTGTGAAATTTTCCATAAGGAAGAATTATCAAGATAGCATTGTTTGTTATGTCATCCCCATGGATGCTTGTAATTTGTAAGTAGAAAGGTCATAGCAATTTGATAGGAGTGTTAAGCATGATGGTAGAAAAAATACATATAACTTGATCTATGCTAGCAAAAACATTGTACTCACGCCCCTTAGTATTCAATTGTCACTTGTTAGGGAGGATACCAAATGTAAGAATGCTTTTTTTGTTGTTGGGAAGGGGTTGGAAAGGGTTATAGGAATGGAAAAGGCCTTGTACTTGTTGTTAATGCTTGAATCTAATGAAAAAATACATGCACTCGACTCTCGAGTCAAGCACTTGCTAGGAGAGTTTGGGGATGTTTTCCCAAACGAGTTACCTAGTGAATTACCTCCCATAAAGGGCATCGAACACTAAATTGATTTTGTTCCCAGTGCTACACTCCCAAAAAAACCAGCTTATATATGCAATCCTAAAGAAGCCATGGAATTTTCAAAGACAAATTTAGGATTTGTTGCAAAAGAGTTTCATAAGGAAATCCCTTAGCTTGAGTAGTTCTGGCGCTCTTGGTACCCAAGAAGGATGGGCCAATGCAAATTTGTGTAGATAGTAGAGATATCAACAATATCACTATCAAGTATAGGTATCCCATATCTAGACTTGAAGACATGTTAGATTACTCCCATAGGGCAAATGTATTTTCCAAGATTGACTTGAGGAGTGGATACTACCAAATAAGGATGAAGGAAGGGGATGAATGAAAAACCACTTTCAAGGCCAAGGGTGGATTATGAATGGTTGGTCATGCCATTTGGACTATCCAATGCACCAATCACTTTCATGAGGCTCATGGATGAAGTCCTTCGACCCTTCATTTCAAAATTTGTAGTTATATATTTTGATGATATTATTGTATACTCTTATAGTTGAGATGATCATGTAAGGCACTTAAGGCTCGTATTTTTATCCCTTAGGAACGAAAACATATATGGAAAATTAGAAAAATGTAACTTCTTTATGCCAAGAGTCACTTTTCTAGGGTTCATTGTATTCGAAAATGGAATCTCCATAGATGAGTCAAAGGTGGAGGCAATAAGAATGTGGCCTACACCCATATCCATCACCGATGTTAGATCCTTTCATGGGCTTGCCTCTTTTCATAGGATGTTCATAAAATGATTTAGCACACTCTTAGAACCCCTCATAGAGTGCCTCAAAAAGGAGTTTTTCAATGGACCAAATCTACATAAGAAGCCTTCAAGCTAATCAAAAGAAGGTTAAGTGAGGCTCCCATTTTATGCCAACCCAACTTTGATAAAGTGTTCGAGATCGAGTTTGATGTAAGTGGAGTAGGCATTGGTGGTGTCTTAATACAATTTGGCAAACTTGTGGCTTTTTTAGTGAGAAGCTTAATGGTTCAAGATCTAACTACAACACTTATAGCAAAGAGTTTTATGTTATTGTTAAGGCTTTAGATCATTGGTCACATTATTTCCGACCACTATAGTTTGTATTGCATACTGATCATGAGTTCCTAAACTACATAAATCGGCAGCATAAACTTAACCCTAGGCATACTAGGTAAGAGGAAATGTTACAGTCTTTTATATTTGTAGCTAAGCACAAGAGTGGTAAGACTAATATTTTAGCGGATGCACTCTCTAGGAGGTATTGTATGCCATCATTATTAGAAGCTAGGGTCTTAGGTTTTGGGTGTCTAAAGGAGTTGTACAAGCAAAATGAAGACTTTGCTAGCTACATAGAAGAATGAGACAAGCCTCGATTCCATACCTAGTGCAAGAAGGGTTTCTTTTGCACCTTGTGCATTCTAAAGTGCTCCATCCAGGAATCGCTCATTCAAGAAGTGCATGGGGGAGGTTTGGTACCGCATTTTGGAATCAACAAAACTTGTGATGTACTCTAGGAATATTTCTTCTAGACTCAAATGGTGGGGATGTACAATCCCTCATGGCCAATTTCTCTACTTGTCAAAGGTCCAAGAGTTAATTCCACTAAGGACTCTACATACCTTTGCCATTCCCACACTACCCTTGGGATCATGTGAGCACAGATTTATAGTGGCATTGCCTAAAACACAAAGGCAAAATGATGTTATTATGGTAGTTGTTGATCATTTCTCTAAGATGGCTCATTTTGTCTCATGGAAAAAGATTAATGACGCCTCTTATATCACCGATCTCTACTTTAAAGAAATAGTTAGATTGCATGGTATTCTAAAGATGATTGTCTCTTATTTAGATACAAAATTTCTAAGCTATTTTTGGAAAACCTTGTGGAGGCTACTCAATGCTAAACTTCTCTTTAATACCACTTACCACCCATAAACAGACATTCAAATAGAAGTCACCAACTACATCATCATGATGCCTTTGAGGTATTTGGTTCACAAATCCTTGAGAGATTAGGATGTCAAGCTAAGTCATGCCGAGTTCGTATACAATCGTTCTCCTACCTATACCACAAACCACACACATTTTCAAGTGGTCTACAGGATGAACCCCTCCACTCCCGTCGATCTCATTCCTTTACCAATCATGACACAAACTCATTTTGAAGAAAAACTAAAGCCTTCGAATTCAAAAAAGTGCATGAACAAGTAAGGTCCAAGATGAAAAAGGTGAATGAAATGAGCCAAAAAAGGGCTAACAAAAATCAAAAAGAACCAAATTTTGTACCAGGAGACCTAGTATGGATGCATCTTTGTAAAGAAAGATTTTTCTCCCAAAGAAAAAACACTCATGCAAGGAGCGATGGACCTTTCAAGGTTATAGAAAAAATTGGCAACAATGCATATCGGATTGAGCTTCCACATGACATGGGGAACTTATCCAATACATTCAATGTAGGAGAATTACTCCTTTATCTACATGACACGCCCTATGAAGATGAGGAAGTGCCTTTTTAGGAGGGAGAGGATGATGTAGGAGCATCCCAAAATAAATATAATCTACATATTAAAATTTTTAAAGTTGATGACTTCAAAACCCTTCTCATTTGGGTTAATAAAGAACAAGATTATCTAGAAACCATGTAAATCCATAAAAACATCAAAAAATGGCTGTCAAACCATGTGACGATAACTCCATTTTGGTTGCAACATGGCTTCAAAAAACTGCTCATATGCTAGTTCTAATATAGCTCCATTTTAACTCAACAAAGCCATGATATTATCCACCTCTACACTCCATCATCTTTCAACCAAAGTAACCTGCATTATCAACCCTTTTTGTGTGCAAGAATTAGGAACATTAGGTAGATAATTTGGGAAGATCAAGACCCTCAAAGATGGCTTAAATAAAGGAGAAGAAACCTCCATAGCCTCGGGCAACATTCTGCCAACTACTGAGAAGACCCCTCTCCTTTTCCTATCAAACTAAGTTTCTTTTATTGGCTAAGATTATGTTTTCTAAGCCTTTTCATAGGTTGTAATGGCAGCCATCATGTGATGGATGGCTAGGTAGTGTCGAAACTAATCAGTACTAGCTGATTATAATATTGTAACCTTAGTTAGCTTGTGTTAGTACCACATATGGTTGAGGATGTAACCAAATCTACTGATTATGGGTTGGACTTGTTTTATATCTCCTAATGGTCAACTAACACTCATATATAGAGTGGAAGGGGATAAAGGGAATGCTTGAAGTTGAATGTAAAAATACATCCTGGTTGTCAAACCAACCCATTCAAGATTAAGTGTGATCTTATGAATTTTTCAAAAATCTTGCACCATTTAAACTAAGAGTTAAAACCTAGTTGGTTGATGTAAGTACTTGATGTTGAAGATTTCAATATCAATTTTCCTCTTAGATTTCCTTCCTTATTCTCCATGCATTTTTGGTTTTTGTTAAAAACTACTCGTTTTCAACACCAACACTTAGCATGATTCCATTTTTTAGCAATATACACCAGTAAAAAGATGGCACAAAGAACGAGGATCAATGGATTGTGCAGGTGATGATTTTATTGACGATAATAAGAATAGGGAATGATTACCTTATGATTTTCAATCTGTGAATTCATCGCCGGTGTCGATTAAACCTAATCTGGAGACCCCAATTGATAATCAACCATTAAATCATTCTTGATCTAGTATAGAGGAACATATTACTTTGACTCGAAATAATGTTACCCCTATTGTTATCCCTGATGGTCGATCTTGGAGGGATATTTTGATCAACAATAGGAGGCCTGAACGGGGAATGACCTTAAAATACATTCCTCCTCTTGTTGTTGATGGATCTCACAAAGCAATAATCCACATAGATGAGGTCTCAAAAGAGTCTAAATGTTGGGAGAATGTTTTGGTAGGAATGGTGGTTGGGATTTAACCGAGTCATTTTCAAATGACTCAGTTTGTTAAGGAAAGGTGGAATTTCCTTCCTATGCTGCCTAAGGTCTATTCTCATGATCAACGCTTCTTTGTGTACAAATTTGCCTCACATGATGATATGTACCAAATTCTTAATAGACCTTATTGGAATTTTTAATTTAGACCAATACTGCTTAGGAAATGATCTCCTAAAGTTTCTATGTTAGCCAAGGACTGAAGGATTATACCATTGTAGATGTTCTTTCCTGGCTTGCCTTTGCACCTGTGGTTGGATGATAGTCTAAGCAGAATGGGTAGTCTATTAGGGTAACTTATATGTGTAGAAACTGTCACAACACAGAGGGGGAGATTTTCTTTCCTAAGAGTTTTGATTAAAATTGATATTAGCATTCCTTTACCTGATACGATTACTGTTTTATTGGTTGGAAGGAAGGAATTGCAACAGAGTGTGACCTATGAATGGAGATCCAATTTTTTCCCCTCTATGATGTTATGGGGCATGATTCTGCTCAGTGTCATAGCAAAGGTGGACAAATGATCCCTAAAACTCAATTCTGGAGAGTTAAACCTATATTTTCTCATGAACTCAAGCCTCTAGAGGGGAACATTTCTGGACTGAACTCTGACCCTCCTAAGTCTTCCTCAAGACCTAATGTAGTGCAGAATTCCTCTTTAGTTCATTCTAATCCTCATGATTCTAAAATTGTTTAGATTCCTCAAAATAGATAGATAGTATCTAAGAAGGGTAAGGAGATATCCATATTGGATGACAAGTTTTCTCATGTAGTAAATCCTGAGTTAATTCCTCCAAGAAAAGGGAGTTCCATTGAGAGGCTAGAGGCTGGAGGTGTTTGGGGGGGGGGGAGGTGGTGGTTGTTCCTCTTCCTTATGACCATTGCCATTTAGAATATTAGAGGGTTAAATAAAACCCTCCAACACAGGGTTGTGAGAAACCTTGTGTCTCATCATAGAATTGGTTTGCTGGGCCTTTTAGAAATGAGAGTGAAGAAGGGCAAAGAAAATTGCATTATTCATAAACTTGGTTTTAATTGGAAATGGGAGAATAATTATGATCAACATTACAATGGTAGAGTTTGGATATTATGGGAAGATTCTGTTTATAATATATAAATTGTTGAAAAATATGCCCAAGGTATTCATTATCTGGCTACCTGTGTGAATTCTTAGAAGCAATGTGGTATTACTGTGGCTTATGCTTTCAATACTAGTGTTTATAGAAGGGAGTTATGGGAATAGATGAGAAGGATATCCAGTCAATCTTTTCTCTGGATAGCCATTGGTGATTTTAATGTAGTGACCTCTTCCTAGGAAAATATTGATGGTAGTATTAATTCCCAGGATGTCTTAGATTTTTCCCCATTGTCTGCAAGATTGTGGACTTGAGGATTTACCTTCTTTTGGTTCCTGATTTACTTGGACGAATAGACAAGAGATAGGATCCAGGGTATACTATCAACTGGAAAGAGGTGTTGGTAATAGTGAATGGCTGGATGTGTTCCCTGCTACTACAATTCACACTGTCCATCACCCTGCCTCTGATAACCATGCCCTAATTGTTCATTTGAAGGTGGTCCAATAAGTGGGATCTAAACCTTTTAAATTTGTAAACTTACGGGTTAAGAAGGAGGGTTTCTTTGACCTGGTTAGAAGTGTTTGGAAGACTAAGTTGGAGGGATCAAAGGCTTATCAGTGTATGAGTAAACTAAGATTATTAAAGGAGGAACTAAAAAAGTTCAATGCCATTTAATGTAGGAATATTTCTCAGAAGCTTACCCTTGCTTATCAGTTTCGACAGGACAAGGTTAATAATTTGTCTCACCATCCTCTTGATCAAGATTGTATCAAGAATGAAATAGCGGCCAAACTAGAATAGGAGAAGAGAGCTAGAGATGAAGAGACTTTCTGAAATGCCCTGAAAATTCTAATTGTAAAAATTATAGTTAAATAAGATTTTATTAGAAAGAAATTAATTTAATAAATTATTTTTATTAAAATAAAAGGAAATTAATTAGGGCAAATGAAGAAGAAATTTATAAGTATTTTAATTAGGAGAAATTTGGGTATTTTAGCTAATTAAGGATTTTATTTTGGAAATTAATTAAATAAATTATTTTATTTAAAATAAGAAGAAGAAAATAGTTTCAAATTAATAATAATTTTATAAATAATTTAATTGGAGAAAATTAGGGTGTTTTGCTAATTAAAAAGGAATTTATGGAAAATCTTTTTAAAATCCTAATTTAGACTAAAAAGGGATTTAAATATTATTTTATTCAAATATTATTATTTTTAAATATCCCAAATATTTTAATTAATTTAAATACCCGATCTAATTATTTTTTCTTTTTCCCTATTCCTTTTTCTTTTTCTTTCTTCCTTTTTCCTTCTTTTTCTTTCTTTTTCTTCTTCTTTTCTTTTTCTTTTTCCCCTCTCCCGATCTGGGCCTAGCATGGCCCAATTTCCTTCTTTCTTTTTCTTCCCTTGCCACGGCCCACTCCCATTGCTTCTTTTCTTCCTCCTTTGGTAGCCAGCACGCTGCATTTCTTCGCTTTTCTCCTTAAAATGCATCGTTTTATTTAATGTACCTTTAGCCTCGCGCCCAAACGGTTTTCCTCCTCTTTTCTTTCTTTCTTTTCTGCCCTGAACTGCCCAGTCCAGCCCCCCTCTTCTTCTTCCTTCTTCCCGTTCGACGCCACTGACCTGCAACCTCCGCCGCCAGCCAAAAATTTCGCCTCCGGTTACGGCCGTTCTCCTTCCTCTCTCTTCCCCTTGACTCGCCGACCCTTGTGACCCAACCATCTCCCCTTTTCTCGCACGATTTTTCCCTCTCCTTTCCCTGCGCAACCCTTACCCCGTTTTGCTCCCACCGGCCAACCTCACCGCCGGTAACCCTAACCCTACTTGCCCTACTCTCTAGCCGATCCACAGACCCTAACCTCTCATTTACACTCTATAAATACCCCCTATAATAGCCCTGTGTCGAGCTTTTAATTCCTACCCAGAAAATGACCCTTTTCACCGCCGCCTCTTTAAACGCCATCCCTGCCGTCGTCGGCCAACGCCGCCGCCACTCGGCCTACCAAACTCTTCCTTTCACCGCCCTCTAGCTAACCAAATTATCCATCCCCCTCGATTTTTCCTGCACAAGCCACCCCGGCTGTGCGAAGTAGCCTTCTCTACCAACCTATTTTTCTGCCTCTACCGCCCTTTGAACCACCTTTAACCACCTCTTCCACCTCTATCGCTGCTTCTTTCACCTCCCAAATTATTCTGCAGACACTCCTCTACTTTCCCCTACCTTTCTTTCCTCTTCCTCCCTCTCCTCATCTCTTTCTCCCCTTCTTTTCCATTCGACCACCACCACTGCTGCTGTGCGCCGTCGCCTTTGGTTGCGCCACCACCTCCATTTTGTTCCACTCCTTTTGGGAAACCCTAAACATCCCAACTCCCACCTTAATTATCCTTAGCTTTTTCCCAGCATGCAACTTTTTCTCTTTTCTTCTCTTTTTCCGGCCACCGCCGCCGCCGCCGTGCACCACCGCCGGTGTCGCTTATCCCCACCAGCCTAAGGTTGAACCCTAGACCCTCTTAACCCTTTTCCTTATTTTTACAAGCCTTAATTTAATTTATTTCAATTACTTGAATATAAATGCTATTATTATTATTATTATTATTATTATTATTATTTCATCATCACTATTATTAATATATTTTCTTATTTATTTTACTAATATTATTATTAGTATTATTTTGGTAAAGGGGTCGAAGTCTTATTTCACTAGGTTTTAGAGTCATGTCCTTTTTATTATTCTTGTTAATATTAATAGTGATATTATTTTTGGTATTTTTTCTATTATTATTTTAGTATCATCATTATTATTATTAGGGTAAAGTTTTCAACCTTTAGCAAAGTTAGTAATTAGTTAATGTTATTTTATTAATATATTATTATTTATTTAAAAACCTAGTCTTATAATAAGTTAGTGATTAATAGAATTTGGATAGGAGGGAGTCTAATTTTAGCTTTTCCCTCATAATAGGTAAAACCAGTCAAAGCCTTAAGGAGGCGTAGGAGCGTGTTCCAAGACCGGTGTCGTTTCAAGTAAGGGGTGCTAAGGCCTTTTGTGTTCTTATATGCATTATGTGATTCGCATGCTATGTATCCCATATTTATCACTATTAATTATTTCGTATGTGGTATAACGTGGAGTTCAAGCATGTTCTTGTGTTGTTATATGGCATATGTATTATTTATATATGATATGTGTTGTGACCCTGTAAGACATGCATGTGAGGGTGTTGATTTGGGTTGTGTGGGAGAAAGGATGAAAAAGAAGGATGGGGGAAGAGGTTGACTAAGGGAGGTGAGTTGACCTAATTAATTTAATGATTCATGAGTGGAAGGATAAAATGGAGAATTTTAGGATTTCGTATGGGAGAATATGATTTATGATTTGTATGGTTTTGTGTGGGAGAATATAATTTATGGTTTTATATGGGGGAAACTAATTTATGGTTTTGTATGGGAAAATTCAATTTATGGTGTTATATAAGAGAATATAATTTATGGTTTTATATGGGAGAATCTAATTTATGGTTTTGTGTGGGAGAATATAATTTATGGTTCTATTTGGGAGAATCTAATTTATGGTTTTGTGTGGGAGAATATAATTTATGATTTTATATGAGAGAATCTAATTTATGGTTTTGTATGGAAGAATCTAATCGATGGTTTTGTATGAGAGGATCTATTCTAGGGTGTGGTATGGATGAATCTTTGGTTTTGTGTAGATTGAATTTAGGGTTTTGTATGACGAAATCTTGGGATTTGCATGGTGGTATTACTGGTTGTGTGGTGGTATTAGGGTTGCATGGTGGAGTTAGGATTTTGCATGGGAGTTAATGATTGCATGAAATTTAGGGTTTGCATGAAAAGTTCGAATGGTTATATGGGATGTGTAAAGTCTGCATGGGAGTAAAATTTACTTATGAAAAGTTGATTTGGGATGTAAGGAAGGTAATGTAAGCGTTGTTTGGGTGGTTAAACACTTTGGATGGAAAATAGTACGTGGAGCTTTATCTGGGTACGTAGGAGACGGAGCTAGGTTTTGGAGTGGCTAATTGTGGTTTGTTGTGACTAACTAAGGTTTGGAATGGCTAATTATGGTTGTTATGGTTAAATAGGGTTTGGAGTGGTTAACTATGATTTGTTGTGGTTAATTAGGGTTTGGTGTGGCTGCTTAGGGTTTTTGTTGTATCATGTGTAAATAGTGATTAAAGTATAATTATGATAGTAGAATCTATGATTTGTGATGTGTGATGATTCATGCATGTCCAGGGTGAAAGCTTTTGAATAAGATACTTAAGACACTAATCATTTAAAGTGGAAGATTATTGAGCCAGGTCTAGACCGATCCACCGGTCAAGAATAGTGGTTAGGGTTTTTACCCTATAAGTGACCGATCCATCGGCGAATAATATTGGTGTGGAATTTGTCCCGCAAGTGACCGACCCACCGACAATAATAGTGGGGTGACTCGAGCTCAATAAACACCATTACTTACATTGGAACACCATGTGAGCAGGAACCAAACCGATCCACCGGTCAGGAATAGTGGTTAGGGTATTTACCCTATAAGTGACTGGTCCACCGGCGAATAATAGTAGTGTGGACATTATCCCGTAAGTGACCGGCCCACTGGCTAAAATAGTGATGTGTTCCTGTGCTTGCATGGATTTGATAAAAGGCATGGTGTGAATCAAATTCTGATCAGAGATTAATTAAATGATTAATATGGACTATTAATGGGCCTTTATGTATATACATGAATTATTGTTCATTATTATGTTATCATGTTGGCCTTTATGTTCTTTTATTCTTATGCATGGTTTATGTGCTTATGTGTTGGCCTTAGTGCTTGGTTACCTTACTCAGTACGTAGCGTACTGATCACCCTTTTCATGGGTGCTGCTCATTCCCACGAGTAGTATGTCGTTCTGACTTTGTGCAGGTGGGCAAGACATCAGTCGGGGCTAAGGGTTGAGCATGTTTGGTTCCAAGTTCGAGAGAGTTGTGGCCATAATTCAGTCTTTATGCGATTCTATTTCCTTTTGTTCATCTTTTATCGGTTGTAAGCTATTTCTCTTTTTAATTTGAATAACAATTATTTATGCGTACTCTGATTTTGTTTTACAACCATTTAATGCTTATTTGGAGTTTAGTTTGTCTTGATTTATAAATGATTGTTAATCTTTTCTTTAGCCTTAACACTTGGTACTGGAACAATCGGAAAGAACCGATCTGGTACTAAGTGTAGCGGTAACATCTCTAGAATTCATGGGTTTTGATTTAAGTATTTCTATTTTAATTACTTTCGCGTTAAAAAAAAAGTAGTGAATTTTGGGGTGTTACACTTTCCTTCAACAAAAAGCCCATATTCAGTTTGTAAAATTGGGAGATCGCTAGTTTATAGGGGAGGAGATCTCAGAATAGAATATCTCAGCTGATTAATGACCAAAATCAGGTCCTTTTGGATGAAGATGATATTAAGCCTGAGATTGTTGGTTTTTACAAAAAGATGCTTGGATCTACCAATGCTGAACTTAATCACATCAACACTATAGCTTGCAATCAAGGACCTACATTATCTTCTGATCAGAGGCAAATTCTGTTAGCTCGACCCAATGTTGAAGAGGTTAAGACTACCCTTTTTTCTATGGGAAACTTGACAGCTCCTGGGCTTGATGGCTATAATCCTTTCTTCTTTAAAAAAGCCTGGCCAATTCTTGGTAATGATATTGCTGATGCTTTTTTTGATTTTCAGTTCTCTAAGAAGCTCTTCAGGATGGTTAGTAATACTGCCATCACTCTTATTCCAAAAATTAGAGGAGCTTTAAAAGTAAAGGATTTTAGGCCTATTACCTACTCTAATGTTTTCTATAAAAAAAAATTTTCTAAAGTGCTGGCTAGCAGATTGCAAAAGGTGTTGCATTTTACTGTTGGTGACTCTCAAGCTGCCTTTATTAAGGGTCGTAATTTAGAAGATAATGTTCTTATGGTTATTGAATTAGTTAAGCACTAACAACGTGAGACTATTTCTCCTAGGATGATGGTTAAAGTGGACATTCAAAAAGCTTGTGATTCTCTGGAATGGAATTTTTTGCAGCATACTCTCCTGGCTTTTGTTTTTCCCTATCATTTCACAAAGCTGATTATGGCATGTGCGACTTCTGTTAGAATCTCTTTCAATGTGAATGGCACCTTGACCTGTCCATTTGACTGCAAGAGAGGTCGCATGCAGGGGGATCCTTTATCTCCCTATCTTTTTGCCATTGCTATGGAATACCTTCATACGGATTTGTATTGGTTGTGGAATGATAGAAAGTTTTTGGGTCATCATGGTTACAATAAATTCAAGATAATTAACTTGTGTGTTGCTGATGACCTGCTGTTGTTTACCAGGGGTGATGTTTACTTGGCTTGTCTTATTAAACAGAAGTTGGATGACTTTGCTCAATGTTTTAGATTGAATGCTAACTCCTCTAAGAGCTTAGTTTATCTGCAAGGGTAACTAATACTGTTAAGGCTCAGATTTTGGAGATTCTCAAGTGTGATGAAGGTTCTTTCCCTTTCAGATACCTGGGTGTTCCTCTTGCATCTGCTAGGTTGGGTATTACACAGTTTCAACCTTTGATTGATTCTCTTTCTGCTAGGATTCTCCTTTGGACTAACAAGCATCTCAGTTATACTAGGAGAATCCAAATAATCAAATATGTTTTGTTTGGCATTCAGAATTTTTGGTCTTAAGTTTTCATCCTCCCTAAAAAGGTTATTTCCTATGTTGATAGCATCTGCAGGAAATTCCTATGGTCAGGTCTTAATTCAGGTTCCCATAAGGCCTTGGTCTCCAGGCAATAAGTCTGCCTCCCAATTAAGGAAGGTAGCTTAAGGCTGAAAAATATTTTCTATTGGAACATTGTAGCTATGGGAAAGAGGCTATGGCAAATGTTTTTTAATAAGGAGACTCTTTGGATCAAATGGGCGCATGGTTATTACATCAAAGGGGCTAATTTGAGTGATCTGTAGTGTCATCCTAAATAGTCTTGGATTTTTAGAAGAAGCATGCTTCTCAAAGATGTACTTCTATATATTTTCCAACAGGGGTGTGTTCTATCTAATGATGTATATAAAACCAGCAGAGTGTATGACATTATTAGGCTGCAAGGTGATATTAAATCATGGTACAAGTTGGCTTGGAATCATCCTGGTCTCCTTATACACAAAATCATCTCTTGGTTGTTGTGTAGGAAGGCTTTACTTACTAGAGACAAACTTGGAAAATGAGGGGTTACAAATGAGACTACATGTGGTACTATACCAGGGAGCTAAAAGACCTCAATCATCTTTTTATTCTCTTCCCTTTTGCTAAGGAAATTTAGAGAATTATGTGTAATTGGATAGGCATTGTACCCCTATTAACTGATTGGGATCAGTTCCATAACTGGATTACCCAAAGGAGAAAATATAGAAGGGGTGAGCAAGGCATTATGTGAATGATGATTGCTGCTATTGTTTATAAGATTTGGCATGCTAGAAACCAAGCTATCTTTTAAGCCAAAGTCCCCTTAGTAAAGAACGTGGCTCGGGATATTATTCTTCAGATCTTCATCAAGATATCTTCAATAGAGAATAAGGCTAAATGGGTTGTTTTGTTTGATTCTCTAGATAGATTTATCTAGCTCTCTTTGTAAATATTTTCTTTGTCTTCTTGATGTACTTTCTCTTCTTTGGTAATTAATTAAATTCTTATTACTTATCAAAAAAAAAAAGATGGCAATTTTTCTTGATGAGCTTCTTCATTTTTTTCCAATATTTGACTTTCGACTTTCCCTTCCTCCTTTGGTTGGTAAGATTCTCCCACCAAAGAGAGCGTAACCTTTGAGTTTTACAGTTACTATTTTAAAACCCTTATCATCCTTGTATCCTTTTACCTCGAAGAGCTTTGAGCACCTCAACTCCCATTCTAAAAACTCTTTCAAGTTATGGTGACCTTCGAACTCAAGGATTTTGGTTTTGACATCCCCAATATCTCTTCTTTTTTCCTTCCCCTTTCTTTTTAGCTCTCGAGATGACTCACTTGCTGAAGGGTTATTTTCACTTGAAAATTTTTCAACACCACAAGGCTCTTCTACTTCAAGGGGGGATCTATTCAGAAGTGGTTTTGGGATATTAAGGTTTGGAATGAGTTGTTGTAAAGAGGTTTAAATGTGGCTCATTTCTTCTTATAATGCCACAAACATTTTTATCTATGTGTTGAGTGTCTCATTGTAATGATTAAATGGCACAATTTATAATTGCGTGCCTCATTAAAATTCAAACCTCTGAGCATTGGATGATCATCTATGGTGGATGGATAATTTTATTTTTTGAGGGAAAGGGGTTTGAAAATAAGATAAAATTAATGGACGGTTGGTTTAGAAATTTTTTGTAAGTGTTTGACTTAGACAAGGTGTAAGATGAGGGAATAACAAAAGAGGTAACCCAATTTACAAAAATCTAAGCTTTAATACCAATTTAATGCATGGCAGATATAAATTTGGTTTAACTTAGTGTCGAAAATAGTGGTTGGAAATTTAACCATCGTAAGAAAGAAATTAAGAGAGGGAGATAAAGAGAGATTATATGAACTAGGTTGTCCTTAGATCATACACTTAAATCTATCACTTAAAATTTGCAACACTTAAGGTAAATGAGAAAATATTTTTAAGACAAATCAACCAAGGCATACACTAGCCATGGAGGTAGATATCTCACTCAAAAATTGAGGAAATGAGGGCAAGCCCAAAAGCTCCTCCATTCAGCTATTTCTCACACTTTTATAGGCATATATAACTTTAGTTACAATACAACTACGCTTCAGCTAAGTGGGTAAGATCGGTTAAGAATTAAACTATCTAGTTACCTAATAATGCAAAATAGTCTAGTTTAATTCTAAGTAATCTAAACATCAACTTTCCTTGCCTTAGTCATGCGTCCCTGCACAAGCCATCCTTATGGATGACTTGGAAAAAGAGTGCAAGTAAGCTACTACTAAACTAGCTATTACATCATTAAAGTTAACAAAATCTAAGAAAGTAAACATAACCTACAACAAGGGTTGTCAGAAGTACATAAAAGTGAAGGATTAAACTTCAAAACTCTACCATAATTCTGTATAACAGGTCTACGATTTACCAACCTCCTTTTCTACCTTTTCTTGCAGGTCATCATTGGGCAATGGTCCCCTTTAATGCTACTTGTAAGTAGTTGTGGTGGTAGGTTACTAGTTGTGTGTGTTGGCTCTAAAAACAAGCCTCAAATGGGAGTAGTTAGTGGTAGGTTGTTGGCTCCAAAATAAGCCACAAAAATGGAATTGGCTAGATGGCAAGTTACAAGGCTTCCATTGACGTAGATGGTGTGAAATGTAGCTTAGTGTAATCCTTCCCAACTTAGAATAATTTTTGAACCTTCTAATTTGGGATGATAAATAGCTAATGTGGAATGTTGTAATGGGGATGCTCTTACATCACTTGTCAAACATGAAGTGTATCCATTTGCATCTAGCATGTACATCTAAATAGCATGAAAATCCCTTTTATATTAATCAAGAAGAAATGGACTGGACAAAGAATTCATCACGGAACCTATAATCATTTTTCAAAGAGATGCCACATCTTGCATGATATCAAATATAGTTGTAAGAACATTTTTCTCATTCAATTTTGCATCACTAGAGGAACGAGCATGTTTAGTAATACTCTCCCTTTCAAAAAAACCAACCAACTACTTAATATTCTCAAATAACCTCACCGAACCAATTTGCCTTGTTTGAGCATTAAACTTCCAATGCTTGTTACTTGATGGAATAGATGCTACATGTCTTGTGGCTTGATACTTCTGGCTTACAACCCCAATTTGTGGTTTATCAGATGATACATATGAATGTACATATTCAAAAATAGATGCATAACTACCACTTAAAATTATTGTTTCGAATTTATCAAAATAAGCTTTTCTATGTACTATATCTTCTCCTTTAAAACCATCACTAATCTCTATGGTACTATTCCAATCCATTACCTTATTTTTCTTAGCAACAACATCATTCTTACCTTCATCGACATTATGCATGAAATCCATAGACAGTGTAAAAGCAAAGTTTCATATGGCCTTATTATCATCAAATATCTTTGTATGCATCCTCTCTAGATTGGGGAAAATTCCATTCCTATAAGATTTAGTGAGCTTGTTATCCTTCTACAAAAAAAAAAGAAAAAAATTAAAATTATTCACAATAGAGAGAAAAAAAATAGTGGTTTTCTAATATTAAAACTAAAATTAGTTCACATACTTTAATCCTTTCTTCCCACCACTCGTCCCTAACATCAATTGTATTTTTATTTAGATCCTACCCTAGTCCAATTTCATCATTTTTTCAATTTTTTCCGAGCCTTATATTGCTTAATAATCCAATCTATCTTATGTTTCAATTGTTTTTTTTAACTAAACTTACATTCACTTGCTAAATGGAATTCTTGTATGGCTCCATCCTCATGCTTTGGATAGTCACACCTTTTCTCATCCCAATGTGCTTGAGCATTATTTTCAAGCTTCTCATTATTATCTTTACCATAAATTTTCTTATTATCATTGCCACGCATCCTAAAATCAAGACAAAGAAATACAATATACTAATCCCCATAATCATTCAATATAGAGAGTTTAAAAGCAGCCTAACTTTTATAATTATCACATTTTTGTTAAAACAATGACTTTGGGACTATATTAAAATAAGAAACATAACAAACTGATCAAAAAAGTTAATAAAATAGATCTGTAGAAATAGAATCACAGCATCATTATTTGGATGTAAACAATACCATGCATTTGGGACATTTACTTCCTTAAGATTCTCCCTCTTTTGCTACTCAAGGTCATGATGGTAACTATGCAGCCTCTGTTGATCTCTCTTGCTTGCAGGTACTATATATATATATATATATATATATATATATATATATATTATGTATATGTGCTGGCCATATTTCTTGAGGATTTGAAAAACTAGCAATAACCTTTAATGCATGACTAATATGTGGGGGACATATTAATCTACTTGGCGAGCAACATATATATATATATATATATATATATATATATATATATGCTCCATCCTTATAATATGCATGTCCACAATATGCATGTCCACACACACACACACAAAAGCAATATCGACCAAATGACTATAAGCCTACAATTCTTTCAAAGGGGAACAACCTATGGTATATATCAGTCATTCATTTTTATAGTAGAATCAAAATCTACAAATCAGTAGCATAGCCACAACTCCATGTTGAAAGACAAGAAATCTGAAGGATGTTGGCATAACAGTTTCATATCTAATGAAGAAGTGAACACTAAAGGATGAGCTCATAGCGGTGATGTTGTTTGTCAATTTGATGAGATATATGACAAACTCAACTATTGTAGTGTCATGTGAAGGGGATATCGTGGAAGCATTATTAGTTGCAAGAAGAGGTATACGAACTTTCTCTAGAGATTGGTTGGTGAGCTGCATCATGAAAGAACTTGACTTGGAAGCTTCTCACTTTGCCGCATTGCTTTTAAAGACATCTCAAGAGTGTATATATTATCTCCTAACCTTTTTCTTTTTTTGATAAATAAGAGACAAACTTATTAAAGTGCAAAATTAGCTTTTAAAAGCACGATGACCTTCTCCTCTGCCTTTTATAGAGAATTTGAAGGATGTCACTAATGACATGCTAGAGCCTAGTCTACAAGGATAATACATGCCACCAAACTCCTATTGGGCCACAGACAATCACATCCATTCTCCCTTAGATGCAGACAAGCACAGGACTAAAATCCAAATAAAAAAGAACTAGATCAACAATTCATGAAGCAAAAAACCGTAACTCATCACTGAAGTGAAAGGGAACCTCCAAAACATATCAAAACCTGTAACATAAATCAAGAAAGCCTCCAACTAGTAGAACAAAAAGGCCCACCACTTCAAGGTTTTCCTAATTAACCAGCACATGCACTTACTTACCGAAACCAAGTGCCAACTCCCATAAGACTATGCCTCTCTAGCCTGAAACATGCAAGGTGCATTGAACAAAAGCCACACCAAGAAAGGTAACAAGAACAACCATTATTACTCCTTTAATTGCAAACAATGACTACAAATCCGTTAATACTCGATCCTGGCTCCCGTTTCTGCTTGCTTCTAGGGAGGTCCTCATGAATTGCACCCAAAGAAACTCACCTATCTATCAAAACAAAGCATAGGCGTACTCGATCTCCACAATGTCACCAAACCACCTGCACTACGTATGACATTACTCGCTTCCAACTTCACCGGATTACCAATGTCCAGTCTTTGATAATGATTTTTTTGACCTAATTTTTTTTGTTTCCCATAGACAAACTAAATCTGGTGATGGAATTAAAATACCAGACAAAGAGGTTGGGGACAAATTCAAATGCACAAAGTAAACTAAGCATAATTGAATCGAAAAACCCTAACAAGTTTTATGCAGAGAAAGAGACAGAAAGGAAAGTGAAATTGGCAAGCCCCGTAGTGGAAGAACCTGTGACTAAATGGATATGCAAACCTCTACAGTGGACTTTGAGGGCTAAGTGATCCAGGGATTGAGCGAATCGGGATTAAATTGAGAATCCCACACGGGCATAGCCTAACGGTTGAGGCATGGTAAGTTGGTGCAAGAGGTCCTAGGTTCGAATTTCATGGCAGCCGCAGTGTGGGAGTTCTAACCCTCCAATGTGGGGGTGGCTCCTTGTGGGTACCATGGACACTGGACAGCTATGTTCTTAACCGTTGGGTCACCGTGGTTTACTTTCCTCCAACCAAAACTGCCGGGCAGGCAGGTTGGGGGCCCTGGGGGCAAGGGATTTCACCTTATGGTGCAAGAGGGATTAAATTGAGAATATGGGTGGCGGGAGACCGAGTATATTGAGGGTGGGAGCAAAAGGAGAAACACAAAGCAACGTTCCACAGAATTTGTCAGGCTTTGAAAAGCCAAGATCCACATTGTGCATTAAAACGCTTCAAACACAAAAAAAGGAAACCGAAGCCTCTGGACTCAACGTTTGGGGAGGAAACCAGTCACACGAACGAAATCTAAATATAGGTGTGATGAATGGAACACAAACAATATCATTGGACTAGCAAAATGTGAAAGACATAATGAATAATAACATCATTAGAATCCTAATTAGGCTAAGTTGGCTTTTTAATTGTTCGTCTCCGTTTGTTTAACTTTTGACTTTATTTATTTGACAAATCGAGCTTGAATATAAAAATATTCAACTTAGTTTAATTATGATTTAAACTTGTAAGTTCAACTTGTCTAACCTCGTTAAAAACTCAATTTGACTTGTTTATTTAATTAAATAAGTTAAATTTGATTCCTAAAATTTTGGCTCAATTTAACTTATTTATAACCCTAAACACAATCACGTATATGACTTGGTGCAAATTTTTATTTGTGAACTATTCATGAGCATAATAAGAGGTACTCACAAATAGGACATATAAATTGGGTATGATTAAGATTATTTAGAGCCAGTTTAGAATCAGATTTTGATTTGGGTCAAATATAATTTGGGTTTAGATTTAATTTAAGTTTGTGATAGTTTAAGTTTAGTCGAGTCAGATATGTAGTTGAGTGAATAATTATTATTATTATAATAGTTATAATTATCATATTAATTATAAAAAACATTGTTATTATAATAGTTATTGTTATTTATTATTATTATTATTATGTTTAAAAATAATGATTAGAAATATAAAAAATAATATATATGTTATAAAAATAACCATAATAAGTATAATTATAATTTTAATGTTTTAGTAATAATAATAGCATCAATTAGTATGATCCCATATCATATGATCTATTCAATGCTAATATCTTATGAAATGAAGTGAGGAGAATAAAATCATACTATTTTAGTTTTATCTGTAGTTGTATAGGTTGAGTATCATATCCTTGTACATAAAATTTTATTAAAAACTAATTTATTGATACCTTATGTATTAATTTTTATAAAGTAAAATATTCTCTTTATGGATCGAATTTGACATTATTTTTAAACCAACCATGGGATTCTGTCTAGATATACAGTGGGTTCTTTTAGATCGAATATGTTTGAGTATGGCTTAGTTCGATTTTATGGTTGCATAGGTGTTGGGCTCGGGTCGAGTTCTATCAAATTAGGTCATTTCGGTTGAATTACCTCAAATAAAAGTCATTATCGGATTAACTAACCCTGAGTTAGTTTTAGAATATTTTGGTTTGAGATCATTTTTAAAATTTAGAGTTAAATTTTGGGTTTTGGTTCCAATTTGGGTTTGAGATATTCGGGTCCAGTTATGCAGATCAGAACATCTTTGTCAGGACTACGCACAGTAACATTCTTGATTTAATCACAAGAAATCATTAGTTATTGTTTTCATTAGTGATGCCTTTGTATCTATGTTAAGTTTAATGTCTTACTTAATTTTATACATTCTCAATAAATATTTTATTAAGAATATATCATTTGTGTATATTAAATATTTCCCTTATTAAATTGTATATGATACACTAGAAAAGTGATACTTTAATACTGAGGGTTTCATCTCATCAAGTTATTTTTAAAACTTATGATATTAAACCAGATTTATTCAATAAAATATTGATAATAGTAAAAAACAAAGAGTATAAAATTACTAATAATATTAATGATAACAATAGTAATAATACTGTTGGGAACAATATTAATTATAATTATAATATCAATAATAAGAAAATAGTAGAAATAATTAATTAGAAATTTTGATTTATATTAGTCCACATCAATTAAAACCAAATGAACAAAAATAAGCTCAGTAATTAGGCCTTGTGGCATTCATCTCTATGTATATTTGATATAAAATGATAGAATAAGGCTGAAAAAAATTAATGAGTATTATTTGGGTACCTCATTATTTTTTTATTATCTAATAAAGTATACTTTAAATTGTTTATTTTACTTTATTATTTTTAAATCATTATAATCTCATTATTTACCATTTAATTACGTCATATTCAATATGTCCTAATACTTTTATCTTAATATTTAAAAAGCTTTATACTATTTACTTTAATTACATATATACTCATATTAATAAACTCCACCCATCCCCAACCACCACACTCTCATCATTAATATCAATTATTCTTGATATTTAATATTAATGTTAATTATTATTTGTGATTAACTATAATAATAATAATAATAATCATAATAATAATAATAAATTATTATTATTCAATGTAGAATATATTTTTAATTATCAATTATTAGTTATCATATAATAAATAATAATACTTTATTTAAAATATTAATAATATAATAATTATTAAGAAATAATATAAATTATTAATTACTTATATACTATTATTATTAATATCAATAAAAATAAAAATAAGTGTTAATTATTATCAACAACATTAATAGTATTTTTACTTAATGTAGCCAAACTGTTAATCAATCATATTGTTTATAATTATTAATTAATTATTATGATTTTTAAATTATCTTAAAAGAAGTATACTAATATTAATAAACTATTATTATCAATGATAATAATGACGATAAAAAAAATAACAAAAAAAAAGCACTACTACTTTATCATTACTAATTATTATTATTATTGTTATTATTATTATTATTATTATTATTATTATTATTATTATTATTATTATTATTATTAACCTCGTATGCCAATTAACCTTATTTTGATGATAACAAATTGTTATTGTTGGCTAACTTGTTTACTTCATATTTTAAGCCTCAATTTCATACTTGGAGCACACCAAATATGAAGAGATAAACAAGCATGCTCAAGGAACCAAGTTCAAGCTTCAAGGTGCATGATAATATCTTAGGTTTTATGTATACGTGTTTTACATGTTGAGCACTTAGGATCGATGGTTTGTTTGCTATTCTAAGCATTTAACAATTTGTTTTTGAATTGCTTTATACTTTTTTTATGGAAAACATAAAACATTTAACAAAATATTTTTAAAAATATATCAAACCTAAATAAAAATGATAAATGTTATGATTGATTTTTGAAAACAAGTTTTAAATATTGTATACATCTTTTACACTTGTTCAAGCTCAAATACAATCACTCATAAATGATTTAAAAGACTTTAAAAAAGGCTAACTCTTTAAATGTCAAAATTTAGCCAATATGGCTTAGCTAATAATGGGTAAATGAGGGCCAACAACATATGGGTTGCTTTAATACCCCACCTTTTAGGTTATGCAACTTGTGTTAATCTATGTGTTTGATTGTGATCTACATATGTTTAATAATGGTTTAAAAGCATGTTTAAAGTTTGGTATTGTTTTTGTTAGGCTTGGTTTGGATTTTGGAGGACAAATGATGTTTGGGGTAACAAGTTGATTGGTTTAAGGTATCAATCTATTATTTTGCTCCCTAAGAATGATTTTTGAAACTAGGTGAACCAATCAACTAATTTGGAATGCTATAAGTTGTTTGTTCTTTGGGCACAATTTTTATTGTGAATCTTCTATCAACAAATTTATAGCTTTGTGATTTTGTTTTGGGTGATTTGTTTATGATTTTTACAACTCATTTGAGACTTTTTAACTTGTTTTAATAATTTTCAATAGATTTGAGGGGGTGAATTTCCAAAATTCACTTTTATGACTCTGTCCTCTTTATCATATTCTTCCTCATTTCTCTCTCTTCCCTACATATTAGTTTAGAGGATTCATCCTCCATGATCTCTATAGATAATATGACCTTGTTTCCCCCTCCTTTTTGGCTTATTTCCTTTCTCATGATTTTGAAAATTGGTAGTGCAGAACCATGAAGCTTTTTAGGTAACAACATTTGAGATTAAGAACAAAAGTCAACCCTAGACCTTTGAAATATGCACATAGAGGTCTGGATTCTAGATAAGGTTTGGGCTGCAAATTATGTACCCCCTGAACCTTCATTTCCTACTAAAGCCCTTCTACATTTGCAAGCTCAAGCCTCCATTTTCTCTGTTTTTCCTAACCTCTGAGTCTCATTGTTTTTCTCCATATTTGTTTTCACCATCATTCTATCTCTCTACTCTCCATCAATGATCCATCTTCCCTCTTCTAATCCTTCCTCTAACTCCAATCCTTTTTTTTTTATCATAAATAATATAGGATTAGATTTGGAAAAAGGGTGGGGGAATTCTAACACCCCCATTTTTCACTACTGAAAAATTTTATTTTAAAATAGTGCGGAAGTGGAAAATACTAAACACATATTGAAAAATAAGGTGCTACCTCCATACCTAACATAAGATAGACATCAAAAGCCCATCCATATTAGATATAAGGCTAAAACCAAACCAACTAATTTAAAGTAGAGTGTGACAAATCAAGTTACATAAATATTTAAAAGATCATTTACAATATAGGACCTTGATGGTCTCTGACATAGTCAAATATAGGGAGAATGATAAGTTAAGAATATAGGCCTATAATAGTAGAAAAAAAGTTAGAACGTGACCCCAAAATCATGGTTTGTCACGAACTGCATAAAACTTTTAGATGTCCATACTCTCAAGCTCCCAATCCAAGCTGAGGTAGGCCCACTACTGGTCATCTTCAAAAACCTACACAAGACCCTCTACTTATGGGAATGAGTAGGTAATCGCATTAGCATGCTACTTACTAAGTAACCCAAGTTACCTCCTCAATAGAAGTCACAAACATACCAAGTTCTATCATATCATGGAAATTATATTTCACATGCTTCATGATAATGCCATATAAGTAAGTGTATCTGCTTTATCAAAATTAGATAATTCATTATAATTCACTATCATGTATAGCTCAAACAACTGAGAATATATCATGCTTATTTTCTTAGTAGAGTATCATAAGTAATCACACACACATACTAAGCAAATTATCCAGATGAACAATAGGGTTTATTTTCCAACTTTCTCAATAAATTAGGTTACCATTTCCTTATACATATACTTATATAGTTCATCATCCAATCAATCATTCCAATTATTAATCAATTATTCCTTCAAATCATTATCCAAGTATTCATTCCAACCATTTATTCCAATCATTATCCAATTATACATCATTAAGCAATGGGTTGACCACCACCTCATGGTCTCACATACTATGAAAGCTTATCCAAACCAAGGGACATAAAGTCTAGGTTGAAGCTAATATCCACAATGAACCAAGTCCAAGCCAAAGCCAATAACCATAATGGACATAAGTCCAGGCCAAAGCTAATCAATATGGACATAAGTCCAAGCTAAAACCAACCACATAGGTAACCAAACCCTTTAGTATCAATACCCCCTAGTATATCATTAGTATCTAGGATAGGTAAGGTATTAGGATCTACTTGGATCTCGCTCAAAAGAAAATCTTGAAGGCACAAATAAATGCCTGAAGATAAACTAATCCCAATAATTAATTAAGGATCGGATAACCCATACCCATACACAACTCGATTATCTTTAGCTTTATATGATTAGTACATTATTCATGAGGTTATGTGTTCACACGAAGCCCATACAAAGAGTAATGATGCGGGAGCATCTCTATATCGCTCTCAATCTTATTCTTCAAATTATGAAGAATAAGAAGAATTAATATACTTCGAGATGGAATCCATTGTGCTTAAAAATTCTTATTCTTCTAACGTTTTATTAAGTAATTCTTGTTGGTATTGTATATGTTTACATGAAGTACTTGCTATTAAAGATCTTTGATGTACAAGATAATGAAAATGACATTACAAGGATTACAAAGTGTAAGGTCGAACAAGGATACAAGACACAAAGTTGGACTACATATAATTACATCTACGTATTACCTTATTAAAGTTCTATAGTTTTGTTATTTTATTATGTACTTTGTAATACTTGTAAATTATCATTGTAACTCTTTAAATATGTGCTAGTATAGTGCATTAAGTTGTTAATTTCATTAATAATGGCTGATTAGTGGGCTGATTAATGAAAGGGACTACATGGGTTTGTGCATATATAAAGACTTATACATACTGATTTTGACATAACAAGAGATAATGAGTTCATATGAGTCTTAAAAGAGAGAGCTACACGAGAGAAGTGTGTGTTATTCTTCTTCTTCTTCTTCTTCTTCTTCTTCTTCTTCTTCTTCTTCTTCTTCTTCTTCTTCTTCTTCTTCTTCTCTTCTCCTTCTTCAATTAAGAGTATTGGTGAAATAAAGAGAGTTCGATTGATAAATAAAGGATTTCTCATTAGAAGGCAATTGATCTTGGAGTATATCAACACCACCCTGCCAAAGAATTCGAGTGTCATCAAATTCAAGTTGAAGAGTTTGAAATTTTATGAATTTTTTTATAACTTGTAATCCAAAGAAAAAGTTCCTGGTTGTAGAAGCTTGTTTAGAGATAATCTTCTGCATCAAAGAGTAAGCAAGACGTTCACATTTTTCTTCCATATTAGTCCTTTCCATGCCCTAACTAGGTGTGGAGTTTCCATTTATGCTTATCTAATATTAATCATGACCATTATATTATTCCATTCAACTAAATTCCTTATTTCATCACCCTATTTCTCAAGAATAATCACATTTCATATGTGGCACACCCATCAGGCCTTTTCATCACCTATTGAGTATGTCATAAATCATGGTCCATTTAATCCATTTATTAAGTCAATGATCCATGGTAATATATGTATTCTATCCCTTAATAATCACATAAAAATCCTATACATAGTCTTAAAGAATATCCAAACTAAGAAGAACAAAATCATACAAACCAGCTGAACAAGTAGATTGATATGGACCAACAAGTCGATTGATTGCACCAACAAGTCAATCATTTTGGGCCGACCAATTGATCAGTTTGGCTTATCTAGAATAGAATTTCCTCAAATTGATCGATCGATTTGGCTAAACTATTTAATTTTTCATAGACTAGTTGATCGATTCTATCTAACTAATCAACAGATTTAAGTAGAGAGCAAGACCAAGGTCTCTGTAGGGCTACCAGTCGATGGGTAGGGTTAACTAGCTGACTATTCTAGGAACTAGTTTATTGGTTTGACCTAACTTGTCGATCATTTTACCCTCCAATGACACCAAACTGTGATGTTTATGCAGATCATGCTTATAATTCCTTATTATACCACATTAGAACATGTTCTAACATCAATAACGCATTTTTAGCTTACTTTAGTTGCACATGTCCCCATTATACATCATAACCTAATCTTTCCTCATGATTTCATGATTTTTACTCAAGTGTATAATCTAACCATTCAATACAGTTCTGTAAAACCATATAATCATGCCAATATGTATTATCAGACTTAAAGAGTTCTATAACATGCAAGATTACTCATAACTCATTTTAAAAGTAAGAATGACTTATTTGATGTAGGTAAAACTTTCATCAAATAATAAATCTTAACTTGTGAAATCCTCAACCTTCAAAATCTTAAAAAAAAAACAAGTTTAACTAATAATTTTGTGAAATTTTTTTATAAATCTGAACTTTAAATAGATGTGAACGAATGAATGTACCACAACTAAAAGAAAACAGAGGGTAATTTAGCTGAATCGGTCAACATTTTCCCCAAATCTAACTCTTTATTGCTTAACAATTAAAATAAGAGGGAGTTAGATAAACGATTAGAAAAATAAAAAAATCCAAATGCAAGGCACAAAGTGCATAGGGAGATGATGAATGCGAGAGAGTTAAGTATTTTGGTGGCTGAAAAAAAGATGAATAAAGGGGCAATTAGAGCTATTTATAGCAGACAAATCAATACAAATCGCAAGTGTGGTAAGAAATAGATTGAAAACCCTAATTCTTACCATTTGAATTTGAGTTAAACAGGAATATTTCATTTAATATATACTAACTTATCCTCCAAGGCTCAAATGGTGATTTCTAGAGGAGTGCAAGTCAGTTGGTCAAAAAATGCAATACATAAGAGGGAAAATGAAAGGTTAGCATGGAAAAAAATCTCCCATGTATTTAAAAATGAGTATGATATTGAAGCAATGATCCTATAAATGTGTAGAGGAATGAGGTGGAAAAAGATAAAGTTGAGGTCATCTACTCCCTCAATTGTCCCAATCAATTCCTCAGATTAATTTGAGGTTGTATTTATGGGCCAAATGCATCATAAAAAAGGATAAGAAGATTTTAAGAACAATTTGGAATGGGTTAATAAGGTTCAATTTTAGTGTAAGAAATTTTCTCAAAAAATTGAATTTTAAAAACATACATAGCTCGACAATCCAATCGATCGATTTGTCCTACCAGTCAACTGTTCTACAGAGCAGTAAATTAATTTTACAACTAGTTGATTGGCTTAGTCAAGTAAAAAATGTTTTGCTAAATGATGAACCATTCAATAGGTTCATGTAACCAATCAATCGGTTTGCCTAAAAAAACTTATTTAATTTATTTTTCCAACTTCATTTCAAATCTAAATTTATCTCAAACCCAATCATAGTTGCAAATCAAAATCAAACATCAATAATTGGTAAAATTCCTCATTCAAAACTTTTATAAATAGATAGGTTATTATAGGGATTGCCTCTTTTTTTCTTGGTTTCTATTTCTTAAGGAGGTGTTTAAGAGTTACGGGGTTTGGATTTTTCAAGTTGAGAAGACTTTGTCTCTCTTTTGGTGGGCTTGCTAAGTTTTTTGAGGCAAACCGTTATCTTCCCTATGTCATGGAAAAATGGTATAAATAATTGAAATGTATGTTCTATGTTATTGTGAAAGCATGAGCCTTAGAGATAAAAATGTGTGTGAGCATGTTAGGGAGGAATAAAGAAAAGAATTGGTAGAGAAACCTAACTTGAAATCTTGTGTGCATTAACCCAATGGGTATGATTTAGATGTGTGGATACCTTGAGCATTTTTCTAATTTTAACATCATCAGCATGAGTAGTATAATTTTTAGATTGTTTTGCACAAAGATTTATCATAAAAGAACAATATATAGGACTTTTGAGCTCTTTTAATGATTTTGATAAAAGTGCAAGCATGAATTCAATATGATATTAAGATTCTAAGCATAATTTAGGTATTACACATGTTACTCCATGAATATTTCATGTTAAAGACCTTAAATGATTTATAATTATTGTTTGGATTAAATGAGAAAAACTTGAAGAATTTGATTATGTATACTTGGTAAGGGATGTCTTTATCTAGACTGCTTAATTAGTCACTATGACCCATTAGATGGTCCTTGGGATACATCAACTGGTCTAAAACACCAATTAACCAGTTAACCTATGACATTAATGGACTTGGCCTCAGCTTAGACCTATTTACTGGTTTAACCAAACCAATCAACTTTTTCTCAGAATAGTCAACCAGTTGGGTCAACCAATCCATCGGTTAGCCTGTGAATTTGGTGGTCTTGGTCTCGGCTTAGACTTATCAACAAGTTTGACGCAACTCACTAATTGAATACTAGAATAATCAATCAATAAGGTCACTAATCATCTAGGTTCCTAGTCACTGTATCTATGAAGGTGTGGTGGTGCCTAAACTGATTGAATGGTTCATTTGACTGATTGAATGGTCATCACGACTTATTGATAGGTCCTTGGAATCCATCAAGGTGTGATGTATTCAATTTTCTTATGCTTAGAAGGCAACTTAATATGCTAGTATCTATGAGTTTACATCAATTAATTAAATTAAAACAACAAATTAAAGTTAATAAAATTTTATCCAAGTTTGACTAAGTTTAACCTTAGCCTAACATTTTAGCCTTTCTCTTGATCATGAAATAGTTAGATGATTAGATGGTGAAAAATGGATTTTTTCCCCCTATGGCTAGTGTAATACCCCAAAAATTTGCTTAATCTAAACACGCATTATTAGCACCCTATCTTAATTCTAATCCTAATAAATTCTATATTGGCCTTAACCTATCCTTAATCCTGAAACTTTAACCTATTCTAAAAACCTTAAATTTGATAAACAGTAATTCGTAAACCAAAATTAAATCCGCTAAAATTTTCACTAATCCTAATTACCCTTAACTAATCTAAAATCACCCTAAACGAATCCCCCAACCCTTTATCTTTTCCTTTTCTTTTCCTTTTTCCTTTTCTTTTCTTTCCTTCTTCTCCTTCCCCTTCCAACCTTATGCTACAACTCTTGCACCATCCACTTACACCCCCTTGCACCATCCACTTGCACCACCCACTTGTACCACCACCCATCACGTTTCTTCACCCTCATCCATCACCCATCACCTTTCTCTTCCTTCTTCTCCTTCTTCCATCTTTGCAAACCTACACCCCATTGCATACCCATCTTCCCCTACTATTTTTCTTCATCTCACACAACACTTCCATCAACCATTACCACCCTCACCCTGCAGCTATTACCTACCCTAACCATCACCCTCATCTTATAGCTGCACAATCACCATCATCCCAATCGCACACTTGCCCCCTCCTCCCTATTCTTTTTCTTCTTCCCGAATCATACCACACAAGTACACATGAACATATATATATATATATATATATATATATACCTGACACCCTCCCTATTTCTCTTTGGTTTTGCCTCACTCTGCTAATAATTATGCCAAAGAGCCATTACCGAGCTCCCTCACCCTTCTCCTTCCCTTCTTCTCCCTTTCTTCTTCTTCTTCCCCTTCATTTCCCTATTTTGGCTTTCACACCACCATCTTTCCCCACCGTGCACCACCTAAGCCACCACTCGCCACCCTTTAGTTGGTGGACTGGCCACCAAGGTCTCCCCAACCTTCCCCCTCGCCGTCGCTGACCATCGCCACCGACCACTACCTCTTTTCCTTCATTCTCCCCCTCGTATGTTGCAATGTTGCAGAGTGCACAGCAGGTGCATTGCCTGCTGCACAAACAGGCAATGCTTAAATCTCCTATTTCACAGCTATGCAATCCCTACACCATTTAACTATGCAAAAAAAAATTCTCTATGCCTGATCCTGCACTGTCATGTAAATTTTGCACTACCTAGCCGTGCGTCTTATTTTCTCTCGGTCAGAAGCTGCAACGCCTACTGCATAGTTATGCAACCTCTTTTCTTTGGCCATGCATCCCTAATTTCATCCCTAAACCTCAACCAAACACCACCAAATTTTAACCATAGCTCCACCACACATTCCTTTACACATCCACACATCTCAAGCTCTCATTTGACTACTGTTATACCTAATTTTACCCTCTTTACCTTGATTTTTCCTTCGGTTTAACTCTTGAAGTCTAACAGTAATTTTATTATTTTTCGTAGGTGGTTTTTCAATAGCTTCAGAGGAGAAAGTCTGGGATTTTGTGTGCTTAGAGCTCAGCGTCCTAGTTGGTAAGGATACTATTCGATGCTTAAGACTTTCGATGATAATTTCTTGTATGTCTAAATGTGTTTTTCATGATATAGCTACTATAATATGTAACATATGTTGATATTAATAATTTTTGATGTTATGTATGTTATGTTGAAAGAAAATAAGAGTTGTAAGAGATACCATTATGTTATGATTATGACAATAATATCATATTTGTGAAAATACATCTTATAGCATGAAATATGGGTTAAGTGATGTTAATATCATACTTGTGGAAATATATCTATGGTTGAATGATGATAATATCACACTTTTGGAAATATATTCATGGTATAAAATCTGGGTTGAATGATGAGAATGTTATATTTGTGAAAATTATAACTTAAGGTATGAAATATGGGTTGAAGGATGAAAATGTCAAAATTGTAAAATTATATCTAAAGCATGAAATATGGGTTGAATGATGATAATGTCATAATTATGAAATTATGTCTTATGATATAAAATATGGGTTGAATGAGTTGTGGTAAATGGGCTCAAGGTCTCTAATGAGGTATGATAATTAATGGGGACTTAGAAAAATAATTTATATGGAAGGTAAAGGATTTAATAGAATAAAGGTGCTTATTATGCTTAAAGGGTAACTTGGTCATTATGGGATATTAAGGAGGTTTTGGTAATTTATGGGTTAATAGGCTTAAATTATGATAACAATAACTTGAGTAATTCATGGGAATATTATCATTATTTGGGGTTCATAAATGTTTAATAGTAAATTTTGGGCAAGTCATCTTGAGATGTTAATGTTATTATTGCATCTTCAGGGATTAGAGAATAACTATTGAAAATTAGAAATGATGAACATTTCATATGAAGTGTTAAGACAATATTATGGGATTTAGACTTGGATACTTCAGTGTTTATTATAAATACATCGAAATGATATTACTAAATCAAACTCATGGGAATTAGGTTGTGCTTTTAGGTATGACACTATTGATGGGATTTGGTAGGTTTCATAACATAATGTAAGTGGAATGACCAACATGGGAGAATGAACACTAAAGGAAGTATAATTAGGGTTTTATTGGACTTAAGGGTTTGGATCTATATTACATGCATATCTATTTGACTGTGTTCTATGCTTGAGAATCAATCTTAAATAACATACTAATCACTTAAAGTGAAAGAGCACGTGAGTAGGGTCATGGTGATTATTTTTCCTAAATAAATATATATATGTATTCCCATTCCACCGGCTAACATAGTGGCTCTAGAGCATTCTGCTGCTAGATGATGTCTTTAATCTTCATTCCACCGAAAAGAATAGTGGCTGAGGTGTGTTGTCCCTGAGAAATTTCAAACCATTCCACTGGTTAAGAATAGTGGGGTCCCTACTCATCATGAAATAAAACATATCTTCATAACCTATGAAAAAAATACTAATGATTTACAGTGGAAGAATATGTGAGTCAGGACCAGAGTGATTTATTCCCATTCTACCAGATAGAATAGTGGCTCACGAGCATTCTACCCCAAGGAGATGTTTTATCCCCATACCACCGGGTAGAATAGTGGCTCGAGAACATTCTATCCCCAAGAGATATTTTAACCTCCGTTCCACCAGAAAGAATAGTGGCTTGGGTGTGTTGTCCCCGAGAACTTCCAGACCGTTCCACCACTTTAAGAATAGTGGGGGTTCCTGCACTCATCGTATATAAAAGAATGAAAATGAGCTACACTTAATAAAAGGATCTGGATCGTAATATGCCTTATGAGATGTTTATTTACTTGGTTATATTCCTTTATCATTTAGTGTGAAAGCATGTGCTATTTGTATTCCTATTTTAATAGTATTATTCTCTTACTCAGTACGTAGCGTACTGACCACCCATTTTATGGGTGCTGCTCATTCTCACGAGTAGAAGGCCCTAGATCATATGTGCAAGTTTTAGAGGATCAGGTAGATGACTTTGCGGCCTATGATGCCTTATGTGGGGATGAGTGACTCCATCTATGTCAGGGTTTGGTGTTGTTATCCGGGTTATGTATTAAACTAGATACCCCTTTTAGACTCTTAATCTACGGTATCCTCTTTTTGTATTTTGGTATTATAAAACTCGGAGTAACACTCCAAACTCAGTATTGGTACTATAAATGTAATTTTTTTTCTAATTTCCTTGTATTACCTTGAATGTTTTAGCCTTATGATTGATGTAAGGATGGTTGCATAAATCAGAATTATGTCGATCATAGCGGTAACCCCTACTATTTTTACTTAGTTACTTCTAATGCAAACAAAATTTTTCAATAATAAAAATTAGGGTGTCACAACTAGTATTTATATAATGAACCCTAACTATGGTTAATAGAATTATAATGCCTTATACCTTTGCCTTAAAATGTGGAACCTTGTAAGTTTGGATGACTGAGTATGATTATAAGTAAATAACATGGACGTGTATGATATCCTTAAGTTTATCATACTTTAACCTTAATTATCAATTGTAGAATCATCTTGAATATTTGAATAAATTGACAAATAATATAACTAAAATTGGACTCTAATGGACCTTTACCCTTGGCATTAGGGATTAACTTGAAATATTCTTTAATAAATGGAAAGAATGTGGTTAAGTAATGGAACTTATACAGTTGTGTTTGCATTCAAATGGCATGATATAGTATGTGGACCTTACTATGATATGAAATATTGATATAATAAGATGTTAATTACTTAAAATAAAATGAGTGTTATAATGGGTCTAAGTTATCCATTCTTGATTATCTATTGGGAGTTAGTTTGTCTTCGGGCATATTTTGTTTTCCTTAGAGTGCTTTGGGTAGAATACTAGTTGATCTCAGCATCTTTCATTCTATATACACTTATGATGTACTAGAGGTATTGATACTAAAGGGTCTAGTTACCAAAGACAGATTATTTAACTTTGGCCAGACCTTTAGTTTTCTTAGCTTCAGCTAAACTTTATGTCCGTTTACTTATTTGAGGTGACTTCCATGGGTATTGAAAGATCATAGGAGATAATCCTTTCCAATGCTCAAGAATTTTGTATAAGGGAGATCCTATGTTCACTGAACCCAAAATAATAACCAAAATGAGTTTTAAATGTGCATTAAATTACCCTGGTAATATTTTTATGCTCAATCTTAATATGGTTATTTCATTAGTGCCATACTCGAATTACCCTTATAAGTTTGTTAAGATCTAACACCTAACTTAAATTATGAACGATCGCATATTCCAACCTATTTCTCAAGAAATTGGCATGAAGGAATTCTATGATCACTTTAGAGAAATATAGTAATATGTTGGTTCTAAGTATATCATGTGACCTATGCTTACTTTCCTTAAATGTTTTATTATTAGAGTATTTCATGGAATGAATAATGTGTAATATCTATCATGATATATATATACATAAAATGTCCTACCACATAATTATCCCTAAGTGCCCCATTGTGATATGATTATGTTGTTCATGCATGTTTCCATGAATTATCACATGATCTATATTATGTTTAATCATGATCTTCCTACCATAAGAACATATAGTTGAAGTGTTGTATGTATATGTATATGCTCATTACTTTATGGGATTCACCCCTATGGACTACTTTAGGGATAATATTAGTGATCTATGTTTCCTTAGTAATATGACATGTATGTTATAGCTCATGTTTTCCGTGCACATATGTACAACTGTGATCAAGAACGTTTTGATAGATCCAAGTATGTCTAGCATGACCTTATGAGAAAGTGTGTGAACGGCATAATAGGATTATTGCATACACATTTTGGTATGTCTTAGTATGAGTATGTTATGTGGGGCTTGCACATATCATGATCTACAAAATAGTAGACGATTATTTTGCTCAACATGTATGCATACTATTGGCATTATTATCCCAATACCCTACTCAATCCCATGAGCAAGAGGTCTTGTGGAGGTTTTAAAGGACGAACAACAAGTGATCTAACATCTGTTTCAGTATAGTCGCATTATTTGAGTGTAGGCAGTTTTGAAGACGTTTCCTATTATTGGTCCTTGAGTGACCGATATTTTTTTTCCTTTGTATTTATTTTCATTTAGTTAATGTTTCCTTCTAGTGTATTTTTATAATGGTTTTAGGGTCACATAGCCTTGGGTTGTAAACCTTGATCCTCTTATCTTTTGAGCATTTTATCTTGTGCACTCTAGTTTTTTTTTCTTTGTGTTTGGTTGGTTATATATTCAACCTTATATCTATCATGGGACGGATGTTAGAATGTCTACCAAATGTTAGATGTGGGAGTGACATCCCATTTTTTATAGGATTATTTTTATATTTTCACTTTTGTATATGTTTAAAATAAAAAATTTTAATAGGAAAAAATAAATGTGTTACAGCTATAGGAAGAGAACCAAAAAAAGTGTAGAGTCTAACAAACAAACAAATGGATAATTATTGGACGAGTTCGTCGACTGAAGTTAGCTTTGTGTTAAACATCTGCCCATTATGATTTGAATATTGGAGCACTTTTTATACCCTTTTACTTTAAACTTTTAGTTATTCATTTGAATAATATATGAGAATATTTATATTATTTACTTATTTTGAAATAATTTCATGTATTTAATTAATTAAGACCTTAAAGTTGATTTTTTTTTGATAGCTTGATATATTTTAACTTAAAATTTTATCTAAAAATGTATCCTAAAATGAATAATTATTTGAAATAATTTTAGGAAAATAATTAATATTGACTTGATTTTACTTTATAAGTATTGATTAACAAATTGTGCATGGAATAATAAATCAAGAAAAAGGGCATGAAAAAGTGAGAGTTAATTTAACGAGTTGACACCACAATATGCCATCAATCAAAATAAATTAAAAGGAATAAGGGTGGTATGAGAACCAACCAAGAAAAGAAAAATGAACAAAAAGATAGAGCAAAATGGGGGCATAGAAAAGGAGAGAAAAGGTCAAAAGAAAGAAAAAAAACAAATAGAGACCAAAATAAAAAGAAAACGGTAGTAGAGATGAGGATAGGCCGCAACAGAAGAAATGAAAAATGGGTATGGAGGCCGAGAAATAAAAATAGAGAAGAGAATAGTTTAGAAACCGATGATGCATGACACCAGATAAGATTCAATGTCGTATGTCATCAGTGCAGTACCATGCTAATTTTTTTAGTTCTTATTTAGAATCTGAAGAGTTATTATTTCATATTCAAATATTTTATGTGTAATTCAGATTCTATTTCTCAATTGATTATTTTTATTTTAATTAATAATATGTTCTAATTTTCTTTTAACAATGATATGATGAAAGCCTATTATTTAAACTAATAAATTAATTGATTGATTAATTAATTGATTACTCTAGGTGTTTTATGCTATTTTTCTAGATTATGGCTAATTAATAGATTGGTCACCTTAATTTGTAACACCTCCAATTTATGCACTAGAAAATTTTGATTTGAAAATAATACGGAAGCATTTGAAAAGCAAAATCGAGGAATGTTACTACTACATCAACTATGAGAGGGGTGTGATCATCACCTAACACATGCCTTAGGGAAGACAAAATGGAACAATGAATGAAAAGATGCATGCTCATAATAGTATGATAATAGTACTGATGATAACAATGATGAGAATAATAATATAGATAAAAAGGAGTATGAGAGTTTATAAAATCCATATACAAGAATCAAGCCAAGAGTTTAAATGACTAAAAGAACAAAAACTTCCCAACGTAATGGGCAAAACACCTTTAGATGATTAACCTAAGTCTTAAGCATAAGATATAAATCTCCAACTCTAAGTAATGGTCAGCTACTAGCCCATGCCATCATCATCATCATAATCTAACTAAGAATCATACCCCTACAAATCATCCTTTGCTCATAAGAACAAAAGCCAGATCATCATAGTGACTATACAAGTATAGTATTAATAAGGTGAAGTATTGGAAAAATAGACTACCTAAAACATGATAAGACTCATGCACCATATTGAAGTCATATAGTAACATGGTGATAAGTATACCAATATAATTTAACACTCAGGCTCATGGTGGTAATACATCAAGGCATGCTTATAGGGTGATCATGGAAGAATAATGATATAGTAAATGCATCATAACCACATAATATAAACCATATTATAAATATTCCTTTAGTGATCACATAATTACTAGTTATTAAGATAATTTATTTGCCCAGACCTAATTCTCCACCATAAACTAAATTTATGGCAGCATACAATTACAATGGGATACTATACCCACCACTAGAGATGGCAATGGGTCGGGTCTGGGTCGGGTCCAACGAGATCCAGACCCAAACCCATTTATTTTAGAAGATCCAGACCCGGTCCATACCGGACAGGTCTCAAAAGTTCAGACCCAGACCCATCTGGTCCGTCGGGTAATTGGGTCCTAAACGGGTCCTTAATGGGTCCAGTCATTTTATGTCTAAAAAATCTATTAATTCATGCTGTAAATAGTAAGTCTATTGTACACCTGCTAAACTATCATATTTAAATATTAAAAAAATATTTAAACATAACCACCTACTAAACCCATAAAATCAAAAGCTAAAATGAAACATAACCACCTGTTATGTATGCACTTATACTACAAGTCTACAACTACAAGTCTACAACTACAAGTCTTCAACATCAGAGTATTGGACCATCCACACAAATCCATTTCAACCTAATTTAAACAACAATCAATAAGTCAATGACATACTGATAGTAACTAGTACGTCATTGCTTACAAATACAAACAATACAACGACATAATGCAATTATACAAATGACAACAAACTAAAAATCAAGTAAAAATAATTTTTTCAATCAACACAATAGTAGGGTTGCAGGCTTGCAGCTTGCAGGATATATCCTTAACTCCCTGACCATTGATTCATCGGTAAGTTGACATCAATCATCCTTTTCATCATTGTCAATATCCTAAAAATTTATAAGATTATAAATATTAATTTTAATGGGTAAAATTTTATACAATAATAATATTAAAGTAAAATTAAATAACTATGTACCATATCACAAACGTCAATTACATCTACTCCATCCTCAGTGTCCGAATCTTCTATCATTGTAGCATATGCATATGGATTCTCCAATGTACCTTTACAGAATATTAAACAAATAAATAATAAATTATCTCATATAAAATAAAATATGCAATAAGTTATGATTGAAGAGAGATTAAAATACCTTTAATGTCTTCAACCATCCAACTTTGTAAACACATCAATGCCTCTACAGTTTTTGCATGAAGTATCGAACGATGAGGACTTACAACCCATCCTCCCGTGCTAAAAGCACTTTCTGAAGCAACAGTGGAAATGGGAATAGCAAGAATATCCCTAGCAATCTTTTGTAGAGTTGGATATTTGAGGTCGTTCTTCCAAAAATTAAAGATATCAAAACGATCACTTTCAGGCAATGTATCACTTTTCAAGTAATGATCTAACTCACACCTCACACTTACTTTTCTTACTTTGGTTTTCTTAACTAAAGCAAATTCATCCTCCTCATCATCAACAGAAGTTTGAGGTGATACCCGCTTTAGAGAATTTTTCAATGGAGCTTTAGAAAAACCACCAAGGTCATTAGAATAATCAACAACTTTCTTCTAATATTAAACCAAGAGAGCACCAAACATGTTTCTAACCCTATCTCATTCATTATGAGCCTCATCATCATATAATATCCTGAAATAGTATTCAACACAATCCATTTTGTTTCTAGGATCCAAGATACTAGCAATAGCCAATATTCCATCAATTTCGCACCAATATTTGTCAAACTTTTCAATCATCTTTGATGCCATAGAACTAATGACCTCAACATCACTTTGTAGCCAACTTCTCCAAGCAATTCTAATCATGCATACTTTTTGAAAAAATAAAGTTGCGGTAGGGTAATTTCTTCCAGAGAAAACTACGGTAGTCTTGTAAAAAAGTTCCAACTTCTCGCATACAACATGAGCCAAATCCCAATCATCATCACTAGTAACTACAAACATAAGTCTACCATATAAACGTTTCAACCTTTTAAACACATCTTATAGGGAAAAGCACTCTGGATCAAATAAGTAGAATTCCATCTAGTTTTACAATCAAGAACTAACATTTTAGAAGTATTGACCTTCAAATATCGACATGAATCCTCAAACTTTTCAATCCTTTTAGGAGTTAAAGTCCAAAATGAGACACAATCTTGAATATTTTCAATCCCCATCTTGATCACATTTAATCCATCATTAACTATCAAGTTAAGAATGTGAGCACTATACCTGATATGTAATATTGCTCCACCAAGTATAAGAGACTTTTCTCAAATTTTCTCAACAAAATTCCCATCATTGAATCATTAGTACTACAATTATCAACCACCACAGAAGATATTTTGCTTTCAAGCCCAAATTGGGACACACAATCTAATAAAACCTTGGAGATAATGCCTTTTGTATGTGGACATGGGACAAATGAAAACCTTCAAAATAATAATGAAACAATCATTACAAAATTACACTTAATCAAGCTAAAAATATAATAAAATATAATGATAATAATTAAATAGTTACCTCAAAGTTCTACTTCGCAAATTCCAATCTTCATCAATAAAGTGTGATGTCAAAACCATGTATCCCTTTTTTTGGTCGGATGCAGTCCACATGTCAGTGGTGATTGCAACTCGACTCTAATTATGATCCAACAAATCCTTTAGATTGTGTCTTTCACTTTGATACAACTTCATCACATCATTCTTCAAAGTATTCCTTGAAATCATCTTGAAGGAAGAATTGAGGATTTGTACAAATCTCCTAAATCCAATATCGTCAACAATCGACAACGGATACTCGTGCATCACCACCATGTTTACTAATTCCCTCCTTGAAATTTCTTGATCAAATGACATATCATTATTCTGCTTTATATCTAAACTTGCTGAGCCGTCGGATTGAGTCTTTATACTCAATTTTTGTTGCTTGATCCTTCTTGACCCAAGCCTCAAATGTCTTCCAGGTCAAGTCTTATCTACATGATTTTTAAGATATGAGGTTTCACTAGTAGTTGCACAAGTTGAAATAGCCTTATAGTGACAGCATTTTGCCTTGCCCACACCACTAACTTCAATTCTATCAAAGAAATCCCATACCACTGAAGTGCGCTTCCTAGTTTTTTGTGTACAAATAGCAGAATCAAGTTCTTGGTCTACTTACTTATCACTTAGGTGCCCCTATTGTTTTGATTTTGAATATCCTCCATTTTTACATCCAAATCATCCACACGTAATGTAGCAGGTTGAAATGAACCAACACGAGTACCCTTAAACCATGAAAACTTTGAAGAAGCACAATTAGATTCTTGTTCATGTTCCATGACCTACTAGAATAAAAAAAATACAATTTGAAGCAATCTCAAGAATAGAATATTATCAAATTTAACCCATGCAATAACTTGTAATGTTAACTTGCCTAAAATTAAAAATAAAATTTGGCATGAGTTGTACTTGTACATTTTAGAGTTAACATTTAAGTCTTGTTTTATTCTCTATATTTCCTAGGTTAGTTATCAAAGAGATACATAACCTAATCTAACTCTACTTTTTCAAGACTTCAAGTAGATCCCCTCCTTACTCTCCTCTTGGATTTCCTTTCTCTAACCATTCTCTACCAATTTATTTGTTCCCTTAAGTTTAGCCCCACCCCATACCCTTTATTATCTTTGTTTCTAGACCATAATCTATAAATGCTACTTTGTTTAGTTTTTGTCTAATCCATGTGAGGTATACCGTATACATTCCCAACAGAAATGTATTATCTCATCTAGACTCATTTGAATAGCTAGTAATAATGACCATTTTTCTTCATTCTCTAGCATTCTTTCACCGTTATTCTATAAAATTGAGAGATAGCATACTATCATTTCTCTTTAGTAGCTTCACATAATAAACACATAAGAAGATAGCATATAAAATTTCCTAACCCCATCAATGACACCTTAATGTTTAGTGGTTTACTAGTTGCTTACATGTGTTTTATCCTATATGTAAAAGAATTTGGGTTATATCATAGCTATCTTTTTCTCGAATACCTTAGGGATTATTAGTTCTATAGGATTCATTTTGATATATTTTGACCATTGTTGTACTTAGAGTTTATCTCAAAATGCTTACATATGCTTTATAAGACTCCTCTTATTCAATTATATTTTTTAATTTGTTTTAAGATTTTGTCTTATACATGATACGCTAATGGAATAGTAAGCTGGATTCATATTTGAGTCACAACAATAGCTTTTGCAAAAAAAAAAATTGTGGTAAGTTTGGAGGTATTATATTATAAGAAAAATGTATGACAATATTATTGTGCTGCATAATAATAAGGTATTATACGAAAATTAGAAATTTCACAATTATTGTGCTGAGACACAATCAACCACAAATAAGAACAACTTGCAAACATGTATGACATAGCTTGCATTACACCGATGCCTCATTGAGAGGATCTTCATCCTTGAAGTTCACAAATAAGAAAATCAGCCACACAAAAATGTTTGAACAACTCAATGTCATGTAGAATACTATATGTGAAATCAATGTTTTATGAAAATATTACTTACAAGAACATTACCTTATAGAATTACTTAAAGTCACTCGAACGGTCGAATTTGCGAGGATGGGAGCCTGTGCTGTGCAAACTTCAAAGTTCAAACTTAGATTGTTCGAATTCGAAGTTTCGAACAAGATTGAGAGGAGGGGAGGAGCCTGTAGAGTGCAAACTGTAGATGCAGAGCACTGGGCGTGGCCGCGTGGGGGGATTTGGGTGGGTGATTGGGTGTAGTGCAGCCGTGCAGCAGTGTAGGGCAGCACCGGAGCAGGTAGGGCCGCAGGGCAGCCGGCACTCGGTAGCACACACAGCCACATAGAGTACAGGACACAGGCACACACAGCGGCGGAAGATGAGAGGTTGTCGTCGACGTCGACCAGTCGAGTCACTCGAGTCTCGACCTACAGTGCAAACTACAGAGTATGAGAGTAGGAATTAGGATTATTAGGGTTTAATGGTTTATATATATATATATATATATATATATATATATATTTTTTTTTTAAAATAAAAAAAATTAAACGGGTATGGGTCGGGTCTGGGTCTAAAATGATAGGATCCAAATCTAGACCCATTTATTCAGGTTCAGACCCAGACCCGATCCAGACCCGCCGGGTCTAAAAATTATGGATCCAAACCCAGTATTAACAGGTCGGGTCCTGGACCCATTGCCATCCCTACCCACCACACAGGGTTAGGATACATCGAAGGGAATTTTCTCCAAGGATACCACACCCACCACACATTGAGTGCACCTACCATAAGGGCTAACATGGTCGAAGTAAGTCGAGGGGGCTTGTATTGGGATACCTCACCCGCCACACCTTGAATGCTTCTACTGCGAGGTTTAAAAAATGTTTGAGATACAACACCTGCATAAGTAATGGATAATACGAAGTTCTAGGGGCTTGTGTTGGAATACCTCACCCACCTGAACTGGACACCAATGCCATGTTAGCTTGCCATACTATAATCCTATCCTCAAAGATATGAACATACCCCCTATCGATTGTAACTCGGTAGAGAAGGAAATAAATACTTAGTGAAAATATAAACCACAAGGTGACACCCAACTAACTCTCAATTAGATACCTCAAGAGTCAGAGAAAAAAGCTCAATATAAATCTTATTCTAATAATTATTAATTACCAAATGATATCACAAATCATAGATTAATTCCATAAATAACTAATTAGGTGTTTCCAAGTGATAGTACTAAACACAAATAAATTACATTATAATCCTAATTGCTTGTTTCCAAGTGATAACACCAAACACATTACAAGTAATAAAAGCCACCAATTGGGTGTTTAGAAATGACACCAAACTTAACAAATTCAATTCCCAAATATCATCATCATGAGTCTTATTAATTCCAGGGTAAACATGGTTGTAATTAATTTAAATGTTGTAATTACATAGAGGTATTAATATAAAAGGCCCAAAAGAAGAACAATGATTAACAACAATCCTAGCATAATACAGCTGGACAAGTTGATCGGTGCTTAAGACCACTCAACTGGTCTAATCATACCAAACCTAAAGAAAAATAGCGCCAATAGATTAGTTGATTGATTGGCCTTGCTAATTGGCAATACATAGGAATTGGTGGGTGGGTTTGGTCTATCCAATCGATGAGTCTAAGCAAAGACAAACCACTTCGATCACCAAGTCACTAATCAATGGGTTTGGCAAATTAATCGACTGCTCATAGAGACTAATATGTTGGTTCATCAAATCAATCAACTAATCTCGCAACCACCCAATCAAAATTTTCCAACCATGCGAATGTTCACACAATCATTAGTTGGTCTCAATGAGCCGATTGACGGGTCTAAGTAAAAAAATACCTAAACTTACGATGCACACACCAAATTTGTGAATAGATGGGTTAGGAACATGGAGAAGACCTTCAAAGCATGTGGTTTCCCTATGGACAAGAGGGTTGATGTGGAGGTATACTACCTAAGGGGGAAAGTAGACGCCTGGTGAAGGAGCATCCAATGTAGAGGTGGAGAGCCTACAAGTTGGAGACCATTCCTTGAGGCACTTCATGCCTGTTTCTTCCCACTCATCTCTGTATAAAGAAATACGATGACTTCATGGCCCTTTGGCAAAGAGGCATGTCGATAGAGGAGTACTACACATGATTCATGGACTTAGTCAACTTTATACTTTAGGTAGATATTAATGAGGTGATGTAGGTCCACCATTTCAAGATTAGTATGGGGATTAGATACCAAGATTTTTTAGTGGGAGTTATGGAACACCCCCAAAATTTACAACTGAAAAATTTCATTTAATGAAAAGGTTTAGCCGAAGCGAAATCACCAAAAACGTAAATTATGGGGATATTACTGCCACACTTAGTACCAGACCAGTTCACTTCTACCGTTCCAGTACCAAGTGCTAAGGCTGATTGGGATAGACATCAAACACGAGTCGCTAATCAAAACGAGCATTCCCAAAAGAAATAATTTGTTAACCGTACAGGAAATCAGTATGTGGAAATCAAAAGGTACAACCTAAAAGTACAGTTTTAAAGTACCAAATGATAGAGAACATCACACAACAGGATAAAACAAAATATACCAATATAGGGAAAACAAAACGGATTATGGACTCTAGCCACGTCACTCTCGACCCCCAAGCTAGGTCCAGGCTCAACTCTCAGCCCCACCCGATGCCTGTTAAGCATCGTAGGCATCGTCCCCTACCTACACAAACTCAGACGGGTCTTCTACTCGTGGGAATAAGCAACACCCATGAAATAGGTGATCAGTAAGCTACGTACGGAGTAAGGTAACAGATGCACTAAGGCCAGCATACACAAAAACACACAACATAGCATACATGGCATAATTACGTAAACAGCATACAGTAACACAGATAAAGATGACCGACTATGGACCGGATAACTTATTCTTTAGATCTCTGATAAATATAGCCGATTCACATCATAGTCTTATCAATCCATGCGAGTGCGGGAACCCCACTATTATTCGCCGGTGGACCGGTCATGTAGGGCAAAATGCTCCTGGCCACTATTATTTGTTGGTGGACCGATCATGCAGGGCAACATGCCTTGGCCACTATTACGTCGGTGGACCGGTCTGGCCCCGACTCTCATGGAGTTCCACTGTAATTACTTCGTATCTTTCCCATGTCTTATCATTATTATGTTTGGTTTGTTGAGCACGGAAACCCCCACTATTATAGCCGGTGGAACGGTCATGCAGGGAAAAATGCACTTGGCCACTATTATTCGCTAGTGGACCGGTCATGCAGGGCACCCCGACTCCTGGTCACTATTATTTGCTAGTGGACCGGTCTGGGCCTGGCTCAACAATCTTCCTCTTTAAGTTATTAGTGTCTTAATCGTATCTTATTCGAAAGTATTTTACCCTTGACATGCATGGCTAACTATACCCACACTTATCCTCCCAAGAGGGCCTGTCCCATATCTTGAGACTTCTGCACCTCCTAACTCACCCCGACATCCTTCCCTTAATCCACTTCTTCACACCGGGAGCCCAACTCCTAAGTGTGTGGGTTAAGGCCCACCACCTTATACCCCAAGGTCCACTCACCTCCTTACCCTAAGTTTTCCTCCATAAACCCTAATTTGGGCCTATGTGGCCCATCCTTCTCTGCCTCCCACAACTCACATTATTTTAACACCCCACAGGTCATGACCTTTAGACTCAACTCTCCCCTCATACCTCACTCATCCTCATTTATTTTTATGATTTTATTTTTCTTTTTCCACCTTCTCAAATTAGGGTTATCTCCCAAACCCTAGCTTAGTCTCCTATATACCCTTATACTGTCACACGTACTATTTTTCACCCGAAGTCCCCCAGTCATCCAAACAACCTTTCCATCGCCTTCCTCACGTCCCAAAGCAACTTTCCATGCGTAAAGTTCGCCCCCATGCGGACCCTAACCTTCCCATGTAAAACCCTCGATATTTATCGTGCCAAACCCTAAAATTTCCATGCAAACCCTAGTTCCTCCCAAGCAAACCCTAGTTCCTCCTACTCTTTCATTTTATTTAATTCCCACCTTTTATTCATCAGTCATGGAGCATGGGTTATTTGGGTCGCTCTTACCTATGTTAGCTAACTTACTTCCCCTTAGTTATCTTAATTTTCCATTTTTCTTTTTCACACCTCCAACCCACATCACCACATCAAATACCCTAGCATGCATGTCCTAAGGACCACATCACATCACATCACAACTTGTAGCATATCCATATTAGCACATAACAAAAGAGCACATGAACATACCCCTGTTCCAAGCCGTGCTACACATAAAACAGTTAAGATAATAACATATAGAACACGACATATCATTATACAGGACATCCAAGGCAAGTAAGACACATACACAGGCGGCCTTAGCTACACCCTTACCTAAAACGTCGCCGGGCTTGGAGCACGCTCCTACGCCTCCTTAGGATTTTGACTTGATTCACCTATAAGAGGGAAATACTATGGGTTAATCTCCCTCTACCAGAATTACCATAATTTCCTATCTTACCCCTATCATGGCCTAATACTAAGGCTATTAATGATAATAGTAGTTTTATAATTAAAAGTAGTGTTATTATTCTCAAATTAATTAATCATGCCGCTACTAACCAAAGTAAGTCTTAGCAATATTCATAGTATTAAAGTAAGGGTTTCAATATTACTAATAATAACATTATTATTAGTTTCATACCGATACTAATATTGACCCCAAATTCTAGTAATAATAATAGTAATAATAGTGATGAAAATAATATAAAAAGTAATAGCCATAATGATACTTATATTAATAACGCTAGTGGTAGTAGTAGTAATAATAGTGACAATAATGTTGGAATGATAATAATAATAATGGCAATGATAGTATTCATAACAACAATAATGATAATGATAATAATAATAATAATAATAATAATAATAATAATAATGATGATGATGATGATGATGATGATGATGATGATTGTAACACCCCAAAATTCACTATTTTTTTTTAAAGCGGGAGCAATTAAAATAGAAACACTTAAAACCTGTGATTCTGGAGATGTTACCGCCACACTTAGTACCAAACCGGTTCTCTCCGACTGTTTCAGTACCAAGTGCTAAGGCTAAGAGAAGATTTATATTGAACTCAACCAACAGTTTATAAAAGAACTCGAAAGATCATACGTTAAAAATCAGAGTACGCATAAACGTTTATAAACCATAATAAAATAGAAATCAGAGTGCGAAATCAAAGAGGATAAATACTCAATACAAGGTAATAAATCAAGGAGGATAACTCCAATACAAAAGAAATAATAGAAGGAAATAAAATCACATAAAGACTGAAATACGGCCACAAATCTCTCGAACTTTGAGCCAACCATAAGCTCAACACATAGTCCCGGCTGATGTCTCGCCCACTTACACAAGTCAGAAGGGCATACTACTCGTGGGAATGAGTAGCACCCATGAAAGGGGTGATCAGTACGCTACGTACTGAGTAAGGTAACCGAATACTAAGGCCAACACATAAACACATAAATCATGCAGGACATAAAAGAGCATAATCATAAATGCATATGATCAACCAGGTAAAAGTACAAAGGCCCAATTATAGTCCGGATTAATTATGTAATTAATCTTTTATCGGAAGTCGATACACAACATGCCTTTTATCAAATCCATGTAAGTACAGGAACACCCCACTATTATTGTCGGTGGGTCGGTCACTTGCGGGACAAAGTCCACACCACTATTATTCGCCGGTGGATCAGTCACTTGCATGACAATAGTCCACACCACTATTCCTGACCAGTGGATCGGACTGGTTCCTGCTCACATGGTATTCCACTGTAAGTAATTAGTATCTTTTAAGTGTCTTGGCAAACTCTGGTTTGTATTTATTGCCGGTGGGCCGGAAACGCACAGGTACAAAGCCTGACCACTATTATTACCGGTGGACCGGTTACATATAGGACATCATTTCCTAACCACTATTTCTGACCGGTGGATCGGTCTGGACCCGGCTCAATAATCTTCCACTTTAAATGATTAGTATCTTAAGTATCTTATTCAAAGTTTTCACCCTGGACATGCATGAATCATCACACATCACAAATCATAAATTCCAACATCATAATTATACTTCAATCACCAAATACACATGGTACAATAAAAACCCTAAGCAGCCACATCGAACCCTAATTAACCACAACAACCCATAGTTAACCACTCCGAACCCTATTTAACCATAACAACTATAATTAGCCCTTCCAAACCTTAATTAACCACAACAAATCATAATCATCCACTCCAACCCTTGTTAATCACAACAACCCCATAGTTAATCACTCCGAACCCTAATTCAATCTCCTCCATACCCTTATAACGTCCTACGTACTATTTTTCACCCAAAGTGTTCAAACACCCAAACAACACTTATATTGCCTTCCTCACATCCCAAATCAACTTTCCACACATAAATTTCACTTGCATGCAAACTTTACACCTCCAATGCAAAACCCTAACTCCACCATGCAAACCCTAATACCACCATACAAACATTAATACCACCTTACAACCATTAATACTACCATGCAAACCCTAATACCGCCATGCAAAATCCAACGCCATACAAATCCTAGATTCCATCATCCAAAACCCTAAATTCAATCCACACAAAACCAAAGATCCATCCATATCAGACCCTAGATTCAAACCATAGAAAACCCAAATATTTGTCCATATAATAAAATTGATTAGATTCTCCCATTCATAACCACAAATTAGATTCTCCTATACAAGACCATAAGTTAGATTCTTCCACATAAAATCATAATTTAGAATCTCCCATATAAACCATAAATTAGACTGTCCCATATAACATCATATATTAAATTCTCCCATACAAAATCATCCAAACCATAAATTAGATTCTCTCATACAAAACCATAAATTAAACTCTCCCACACAAAATCATAAAATCATAAATTAGATTCTCCCATACAAAACCCTAAAATTCTCCATTTTATTCTTCCACTCATAATTAATTAGGTCAACTCACCTCCCTTGGTCAACCTCTTTCCCATCCTCCTTTTTCATCCTTTCTCTCTACACAAACCACATCAACATCCTCACATGCATGTCTTACAGGGTCACAAACCAATCACCACATATACATAATACACATACCATGCAAATACATGAAAGCATACTTCAACTTCACATCATACCATATACGACATAAATAATAATGATAGACATATGATACATAGCATGCGAATCACATAATGCATATAAGCACACAAAAGGCCTTAGCACCCCTTACTTGAAACGACACCGGTCTTGGAGCACACTCCTACGCCTCCTTAGGGCTTTGACCAAATAATAACATACTAATAAAAATAACATTAATAAAATTTTAACTTTGCTAAAGATATAGAAATAATAGAAATATTATAAAATTTGATAATATAGGGTTAAAGACTTTACCCTAATAATAATATTGATACTAAAAATAATATCAATGAGAATATAAATAAGAATAATAATAGTAACAATAATAATAATAATAATAATAATAAGGACATTATAAAAAAACAAAGTAAAATAAATGCTTCGACCCCTTTACCAAAACAATACTAATAATAATATTAGTAAAATAAATAACCAAATTTAGTAATAATGATAATAATGAAATAATAATAATAATAATAATAATAATAACAACAACAACAACAACAACAATAACAATAATACTAATAATAGCAAAGCTAATAGTAAAGTAGTTGTAATATTAATAATTATATAATAATAATAGTAATTCGAAATAGTAAAAATAAAATAATTATAATTATAATAATAATAACATATTAATATTAATAATAGTAATAATAGAAATAATAAGACTAATAATAATAAAATCAAAAATAAAATACAATAGGGCTTTAGCCCTCAACAGAAATAATAATCAAAACATTAATACTAATAATAATAATAATAATAATACATATTAAAAATATAAATATTAAGAATAATAATAATAATAGTATTTATATGCAAATAATTGAAATAAAATAATTTAAGGGTTATAAAAAATAAGGAAAAGGGTTGAGAGGGTCTAGGGTTCAACCTTAGGCTTGTGGGGATAGGCGGCACCGGCGGTGGTGCACGGAGGCGGCGGCAGTGGCCGAAAAAAGGAAAGAAAAGGGTAAAAGTTGCATGGTGGGAAAAAGATGGGGAGAATTAAGGTGGGATATAGGGTATTTTGAGTTGCCCAGAAGGAGAGGGACAGAATGATGGTGGCAGCGCGGCCATAGGTGGCGGCGCACGGCGGCGGCAGGTGGTGGCCGAATGGAGGAGAAGAAGAAAGAGAGAGGAGGAGAGGGAGAAAGAGGAAAAGAGAGGTAGGGGAAGGTAGAAGGTGATCTGCAGAACATTTTAGAAGGTGAAAGAAGCAGAGGAAGTGGCGGAAGAGGTGGCTAAGGGCGGCGCAAAGGGTGGCGGGGGCTAGAAAACAGGTTGGTCGAGAAGTGAAGTTCGTACAGTCGGGGAGGATTGTGCAAGACGAATCGAGGGGGATGGATGATTTGGTTAGATAGAGGGAGGTGCAAGGAAGATTTTGGTGGCCATAAACAGCGACAAAGTTGGCCGGAGACGGCAGACTATGCGTCTTAAGTGGGGGTGGCGGCAAGGTCGGGCATTCCTGGGTTGAGGATTAAAAGCTCCATACAGGGCCATTATGGGGGGTATTTATGGGGTTAGAAGGGAGGCTAGGGTTATGTGGGTTGGCGTGGGATTAGGAAAGTAGGGTTTTGGTTTCGCCGGCGGCGAGGTTGGCCAGTGGGAGTGAGTTTCGAGTATGGATTGGTGGCGTAGAAAAAGAAGGAAATCGCGCGAGAATAGGGGATATTTGGTTGGGTGAAAAGGTCGACGATCATCAGGGGAGAGAGAGGAGCGAAACGGCTGGTCAACGGCGGCAAAAAACCAAGGCACAGGGGCGGTGATGCAGGTAGTCGACGTCGTCAATGGCAGGTACGAAGGAAGAAGAAGATGGGGGCGGGAAGCCGGGTGGTTTGGGGAAAAGAAAAGGAAAGAAAGGAAGGCAGACCGGGCGGTCGGGCGCGGCTAATTTTTTTATTTTAAGTAAAACGTCGCGTTTTGGTGTAAAAGGAATCGAGGCGCGGAGCTTTAGAGTCGGTCGCGCTGAAGGGAAACGGACGGAGATTTGGGCCGTAGAAAGGAAAACGGGGAAATGGGCCGCGGCCAGGCCCAACTCGGAGAGGAGAAAAAGAAAAAGAAAAGAAAGAAAAAGAAAGGGAAAAGGAAGAAAGAAAAAGGAAAAGGAAAAGGGAAAAAGGAAAAATAATTAGATTAGGGCCAATTAAATTAATCTAAATATTTAAAATATTTAAAAATAATAATATTTAAATTCGTTTTTAGGCTAAATTAAGATTTTTGAAAGGTTTTCCATAAATTCCATTTTAATTAGCAAAACACCCTAATTTTCTCCAATTAAATTATTTATAAAATTAATATTAATTTGAAACTATTTTCTCCTTCTTATTTTAAATAAAATAATTTATTTAATTAATTTCTAAAATAAAATTCTTAATTAGCTAAAATACCAAAACTTTTCTAATAAAAATTATTTATTGTTTTCTTATTAAATAGCCCTAATTAATCTCCTTTTATAAAAATAATTTATTTAATTAATTTTTATAATAAAACCTCATTTAAATATAGTATTTAAAATTAGAAATTTTTGGGACATTTCAATGATGATGATGATGTTAATGATAATAATAATAATAATAATAATAATAATAATAATAATAATAATAATAATAAAAACAACAACAACAACAACAATAATAATCATAATAATCATAATAATAATAATAATAATGATAACAACAACAATAATAATAATAATGATGATGATGATGATAATAATAATAATAATAATAATAATAATAATAATAATAATAATAATAATAATAATAATGTCAAGCATGAAAAGGGTAATAGTACTATAAGGGCCACGGTTAGCACTAATATTATTAGTAACAAAACAATGATGTTAATAATGATAATAGTAGTAGTAATAATAGTAACAATAATAATAATAAGGACAATAATAATACTAATAATAATAATAATAATAATAACAACAACAACAACAACAAAAACAACAACAACAAAAAAGTTATAGTCTTATAAATAATAATACCATTAATTAGAAACCTCTCCGGAATAAGAGTTAGAACATAATAATAATAATAATAATAATAAGAGTGGTAATAATAATAATATTAATAATAATAACGCTAATAATAATAGTTAATAATAATACTATTAATATTAAAATCACTAACACTTTTATACCAAAGATTTAAGGGTTAAGAAATTGGAATACCACCTAGGCTTGGTGGTGGAGCCAGGGGCGACGGTGGAAGAAGGAGGGTGGTAGAGAGATGGATGTGGAGGCTAGGGGAGAGGGAAGTAGGGGAAAATGGAGGTGTGGGGGGTAGATTAAGGTCCCTTAGTTATTTTGGGGGGTAGAGGTGGCGCTACAGGTGGCAGAACCAGTGGTAAACAGTGGCACGAGGGGCGGTGCAAGGTCGAAAGGGGTTGTTTGGGAGGGTGACTTTGCACGGCCGGGGTGGCTCGTGCAGGGCAAGGCAATGAAGGAGGGTGATTTGGTTGCGTAGAGGGCAGTGCAGGGAAAGTTTTGGTGGCCGGAGTGGGCGGTGACGAAAGCCGACGGCGGAGAAATGAGGGGCTGATCAGGCGGTGGCGCGCGGGTCGAGTTTCTGGGCTGCCAAAATCAAAACCCGATTATGGCAGCCTTCAAGGTTATATATAGCTCGATTACAAGGGAAAACGACAAAGGAGAGTGGGAGAGTAGGGGGGCAAGGGTTATGGGTCTTCGGCCGGCGCAGGTCTACGTTCGTAGGGCATTTCTTGTCGGGGAAGAAGGAATGGCACGCAGGAGAGGGGAGGAATGGCCCTGTCGAAATAGTGGGTAAGTCAACGAGGAAGAGAGGGGAGGAATGGCCGGAGTGGGCGGTGTGGTTGGTGGCAGAATTCTCGGAGCCGATTGAGGGAGTTGCAAACGCAGGAGGTAGAAGATGATGTAGGGCGGGCTGGACCGGCGGTCCAAGAAAAAAAAAAGAAGAAAGAAAGGGGGAGGCCGAACCAGCCGGGAGAGGGGAGAAAAGAATGACATGGCTTGGGCCGCTCGGGGAAGGGGAGGAGTTGGGCCAGCGGGCCAACCCAAGTCAAGGAAAAAAAGGAGAAAAAGGAAGAGAAGGAACGGAAAGAAAATGAAAAAGAGGGGGAAAAAGGAAAAAGAAAAGAAAAAGGTGGGATGGCTTAATTAATATATGTTGGGTATTTTGGGATATTTAATAAAATATTAATATTAAAATAATAATTAAATCCTCTTTTTAGGTTAATTTAAAGATTTTGAAGGATTTTTCTTAAATTCCATTTTATTTAGCAAAATACTCAAATTTTCCTATTTAAATCATTTATTAATTTATCCTAGATTTACCTTAATTAATTCCCTATTATTTTAATAAAAATGGTTTATTTAATTAATTTTCCTAATAATTTCTTATTTGGCCAAAATTTCCTAAATTAAGTTTTGGGGTATTTCAAGTTACTTGTCTTAACATGGTGGGAATGTGGGAGCAGGCTTTGGAGGCTTCCCGAGTCATCCAAGCCTAGAGTGCTCAGTAGGGGGTAAGATAATGTTCAAGATCATCAACATCCCAATGATAGGAATAATGCCTACTTTTGAGGTAGCATGTCTCCTAAGAATGGTAGGAGTTTGGGGTCAGTACCCTAAGTTGGAGGTCAGTCTAAGGGACGTGTTAAGGAGAGGCATTACCACTATAAGCATTGTGGAGAAAATCACCCAATAGTAGATTGTGGAGGTAATAAGGTGATTTATCATGGGTACGGTATGGTCGAACACAGATTCTATGAGTGTTGTGTCAGAGGTGGTAATGTTTAAAGAGGTTAGACTCAAGCTCAAAGCACTAGATCCATTCAAAAACCATAGCCATAGATTTTGAGGATTCCTCCATCCCAACTAGTGTTTCCTATCAAGCTAGTCAGCACATGGGTCAAAAGCCTCACACCTTTCAACAAGATCAAGGATTAGCCAATGCCACAAAAGTTCCTTCAAAAGGACACTTGAACATGATTAGCAAATCAATGGTAGAGTGCTAGGCTTGTGCAGTGACTGGTATGCTTATTGTGACTACCTTTCTAGCATGTATATTGTTTGACTCTGGTGCATCATATCCTTTTGTGTCATCCACATATATAACTAGAACTGTATTGTCTCATTCAAGTAGCATTTTTACTTCTGTTATGTTGCCTTTGGGAAATAGGATTACAAGCTGTAGGTTTTATAAAGGGGTGGCCTTGATAATCAAAGGAGTAGAGTTTCTCTTAGACCTAATGGAGCTTGAATTGCATGACTTCGATGTAATTTTTGGAATAGATATATTGGAGAAGTACCAAGCAATGATAGAATATGCATAAGAGCATGTGGTTCTATGAGGACCAAAGGTTGTTAGGGTCTCGTATTAGAAGTGTGAACCTAGCTCTTTTATAAAGGTCAAGTTGGAAATAATGATGAAAAACCTTTTTTATAAGGGATATCTACTCTTCTTGTGCAGTGTTTGAGATACCGAGGTAACTAAGATGCCATTAGAGCATATCATAGTGATTTGCAAGTATTTTGATGTATTCCCTAAGGAAATCCCAAGAATACCACTTGTTCGGGATGTCAAGTTTATTATGGGCATATTGTAGGTGAAAAAATCGATATCTAAAGCCCCATATTGTATGGAACTTGTAGAGATGAAATAGCCTAAGACCTAGTTAGAGGAGAGGTTGGGAGAAGGGCTACATCCGACCAAGTATGTTGTCGTGGGGAGCGTCGGCCCTATTTGTGAAGAGAAAGGATGAAAGCTTCAGATTGTGCACTGAGTACTAAGGATTGAATCAGGTTATCCTAAAGAATTGCTATTTGTTTCCAAGGATTAATGACCTATTCAACCAACTCAAGGGAGCCAAGGAATTATCCAAAATTGATATTCGGTTAGGTTACCATCAATTGAGGATAGTTGAGAAGGGCATCCTTAAGACTATGTTTTAGATAGGATATAGCCATTATAAGTTCACAGTGATTCCTTTCGAACTCACTAATGTGCTAGCAGCATTCATGTCCCTTATGAACCAGATTTTTTAACTATTCTTAGATTAGTTCATCATAGTATTCATTGACGACATCCTCATCTACTCCGGTGATCGAGAAAAGCACGAATAACATCTAAAGCATACTTTGTCATTGTTATAGTTATACTAATTGTATACCAACTTTCAAAGTGTGATTTTTTCTAGATCAAGTAGCTTTTCTAGGGCATATAATCTCTAAGGATGGGGTATCACTGGATCATTCCAAGGTTCGAGTAGTTTCCATATGTCTAACACTCAATTTTATTAAGGAAGTGTGAAGCTTTCTAGGATTGGCCGATTACTACCATAGGTTTGTTGCAGATTTCTCCAAGGTAGCTCACCAATTGAGTAACTTGATGAAGAAAGCTACATGATTCTAGTGGGATGAGAATTATGGTGAAGCTTTCGAAGAGTTGAAGAAGCGTTTGAATATAGCCCCAGTGCGCACATTACTAAGTGGATCATATGGTTTTGATTTATACAGTGATGCTTCCAAGCATCGATTAGGTTGCATATTGATGCAACAAGGGAAAGTGATGGCATATTCTTCTCATCAAGTGAAGCAGCATGAACAAAACTACCCAAACCACATTTTAGATCTTGATGTAGTAGTGTTAGCTTTTAAAATTTAGAGGCACTATTTGTATGGAGTCTAGTGCAAGTTCTACATTAACCATTAGATCCTCAAGTACATCTTCATTATAATGCCCCATAATTTTAAACCTCCTCATTTACTCTTCTAGTGATCATTGTCTTAATTTTTTTTGAGGATGTAATACCTCATATCTGGAATTGAAATTGCATTATATTTATACTATATTATTCAATTTAATGTAAAAAAAATCTCTCTTCTTAATTTTAGAAGTTCTAATAAAAACTGTTATTTTTATAATGATTTTGATAATCCAAAAGTTACTATTTTTTTTAAAAAATAGTTATTTTTATGTAATAATATGTTAAATATTTTAAAGATTCTTATATTAGTGGTTTAACTTTTTCTACAATTCAAAAGGATATTTTAAACCATTATTTTATATAAAATAGTAAAAGGATAAAATGATAATTTTGTAAACATATAATTTTTTGGAAGAAAAATAGAGTAAGTAATTAAAATAGTAAGATACCTACCTTATGTATGGCATGAGGTGTGATATATTATTTTTATTTAAATTAATTTTTTGATTAATTAGTTAGTGAGATTTATTTATCGATTTGGAAATTCATTTATATATTCATATAATTAAATCTTTCATTATTTACATAGTTATTTAAAATATTTTGAAGAGAGATAATATTTTTGTAATATGTGATAAAGTTTAATCTTTTATTTATTCTTTAGTATCTGTAATTATTATCTATTAATTATCTTCAACAACATTATATGATAAATCTTTCTTTATCTCATTTTTTTAAAATTCGTAGATAAATCGACTAACATTTAGTAATTTAGCCATAATTTTTTCATTTAATAACAAAATTGAATGATTCTTTTGCATAGAAAGATGCCTTCAGTACCTACAACTTTTGTCTTTTGAGTTTTCTTAATATCTTAACAGAACTTAGTAAAAAATATCAATCAACATTGGTAATAATTTACTTGTGTGAATTTATTATATATTTCTATTCTAAAAGCCCACATAAGCCCATATAAAACCCTAATAGCCAAACATATGCTTTTCTTTCTCCTCTAATGACATGGCTTATGTTCTGTATATCCCCCAAATGCTATTCACACCTTCATCCAATTCATCGAGACCTTCAATTAATTCATCAAGATCTTCAATTGATTCATAAAAATATGAAACCATCTTTAATATTATAGATTTAATATCCTATTTTTCTTCTTCTCTAGTTGAGTTAAATAGATAATTATTCTCCCACGATCATCAAATCTTAGAGTTATTTTGGTGCTTGAAGACCTTATATATATATATATACATATATTATGTTCGGTAACATTATTTTTCAAACTTATATACATGTATTATACATGTGTGGAATATGATTTCCATAAAGAATAAATTTTTATTTATTATATAATTTTATACCTTCTTATGAATATATTTATGCATCATGATATGTAATATTATTAACATAACAAAATATGATTTTATGTTAAATTCATGGTTGTTTTGATATGGCTGCAATTTTGCACTATTTTATAAAAATCACACCAAATTCAATTATGAGAGTTTACACATCACATTACATATTAAATGGAAGCCCCAAAAGTTTAATTTTCATAAAAATTATTCATTTTTCATTTCAAGTTATGTGCTGAAAACATATGTGATTATAAGAAGGATTGATCAAATCTAATAGATTAGTATAACCTATTGGTGTGTTATGATGGTTTTGACAGAATATTGAGTTTTGGTGGTTATGTTAACACTAAATATTAAGTTTTGACCTAGTTTAACTAAATTTGATCTTTTAATATACATATGGTTATGATATTTTGGTTAAAGATTTGTGTTAGATTTGAAAATCTAGTTATTCTAGTTGTATATTTATATTTTTAGAAAGTTTTTTTTTTAGGGTTTCATATTTAGAAAAAGTTTCTATGTTTAGAAAGTGGATAATAAAAGAAATATATTTAATTATGAATAAATTCTTATGTGTATTATATGATCACCTTAGTAAAAGATTAATACTTTAAGTGGAACAATTGGGCTTTGGGTCCTTCAGGGTTGGTCACCTAATTTAGAGATCGAAAATAGCCTTTCTCTGTTTTTCTTGTGGATATTTACTTATTTGCTATCTCTATCTAGTTAAGACTCCTTGTCCATTCTATAGGCTTCTTCAGACCCTATTAGATGGTGTGCACACTTAAAGACTGAATGACCAAGGTTGGTTTTTACCCTTTGGTGCTAGAGCCACTAGGATTGCCTAAGAGGTGGATCTCCTGTGGTTGGATTTGGTTGTTGTTGGATGTCTTTATTGGATTTATTTGTTATTGGATGTCTTTAGACTTTTATTTTCTCCTTTAGCGCTAGAACCACTGTGATTACCTAGGAGGTGGATCTCTTATGGTTGGATTTGGTTGTTGTTGGATGTCTTCAGACTTTTGTTATCCCCTTTAGAATATGTCCACTAGGATGGCCCTAGTGTGATTTCTAATTCTCTTGTAGTTTGTGGTAGGTTTTCGAACTTTGTTTTACTAGGTGAACCCCTCGTTGGTTTACCCACTTAAATAATTGGAGGTTGTGATCACCTAAAATAAAGATTAATAGTCAGATGTTTTATTTATTCCTATTTGATTTGATGCATATATATACACATCTATATTATATTCTATTGTACTAACATGTTAGTTTTTTAACTTGTTACATGTTTTAAATGGGATAGTGTTGATCCATGATGTACTTGGTGAGCATATGACCTAGTGTAGGTTAAGTGTGGACCTATTCAAAGTATTGATGATATGCATAGTGGGGAAAAGTGATAGTGGTGGCTATTTTCAAGGATTTTCTTATCATCATTTATTTTAATAACTACTTTCATAATTTTTTATAGTAATTGATATTTTCATTTTTCTCTTTTCACTTGGTTTTAATTCCCGTTGAATTTACTAAAAATTTATTTCTTATATTATCTTGAGTTAAGAAAAAATTTTGATGTATTTCCTTATTTTATACATCCTTAACAGCTAGTGTAAGTATAATAGTGATGTTTACTTATGCTAGTTGTGGAGGTAATACCCTCTGTATATTTAGCTTCGGCATATATTTTCCTTATTTTTTTTTAGTGGATTGGTTTTGAAAAATGGGAGTGTAATAGTCACTCAGTGGGAGTTAAATTTGAGAAAACACCGATGATTAGAGTTGGTTAAAGATTATGACATGAGATTTACCTACCATGATGGTAAGGCCAATGTTATATAAGATGCACTTAGCTAGAAGATGTCACATTCCGTAAGTAAGAATTTATTGTCAAGTGATATATGTTGAGAGTTCAAGAAGATGGAGATCGATCTTATCACCGGTGATATTTTGGAGGCAAGAATGAGTACACTCACCATCACACCTTCAATCTTTGTGGAAACCTGAGCTAATCAACTTGTTGATGTTAAGATCAAAAAAATTAAGCAAGGTATTAAAGAAGGAAAAGCTCAAGGGTTTCAACTCCTCGAGGATAGTAGTATTAGATACCATGATAGGTAGTGTGTAACCATGGGATGTGCCTAGCTTAGGACAAAAATCCTAAAGGAATAACATTGTACTTCTTATTACAACCACCCTAGAGGGGACAAGTTGTACAAGGATTTAAAGTAGGTATATTGGTGTCCCCGTATGAAGTGGGAGGTGGCAGAGTTTTTTACTCGATGTTTGACCTGCCAGAACGTCAAGATTGAACACAAGAGGTCAATAGGGTTGGTATAATATCTAGAAGTTCCAAAAGGAAAATATAATAACATATTAATGGACTTCATGGTGGGTCTTCTAAGGACCCGTAATAGTTTTGATTCCATCTGGGTTATTGTGGATTGATTAACTAAGTCAGTGATATTCATACCTATAAAGACGACATGGATTATGGAGCAAATAGTAAACACTTATAGGAAGCACATTGTACGATTATATGGGGCCCCTAGAGACATTATTTCAAACCAAGACTCTAGATTCTTGTCACAATGTCGGTAAAAGTTACCAGCTACTTTTGGGGTTTAGTTGAAGATAAGTACCACTTTTCACCCAACCAATGATGGTTAGATGGAGAAGACCAGTTAGACCTTATAGGACATGCTTTGAGCATATGTGTTAGATTCTAAGGGTAGTTAGGAAGACCACCTATACTTGATTGAGTTCTCTTACAATTATCACACTAGTATCAAGATAGAATTTTTTTAAGCTCTGTACAGGAGAAAGTGTTGTAGACTCTTATGCTGAAATGATATCAGTTAGATGATTATGTTGGGACTAGAGATGGTCAAGGAGACAATGAGGTAGATCTAACTAATTTAGGTTCATATGAGAGTAACCTAGGACCAAAAAAAGACATACACAAACTTGAGAAGACAAACCGAGGGTTACAAGATGGGTTATAGAGTCCTTTTGAGGGTCTCTCTCACTAAGGTATTCATGAGGTTTAGCAGAGAGGGTAAGCTTAGTCTAAGGTATAATGGATAGTATAAGATTTTGGATCGTGTTAGTAGGGTCACCTGTCATTTAGCTCTACTAGTGGAAATATCATGTGTGCACAAGGGCTTCCACATATCCTAGTTGAGGAACTGCATAACGAATCCTTGGCATGTCATTTGGCCAGAGTCGTTAGAGCTTTATGAGTCTATAATTTACAAAGAACGACCAGTAAGTATTATAGACACAAAGACCCGAGTAATGCACATGAAGAGTGCTTTTCTAATAAAGGTCCTTTGTTCATAGCAAGGCACCAAGGAGGCCACGTGGGAGGAAAAGAGGATATTCGAGTAAAATACCCTTTTGCTTAGACCTTGGTTAGAAGACTTCACAGACACAGCCTCTTTAAGGAGGTAGTACTATAATACCCGATATTTGTTTGATTTTGATTTAGAACTTTAATTGAGTTTGAGCTAAATTTAGATTTGAATAAGTTTTAGAAATGGAATAAAATAATTTTTTATATGGATCGATTGAATGGTTCATCATTTTAGCTAAAGGGTTTGTACTTGACCAAACTTTGGGGAATCAATTGACTGGTCAATAGAACTGTTGTTTGGTAGGCCAAACTGATGAGCAAGTTTGTCAAGCTAAGTACATTTTCAAAACTTGATTTTGCTTGGAAGCCTACACGAATCTGGAATCTTTTCTTCTATTTCCAGACTATCTTTGTTTAGTTGGGTGATTCCTTCTCACGTAGATCATTCATTCCTATCTTATGTTTGACATTTTCTAGGCATATTCAACCCACATTCTCCAAAACTCACCATTTTAGCCCTAAAAGGGAGGTCGACCTATATTTGATGAATCCTATTATTCAACTCAAATTTGAATGGTAGAAATTAGGGTTTTTTTTATCTAAGCTTAACCACACTCATTCTTATACAGATTCATTAGCTATAAATAGCCCTAGTCATCTCTTCCACTCTCTTTTCTTTCAGCCAATGAAATATTCTAGATCTCTAACCTTGTGTTATTTCCTCCCCAAATTCAAGCTTAGTTTTGGTTTCTTTCCACTCTTTTGATCCTTTCTCTAGATCCTTCTTGTTTGTCTTCAAGTAAGGGAAGGTTGTATTTAGGAAGAAGTTGAGTCTCCCTTTTAGCATAATTTTTCTCTGTTTTTCTTTTATGTTTAGTAAGTTTGTTTTCTCCTAATTTAAATCCTGATTTATGAAATTACTCCTTGGATTTCTAAAGCTTTAACTTCTATTTTTTTAAGGTTTGGAAAGTGAAAATCTTCTAAGTTGAGTTTTCTATTTGTGAAAAAGTTTTACTTTCACCAAGTAAATCTACTTACTTCTGAAATGTGACCTAAATAATTTGATGTGGAGTATTTTTTAAAGTTTTGATTTTATAATTTTGCATTAGAATTTGGTTTCAGATTGATGCTTATTAATTAACTTATGAATCCTAAGAAAAATGCATGATTTTAGGAAAAATATGTGAATTTGATTAATTGTGAAGCATGTTTCAATTTATGAGCTGAAAAAGTGTTGGTATGATGCCATAATATGTTTTGGATTGGATGTGATAGGAATTTTGAGTATGATTTGCATGAAAATATCTTTGTTCTACGTTGTTGGGGGCAAACCAATCAACTGGTTAGGTCAAACCAGTCGGCTAGTCCTTAGAACATTCAACTAGTTGGCCTAAACACATCGATAGGTAAGTCTGTGGTGACCTTGTTTTGCTCTCTACTTAAACACAACAACTGGTTTGGTATAACCAATCAACTAGTTTAAAGGAACCCTAGGTTTAGACAATCCAGACCAATCGACTGGTCGGCCTAAATAAATCAACTTGTTAGGTTGAACCAATCGATTTGTTCAACCAAATTGTGTGATTTTTATCTTTTAACTTGGATATGCCTTATGACCATGCCTATTGTTTCTATATGATTGTTTAATGAGTGAAAGAAATATGTTTACATGGATTGAAACGTAATGGATGGATTAAATAGATCATAATTCATGTAACACTCAATGGGTGTTGTAGAGGCCTGAATAGGTAAGCTCGAATAAGCATTTGAAGGTTTTAAAGGGGTAATGATATTTGAACTTTAACCTAAAATGGATTGATTTAAGGAATTTAGTTAATATTGGGTTAGCATTAATGGAAATCCCACATATGGTTGGGGAATGGTAATAATTAAGATGGAATAAGTATGTGAAAGCCTGGCTTGCATATTATATGAATCTTGTATAATCCCATAACGTCACAAAATATGTACTAATCACTTAAAGTAAAAGATGGATGTGTATCATTCTGGGTTATTCGATCCTAGATTAACTACTTGGGGTCAATTTACCTTTGGGTGTTCATTAGTGCCTTTGAGCTTTGCCTTTCAACGGGATCCTAGTAGATCTTGGTGCCTTGCCTACTATCGACATTGATGATGTACTAGGAGGTATCGATACTAAAGAGTCTGGTCACCTAGGTGGTTTTTAGCTTCAGCTTGGACTTTTTTCCATTGGTGTTTATTTAGCTTCAACCTTAACTTATATCCATTGGTGGTTACTTGGCTTCAAACATATTTTAAATCCTTTGGTTTGGATAGACTTACATAATACGCGAGACAATGAGGTGGTGCATGATCCATCGCTCTATAATAAATGGGATAAGTATTTAGATAATAATTTGAATAAGTATCTGGAATAAGAATGTGACTAAAGAGAAAGATAAAAGTAAAAGGAAAATAATAGTAAAGGAGATAATGGCCTATATATATATAAATGACATAATAAATTAGGTACGTGGAAATGGCCTATGGTAAAATTATGTGTCTAGATAAATGAAGCATTACTATTAGCTGGACATTCTACTTTGTAGATTACATATTGTCATCTACAATGTTGTGCTATATTGTCAAGCATGATGAATCATATATAGTATGATTTTCCTATGCCTGATATGACCATGGTAGAGTATATATCCTATTTATATGAAATATGCATGAAATATGTTAGCATGGTTTTCATATTATATTTGAATCTTATGTTCTAGGGACTCCATTAAGGAGGTAACTTGGATTTCTCAGTACAAAGTGTAATCATGTGATTGTTTGCTTGGTCACATGCTCATTTTCACAAGCAAAGTGCCATGTGCAGGTTTTCCGGGATGGTCGGTAGTTGGAAATCCTCATTTTGGGCAAGGGTTCTGTGAGCATGGATATTCGGAGATGAGTTTTCCTTAATGGACCAAAGTTTAGGTTATGCCTTAGTTTTGTTTTTGTAATTTAAGATCACTTACTTTGACCTATTTTTCCTTATGTATTTGAATATTGTGGATCGTCGATGTCCTGTACTTGAAATCCTTTCTTTCGGTATTTATATAACATGTTTTGACACACTCTACCTTATTTTGGTTGGTTTGGTTCTCAACCTTATATCTAACATGTGACATGCGACTGATGTCTGTCCTATGTTTGGTATGGCTATAATATAAGATAATTCATTAATTAATCACAGATAAATACTACGGACAAATAATATTCATTGTGATAAAAAAATGACTATACAACACCCTATTAAATGCAAAGTAATGTTTATGTAAAGGAAAGTAATATTATAAGTTGTTAGGAAGGATCCACAAATATAGACATGTATAATGTTAAGCTAAAGAATGCCAACATAGAAGTTCATGAGACATACTAATATTAATATTGTTGATGTCCATAGTCCTACAATACCTACAAACAATACGCCAATAATAGTATCTCGGTATTCTAACATATCCCAATGTAACAATCATAAAACACAAATCAACACGTAAGCATTACTCTAACACAAATCATAATTCCTTGGAGAATAGAAAAATAATAATTTTTCATGTGAATACATGTAACTTTTTCTAGACTAGTTGTATCTAAACTTTATAATCAAGGAAATGGTTATGTGTAATCCCCCAAAATTTTAAAAGTCTATAATTTAATAAATCACTTTTATTTGGGATAACTTAGCTTTTAAACTTAATTAATTTAATTATTTTGATGATTTTACCTTTTAAATTTATTTAATTTAATTATTTTGTGGATTTTTGAGTATATAAAATTAGATGTGAATATTTAATAAATTAAAATAAATAAATTGTTATTTTATCATACTCATTCTATTTAAATAATGTTTCAAACCAATATTTTTTAAAATTTACCTTTTAAACCAATATATTAAAATATATTAAGTTAAATTATTAAAATTTTTTTATCTACCAAAAATACTACAACCTATTTCCCATAAGTTATTTGATCTATTTTCCCCCTATTTTCCCTTTTTCCCTTTTCTTTTTTTCTTTCTCTCCCTCCTTCTCCTTTCTTATTTCTTTCCCATTTTCCTCGACTGGGTGAGCCCGCCGACCCAGATCACCTTCCCCTCCCCCATCTCGTGCGGCCCAAGCTGCATAGCCTTGCCCCTGTGCCTAATTGCCCGGCCGAACCACCTCTCTTTTTCTTCTTTAACTTTTCCCTTGCACCGACCGGTCCAATCGTCGTCTTCTTCTCCCCCAAATCTTGATCTGCAACTGCCAAGACCCTGCAACCCTATCACTGATAGCCGCACGTCGTCCGGCCTCCCTTCTCTTCCCCTTCCCGCCATTTTCTTCCCTTTTTCAGCCCCGACCAACCCCATCTCTCCCCTCCTCGCGTGCTCATCTCCTTTCCTTTTTTTTCTCCCGACCTGACCTAACCTACCATGGCAGGACTGCACCGCCTGCCACCGTTGGCCGGTGGTCCTGCCACACCTGCCCCACTTGTCCTCTTCTTCCTTTGTCATTTTCCCCCATATTAACCTATAAATACCCCCATGGGCATCCATAACCGAGCTTCTTTCTGACAGCCTAGGAATCTCGATTTTTCGCCACTGCCCAAACAGATCCTTATTCCGCCACCGTTGACGACCGCCGCCGCAAATACCGCCCACCAAAACCTTCCCCGCACCTCCCTCTACAAAACTGAGCCACCATCATCCCCTATTTTGCCCTGCACGAGCCGCCCGGGCCGTGCAAAGTTGTCAACCCGATCAGCCCACTCCAGCCTCGCGCCGCCTTCCGCAACCAGCACCTCCTCCACCCTCCAAAACATCCAAGGAACCTTCCCCTACCTTCCCATACCTTCATCTCCCCCTACCTCCCTCTCCTTCTACTTTCTCCATCTTCCACCACCTTCGGAAACCACACCAACCGTAGTGCGCTGCCACTCCCGGCTGCACCACCACCTTCATTCCACCCCTCTCCACCTACTGCACCTTCCACCACCTCAAACACCCCTCCAATTCCTCTCCTTTAGCCTACATATCCACCTTTCCACCTCCCTTCCTCCTCCACCGCCACCGCTGTCGCCGCCGCCAGTTCCACCACCAACCTTAGGTGGTACTCCAGCTTCCCCAGCCCCTAAACTATTTTCTATAAGTGTTAATAATTTTTAGTAATAATAATAATATTATCCTTAATATTACTATTATTATTATTCTTATTATTATTATTAGTGTTGTATTATTATTACTATTACTATTACCATTATTAATATTATTAGTATGTATCACCTTTATTACCTAACCTAATTTTAGAAATATTTATAACTATGGCATGTTATTTAAAAGGGTTACAAACTTAGTACTAATAAAGTGATCTTCATTGTTATTAATATTACTACTACTATTATTATCACCATTATTATTAGTATCACTATTATTATTATTATTATTATTATTATTATTATTATTATTATTATTATTATTATCATCATCATCATCATCATCATCATCATCATCATCATCATCATTACTACTACTTTTATTATTATTAATATTGTTTAAACCGAAGTTGGCGTATTATCATTTTGTCGTTAAAGAAGAAGAATACTTAAGCCTTAGCATTTTACCATTTAATATTAGAATATCGTTAATATTATTCCTAATGCCTTTATCACTAATATTATTACTATGGTATCATTATTAGTTATTACTATTATTATTGTTATTATTTTGTTACTATTATTGTGATAAAATCATTTGAGCCCTTATATTATTATTATTCAAAATATAGTTGTTATCATTATTATTTTTAGGAATATTAGTACTTCTTTTGGTATTACTACTATTATATTATTGTTTTAACCCTAACACTATTATTAGCCTTGGCCTTAAAAATGCTAGGGTTTCTATCACTATAAGCATTAGCATTACTACTACTATTATTATTATGATTGATTCACTGACTTCTATTATGTCAATGTTGATCACGACTGTTGCAATTATTGTTCTTATTATAAGAATAAAGCTATTAGGTTTAATAATATAAGTATAGCAATAAATATTAAAATAAACACATTTTGACTAGTAATATCTAGTAGGCCAACTTGAAGATAAAAACTCTAGTTTTCACGTATAATGCCCCCTTTAATAATAATAACCCTAATCTTAGACTAAAATAAGAAGTAATGGTACTTTTGGTAGGAGGGAAACTAATCCTTAGTATTTTTCCTCTTATAGGTGAATCGAGCCAAAACCCTAAGGAGTCGTAGGAGTGTGCTCCAAGCCCGGAGTCGTTTTAGGTAAGGATGTAGCTAAGGCCCATGTGTGTTGTGTGACTTGTATGCCTTGGATGCTATATATCATGCTATGTCATGTATCGTATGATTGTCATTAACTTGTCTTATGTGTAGCGCAACTTAGAGTTGAGATAGGTTTGTATATGTTTTATTATAACATGTGTATGATATGAATATATGGTGATTATGACGTGATATGTTATGGCCCTCTAGGACATACATGATAGGACAATTGATAATATTATATGGGAATGAAAGGACAAAAAGAGAGAAATGGGAAGTGAGTTCATTAAGGGGGATATGAGGTTGACTAAAATACCTCATGATCCATGAGAAGAAATTAAAGAGGAAGGAATGACCAAAATGAATGAGAGGTGGGAACCATGCCTGGAAATCTTAAAATTTGCATGGGGACTTTGGGTGTTTGCATGGGATGGATAAAACTTGCATGGGGGTGATCTTTACGTGAGAAAAGTTGATTTAGGGTGTAAATAAGCTAAGGGGAAAGTTGTGGAGTGATTGGAGACTTGGGATGAAAAATAGTACGTAGGTTGGTGTAAGGGTGTATAAGGGACCCGATTAGGATTTTGGGAGGAAGCAGTAATCTAGAAAATGTGGAAGTAAAAATGATTAAGGGTGAGTGAAGTACAGGTTAAGAGTGGAAATTTATTAGATAAGGGGTGAGTATGGGTTCCATGGGAGAGAAGAGATTTTGGGTGAAAGGGAGAGGTTACTTGTGGGAGAAGAAAGGTACCAGGGTTGGAGTGGCCAGCTTGGGTGTTTTGATCACATGTGGAATTGAGGGATAAAGTGATACGATTTGGGATTGGATCTAAATGAGATAAGGTATGGGGTGATAAATGAAGTGATGATAGTGTAGATGAGAGAAAGTTGGGCCACATGGGTCCAATTCGGGTTTTCAAGGGAAACCCATAGAGGGTGATAGTAGATGGAGTTTGATGTCATGCAGTGTTGGGCCTTAACCCTCACCCTTAGGAGTTGGTTCTTCATTATGTGGAAGCGTAAGGGGGAATGGATGTCGGGACGTGATAAGGGGTGCAGGAGTCTCAAGATAATGGATGGGCCCCCTTGAGGGAATAGAAGTAGAACGTTGATGACATGCATGTCAAGGGTGTAATGTTTATCGAATAAGACACCAATAAGATACTATCCACTTAAAGAGAAAGATTGTTGAGCCGGACCCAAATCGGTCCACCGGCGAATAATAGTGGCCAGGAACATTTTTCCCTACATGATTTTTGGTCCACCGGCTATAATAGTGGGGGATTCCGTGCTCAACAAACCAAAGTAATGAAGCTAAGCCATGGAAAATACACTAAGCAATTACAGCGAAACACCATGTGAGTCGGGGCCAGACCGGTCCACTGGCGAATAATAATGGCCAGGAGCATTTTACCCTGGAGACTGGTCCACCGACGAATAATAGTGGTGAAGAGCATTCTGCCCTGTATGTATTCCAGTCCATCGGCTATAATAGTGGGGTTCCTGCACTCACATGGATTATTAAAGAGTATGTGTGAAATGAACATATTGTTAAGGGGACTAAAGAATAAGTTACGTGGAAATTACCCCGGCCTTATTACATGTATTATTGTATGTTGCCTATATGCTCATTCTTATGTTATATGCTCTATATGTCGGCCTTAGCGCATATGTTACCTTACTCATTATGTAGCGTACTGATCACCCATTTCATGGGTGCTGCTCATTCCCACGAGCAGAAGACCCATTTGAGCTTGTGCGGGTAGGGGATGACATCTTCGATGCCTATGAAACTTACGAGGCATCGGGTGGGGCTGAGCGTTGAGCCTAGAACTGACTTGAGGATCGAGAGTGACTCGATTGGACTCTATTTCTTTATTGGACTATGTATTGTTTTATTTTAGTTATGTGGGGTCGTACAACCCTTTATGTTTTGAAAAACTCTAGTCACGTACTCTTTGGATTGTAATCCTAAATCACACTCTGATTTCTGTATGACTTGTGTTTTATTAATGACTCATATCGGATATTAACCTGGTTTAGCCTTAGCACTTAGTACTGGAACGGTAGGAGTGAACTGATCTGGTACTAAGTGTGGCGACAATGCCCCCGAGTTTACGATTTTATCTTTTCTCCTCCGTCAAACCCTTTTTATTAAACGAACTTTTTCAATAGTAAATTTGGAGGTGTTACATTATATTTAGGTGATATTTGAAAGTTATATTCACAAATACCTTATCGGCTATAGAAAACAAAAAATAGATGTTATGTAAAACCCCAAATTTTTGTGATGTTTAACCTTTTATCCAAAAACATTTAATGTTTAAATTATTAATATAATTATTTTTGTGAACCTTTGACTTACAAAAATAAATAAAATTATTTAATAAATTAATATAATTATTTTTATCATTTTATCTTACTATTTTTATTTATATAAATCCCAAACCCATAATTTTACCAAAATTATTTTCTTAAATTAATACCCTAATTTTTGGATAAATTAATTTAATATTTTTCCAGTATCCTAATTTTGATCTAATTTCTAATCCTAATTTCTAAAAATATTTTTGTTTTCTTTTTCTTTTTTTCCTTTTTCTTTTTTTCATTTTTCTTCCATTTCTTTCTTTTCTTTCCTTCTCCCTTCTTCCTTCGGACCAGCCTGAACCATCCCCCTTCTCCTTCTTTTCTTTTTCCCCCTAGCCAACCCAGTTTTCCTCCTTCCTTCTTTTATTTTTCCCCCAAGCCAACCCAACCTATCATTCCAACTCTTCCAGGCAGAAAACTTGCACCACTGTCATCCGCCAGTTATTTTCCTTCCCTTTTTTGGCCTTATAGCTCCCTTGGTCCACTCCACTCGTTCCCCCTTCCCTACCATTCCAATTCCTACCATTTTTGCCTGCCCTAACCCTGCCTGCAAACTCCCTGCACCGCCATCTAACCCTACACACTAAACCCCCTCTCCTCCTCCTCCTCCTCCTCCTCATCATCATCATCATCATCATCATCGTCGCCATCATCATCTTCTTCTTCTTCTTCTTCTTCTTCTTCTTCTTCTTCTTCTTCTTCTTCTTCTTCTTCTTCTTCTTCTTCTTCTTCTTCTTCTTCTTCTTCTTCTTCTTCTTCTTCTTCTTCTTCTTCTTCTTCTTCTTCTTATTCTTCTTCTTCTTATTATTATTATTCTTCTTCTTCTTCTTCTTCTTCTTCTTCTTCTTCTTCTTCTTCTTCTTCTTCTTCTTCTTTCCTTCCTCTTGTCTCCCTCGTGGCATGCTCTCTCCCCCAGCCCTCTATTATCATTTCTCCCTTCTTCTCCCACCCCTATTTTCCCCATAGACACCCCTACAGGCACCTCAGTCGCCTCCACCACCAACCCATCCTCTATGCCGCCAGCTCCTCCACCCTGCATCCTCCTTGCATGACTTTTAATCAAACTCCTAGCTCCCCTATAGCCTTCCTACTCTCCTTCTCTCCCCTTTGACACCCTTTATGACTACCACCCTTTTCATTAGGCCACCTCTTCTCCTCTGTTTCCTCCACTACCGTAATTCCTTCTAGTTACCTGCCACCACCTTGGCCTCCCCTCTTATACCATCACCCATAGCCACCCTAACACCACCTGCCTTCCACCTTCTCTTCCTCTTCTTCTCCTTTTCTTCCTCTTCTTTCCCTTTACTGTACTTTCCTCCCTACAGCCTACATCACCACCTTTATCACATTTGAGCAACCTACACCATGACCTCCAACCACCAACCACCAACCACCTCCTCCTTCACCTCCAACACCCAACAACCAAAGCCAACGCCTTCCACCACCACCTACAAACCCTTACCTAAGCCACCTTCATTCTCCCCTATTCCATTTCCTTTGTCCAAAGTTTTCATTACAATGCACATGCAGCATAAGTTATATTGTGTATTTATCATACATTTTGGATAATATTAAGCTTTAAGGGTATTTTATTAATATGGTATTTATGATATTATTTTTAGATACAAAATTATCTTAAAAGGAGCCTAAGCATTTTTAACCGAATACTAGTAAAATTTAGTTTTTGTTGAAAATTAGGTAAACTTTATGCCTCATTAAAATGTTTGGATTATCGTATGTTAGCACATTAGGGTTTTTGACATGTGATTTTTGTAGATATGATGTGTTACAAATAATTCCATGATTATTAATGTTATATTGGGAAATGGAAAAATAATGCATGTTATCTTGTGTAAGATAGTATGTGTGTGAAAGGGTGATTGAGAAGTGGTCTAATATTTGACGATGGATGTTATGTGTATATAAAATTCTATGTTATGTAGATATGGACACTTATAGTAAAAATATTACTACTATGAGCCCTAGGAAAATTTTGGTTATGTGGCCACATCATGATATTTAATGCTAACTGGCATGCCTAATGTGTTAAAATATTGCTAAGAATAGAGATAAGAGCTTGTTGTATTATAAATACATGTGTTAGTAGGAATATCAATATTTTATGGCCTAGGGGTATTTTGATAATTTTAATGTATGGTGGTGATCATCCTAATAAATATGCATGTTAAGTGTTATATGGTGTTGAGAGTGATAATAGGGGTTTGTGGCATTAAAAATACATGTTTCATCATGAATAATAATATTATATGACTTAGGGGTATTTTGGTAATATTGCATGTACTAGGGGTGTTAATCAAATGAACACACATGATAAGTATTAATTGGTGCTAAATATGAGACTAGGGGATTGTTATCTTAATATCACCTATTTCAGCATGATAATCAATATTATATGGTATAGGGGTATTTTGGTAATTTTGCATGTGCTAAAGGGATTAATCAAATAAATATGCATGATAAGTATTAATTGATGTTAAACATGAGAATAGGGGTTTATTGTCTTAGTATCACCTAATTCATCATGATAATCAATATTACATGTTCTAGGGGCATTTTGATAATTTTGTATGCACTATGGTGATTAGTTTAATAAACATGCATAATAAGTATTAATCGATGTTAAATAGGGGTTTATTTTCTTAGTATCACCTATTCTAGCATGATTATAAATATTATAGGGTCTAGGGGTATTCTTGTAATTTGGAGTGTACGCTGATGAATATGCATAATATTTGATATTCGTTATCAAGCATGAGTATAGGGATCCTGCTATGTTAGATATGCATGTTTTAACATAATTATTACTATTTCATGGTTTAGGGATAGTTAGGTAAATTAGGGTATGCTATAATATTTATTCTTGTAAACTTGTAGATGATGCATTAATTGTTGATTAAGCATGAGGATGTGTGTTTGGTTGGTCTAGAAGCGCATTTAGGGTTTACATGCAAAATGGTCATTTGGTGTATCGGGTAATTTAACTTCATGATTAATAATTCAATTATATTGTGTTATCCATTTTATGGCATGTTGATATAATAAAATGGAATTTTTTATGGGAATGGATGTTAAAGAGGTAACCTTAGCCTTAGGGTTATTTTAGTCATTTGACCTAAAGTGCCTAAGTGTGAGTATTTGACTCTAAGATGGACTTAGTGAATTATTTATTCTGACATTGACAATGATCTTCATTTTGGATACTTATAATGTTGGAAAAAAATAAAACTAGTTAAGTATGATGGATTGATTATATGTAATTAATGTGTACTTTTCATGGTCACCCTAATAAAATACTAATACTTAAAGTAAAAAACGTTGAGATTGGGAATGGTAGCTCTTTAGGAGTCACTATGCTAAAGACGTAGTTTAGCCCACAATTATTATGGACATTTGCTGGTGTGCCTTAATGTCCCCACCAGATCCTACATCTTACTCTATTTATCTCTATAGACCTAAGTAGGGGGTATGCATACTTATGTATTAGGTGTCTTTGTCGATAAGATATTGTGTACATTCGTATACCAGTGCGACTAGGTTGATAGTTGGTATGATATTGTGCTACCCTTATGTGCTATTATGACCAAAGTACCTTAGTGTTTCTATGTTCATGATCTCCCCTTGAGGACATAAAACTGGAATTGTTTGATAATTGAATGGAAATGATTAGTGAGATATTTTGATAGTAGCCTTTGTGCCTACTTGTATTTTGGTAGCAGCTTTTGTGCCTACCTGTGAGTTAATAGTATCCTTTGAGCCTACCTATGTTTCGATGGTAGCCTTTGTACCTACTTATGAGTTGGTAGTAGCCTTTGAGCCTACCTATGATTTGGCAATAGGCTTTGTGCCTACTTATGAGTTAGTAGTAGTCTTTGAGCCTTCCTATGATTCGGTAGCAACCCTTATGCCTACTTGTGAATTGGCATTCTAAAACTAATTGATTGGTTGTACTACAATATATTCCTCACCATATTTGGTTTTAAAACTTGATCAAGTGATTGTCAAACCTTGTTAGTATATAATTAAGGATTGAGCACATTTTTAGGAAGTATGGACAATATTTTTATTTAGGGGATGTTAATCCACCCCCTAAAATATCACTTTTGGAGGTAAACTTCACTTTCCTTTGTAAACTCTTTTCTCTTCCTTAATATCTAGTTTTAAAGTGGTTTTATGAATTTTTTGTGATCTTTGTCCTTAGTGATCAAGGTGTAGTGTTAGAGGAGATTTTATAGGTCTTTTCCTAGTGCTAGAAGCTTTGGGGTATAGGAGTCTGTGCAAGAATTTTGTGTCTTGAGCTTTCTAACATGAATCTATGAGTGAATTTATGTAGAAAGTGTGTAGAATTATTTGAGTGTGTTGTCTGTGCACTTTAGCTATGGAAGAGTTAGTCTCTTTGGTGGATTTTAGGATCATGGTGATCTTTTCTAGAATAGTATTTTTAATAATATTTTATGAGCATTTTTTTCTTTCAAGGTACTAAGCCTGGGATGGTCTTAGTTTAATGAAATAATGTAGTTGTATGGGTATGAAAAGGTTTGGTTGGTTGTATTAGGGGTCATATTAGAGTTTTGGTGAGTGTCAAATTAGGCATTTGAATTGGATTTAAGTGTGTTTAGCCGTGCATATGAGAATTTTTTTGAATTAGGTTACAAAAGATATGGAAATGTTTGGATACAAAGGAGGGAAATGGGGTTTCAAGCCCATTTGTTGATGGGGGAACACCATCAGTTGATGTGTGATGCATTTTCAAAATACTTTTGCTAATGAATAATCGGTCGACTAACATGACCCATTAGTTAAATAATGTTAGGCGATACTTGACACCAAATGATTAAGAAACTTCATGGAAATCTCTAAAACAATTTAGAAAATATTTTTACAAATTTTGTGTGTATTTCAAGCCTGTTTTACTAAATAAAAACTAGATTTAGGGGGTTCAATTCTAAAATGATACTAGATGACCTCATCTTTTTTTATCTTCTCCTCCCTTTCACTTTCCATTATTGTATAGGTTGATTCATGTACAATTTGCTTGAATAATAATATATAAAGCCTCTAATCTTTTCTCCAAACCCCTCTTCATTCTCTTTCCCACATTTTGATAGAAGAGTTAACCTTACTACCCAAGGCACTCTTTGTCTTCACCAAATAGGGTAACCCCTCTTTTAGCTTAGATTTTCCACATTCCTTCAAATTTTAGACATGTTAGTGTAGGGGGTGAAGGAAATTTTTGGTTAGTAGAACTCTTGAACCCTTTTCTTAAAAACCCTAACCTCATTCCTCTCTTTTACACCCTCCTTTCTCTTGCATGTGTTTAATGTTACTCTCTAGCTCACCTGATCTTTCCTAAATCGATTTCCCTCTCCATTTTACTTCTCCATTTATTTTCTTCCTTTCCTCTCCTTATCCATCCACTAACTTTTTTTTGTTTTGATCCTAAAAATAAGGAGAGAGAAATTTAAGAAAAGGTTTATATTTGAGCTTATTCTCTTAATTCTTTTTTCAAACAGATATTGTGAGTTTAACACCCCAAAAATTTATTACTAAAAATTTCATTTAGTAGAAGCATATTAATAATATAATTAGGTGTTATTGACGTACCCATCATAAGTATGGCTTACCATACCATATTTACATCTAATACTATTATTGTCTGGTTGAACAGACATGACATCTATCATGGAAACACACTATAACCACTATTATTAAATTAATAGAATGGTATGAAGAACTTCTCAAGTGAAAATGCCTATAAGCTACTATTATTATTTGGTCGAACGAACACAACATCTCAGTTTTGACTCACATGATATTTCACTTTAAGTGATTTATGCTTTACTAATTGTTATTTATCTCTAGATAATTATGTAGACATTACATGTAAATATTCAAGGCACAAAACCAAAAAGTAGCCTGATTATTCAAAACACAAAATACAACCACATGAAGATTAGGATATCTCCCAAGGAAAAATAATATGTTTCTCCTAAGAAACCTTAATTTCACAAGGTAATCATAACTTCTTCCATAATACTCATTTAACCACCAAATTTAGTAAAAATTACTAAAATAATATCATGATCAACATATACAAAAACTAAGTTCCAAATCTAACATTTTACATATGCGATAATGACCCTCCATCTAGATTTATGATTCCTAATACCCTATGAAACTCTAAGTTCACAAGGTAGGCTTAAATTTTCCTATAAGACTTATATAACCATAGGGGTTATTAGTCATAACTAAAATATCATTATTAATAACATATCTTAAATTAAAGATCTAATTCCAATATTTTACACATGTGATAATGACCCTACCTCTAAGATTACTATTATCAATTTAATTCATTCTCTCTCTCTCTCTCTCTCTCTTAAACTTAGGTAATTCATTAGTACTCCAAATATTCCACATAATATATTTAGAATTTATTTAAATAATTAACACATTACAATACCAAATATTCAATATGTAATCTATATTGACAAAATTACCCTTAAGATAGCCAAAATGCCCATATTATAACCAAAAACCCTATGAATTGTAACATAATTGATTTTCAACCTCCAACACATAACCTCATGAAAATAATTAACTATATATATACATATATGATTCATTCATCGTAAACCAATTTAGATAGTATTCCATGCTAACTATTCAACTTACAAAACCAACTTAACTAACAATCTCCATAATTACATGCTTTCACATTTTTATCACTTTTACATCATACAAAACAACTTATAATACAAAAAAAATCAAAACTATGAAAATTTTCATCTAATAATACCAAATATGAGATTTCATATAAATTTACACATTACATACAAAACCATAGTTATGACATATATCATTACTTAAAATATCACCGGTCTCAAAGCACATACACAGTTAGATCTTAGAAAAAATATGCAAGAAAATTTAAGGAAAAGAATGATGGAAAAATGAGCAAAACTAAAACAAATAGAGCTTGTCACAAATGGTGGGAATGTGACACAACTAAGAGGGGATTGGATGGGTGTGCTACATACATAGGGGTAGCTAAATGGGTGTTAGATGCATCTTAGAGGGTGTTTGTGTGGGTTAGTGATAAAATTAAGTGAGGCTTGTACGAGGTGGGGATGCAAATGGTGTTAGGTTGCATGAGTTGGTGGTGTTTATGTCTGGTGACTTGTGTGAGGTTGTGGTGGAGAAATGGTTGTTGTTGTTGTTGCATGAGGATGTCACAAAATCAATCTTGAGTAACTTGAGGTAATGTTGTGGGTAATGGTAGTGTAGTAAGATACAAGGTAAGACACGCAGTATGAAAATGCCAGAGCTTCAATATGGATGATGCAGAACAAACTTGAGAATGGATAGAGGGAGTTGGGGAGAGGTTGTGTGAGTCGCAAAATGAAGTAAGTAGTGAAGAATGGGAGGATTTATCAAAGTTATCAAGCAAAATGGGGAAGCTTATGGAGTGTTTGAGGTCAATGGCATTCAAAACATTCACTTTATGAAGTAATGAAGGTGGAGTGTAGCGTAAAATAAGGTAGGGAGAAAGGAGTTTGGTCTGATCAACAAAATAGAGGAGAGAAAAATAAAGTTCTAGGGAAAAGGGAAAAAAGAAAGGAAGAAAGGAATATATTATAATTTGGGTTAGAATTAGGATTAAAATTTAGGATAAATAATTATGGTAAGATAAAAATATTAAATTACATGAGATTAGGGTTCACTACAAGAAAAAGGATTAACATTGATGATAAACAATTGTTGGTGTTAAGCCTTATTACCGACAATTACTCATTGATATTAGATCAAAGGAAAAATATATTTTTGTCAAAAAAAAAAGGGAGGAAAATACCTAATATCAGTGATACCTATTGTTGGTGTTAAGTGGCACCAAAATTTCCCCCAAATTTTTTTTAATTAAAATCTCGGGGAAATAAATACCAACAAGTTATTTCTTAATATCGATTATATTGATCGTCAATAATAAGTAATATATTTCATCAAAATACCATGGAGTGAAAATTACAGCCCAAAGAAGCGGAGCACAAAAGAAAATTTTATTATCGATGATATTGACCTCAATACCGACGATATATTGTCAGTATTAAGTGAGTGACATTTAGTCAAAAGAAATAGGAGGAAAATATGCTACCAAGGAATATGGTAATAATGAATTGCTTATTATCAACGATACTCACTTAATACCAATGATTGGTCACCAGTAATAAGTATATGATTTTGTTTTTTGTACAATAGAAATGACATCGTCCAACTTAGTCATCCTCAATGCTGAAGCTAAGAGCCTTAATACCGACAATTATAATTGTTCGTATTAAGCTTCTATTATATTCTAAATCTCAAGCCCTAGCTCCTCATTTTTCAACTTCATCTTCGACTTTTGTTTTCTCTCTCTTTTTAGTGATGAGTTCTACCATTTTTTCTTCTTATATTTCATCCTTCTTCTTCATTTATTTCCTTTTTGAAGGTTTCTTCTAATATAATTTCCATTTCTTATGTATTTTTTTGTTTAAGGTTATCTAATTGTGATGTTTTAGGTGTAATTTTGAGTAGCAACACCACGCCACTACCACAACCGTTGCTCCACCACTGAGCACTGCCAAGCAACCCTACATTATTAATTTGGTACAATTATTAAGTATTTGTTCGTTTTATATATTATTTAAATTGATATAATTTCTGAATTAGATTATTATTGTTAGGGTTTGATTGGTTAATTACATATTTTAATTAGATTTAATATAATTGGATTATTAGATTATTGTAGTTTAGTTTTGTATAATTTATTAATTATATTTTGTATAATTGAGTTATGAGATTATTATAGTTATATTATGTGTAGAATTAGATTATTGTATATAGTTATTACTATGCGTGTTAGATTAGAAAAAATATTAGTATGTTGGAGTATAATAAATTTTTTAGTAGATGGTCGATAATTAATATATATGTTGGGCAGTATCATAGTATGTATATATGTTTTTGGAAGTAGTATGTTAGTAGACATTTTCATTTTTATTTTGTAATTTTATTTTTTTGGTTTTAATATTTGTTGCTAAAAATACAATAAATAATAAAAACAAGATAAAAGATAAACAAATATAAATTTTGATTTTCATTTGTTATTGTATGATAATAATAATTAATGATGCTAATACTTCAAACAAATATAAAAATATAGAAATGTTCATGACCTTAGAGAGTAATTAATGAAGATAAATGAAATTCTATATAGCTAGACTCTTGTGAAATTATATAACTAATATATCTGTGGTCATTAGATATAAAAATAATTTATTTTTAAGGTTTTAACCATAGAAATTAATTAATAGATATGTTCAAACCTAGTCATTAAAAAAATAAAAGTAACAAATTTGATATTAATGAAGTTTACAATGCACGAATCAATTTAATGATTAATCTATAATAGTTAAATATTGTAGGTAAAAAATTAATCTTTAACCTTATAAAGTAATTAATGAAATGATATAAAAACACTCAAACCTTTGATACTTATTATTTTACATAGTTGAATCTTTGTGAAATTAAAAGAAATAATATAAAGTCAATGTTAACTTAAAAAAAGGGCCTTCATATTAAGGTTTATTGTATTTTTTTTTATGTTTGTAGAAGGTAGGATGTACTTGATGTATACCCTCTATCCTACTTTAAAATATCTCTAGATGGGGATATTAGACATCAAGTGAGATGGGTACTTGATGTGATAGATCACATGGTAAAGAAGGGTTTGTATTTGGGACCATACAAGTTTAGTTCGTATTATCTATTCCTTAACTTTCCATTTATATAACCATGGGTAGGGGAGATAATTAGATATCTATATTTTTTTATTACTGATGTTCCACACTCTAGATTCATTGAGGGTGAACATTTAATGAAACATTATGATCAGATTGCTAGAGAGTTGATAGTGATTGATGATGAATGGAAGTCTCTTCATGGGATGCCGAAAAGTGTGTACTTGTAATACCCCGAATTTAGAACATTTAGCTCGTTATCCAAAAAATTTAACCTTCAAATATTAAATTAATTATTTTTTTTAACTCGTGGCCCACAAATCTAGATAAATTATTTAATAATTATTATAATTATTTTATCTTATCCATTTCATTTAAATAAACCCTAAACCAATAATTTTACTTGATTTATATTTCTTAATTTGATACCCTAAATTTGGATAAATTAATTTTATTCTAAAAACCTAATTTTAATTCTAATCCTAAATCTATTTTCTTTTTCATTTTTGTTCTTTTCCTTCTTTATTTTTTCCCCTTTCTTTCTTTTCTCTTTCCTTTTTTTTTCTTCTCCTTTCTTTTTATCTTCTTCCTCGGGCCAGCCCGCTTCTCCCCCTTCTTTTCTTTCTTCTTTTTCCCAACCCAACCTCCATTTCCTTTTTCTCTTCTCGCCTAGCCAGCCAAGCCTACTCACCACCTCCTTCTCATTCTCTTCTCCCATTGGCCCAACTCCCTTCTCCCTTTCTTTTCTCTCCTTATGCCTCAGTAGCCCAGCCTACCTCCCTTTTTGTCTTCTCCCTCACTCGATCTACACCCCTACCTCCCTAAACACACCCTTCCTCTATACAACGTACCTCTGCCAAGCACATCTACGCCCAGACTTGCTTCTCTTTCCTTTCTTAGCCAGCACCCTACCTCTCTCCCTCATGTGCCCATTTTCCTCTTCCATTTCTGGCCCTTGCAACACTTTCCCTGACCTACACCTACCTTCTTGCACACTCCTAATAACCGTTGACCCTACACCCTATACCTCTTTCCTTGCCTACACCCTTCCCCATACAGATTTTTACCTTCCCTATTATATGCCTAAGCCATGTTCCACCTCTCTTCTTCTTATTCTTATTCTTCTTCTCCTCTCCCTCATGCCCTGCCTTTTCTCCCCTCACCTTCTTCCTTTCTTTCTTCTCCCCTACCGCTAGCTCTCTTCTTTTTTCTCCCCACCGATGAAGCCAATGCACCACTAAACCCCTACTAACATCCCAGCCTCCACTATCAGCCACCTTCTTCCTTTCTCCTTCCCTCCTTCTTCCTTAGCCTTTTCCACCCTATTTTTCCTTCCTTCCTTCCCTATGGTTATTTCTACTGATTCCTACCCTCTAGCACTAGTCATAGATCCTAAAACCATACCCTAGGCAACAATAGTTTTTTGTCATTGCCATCCCCTCCACTTGACTCCACCATTTACTCCATCCTTATAGTCTCCCAGCATAGTCAGTCTTTAGCCACCTTTGTCCCTTGCATTCTACCCCTCCACTTTAACACCACCACTACCTCCACCACCTTCTATATAGCCTTATCCTAGCTCTAAACCTCCATCCTTGTAGCTCCTCCAAGTCTGTCTACCTCCAACCACAACCACCACCTGCTCCTTTGCACCACAACCACTTGCATCCCCCCTTGTCGCGAACTCTTCCTTCTTCTTCCTCTTCTTCACATCTCCTTTTCACCTCCTCTATGTCGCCTCCTTCCTACAACCCTATACCACCACTATTGTAGCCCTCGGCCCTCCTACACTAACCCATCCAACTAGTACCACCTTTACAACCCACTATAGCCTCCACCACTGACCAGCCAAACCAACACCTCCCATCCACCATCTCCAAGATTAACCAACCAGCCACCGAAGCCCCTCTACATGCATGACTCATGCTTCACATGCATCGTGAGTTATGTTTTTATTTTTAAATTATTTTGATAATATTTAATATACATGTGTAGTTTAGTAATTTTGTATTTGATAAATATTTTTAATAAAATTTATTATTTTATTAACCATATATTAATATAGTATTTTTTATATTATTTTTAGGTATAAAAGTTGTATTAGTGGAGCCATATAATTTTTTAGGAGGCTATAGATAATTATATTTTTGCTGAAAATTAGGGAACATTTATACTCTACTAAAATATTTGGATATCGTATGATAGTACATTAGGGGTTTGATATATAATTTGGGTTAAGCATGATTTGTTACTAATAATTATATGCTTACTATTGTTATCATGAAAAATGAAAAAGAAAGCATGTTATCCTATGTATAATATAATGTGTACAAAAGTGTGATTAAAATAGTTATTGTGTAGGGAAGAGAGTTTATATAATATGTATAGGTGAACATGTTAGGTTAAGCATGTTTAGATGTATTATTATTATTATTATTATTATTATTATTATTATTATTATTATTATTATTATTATTATTATTATTTTTGGTTATTTAAGTACACCATGATATTTAATCTAAATTAAAATACCTCACATGTTTTAATTATTGTTAAGTATGGTGGTAGGTGTTATGCTATTTTAGAAACACATGTTTCAGCATGATTATTATTATAATAAGACCTATGGGTATTTTGGTAATTTGGAATATACCATGATGATTATTCTAATAAGCATTCTTGATATGTATCATTTATTGTTAAGCGTGAGAATAGGTGATTTGCTATTTTAGGAACATATGTTTCAGCATGGTTATTATTATAAGGGCTAGGGGAATTTTGGTAATTTGAAGTGTATCAAGATGATTATTCTAATAAACATGCATAATATGTATTATTTACTGCTAAGCATGAGAATAGGTGTGTTGTTTTAGAAACACATGTTTCAGCATGTTTATTACTATTGTATGGCCTAGGGGTATTTTAGTAATTTAGAGTGTACCATGATGATTATTCTAATAAACATGCATGAGATGTATTATTTGTTGTTAAGCATGAGAATAGGTATTTTTATATTTTACAAACATGTGTTTCAACATGATTATTATTATTATATAATCTAGGGATGTTTTGGGAATTTTGAGTGTGCCATGATGATTATTCTGATAAATATGTCTGATATGTATTATTGGTTATTAAACATGAGAATATGTATTTTGATGTTCTAGAAATGCGTGTTTGGGTTTTACATACATATTTGTATATGAGGACAAAATGGTTATTTGACTTATCTAGTAATTTAATTACATGATAAATAATTTAGTTATGGCATATCATCCTTTTTATGACAAATGGATAAATAAAATGGAATATGTAATGGATGGATGGTAAAGTGGTAACTTCACCTTCAGGGGTATTTTTATTATTTTTGACCTAAAGTGCTTAAGTATGAATAATTGAGACAAGGATGGCCTTAGTAGATTTCTAATTTTGACATTAGCAATGATCTTGATTACAGTTATCTCATAATGTTTGAAAATGAATAAAAATGGTTAATTACGAAGAATTAGATATATGTGATGAATATGTGCTTTTGTGGCCACCGTTATAAAATACTAATACTTAAAGTGAAAGGCCTCGAGATTGGAAATGATGGCTTTTTAGGGTTCACTACCCTAAAGACATAGTTTAGCACATAATTGTTTGTGGATTTTGCTGATATGCCTTAGTACCCTAGTCAGGCTCTATGTCTTAGTCTATTTAGCTCTACGAACCTAATTAGGGGGTATGCAAATGTATGGATTAGGTTTCCTTGTCGGTAGGGTACTATATATATACCTACATGTACCAGTACAACTAGGGTACCTTTACATCCCTAGGTTGATAATTGGTAGGATATTGTGCTGCCCTTGTGTGCCGGCATGACCGGAGTACCTTAGTAACTGTGGGTTGATTTGATCTCCCTCAAGTAAATAAAAATGGAAATGATATATATTTGATTTGAAATGATTATTGGATTGGTTGGTAGTAGGCTTTGTGCCTAACTATGATTTGGAAGTAGCATTTGTGCCTACCTATGTTTTGGCAGTAGCCTTTATGCCTACCCATGATGATATGTGTTGTTATTGGTTTTTACCGGTGAGCCTATCTATGTTATGAGAGTTATTGGTATTGATAATGAGAATTGTGACTATGGTTATGACTTGAGAATGATGTGGTTTTTTAATTATAATGTAAGGAGCATATCTTAGATGTTCTAATGAGAACTATGACTATGGTTATGAATTGAGAATGATGTTTTTTCTAATTATACTACAAATAGCATCTCTTGAATGTTCCATTGGTAAGTTTCAGTTTATTGTAGATGAATGAGCATTGGTAGTATATAGACTTGATGTTATGTTTTTATACGAACAATTATTATATTTCAATTAATGTATACATAATTAAATGCTCATGTATTGTTATTTTTTCCATGCAAACCTTTCATATTAGTTTACTCATTACCATTGTAATACAGGGTTCCATTATGGGCCCTTGCTTATTCAATACGTAGTGGCATTTGCAGGTTTGCTTGCAAGATTTGTTGAATGCTATCATTTGGGTTGAGAGTGTAAGGTTACCTGGTATTTTTTCTGGTGCCTTTTGATCCAGAAGATTATATAATTCTTATTATCTTTATATATTTCCTTTCACTAACATTTTGTAACCAGGGATATTTGGTTCTATTTGAAATTTTATAAAATTACTTTAACTCTCTTGCTACTCTGATTCACAATTGTATGATTAATTAAAGTGCAACAATGTTTTAGTCTTAGCACTTGGTAACAAAGCGACAAAGGAAACGAAGATTGTACAAAGTGTGGCAGTAAAACCCTACAAGTTACTATTTTAGCTTCCGTAATTAAATTTTAAAATTAAAAAATTTAAATTCATAAATTTGTGGGTGTTATAATACCCTAATTATCCAAATAACTCATTGAAGATAGATGGGCCTTCTTCTAAAGAAGTGAAAGAGCAAATGATTATATGAGAATTGTAGACTCATTGGGTAATTAAGAGTTGATCATTGGATGTTACCATGGAATTTGGTAGGTTATACTAGTGTGTTGAATAATATTTTTTGGTATAAGGGTTCCTTATTTGATATGTACCGATGTTTTTTCTTCTTGTTGTATATTGTATTTATAATTTAGTTAAACTTTGTATAAAGCATCTATTTAGTTAATATTGTGGTATTGTTGTTTGCTAAATTTAATTATTAATAAGATAAGTGAAAACTATTTACTTAGAAAAATTTAACAGACAAGATGACCAATGATAAGAGCTAGATGAGGTTACAAAATCGTAGGTCTAATGTTTGGAATGGGCTTCAAGATTTTATTGAAATGACAAAAAATTACCTAAATTCAAATGGATCTATTTGTTGTCCTTGTAGACATTATAACAATTATAATTGTTACACTCCTAGTGTAATTTAAATTCACATACTACGCTTTAGGTTTATGCCACCTTATGAGAAATGTAGGTACCATGGTGAAACAAAGACAATCTCAACTGAGGAGGAGAGGGGAGATGAGATGGCACATAGTTTAGGTGTTTTGTTAGGTGGTATTCATAAGCCTCATGTAGATGACATAGTCGATAATGAACCCTTACGTGGTGATAACTTTATTAATAGAGATGATAACAAGACTTGATGCGGTATTTTAGGGAATGATAGAGATCAATATTATAAAGAATTATTTGAGGAGATGAAGACAGAATTATATCCTGAATGCAAGAATTTCTCTTCTTTAAACTTTTTATTAAATTTGATGCATCATAAGGTGTTGAACAAATGAAGTAATAATTCATTTGATGGACTATTAAAGTTGTTCAAAAAAGCTCTTCCAGGTAGAAATAAGTTGTCTCAATTGCATTACGATGCTAAGAAGATGATGAGTGAGTTAGGTTTAGGGTACGAATTGATTCACATGTGTAGGTTTGATTATGCACTTTTTGGAACAAAAATGCTAAAAGAAATAGTTTTCTAGTATGTGGTACCTCTTGATGGGTTGATGACAGCACGAAGGAAAAAAACTACCTCATAAAATTTTGCGGTACTTTCCTTTGACACTGAGATTGAAGAAGTTGTATGCCTACAAACACACTACTAAATACATGTGATGGCATTTGACTAGGCGTTCTAGGGAGCTAGGGTTGATGCAACATCCTGTTGATGGAAAAGCATGAAAATATTTTAATTTGAAGTATTTAGATTTTGTTGGTGATCCTTGGAATGTTTATTTGAGGTTAACCTCTAACAGGTTTAATCCATTTGGCATGGGTAGCAATTATAGCATGTTGTTGGTAATTCTAAATACTTATAACTTGCTCCCATGGCGATGCATAAAAGACCCATTTTTTATTTTAACTTTCTTAATCCCCAGTAGTCATGGGCCTTCGATGGATATTGATGCTCTTAGACTGTTGGTTGATGAATTAAAATATTTGTGGGGGGTAGGAGTAGATACAAAAGTATATACATAATCATGCTCCGGCAAAAGGTTTTATTGTTAAATGTTTTGTAGCCGATCAAGCATTGAGTTTTCATTTTATGTAATTGAAAGGTGTTGAGACTAATTTGAACTAGCTAGATAGAAATATAGACGCGATTGTGGAGATACGTTAGCTGTTGGTTTTCCAATCTCAGGCTCACTCTATTGGTAAGAAGAGATATGTGAGTATAACAAATAAAGTTAAGAAAGGCTCTCAATGGTATGTTTTGAACAATTATCCATAAATACTAAAATATTTAGAGTAAGTGTATTATAATATTCTCTATATTAATTATAGTATGATATATAAGTAATGAAAATCCATTACTTTTATAGTGAACACATGGATGATATTCAACGATGTGGGAGTGGTGCCAATTTGAATAAAGTAAAAAAGGAAAGAATTTATGTCTTGGTTCCATTCAAAGGTAATTATTTTCCATAATAACAACTGAAACCTTAAGATAATTACTTGTAGGGTTAATTATATTATTAATTATTTAAAACAAACAATAATTGCAGACGTACGAGTTGCATGAAATGAGATTACCTTAATGCACCAATGAGTTATTCTCCTTATCATTAGGAGCATTTGATATGGTGCTTTATTATTCAAGTTGCGTAATTAATAAAGTTAAATTCTCAATGCATGATACAGATCTAAAGAGAAAAACACATAATGGTGGCGTATAAGGATTAAGTGAGGACAGTGATAAGTTCTATAAACAATTAACTAAGATAATAGAATTATCTTACTTGTCCAAGTGTTCTATAATTTTACTTACATGCAAGTGGTTTGATACAAATCTAAGAAAGAAGAGAATTGTGTAAATGAACCATATTACAAGTGTATATACTATGGCTTTGTGGTATAAGGATGACCAATATATTCTTGGAACTCAAGCAAAGCAAGTCTGGTACGTGGATGATTTGTATAAAGTTATATAATTCTATGATTTGTACAAAGACCCAATTTGGAAACTTGTATGGGAAGTTAATCATCACAATATTTGGAATCTAGATGATGACACTCTTGATAACATACATGTGGTAGATGATATTGAATTGAGTGGCGTTAACTTCAACGTTGATATCAGAGACCTTGATAACTTAAGTATTATATGTGTTGGTGCTAGTAGTGCTACCGTCTAAAGTAGTAACCAAGATGACATGAGAGACTTCATTGTTGAATATGAAAATGTGGAACAAGAATTTTTGGATAAGGATATTGAAGGAGAATTTATTGATAGTGATAACATTTAGGATTCTAATTTGTAATTATTTAACAAGTTGAATTTTTGTACTAAATATAAACATAAACCTACTTTCAATTTTATAGTCCAAGAACATCTCGTCTTATTTCCTAATAAATTGACTTGTTAAGCACTTTCTTCATTTATATGTATCATCATAATGTATAGTTTCTATATAACAAAATATTTTTTAGTTTCTATATGGCTGATGTTGTCGCTCAAGATCATGGTGGCGATGGTGATGGACTGGAACCATTGCATCCTCGTAAACTACACTCTAGGTGTTGGAACTTAGAAGGTGTAAAATTTAGTCTATGACATTTATTTCTTCACTATTACTTTAATAATTTTATAATTTCAATGATAAAACTTGTATATGCATGTTTCAGGTCCTAGGAGGAGGGCCAGATAAAGAAATAGAGATAGGATGATGTTGGAGGAGTTTGAAAGAAGAAGCTGAAAAAAGTTCGACGTGAACATCGATTTTCAGGAAAATACTTTAAATATTATAGGTCCGTATGGTAAATGGTTTACTAGATGTATTGGAAATAAAATTGGGAAAATGATATCACTATATTATAAAAGGTGGTCAAATGTCCCTCTAAAAGATAAGTTGAAGATCTTCCCTAAACTTGGGGTAAATTTTATCTATTATCTTTTTTAATGAAGTAATGAAATGAGAATAATATAATATCTAACTTATGATTGTGTATATATGTAGACATATTTTGATTTAACTATATGGAGGGAAAATCCTTCATAGCCTAGGACAAAATTAGTTCTTGATCCAATGATGCCCTCAATACAAAGATTGTAAATGTGATCATGAAAAGGATTGGCAAGAAGATAATAATTAGAGGCCTTCTTTTCTCCAGCCAGATTTGTGGCAAATATGTATCAATATATAGAATTCAGAGCATGTAAAGGTAATATTAAATTTTAGTATAAAAATTGAACAAATTACTATTCTGCTGGTCAAGGCTTTGGTGGACAAATATGTTACTAATAGGGTAAAACAGGCAGCTCCTTCTTGTCATGGTACACAGCCTTTGTCACAATATCTCTACAAGAAGGTATTTTTGGATTTTTGATTCCTTTTTTTTATCATGTCATGTATTATAATGTATTAACTTTTCTTTTATATAAAGGCCAATCCTAAGACAAGTAAAATTTTACTTTCTGTGGAGACTTATAAAGAAAAGTATTTCAAGAATAACAAAATGGGTCACTCCCTTAGTTGAGGAAAACTTTGTAAGTTAGTTATATGTAATTAGTTATAATATATATTATTAAAAATTCTTATAACATGTCTAATATTTACATATATATACAGAACAAAATGTTAAGAAAATAAGAGGAGACCTTGTCACCAATGGCTTCTTATAGTGTTCATAATCATACAACTCCTAAAATTGATGAAGAACCAATACTCGAGGACATCATAGGTAGTCGTCCAAGCCATAGAAAAGGTGTGGGACGGAGGCTTGCAAGGGAGGGCTCAAGTCATGTTGTATCTCGCACTAGTTAGATGCATACTAATCTAATGCAAGAATAAGAATGAAAATCTCAAGTAAAGAAAAACCAAAAATAAATGAGCGAGATTATAACCTGACAACAAGCAACAATTGAGGGTTAAGGGGAAGAATTTAGACAAATGAGAGGTTTTGTGGTTACATTGGCTCAAGGTCATATACCTATTCCATCTAATCAAGATCAATATGAAGATGATGAAAATGATTTTTAGGTTTTTATACTTGTATTGATAACTTAAATGTAATAACAATATGTTTGTTTTGTAAATTACGTTTTTATAACAACTTTTATCTTTAAAATGTTATTTATGAAATATTTTTAAAACCTTATTTTTATTTTATTTAATATTTTAAAAAGAAAATTACTTATGATAAATTATCGATAATAAGGTTTTTAATACCAAATATTTTTTAAATTAAAAATTAATTATCATCGGTATAAAGGCATACATATCATCAATCATAAGCTGTAATCATTGGTATTACGCATAATACTGATGATTTATTGTTTGTATTAAGGCCCATTTAAATTATGTTTTAACCTTGTTATTTTTTATAGTCATTAATAAGCCAAACTTTGACAAATAAATCATCGATGTTACACCTTATTAATGATGATAATGAAATTATCACTAATAATCTTATTACTAACCCACTTGTGATGACGATTAAATACCGATGAAATATTGTTGGTAACACATATTACCTACAAACTTCTCCCTATTACCGAAGATTTAGATCATCACTTTTGATCCTTATTATTATATTCATTAGATTAAATTTGGGGCATTAAAGTGGATTTCTTATTTTATTCTTAATCTATTAGCCTTGATTCAATTTATTGAGCTTTTAAGAAATTTTTTGGAGTTTAATTCTCCTCTTTTTTAAGGTATTCAAGATTTTAAAATTTCAAGCTAGGGTTTTCTCCATTTTTCTTGTGGTCTTGCTAGATTGGCTTGAGGTAAGTTATTCTTACTTCATGATGTTTGGTGAATGAGTATGAAGTGTTTTTTAGGGAGTATGATTCTAAGATATGTGCAAGCATATGCAATAATGGTTAAACAGATGTTAGCATGTCATGATAAAATTCATGTAAGCATGAACTAGAGAGTGTGTTATATGAGTTTTCAAGTTTTAACAATTAATTTTAGTGTATGAGCATAATCTTTATTGATTGATGAATTTTGAAGTATAAATATATGATAAGAATATTAGAACTTTTAATTTAGAGTTGTTAAAATGCTTAAATGAAGGTGAACTTGTGTTTTGAATGTTTTTGGAATTTTATGTTGTATTATTTAATTGGATTTAGAGTACTAAGACCATTAGTTGACTAATATGCAATGTTAGTTAATGTGTCCCTAGTGGCCCCATTGACCAATGTGCACTTTCAATAAGATAATTATGCTTTTCACATTAGTTGACTGATATGCAATGTTAGTTAATGTGTCCCTAGTGGCCCTATTAACTAATGTGCACTTTCAGTCAGGTAATTGTGCTTTTTCCCATTAGACGACTAATGTGCCCCATCAATTGATTGATTATGTATATTTTCTAGCAATTAGTTTTATTACCAGATAACTAACATGATATGTCGATCGACTGAATGGCCCTTTAATCAATGGACCAATATGCCTATATAGTCAACCGATTATCTTATTTTATTATCTCATTATCATTTTAAAACCTTAGTCAAATTCTTAGATTTATGAGGCTAACCCACTATTCTTGAGGCATATGTGGGCATGTTGACCTCTCCAAATTGGTTGTTTAACTCGATTAATGATAGCTTGACCTTAGTCCTAGGTTTTTAATGAAACCTTGACCTTTTAAATAAAGGAAGAATAATTGGAAGTAAATGAATCATTGGTTATTATTATATATTATAATTACTATTTGGTTATACTTAAACTAAGTGATGATGTTATCACCTTTAATTACCCTTAATGGGGAATGTTGGATATTGTGGGACTGCTATGTGGACTCATTTGGTTCCATACAATATGTGGGCCTTAAAGAGGAAGATTATAAAGTAACATATGAGTTTGGGTTATCTAATCCTCAATTATCTATTAAGGTTAGTTTACCTTAAGGAATTTCTTGTTATCATTTGCCTTTGAGCATCATCTACAAAATCTCGGGTACCTTTTCTACTCTGGACATTGATGATGTACTAGAGGATATTGATATTAAAGGGATTGGTTACTCAGATGGATTTGATTTGGCTTCTACTAAACTTAATTTCCTTCAATTTTCCTTGGCTTTTTCCATGCTTTATATCCATTCAGTATTTAGTTTGACTTTTATGGATATAGAGAGACCATGGGGGATAATCTACCCCATTTCTCAAAGATAATTAGTTATGCAATAGTGAGGTCATAATCTTGTGAATAATTAAACAAAATTAAACTTAGAGTTATCTTAAGTGGCGTACTTTATTAATATGTTATTCACATGCAACTATGTTATGATCCATGATTCCTTTGCCTTATGTTAAGTCTGATTATCCATGAATCCATGTCTATCATTAAGCATGTTGTTTCCCTGCCTTCGCATACATAGGAGTTTCATGTAGTGAATACCATACATGTCTAATATGTAATTTTGGTATGTTGATATATATATATATATCATACATGTTGTGTTTCATGCCATTTTCATGAGAAATTACCTAAGGATGTTATATGGTCATACATTGTGTGGTCACCATGTCATTAAAATAATAATTGGAATAAAGCCTAGTGATTCCTTAAGCATTCTTATACCTCCATATGTATAAACTATCATACTTTATATTGGTGGCTAAATAAATGGCATGAAACACAACCACTGTAATCCTTATTTCTTGTAACCTATGAAACCACCCAAAATCTCATAGCTATCATCAAGCATTTTTCCCTACATATTCATGTGCATGAATGAGTGTATCATGTTCTGTGTACTATGTAAATTGGAGTATGAGATAATAGTAAGATATCACATGAGTATGATGCATGTATGTTAAGGTATAATCTTAAACCCTATATGGGCCCTATATGAACATATAGTGTGTGATATTAGCTTTTAAACACATTAGTAGTTTAGGTTAATTTCTATCATTACCTTTGTATGACTATCATGACCTTATATGTCCCTTGAAGTCCATTATAGGGCAACTTGGATTATTTTTTTTATGCAAGTAATAGCATGCCCATTTAATCGAGCACCTACTTAATCCTACAAGCAGAGAACCTTGTGTAGGTAAATGTGGATGGTTTGTAGATGGGCATTTGAGAGCTAGACATTCTATCTGTGTATTTCTCTTTTGATTTTCCACAAAGATTGAGGCTTTATAATATTTATCTTCCCTTTATTTCTTTCTATGTATTTGCATATTCCCTTTTAGGCTTGATATAGCATTGGGTTGTAAACCTTAAGTATCTTATCTTTCATACCATTTAACTTGTGTTCTCTAATTTTTATTATGTGTGTTGTGATTTTGGATACTCATTCTTGTGTCTAGCATGATATTGATGGTGGCATTTCGATCTTATGTTATATTTAGTGCTAACTCTCAGTTTTCATAGGATGGTTTTCGCTTATGCAAATGTTTTTAAAATAATTTTTTGGGTACTAAAAAAATTACAGTGCTATTTTCACTCTTTGACCGACTCGTGACATTCTGGTGACTGTCGGTGCATCACCCTCAAATTTTGAACTAAAAAAATTTGTTTTGAAAGCTATGCAGAAGTGAACAAAAATAAAATCGGGGGATGTTGCTTCTACATCAACTATAAGAGATGTATGATCATTACCTAACTCATGCCTGATGCAAGGTAAAATACAATGACGAACAAAATAATGCATGCTTTAACAATACAACAATAATAATGATAAGAATGAGAATAATATAGATAAGGGGGAGAGAGAATTACAAGATCCAAATATAGGAACCAAAGTCAATAGTTTAAATAATTAAAATGAATAAAACCATCCCTATATAGTGAGCAAAACACATCTAGCTGACTAGTTGTGCTCTCTTAACTAATAGAAACATAAATCTCAATCCTTAAGCAATGACGCGCGACTAGACCATGTCATTATCCTAAACATACTCTAGATAAGAATCATAAGCATGTGAAACATCATCTAATCATGGGAAAAGAAGACAGATCATCACAATGACCATGCAAGTACAATACCAGTATGGTGAAGTATTGGTAAAATATACTACCTAAAATATGGTAGTGACTCGTGTTACTCATTGAGGTCACTTAATAACATGATATACACCATGGTCAGAAAACACAGCTTATTAAATCATGGATAACATATATTACATAGAAAGGTATGTATGGTATGCATAACCATACATTCACGAGTTTCCAAAATAAGCCACTTAATGTTATTATCCATGACAGGAACTAGTGTAGGATTGCAACTTCCACCACCACTGCACTCTAGTGCGAAGTGAATTTTCTAAAGGATCTTTAATGTCCATTGCACTTGATTTTCTAGGTAATGAGGAATACATTAAACTTTAGTTCTATATCACCCAAATTACACATCAATATATTTAAACCAATGTCTATACCCAAGATTGGGATGAACATACTGCAACTCCCACCACCACTACACGCTAGTGCTAAGGGGTTTTTCTCAGGCATCTTCAACATCCACCACACTTGATTTACTAGGATAGGGACCACAAATAAGATAACCAAAGTATACATAACAAGAATGACTTTAAGATTCCATTATTATATTCTAAAAATTAATATGGTTGGGTGTTTTAAGTGTTGACACCAAATACTTACCAAGCTATACAAGCAACCAAAGTGGGTGTTTAAAGGTGACACCAAACATAACCACGTAAAACATTCAAGCTACCCCACAATATTCATTGTATTGACTTTCATTAAAGTATGGTTAAGCATGGGTGAAATCATGATTTAAATGTCGTAATTACATGAAAAAGATAAGATAGTAGCCCTAAAGAAATATTAAATAAATAAAAAACATGGTGAACTTAGGTGAAATAAGCTAATTGGTCCCAATACCACTCAATTGGTTTGGTCTTACTAGACCTAAGTAAAAGTAACACACAGTGAAGCAAGTTGACTAGTTGGTCCAACCAATCCACAGTTCATGGAAATAGGTCAATGTGTTTAAGGCGAGGCCAAAACAATCTAGTTAAAAAAGCAATCCATAGATTTGGCAAATCAATCAATTGGTCATGGGAACGTTTTGAATGGTTAATAAAACAACTCAACTATTTAACCAACCAGTCTATCATGGCTACCAAACCGTACTATTATTCTCACAACAAATCGATTAGTATAGCAAACTAGTTGACTAGTTTAGGCGAGACAGTTCCTAAACCCATAAACCACACATCAGAAAAATCACAAAGCTTTTCTAAATTAATCATAACATGATTCTATGTTATAAAACACATAAAAATAAAAATAAAAATCCACAAGCACATTACACTAATATATGATAGAAATCAATACTCAACATGATCATACATAAATTTACTAAGGCATATATGGTATGGTATACAAGACATACTCCAAAACTTTAAAGATATTAACATTAACACTTGCTTGAGTCTAAAAGCTCAAAATAACACACATCATAGAAACATACCAAAAACATGAAACCAAAACAAACAAAATAATACCCTATTCATATTAGAGATAATAATACATTATCTCCAAGTAAGTCTTCTAGCACAAAAATCCTATTAATTTTATGGTTCCTACTAAGACCTTGATTTCATAAGAGAATCAAGAGTAAAATAAAATTAGAAGAAGAATATAATAACCTAACCTTTCTCTACGATAGATTCTAAGAGGGTACACTAAGATCTTCAACCTTTCTTCAACCAAGGGAGAGCTAAGTCTAAGATTAGGAGAAGAAGGAAGGGGTAAGGAAATGACAAAAGGATGAGAAGCCTTTATTTTTTTTCCTCAGTGGAAAAGACAAGAAAGAAAAAGTGAAGAAATTCAAACACTTAGAAATTTTGATCCACAAGAAAGGGGGAAAGAGAGTGTTAAAGGCCAAAGTGTTCATGAATCAAGATGGAGGTTCTCAATCCTCTATATGCCTCAAAAAATAGATGAAGGAGAGAAAAGAGATTTGACTTTTGGGTTGAGTATAGAGAACTAAAGTATAATAAAAATGTATGCTGAGAGTGAGGAAGGTAGATTCTAGTCAAATGGAAGGAAGAGGGTAAATAAGCCAGGTAAGGTACAGCTCGACCTAAATGAAAAGTGAGGGACAGTGAAAGAAGGTGAGAGAGTACCCTAAAAGTGTTTATTAGGATATTTTTATCTATATAAATTCATAAAATGATCTAAATAATGTAAAAGTAATACTAAATCACCAAAATATGCTTATTAGCATGAATAGATTCTAATTAGAAGTTTCATAAATATTGGAAAAATATTTGAAGCCAAAATTTGAAATGAATTTGAAATCATAGGATAAACAGTAGACTAGTTTATCATCGAATTAAATGTGTTAATTTATGGGTATGATAGGTTTATCAAACCAGTTGAATAGTACATTAAACCAATTAGTTGGCCCTAAATAACCCTAATTTAAAGCCTCCAAAATATCTCAACTATCTAGAACCAATGTTTTTTCCATTCCACTTTGAGCTTGCTTTCAATTTCTTTCCACTCTTTTGATCCTTTTCCTAGCTTCTTCTTATTTTATCTTTAAGCAATGAAGGGTTAGATTTAGGAGGAAGTTGAGTTTCACTCAACAGATTATCCCTTTATTTTTCTTTTAGGTTTGGTAAGACTATTTTTCCCTTTAATTCGAGTTTTGTGTTGTGAAAGGATTTTAAAGATTTCTAAATTTGTAACTTTTTTTTAAATCTTTTGGAATTTTAAAATCTTCTAGGCTGAGTTTTATCATAAGTGGAAAAGTTTACTATCACATCAAGTAAGTCATTCTTACCTCAAAAGTATATCCTAAATAAGCATGTGATGTGGTGTACTCTATGAAGAATTAATTTTATAAGTTTGATGTGAGTTTGGCTTCATATTGATGTATAATGAATTATTTGTAAATTATGAGAAAATGCATGATTTTAGAGGAAATAGGGTAGATTTGCTTGAATGAGAAACATGATTCAGTTCATGAGTTGGTAAAATGTTGGAAAGATGCTATGATATGTTTTGGGTTGGATTTAGTACAATTTTAGAGTGGGATTCACATGAAAAATGTATGCTTTGTATTATTTAGGGGCAAACCAATCGATTGGTTAAGTTAAACTGATTAGTTGTTCCTTAGAGTAGTCGAGTGGTTAGCTCAAACCAATTAACTGGTGGATATGTGGTGACTTGGTTGCTATCTACCTAAACCCATCAACTAGTTTGGAAGAGCTAATCTACGAGTCTCAAAATAGTCGATTGTTTATCTAACACAATCGACTAGTTTGAAGGAAACCTAGTTTTGGCTGAGCCAAACTAATCGACTGATTGGTGAAAATGATTGACCAATTACGTTAAACCGATCAACTAGTTCAACTAGATTGTGTGATTTTGATCTGTTGGCTTTGATATACTTTGACACTATGCCTGATGCTATTGTATGATTATTTAATGAGTGAATTACACTTTTTGGAATGCATTTTTATTCTAATGGATGGATTAAATGGATCATAATTCATAACATACTCAATAGGTGTTTGTGAAAGCCTTGGTGGAAAACCTGAATAAGTATTTTATGACTTTAAAGGGAAATGTAATCTAGATTATTGGCCTAAAATGGATTATTTTGATGGACTCATTAATATTGATTAAGTACTAATGGAAATCCCACCACATGATTAGGGGATGAAAATGGCTAAGATGGAATAAGTATGTGGATGCCTTAATTGTATTTTTTTATGGGCCTTGTATGATCACATAACCTTAGAAATAACGTACAAATCACTTAAGTGAAAGATGATTGAGTTGTGTATGGGTTTGGGTTATCAAATCCTTGATTAACTATTGAGTGTTAGTCTACCTTCTGGCATTTATTCATGCCTTCAAAATTTATGTTCGACCAGGATCCTAGTAGATATCAGTTCCTTATCTACTCTAGACACTGATGATGTACTAGAGGGTATAAATACTAAAGGGTCTAGTCACCTAGGATGTTTTTTGCTTCAGCCAAAATTTATGTCTATTGGTGGTTACTTGGCTTTATTTGAACTTTATGTCCATTGGAGGTTACTTGGCTTTAGCCAAACTTTATGTCCTTCGGTTGGATAGACTTCCAAGGTATATGAGACCATAGAACAGTGTACAGTCCATCACTCAATAAGAATTTGGAATAACGATGTGGATAAAGAGAAAAATACAAGGAAATGAAATGGAATATAAGTAATGGCTTATAAATAAATGACCTAATGGATTATATAAGTTCAAAAAATAGACTCAATGGGAAATTGTGTGAATGGATGATAGAAGGCCTAATAATAGTTTGAATAATATATCGAGTAGATTGCATGTTCATATCTATGATGTCATGTTATGATGATAAGCATAATGAGTCATATATCATATGATTTCCCAATGCATTATATGACCATGATAAAGTATGTATATCGAATTATATAGCGTTAGAATGAAATAGTTTAGCATGATCTCCATATTCTTCTAGAACCTTGTGTGCATATGACTCCCATTAAGAAAGTAAATTGGCTTACTTAATACAAAGTGTATTGATGTGCCTACTCTCTCAGTGACCTACTCATTCCCATGAGTAGAGAGTCATGTGCAGGTTTTGGAAGATGGTCAGTAGCTAACCTACCTCATGTTAGGTGTGAGTTTTGAGAGTGTGGAAATTCAGAGATCTCTGTGTGGTCCTTGATAGACCAACAGTTTAGGGCTATGCCCTACTTTTGTTTTATGTAATTTGAAATAATGTACTCCGATTTAATTTCCTTCATGTATTTGAATATTCGGAGATCGTTGAGGTCCTATTCTTATGAACATTTTCCTTAATATCTATGTATCACATTATTGTGCAGTTTATTCTACTTTTGATTGGTTTAGTTTCTCAGCCTTGTATCTAACATGGGATGGATAGCTTACGCCTATCTTATGTTAAGTGTGGTGGTAACACCCTATTTTTCTAAGTGTTTAGTAGTTTTTTGCTTCTGCAAGTTTTTTAAAATGAAAAGTTTTGATAATGAAAAAATGGGAGTGTTACTATAAATACATCATTTATACATTTATACACAACTCCAAGAATATAAATATACATTATTTAATGCTAAAATTCACATCTTTTATGACTATAATATACAACTTACAAGATAAGAGTACACATCTTAAGATATATAATTTCACATGCTCCAAGAATATAAATACACATAATTTCTAAGGCATCTAAAATATAAATACACATTATGTAAATTACTTCCCACCACAAGCACCATTATATTTCTGACCACCTTCCAATCATGAATATAAATTTCCAACCACCTTACTACTTTTAATAGCTACCTCAAAGCAACCATCACTCCTTTACTTTTGGCATGCGCCTCCTCAGTCTGTAAGTATCACCATCTTTTTTTTTATTTTTTTTTCTATAACCTCCTGTTGTTATATGTAATTGGTGCTTCAAAAGGTTTTATGAAAAATCATCCATAACCAAACAAACCATTAAAGTGGAGCTATCAATGTTATAAGGCCTTACAGAGACACAATACACATGTTGATCTATCTAATCAAGACTTAAATTGCTTATAGCATGGTATACTACAATTGCTACTAATACTAGATATTAAATCGACTAGTAGATAGGAACTAAATTTAGAAATCTATTTATTGATGCAGGAGATTGGGATTTAACAAATTGAGTAATATAAGATGTGCACTAAGAAGTTATGGTTAAAATATCATCATATGCCATGTTAGGATTGTTCCCATACAGTACAATAAAAATGGTTCCACAATGCAATAACTCACTAACCATGTTGTTTGCTAAGTTTGTTTAAATCAATGTAAGTAATATTATGTTTTGTCATGTAACCAACTTGAAAGGTTTTAAAAGAAATTTTCTTCATCACAAATTTAGAAAATTTATTACCATCTATAACATTTACCAAATGCATATTTCTAAGTATTTGAATAGAATTGGTGTTCACTTTCTCTGCCCTATAATGTCATGAGCAAAATGATACCAATATGAACGATTAAAACAATACCAATATACCATCAACTAAATATTAATTCCCTATATAAACCTTTGATCATCACAAATTTTTGAGCCTCAAAAATGAGTTTCACTTCAGTCGCGTTAAGCAAACCACCAAAAAGTAGATTTTACAAAGGGATCAAGGATACATAAGGCATCATTTAAGTCATATTATTTTAGAGTTAAGCTAAGGATTATATTTTCTTTACCAAGAAATCTAATGGTAGTGTAGTTTATATATGCAACAAATGGTAGGAAATTTCATTATTTTACTAAAATTCTTAGATGCTCAAGTGTCTATAAATAAGCTAGTCTTGTTTTCAACCAAGTTCATCTCCTCAACCACAAGAAACTATGCTATCTTCCTTTTTTTTCAAGGCAAACCTAAGGCATCTGTTAAGTAGTATGTGTCTAGTTTGGTTATAAGGCCTTTCACCGATAATATTGATTTGCTAATAACATATCATATCACAACTATTACTTAATTTTGTTATCACCTTTGTCAACATGGTTCTATTTTTATTAAGAATATTACACATTGGGTCAATTTTTATTTTTATTTTATCCTTCAAGTTTCATACTTCTATTTGTTCATTTGAGATCATTTTTTAATCATGTATTTCCTATTTTATCCTCTCAATTATAACATACTTATATTAATTGCTAGCTAGAATAAATATATAGTATTAGTATGATGCCAAATATTATATATATATCAACCCCTAATGTTTCATCCTTATAAAATTAGGAACTATTTATTTTTTTGAAAAATATTTTTTAATAACCAATGCACCAAAATATTAGTATTGTTAAAAGTAATATTATATAAATAAAATAAGATAAAAATAGGATCACTAATATACTAACGGCATTAAAATATCATATTATTATTGTATATCAAAGACACAAATGTTTTATATCTATTTTGATATTAGCTATAATATTATTCAGAAAAATCTAATATACTACCGATGTAAATAATGATACTAATTTAGCTCAGCAAACATACTTATCTTATTTGACAACTATACTATTACATATGTTATCTATGTTAGAATTTTTATATATTTATACTATATGTGTATTATTATATTTATCCATTTATGATTTTATCATTATATTTAGCTTTATAAATTAACATCTTTAGGATAAGTATGAGGGTGTACTTGTTATATCTATAATAATACACTTCAATATTCATAATATTATCTTCATTATCAAGCAATAATTTGGATATATAGGATTTATATGTTATTTTCCTAAGTAAAAATGTCATTTATACCTCATTATTTTTATAAGATTTAATCTTTTCTTGAGTTTTTCTCTTTTAGATAGATTTTGTAGAAAAAGATAAAAATGAAGAAATTCAAAGGAGAAATCGATGGAAAGAGGAAATGAAGCAAAGAACACATCAAGAGATATGGAATAAATGGAAGAAAAGACAAAAAATGAAGCATATATATCAAAGGGAAGCTTGTGTTAAAATTTCACAAAGAAATAATGAAGGAACAAGAAACACAAGATAAATTTCATATTCTATCCATTTGTTGGGATTTTTTCATATTCTTAGTTCCTTTAATCCAACTAAGAGATATTTTGTTCCTTTAAGACACAAGATAAATAATGAATGAACAAGAAACACCATTTTTATCCATCCAATCATGTACTCACGTTATGGGCAAGAGTAAGGTTCAAATGTTAAATTAAGGTCAACATTACCAACTAGGATAAAATTTCTCTTTACTAACTTTAATCCATTATTTAAACTTCATTTGTCAAGATAAATTTATAGATACTAGCGTCTTAGGTCATTATCCAAGCAAGAGAGAACTTAGTAAACCACATTCTGGAAAAAAATAAGCAAGAAAAAAAATTTAATCAAGACCAGTCGATGGGTCTCACTGGCCAATCGATTGGTTTCAAGTACTAGTCGAACGGTCATGGAGTCATCCATCTTCCTAGTAGTGGTGAACCAATCGATCGTTTAACCTCACTCATCGATACTTCTTTGAACTGGTCGATTGGTTTGTTTAAACTGGTCGATGCCTCTAGATTATAAGGCCATAAACCAACTAGTCAATCGGTTGACTCAACAAGTTCACTATTATAGGAATTAATCAATGGGTTTGGTCAAACCAGCCAATGGATTTAACTCAAGACTAAGACCACTAAAATCATAGGATAACCAATTGATGGCTCTACCACACCAATTGATCGGTCCTAGGGGTCAGTCATTCGATTATGCAGACTAGTTGATCCGTTGGGGTAAAACATACCTAAAAAAATACACTTACGCACAATTAAATTCCATAATCTTTCCTCTATCAATCCAAGCATAAATCTTAGGCCATTTGAGGTTCTTAACAATAAATATTCATGAATCATCATGATAAATACCAAAATCATACATAGAATCTCAATAATATCGTGCTTGCACTTTATAGACTTAATAAGAATTAGAAAAAATTACATCACATTCTCTTCTTACTAAGTCATTTTGAAACAATCTATCCATCATATCACACATACCATTGTCACATAAGAAACCCATAATATCAAAGGTAATTAGCAATCTAAAATCGTATTTATGAGGTTTGTGCATACATGAATATAAGTTAAGCTTCCCACCAATTATTGCATTCATTCCATACTAACTATTATAGGTACATTGTCATCTCTAATACTCAAGATATAACATATTTATAGAACATGTACCATACTCACCCATACTACTTCCCATAAAAATAGGGAAGAAAATGGTCTACCTTAAAAGAGCTGATCAACAAACCAAAGAGAGCAAAAGTCTAAATCCCTTTCCAACACTGGAACTCCTATCATGAAATTAAGATTAAAAATTAGTAAAACCTTTGAAAATCATGCAAGAAATATATAGTAAAATTAGAGACCTAGGAGAAGAAGATTAGAAAAAACCTACCTTCCTATGGAGTAATAGAGAACACTAGAGATGAAAGCTAAATCCTCACTCCTCTCCAAAATCTAACCCCATCTTACTTAATATCAAACCAAGAAGGAGATAGAGAAAGAGTTAGAAGAGTAAAGGAAGATAAAAAATGAAAGTCAATGAGAGAAAATGTGGCAGAGCAAGTATAAAGAAAAATAGAGCATTTTGGAGGTTAGGTAATAAGGGAGAAAATGAAGCCTTTGGGTTCAAATAATTAAGGGTTTATGTTGAAAGAAGAATGTTGATGGAGTTTATGAATCCAAACCCTATACCCTAGCCCAAATCCAAAATTCAAGGTGTAGGTTTCAAAGGTTCAACAATGGCATTTCTACATTTGATCATAATTGGTGAAACTACTGTGTTTCTAGGTAATGTTCCTCAATCATTTCAATCATGAGAGAGGAATAGTGAAAACAAGGGTAATGAATCAAAGTTCAACAATCTAAAAAGGTTGCAAGAGAAAATTATTCGCTCAAGAATCTTGCATAAGAGAGAGGAAATAAGGAAGTAGAAGAAAAATGAGCTAAAGTCATGAAAGTGACTTCTCATAAAGTTCTTCTTTATGAATCTATTGAGAACAAATAAACAAGTTAGATATGCTAAAAAGCTTCATAAAAATTGTAAACAAACCGCTCAAAATATAATTTCAATGTTGGAAAAGTTCTAGGGAAATATTCACAATGAAAATTGAATCAGAAGAATGGCTAGTTCATTTAAACTAGTAGATTGGTACCCCAAACTAGTCGATCGGTTCATCGAGCTTCAAAATTTGAATTTAATGAATAAACCAGTAGATCGATACCTTTGACCAATTTACTAGTTTTCCAATAAAACTAATTATCTCCCAAAATCCAAATCAAGATCAACAAAACCATGTCAATCTTATACACATCTCTAGTCCAAGATAAACAACACTAAGATCATCATCAAATACATAGATTAGTACACATTAAAAACCCTAAAAAGTGGGGGTATTACAACACTATCCTTTCAAACTAAGTTCTTAGACCCTAAACATGAATAATCTACAATGCATTTATGAAAATCCTCTAATGCCAAAAAGGTTACCATTTCCTTAAAGGATTAGGCATGCTTAGCTTGTGTCACACAATGAAAATGACAACTAGTATGGTAGTGATGATGTGGAAATGCCAGCAACTATGAGGGTTAAGAGCTTAGGTCTAAAATGAAAGGTCAACAAACATCCAAGATAAGTTGCAACAAGGAGTACAAGTATAAATAAAGGATTTATCCCACTCAATAAGAGGTGACACTCACAAAAATATAGTGATTAGAAAGGTATGGAGATATAGATTGTTTCTTATAAAAGGTAATGACGTTTCCACAAAAGGGATTCATCAATGAAGGGAAGTATTAGTAAGATTGATATAGTTTAAGAAGGTATGATATCCTTGTTAACCTTGCTGAGGGGAAATAATGGCCATGGGTGTAATGCATTGTCAGGACAATAGGATGGTCATTAAGGGAGTAAGCAACCATTTTAAAGTAAGTAATAACAAGGGTTATAATATGATGCCACAAATTCAAATTAGAGGTGTTGCTAAGAAAGGGCAATAACAAAGAATAATGTAAAGGAAGATTTGGATGAGTTTGAATTACGAAAGTTAATAAAAAAAATGGGCACTGATTTAGACATAAAAAGGATAGTGATGATAAGGGTAATCCATTGAGGATGATCCACACTAACAGTACTAAGAAAAGGTTAAATTGAGAATACATACTGATAAAGGAGAGACCATTAAGAATAACTAAAAGGATGGGGTTACTACCCCCTTAAAATAATTTCATTCCCATACATAAGTAATATTGCATTCGGTAAGATTAGTAAGACACACAAGGATCACAAATAAGAACAAGCAAATGCAAGAAAACAACAAGTGAAAAATGGAAGGTTCAAAAGTGTGAGGATCCCAAATGTTTTCCTCAAGAATGCTCTCCTAGACACCATCCTTGGTGTAGTGACATATACCACAACCATAACACTAAACCTTATCTCCATGGTTATCTCTTCCTAGGTGGTCTTTCATACATCTCTTGTAGAAGTAGTACCTCCTCAAATAGCTCAAGTCACATCGGAATATAGAACCTCTCTGCTGATTTCCATAGGTTTAAATGCTCTTGCCACAATGGGGATGCAGACTATCCTCCCATACTCACTCATTTCTTATCACCAGGCCTTGGAGCTAGAGCTCACATGCTTTCTCAAGGGATTTCCTATTTATGGAATGCAGATCAGGGGGTGTGGCTTCCATCAGCACTCCTGTAATCTAGTCTTAAGACCTAAATGAAAATGATGAATCTTCAATTCTTCATTTAACTCTACCTTAGATGCAAAATATGCCAAGTCGTAAAACTTATTTTAGTACTACTCTAGAAACAAGCTATCCAAAGCACCATGAACTCTTTGTATCGCATAAGATGTAAATGTTAGAAGTCAAGTATCATGGTACCCATGAATTGCTCCCGTGAATTAGATGATTCGTCACTCACCTAGAGCCTATGCCACCAATAGTTTTCCTTCATTACAGATAGGAAGTTGTAATATCCACCTTTTTGCTATGGCACGTACTCTAGGGCACGTATCCATACTTCTGAGGTGCTTGGGTCCTCCTCACCTTCAAATGTCAGAATGTGGTGAAGCAAGACCTTTCTTTGCCAATCCTCTATGGTAGGTGGCGTGATTGTAGTTGGTGGTGGTCGTGTTTCTTCTTGCTATAGTTTCCTTTCCATATAGGCCGTAATGATTGTCATGTGTTGCTCGATATGGTGAAGTTGTCCTCCATTGTTCTCTTAAGGAAGTTTGATTCAAAATAGAAGCCAAGTTAATAAGGCATAAGGCCCACACAATAATTCCACATTGTACACATAAAATAACTATTCCTAAACCACGCTCATTCACAGGCTATACCGAGTTTCAAAATTCTTCATTATCTCAAAATGGACAGATGCTGAAATTTCAAAGAAGTTTTAAGCAATGAAATATTTTATAAAACAAAAATTAGTTCTTAAAATAAAAACTAGATCCAAAACTATGGTTTCAGCCAGAAAAAAATAAAAATTGAAGGGATTTTTTTTCAAAAAAAATTCTTTGATACTAACTTGTGGTATTAGCTTAAATAACTTAAAATTGGTATTAGTTAAAATATTAGTTAATATCTTCAAAGAAGCTCTAATGCTATTTCATGATATTAGTTAAAATTACTTGAAAGCAAAAAACCTTTAAGAAAATGCTATAATACCAACCTATAATATCAGCTAGAAACATCAAGAGCATTAAAAATTATGGATAAAGATGGAAAGTGAAATTGAGTTAGTGACACTAATAATTATGGTGGAAATTGTGGTTATGCAAGAGGGTTAGGGTTTTAGATGGAAGAAGATGAATTTAAGGTCAAAGGTAGAAGGTTGTGTATAGATTGAACGGGATGACTTGTATAGAGATATGTGTAATACCCCCATTTTTCACTACTAAAAAATTTATTTAAAAGAATGCAGAAGTTGAAATACACCTAGACAAAATGGGGTGCTACCACCGTACCTAAAACAGGATAGACATTCGCCGCCTACACATCTTAGATATAAGGCTAAAACTAACCAAAACATTTAAAAACAATAGAGTGCACGAATGTAAATTGCATAAGTACTTTGAAATATTGTTTATGTCGAAGGACCTTAATGGTCCCCAACCAAATCATTGAAAATACAAGTAGATAAAGTATGGGACTCCATTAAAATGAGATTAGGGTATGACCCCAAAACCAAAACCACAGTCTGCCATGAACTCCACAACACCTTTGGATGTCCACGCTCTCAAGCCCCAAACCTAAGCTAAGGCAGGCCCACTATTGTTGATCTCAAAAAATCTATGCATGACCCTCTTCTCATGGGAATGAGTAGATGACCAATCAAACGAGAACATCACTACACCATGTATTGAGTAAGCTAAGTTGTTCTTTCAATGGAAGCACAAGTATGCAAATTCTATTATATATAGATATATTATTTAACATGCATCATGCTATTGTCATTTCTATAATAGGTTAGAGTACATCAGGAAATTTTATCATACATAACGCAAACATTGTAGAATATATCATGCTTGGTTTCACCTCATAATCACAAAGGTATTCACATAGGTACTATTAGATTAAATCCAAGCAACCTTGAGGGTTTATTTCCAATGGATCACTCCTTTAGGTTATGCCATTTCCTTATTCATATATGACACAGGTCAATCATCTAGCCAACATTTCAAACAATAGCCAATAATCACATAAGCCATTAACCAAGAGTACAAACCAACTATTATCCTTTTTGTTCATTTATACCATTACTTCCATCCTTATCCAATCGTTAACCATTCATTTGTTCATTATTCATATTTTATCATCGTCGAGTGATGGACTGTGCACCATCCCATGGTTTTACATACCATGGAAGCCTATCCAAATAAGGGACATTAAGTCTAGGACGAAGGCAATCACTAGAATGGACATATTTCCAAGCTAAAGCTAACCACCTAGGTAACTAGATCCTTTAGTATCAATACCTTCTAGCACATCACCAGTTTCTAGAGTAGGTAAAGCATCAGGACCTTTTAGGATCCCACCCAAAGACATACTAGCCCCTGGTAGCTAATCGAGGATCAGGTAACCTATACCCATACACAACTTGATTGTCTATTACTTTATGTAATTAGTATATTATTCACAAGGATGAGTAACCACACAAGGCCCATGCAAAAGCAAGCAAAACATTTTCCATATTTATTTTATATTAATCCTTTACTTTCCATTTTTCCAACCATGTGGGGTTTCCATTTATCATTGACCAATATTATTCATATCTACCATATTATTTTATTCAGGTCTAAGCTGTGTTTTATTACTCTTTTCTCAATACCATCACCTATCATAAGTGGAATGCCTATTTAGCCTTTACAATGCTCATAGAGTATATCATAAATTATGATCCATTTAATCCTTTCATTATACCATTAATCTATGATAAAATCTATATTTCATCCCATCAATAATCATATGACATTCCCAAACATAGCCTCAAAGCATAATCAAATTGAAAGCAAACAAACCACACAAACGAGTTAAACTAGCTGATTAGTCTGGCCCAACCAATCGATTAGTTTAGGTTGACTAGTTGATCAGTTTGACTCAACCAAACCATGATTTTTCTCAAACTAGTCGATCAATTTGGGAAACCCAATCGACTGTTCGTAGACTAGTTGATCATTTATGCCTAACTAGTTGATGGGATTAAACAGAGAGAATGACCAAGGTCTCAGTAGGCTTACCAGTCAACTATTCTAGAAACTAGTCAATCAATTTGACCTAACCAGTCAATTGATTTGGCCTATAACATCATCAAACCATTAATTTCATGTAGATTCATACTTATAAATCATCTTTAACCACATTAAAACATGTATCAACATAGTCTAACACATTTTCAACTGAATTAACTTACACAACTCAACATTTAGTCACAATATCCTACTTTTACCAAATTCTATGCTTTCTACTCAAAGCATACAATCTATCCATCCAAATCACTTATGCAAGCTATATAAATTCATTCCAACATACTGAAAAAACTTTAGAAAAACTCACATCATGTAGGAGTACTCATAAATCAATATAGAATTAAGAACCACTTACTTGATGTAGGTAAAATCCCCTTTAAACTAGAATTTACAACTATAAAAATCTCAGCTTTTGAAACCTTAAAAAATAAATCTTAAACTCAAAAATTAACACTAAAACCTTATTAAATTTTGAACTTAAAATAGAAGGGAAAGAAGGAGCATACCAAATTAAGGCACAATAGGGAAATGCTCAGATGAACCACTCAATCTTTTTCCCAAATCTAACTCTTCCTTACTTAACAATTAAAATAAGAGAGAATAAGAGATAACATTAAAAGAGTGTAAGAAATTCAAACACAGTTTTGAAGTGCAGAGAAAAAGGAAGGTGAATATAGAGACTTAGGAATTTTGGTGGCTGAAAGAAAGGTGCCCAAAAGGGGTGATTGGGGTTTTTTATAGCAAACCAATCAAGAGGAATAACATAGGGTTTAGGAACAATTTGAAAACCCTAAAAATTATTATTTGAATTCGAGCTAAATGGAAAATTTTCATCTAAGATATATTGACCTATTTTCTAGAGCTCAAATGGAATTTCTAGAAAATACAGGTCAATTAGGCCCAAATTAGAATACATAAGAGAAGTAATGTAAGGTCAGTGTGGAAGGAATCTTCTAGCTACTCAAAATTGCACCTGAAATTGAAGCATTGGTCTCAAAAATGTGTAGAGGAGAGAGGTGGAAGAAGACAAGGTTGAGGCCATGTCTCCCCCTTAATTATCCCAGTCAACCACCAAATTGATTTGAGGCAATGTTTCTGGCTAAATACATCATGGAAATGATTAAGAATCTCTTGTGGATAATTTAGCATAGATTGGTAAGGTTCCATTTTAGTATAAGAAATTTTCTAGGAAATTAAGTTAAAAAAAATATACCCATCTCAACAAACTAGTCAATCGGTTTGGGCCTACCAGTCGATTGTTTTACAAACCAGTTGATTGGTTCCCCTAACCAATTGATCGGTTTAGTTGAAAAAATCCATTTTGCTAAAACAACAAACTAGTCAATCGGTTCTCCTGAAAAACTTAATAAACTCTATTTTACAACCTTATTTCAAATCAAACTTTACCTTAAACTTGTTCATAACATTAAATCAAATTAAAGGCCCGAAAATTAGCATAGTTCTCAATCAACATTTTTAAAAAATGTGGGGTATTACATTATGAATTTATAAAATCAAATAAAAACTCTCTCTAATTAAATCACACAAAAATTAAAAAGAGAAGCTTGATTATGAATCACACAGAAATTACAAAACAAGGAAAGTCTCCCTTCAATTAAGATTTAAACTTGATTCAGTGCATTAGATTGTCTTTAATGTTAGAAGCCATGATTTTTATGTATGAATTTAACCTCTTTAAATATAAATATTCTATGAAAGATAATATAGAAACTAGAAGATAGAATAACTTAAAAAATTGCTTATACAAATCATACAAATAAGCACTCTAAAAGATAAAACTTCAAACTAATAAAATTAACTTCCTAATAATATATAACTAACTAATATCTAATATTTGATTAATATATTCTCTCATATTAACATCATTATCCCCATTTTAAGAATATTTTTTCTCAAATTTTCATCATAATAGAATGGAGAAAGACCACTCACATTAAATATCTTTGAAATACCTACATAGAAATCTGGCAAATAAATCTTGAAGCACCATCTCCAGACCTACAAAATAAATTATAAGGATCATCTAATCTTAGCATGAGCTTTTTCTTCCTTAAGTGAGGAAAAAATTCCTTTCTTAGATGCAACCATAACTAACCTCCCAAATAAAAAATATGTTGATGTATATGCTTATTAGCTCTTGATTGATAAGTAGCATTACTCATCCCTATTTTTGCTCTTATTTGCTCTTGCATATACTTGAAATAATTCACTTTCTAATGGTTTTCATAATTTAATTGGCATGTAGGGATTTGTACAATAGATAATCTTAAAAGGAATTGGATCAATTGATTGTGAAGGACTTTTATTGTAAGCAAACTCCTCATATGCTAACCTCATCTCCTAATCCTTAGTATCTTAATCCTATTAATATGGCACTAATTATTGTAAGCCCCATTTGACCATCAGTTTGTGGGTGATGAGTAATACTAAATAAAAATTTAGCTCTTAGCAAATGACATAGGGTCTTCCAAAAATAGCTAAGGAATTTCACGTTTCTATTAGTCACAATAATTCCTGGCACTCCATGAAATTTCACCACTTCTAAAAAGTAAAGACCCATAATGTGACTAGTATCTTCAGTCTTGTGTCATGGTATAAAGTGTGCCATCTTGGAAAAATGGTCCACTACAGCCATGTTAGAACCCTTACCTTGTTGAGTCCTTGGTAAATCAAGTATGAAATCCATACTAACTCTCTCCCAAGGTACATAGAGATCTTTAAAGATACCCCTAGAGGGGGATGAATAAGGTTTAATAGAATGGAAATGGAGAATAAAAAATTTACACACAATGTAAAGTAGTTCAAGAGAAAAATACTCTCTACATCCACTATGAAAAAGTTCTTTCTTTTGGATTTTGAATAAGTGACATGTTTTTATTGATGATGACTCTACTATCAAATTATGAGCCTTAAAATCTCAATGACCCTCTATGAGATGATTTATATCTTAACCTATTTGTCTTCTCTAGACTCCGAACAAGAATCTCAAGAATGATAGATAGACATTCACTAACCCCTTTGTAGTGAATTTTGTAAGGCTATTGTGATTACAATTTATTCTCATAAAAAAATCAAGATATGAAAGTGTTCAAATTTGGATGATATATAATGTAGCTATATAAAATAAAAGATATTATAATTTTAGAGAAACTCTAGCTAAGAGACATGAGTAATGAACATTTTTTAATACAAACTCAGGATTTGAAAGTTAAAAGAGCTTGAATGAGTAATTGAATGATTTTGAGAGTAGATAATTAATTGCATAATAAATTTAATTGAAACAGTTGTTTTAGTATATGCTAAGGGGGCTTATTTATAAGGCTCGCCCTTGTTGTGTAGCTTATGGACACAAAATGGCTAAAAAGTTGTATCACCCAATGGGCATAAAATTAACATTTAATTCTCACTAGTCGATTGGTGTAGGTAAAAATGTTGATTAGTCTATTGCAGATTCAAATTGATCCTAGGAACATATATAAACAATACCCCAATTTAGCAAACTAATTAATTTGTCTTTATGACCATTTGTTTGCTTAACTCAAACCAGTCTATTAGTTTTAAACTAGTGGATCGGTTTAGAGAAACTAGTAGATGAATTTAAACAAAGACAGGTGTGTTTTTGTAGGAGCAAAGCCCATGGACTGGTTGGTTAAACCTGTCAATTAGTTTCTTTAAACTAGTCGATTAGTTTGGTGAAACTTTTTGATGAGTTTAAATAGAGGTGGATAGGTTTATGTAGAGTAAACACACGGATTGGTTGGTTAAACTATTTGATTAGTTTAAAAACTAGTCAATCGGTTTGACAAAACCAAATGATGTGTTTAACTAGAGGAGAATAGGTTTATATAGGAGAAAAACCCATAGATTGTATGGTCAAATTAGTTTATCGATTTCCAAACAAGTTGATTGGTTTGCTAGGCTAGTTGATAAGTCTAGGTTTAATCATTTTAATGTCCTAGGTTTAAACCAAATTTTTTTACTGATCTTGAGACCTATCGACTGCTTTTGACTAGAACCAAACAAGGTTTAAAGCATTTTGGAAATATTTAGAAATCAAGATCAACCATGAATTCACTTGAGTCAAGTGCTCTATTTTTTTTTAAAGAGTTTTGATCAAAATGTGAAATTGCTCAACTTAACTCTTTACAAGAAAAACTAAGACTAAGAAATATAATACTTAAAGCTTAAGTCATAGTTATATTCATATGTTCTTAATTTTTGATTTAAAACTTGATTGCTCTTTTAATTTTTCACTTGAGAGATGATTTGAGTAAGTGCGATTTGGTCTCTTTGTTTGTCAATTATAGTTCATGTACACTTAAGCAAGCATTTTAGTTCTCAAAACCTGTTTGTTATCATCAAAACAAGGATAGTGACATTATTTCATCTAAGAGGTCAACAGTATCCCCCTTTTTGATGATGAAAAACAAAAAATGTGAATGTACAAATGTAGAAAGATAATGAATTATGAAGTAGGTGAGATATGTACCATATCCTTATTCATTTACCAATTGCACCACTTTTAATCTAAACTTCTGATTCTCTACCCCTTTTTTCATCAACAAAAGGTGAGGTTGAAGGTTTGATAATTTTGAAACCTATAAGCAAAGAATATAACAAAAATAAAACCGTAAGGGGAATTCCCCTAAACATGTACATATAAGTGTAAATAGAGTGTCACACATTAAATAAATAAGGAAAACACTCCCCTTAAAGCGATGCGCAACTATATTTAATAGTCTAAGAGAAAAAAAATAGCAAACAAGAATCATAATACATAATAAAAAGTGATATATAATAGGTAGAACATGAACTCAATATCACATTTAATGGTTATAGTATACATCAAAGATAGAGTGCATAAACCATATAAATATAGAAGTATGAATATAAAAAGTTAGAGGAAAATAAAAGCCTAAGTAATTCACTACACATAATCTAAATAAAAAATAGATACATATAGGCCATACATCATATGGATATGATATGGGTGGGCGGGATGATGCAACTAAAGTAGTGGTTGAAGTTATGGACTGTATGTCTAGGTCCTCACTCATAGTGTCCTCAAAATCAATGGTCTCCACAATAGCTCAACTAATTCAAGTAGACTCAATAAGGTACTTTTCAATGATTATATTAGAAGGAGGAGTAATGGTATCACCTTGATCAACAATTGTGGGAGTGGGACTATGTGCCTCATGGACAGCCTCAACATTTGGTTGAGTTTGCATGTCATCCTGATGGTGCGGTGCCAAGTATTTTTGAAACTATAGGCGTATGGTGTGCATATCACACTCAAATAATCACTAACATATCTCCATGTTGGTTAGAATCACAACCACTCTAATAAGTAGGTCATGGAAAGTGGATAGTGCCGCACGTCCTAGAGTTGTAGGTGGGGAGGAGATTTAGAGGTGGAGGGTTTTGTAGTAGATGTGGAGGATCCTCCAAATGTAAATGGAGTATCACCTAGAGCTAGAGGATCATATGCATATGATGATTGGTCATTTATTTTGGTTAGTGGAGGCTATGGCCTAAATGAAGCAGAGATGCAACCATTGTAAAAGAGTGATGCACCTGCTTTAGGTGAAAGCTTAAAGGCTGATCCCTCGACACTCATATGATACCCCATCCTTCTAATGGTGATAATATCTAAGATGTTCATCCCATTTTGTAGGTGAAGCAGAGTGGCCAGAAAATCTTCAAATTAAACTCCAAAATCTTAGAGGATCCTCATGATGAGTGATCCATAACCAAGAGTAGCTTGACTATGTCTAGCCATATGGGTCATATGGTGGAAGATGTCAACAAAAAAGCATATGAGGGTAGAGGATAAGATGTGATTGACCCCATACTAGTCATTTAGGGTCATGCATGCATCTTATATAGCTTAAAGGAAAATAATGGAGCAGGTCAGATAATGAAACACACTCTTAAAGGGTGGTAGGTAGTAAGGGGAGGTTGTTCCTTACATGAAGTCGTAGCTATGCATTTCAAACATAATAGAGTTATGAATATGAGTCCTCATCCACTCAGTATATGTCTTATCAGTGGTAATATCATGCTTGATCCCTATAATCTTGTCAATTTGAGGCTCATCAACCACTATAGGGACTCCTAACATATTGGTAGTGATGGTGGATCCTATAACAAGAAGTTTAAGATCCACATAAAAGAGGCAGCAAGTCATAATAGATTAGATCACAAAGAGTGAAGAGAAGGCAAAGAAGAATGCCAGAAAGGGATTGAATGAAAGGAAGTCTTAAATGATTGTTGTATGACTCAGTATTAGTGCACATCCTTAGGAGTAGTTTCTTCCCACTAAAGGATTTGAACTAGGGTGACTAATTGTCCATGGTGAAAAAGAAGAATAAGGAGTGAGGGTATGTCTCCATGATCTTAGCCAATTGAGTAGAAGATTGAATAGGCTATCTAGTGGATGAAAAGGGAGTGGTAGTCTTGGATGGAGGCAGAGATAGACAACTATCCTCTTCCAAAGAAGAAGAAGAAGAAGAAGAGGATTCCCTAGATAGAGAGGAATGGGATGAGGCATAGAGCTCCTCAATCTAAAAGTTCACTCAAGGTGGATGATCGATAGTGTATGGGTTTGTTTTGTAGGACTCAAAATAATGTCCCCTCAGAGGGTACTTGTGATGGTTGATTTATGCTTAGTCATGATAACTTAAAGAAGAATTTAGAGACCAAAGGTTTGAAATCAAAGAAGAGTATGGAAGGAAAATTGGTGAAGCAATCAATTTTTACAAAAGATGATGAAAGATGACAAAACAATTCACCTTTAGCTATTAAATGGCCATTGGATTATGAATCAAACCCTAAGTAAGCCTTACATAGGGTTAAATTTGGATGAATTAGTCAAATATGGGAGTTAGGATTTGTGTAATCTTACCCTAGATTCAAATAGGCCACGATGAAATTAAGGTTGATTGTTGTGGAGAATTGGCTATGATTCATGTATTCAATCTAATTAAGTCCTATTTTGTGTGATTTGGTGAGGTAATGATCAATTTCAGTGAGAGAGAGGAGAATATGAGGATAGAAATCGAATGGTGGTGAAAACTAGGGTTGAGGGTTTGATTGAATAGGTTATTGCCTATTCATATACTTGATAGAACAATCAATTTTTATGATACTTGTTCGACTATTCTTGGAGCTAGTCGATTGCTTTAGGAATTTTAATCAGTTGTTCATATAATTGGTCAAATAACTTTATCATTTCAGTTGATTGGAATTTACTCAATTAAAAACCAAAAACTCATGATTTGTCCTTTGGTTTCACTAGAACCAATTGATTGGTCCATTGAACCCATTGACTGGTTTGAAGGCTAATTAACTAGTTTGGCCAATCAGGTCAAATTTTTCAACATTTAAAATCATTTTAAATTAAGGATCATGACTACATATTTGTCTTTAAAATATCACACTAATCAACAATCATATAGTATAATTTTTTATAATTAAATCCATGCATGCTTAAGGCCAAGTTATTATGATTTTAATTAATTTTCATGATTTATGTCCACATTTTTCAAAACTTTCACAAGTTTCAAAGAGATAATTTAGATCATAGAAATTTCATTCTTAGTTCTCTTCTAATGATTGTGAATATTTCTTTATTTATTGGCTTAGTGAAGATGTCTCCCCATGAGTGCGATGTAATGACAAATTCCACAATAACATCCCCTTTTTCAACATATTCTCTTGTAAAGTGATGTCTTATTTCAATATGTTTAGACATAGAGTATTGAACGAGGTTCTTAGTAAGGCATATAACATTAGTTTTGCCACACCTAATTGAAATTTTTTCATAATTAATTCTATAATCACTTACTTGATGTTTCATCCATGTTAATTATTCACAAAAAACACCAGTTGCTATACATTTTGCTTTAGCTATGGATAATGCAACACTATAATATTTTGCTTTAGCTAAACAGGAGTGGCATGTACCTAAAACTGTGACTGAAGTTAGAAGTTTCCATGGTTTGTGTTCTTTTTATCGTAGACTTGTTAGGAATTTTAGTACTATAGCTTCTCCCTTAACAGCAATAACAAAAAAGAAAAATGGTTTTAAATGGGGCTTAGAACAACAAAAATATTTTGAAACTCTTAAAACTAAACTAACCCAAGCGCCTGTATTAACCCTTCCTGACTTTAAAAAGATGTTTGAATTAGACTGTGATGCTTCAAGGTTGGGAATAGGGGCTGTACTTTCTCAAGAGGGTAGACCTATAGCTTATTTTAGTGACAATTTAAATGGTAATACTTTAAATTACTCTACTTATGAAAAGGAATGATTTGCTTTAGTAAGAGCCTTAGAGGTTTGGCAACATTATTTATGGCCTAGATAATTTGTTATAAATACTGATCAAGAAGCTATCAAATATCTAAAAAGCCAATCAAAATTAAATAGAAGACAGGGCAGGTGGATTGAATTTATTAAAAGTTTTCCCTATATAATTAAGTATAAAAAGGAGGTGACAATATAGTGGCAGATGCCTTATCTAGAAGACATGCTTTGTTGAATACTATAGATGCTACTTTGTTGGGATTTTATTGTATTAAACTTTTATATTTGGAGGATCATGATTTTAAAGAAATATATAAAAATTGTGAAAATTCTACACAAGGAAAATATTATATCTATGAGGGTTACTTATTTAGAGAAAATAGACTGTGTACACCTGATTGTTCATATAGAGGATTATTAAGTCAAGAAGCCCATAATGGTGGATTAATGACACATTTAGGATTTCAAAAGACTTTGGACATATTAGTTGATCATTTTTATTGGCCTCATATGAAGAAAGATGTGTTAAAATACTGTGTTAATTGTGTAGCTTGTAGACAAGCTAAGTCCACATCAAAACCTTTTGGGTTGTATACTCCATTGCCTGTTCCTAATCAGCCCTGGACTGATATTTCCTTAGATTTTGTTTTGGGATTGCCTAGAACTAATAGAGCCAAAGATTCAATAATATTTGTAGTAGATAGGTTTAGTAAGATGGCCCATTTTGTACCTTGCAATAAAACTAATGATGTTGTGACTGTAGCTGATTTATTCTTTTCTTATATAGTCATATTGCATGGAATACCTAAAATAATAGTATCTGATAGGGATGTTAAATTTCTGAGTCGTTTTTGGAAGGTTTTATG